>CM042160.1:87837812-87892593 GCA_023376005.1 Doryteuthis pealeii
AAAAAGAGAGATTGTTCGTATCTATCTATATTATTTTGTTTGTTTATCTATCTATCTATCTCAGTCTATTCCAAACTATATATCCATCTTCAAATCTAAACAAGAATTACAACAATTACGATAAATAAACAAGAATTATGACATCACTGTTGCTAAGTTCTCGGTAATTTATGAGGAAGTGCGTCCCAGTCTCCTGCCTCAAAAATTGCTACCCGGTGACTATCAAAATAACAACCCCAGCTCATCTTAATTCGTGTTTATTTATCGTAATTTGTCGTAATTCTTGTTTAGATATGAAGATGGATATATAGTTTGGAATAGACTGAGATAGATAGATAAACAAACAAAATAATATAGATAGATATGAACAAATGAAGATAGATATTTTCGACAAGTAAATGTATTGGGGGGGGTCGCATCTTTTTTTGTCGTAATTCTTGTTTATTTAAACTAAAAACAAGACATTAAACAAACACCAATAAAAAAAGAAATCTTAGTATTTAAAGTAATATAGATAAATATGAACAAATTGAGATAGATAGATAGATAGATATGAAGATGGATAGTTTTGAATAGACTGAGCTGGGGTCGTTATTTTAATAGTCACCGGGTAGCAATTTTTGAGGCAGGAGACCAGGACGCACTTCCTCATAAATTACCCTTATTACAAATAACTTTCACTCAGTGATGTGGTTTCAAGTATTCTTATTTAATGCTAAGAATTTTAAAACTGATCTATTTGATCAATAGATGTGGACCCCCGTAAGAGATACAGGGAGGGGTTCTTCATGGCGTAATGGTTAACGCGTTGGACTTTGTGTGTGTGTGTGTGTGTGTGTGTGTGTTCGTGCCTGTTGTTACGTACTGAGGGTTATATACCTTTCTTTACTTCCTTACTGCTTCTATATCTTGGTCATCTATTCTTCTGGCCGGCTTTGCTATTCTGATCGTCTAACATCTTGGTCTGGTCTCTTCTAAGGTCTGGACTTTCTTCTATGGGGATTTCGGGTCTGGTTTCTGTTAGGGATTTCTCTTTATCAGAAGCCCTGTGTTATTGTTAGTTTTTAGGTAATAAACACAAGACTTCGATTTACGTTGATGTTACTTTATTTCCAAATCCCCAACCCAAACAATCTGCAGATGACAGGATGCACATAGAAATGCGACTTACACCTTCGAGCTCCTACCTGCTAACTGACTGAGTTATTTAGTATCCTTAAACCGGAACAGGGTCTTCTATGGCTTCCGGTTCTCACAATTCATCCCCAGAAGGCAAGGTGAGAGTGGGGTCAAGCGTTGTCACTCACTCTCAAGGCCATCAGCTGCACTAATCGACATTATGATTTCTACAATACCTTAAAAAAGTATTAGGGATCTAATAACTATGTAACACTGTGAGTATATAAAATGGAATCAAACCCAACAGTTTAAGGTATAGATAAAGAAAAACAATAATATTAGTAAATAACGAGTATGCCAGACTAAGCTGGAACCGTAAACAAACTGAGTCTTCTTTGTGTATGTTTAATTTGTTTAATGGCATATCAATCTATTTGGGTTATTTAATGCCAAATCATCCTTGTAAAAGAACGGTAGTAGTACTATCTACCCCATAGCAGTGGGTATAAGCTGGTTCATGCCTTTTGTTAAGTTTCTGACCGACATCCTTGGCCAGTTGAAAAGGACTTAAATTAAGAAAGTAAGTCCCGAGCTATAGAATCCTTTGGTAAGTGAATAAGTCCTAAGTTATGGAATCCTACATAGTGTCAAAGGTCCAGTGATATAATCCTATGTTCCGTCGTCCACGAAGGTTCAAAGCAATATGCGTAGGTATGACCAGAACAGCCTGTATAAATATTATAACAGCAGCAGAGTACTGCCAGTGATTGGCCAATAGGTTGGTCACATGATTATCGCCGAGTCTTTAAGTAGAAGTGGTCATCCAGCACACATCTTATAATACAAAAATCTCAACACCTTTCCCAAGAATATTAGTCCACACTTGCTGACTATGATGTTGCAATCCAGCACGTTATCACTATGCCAGAGTGACTCCCTCTAAGGCTTGTGTGTCAGTAAAGCTTTGTATATAACAAGTTAAGCAACAATGATTTGGTTTGTTTTGTTTTACAGCATATCAACCTCAGTGGGTCATTTAATGCCGATAAAGTTTTGAAATAAATCAATTCTTAATGGATAATACTATTTTTTTATGAATACATTTTTCTATTTAACCCATAGATGGGACCCTAACAGGTACTACCTCTCCGGGTCAGAGTGGACCAGGGAGCAATGGTGATGAATGGGGTGTTCCACATTCCCCAAACCTCCAAAACTGGAACCTCACCATCAGATAGAGTTTAACGTCATTCCCAGGACATGTAGACCCTCAGTCACCGCATTCTAGCACCCATATGATAAAAAGGGCTGGGGCTTGCCATAAGGCCAATAGGGTTGAGAAAATCATATAGGTGCTAGGGCTTGACGTGACTAGCCAATTGATCGGAGGGGGCATCTCCGATCGCCCGTCTAGCCCAAGATAGGGCCAAAGTGGAGTATTGTAAGTCATGAACTGCTCATCCACCTGGGCTCTATCCTTAAGCATCACGGGTCGCCACCCACGGCCAACAGGTGGCCCTATTGGGGGAGTCTTACCCCTCTGCAGAAGTGCAGTCGGTGCATTCTAACGCCCCACCGACAGGGCGGTAAGCAACAATGAGACTTGTCAGTATTTACATGGGTGATTACTTAGTAACATTAGATATTGTAAGTAACCTGCGGTCTGTGAGCCAGACTAATCAAAGCTGAGTAAATAACAAGTTAAGCAATGTTGAGCCTGGTCCATACTTAGATGGGTGACCACTTAACAAGAGCAGGTAACCTGGACAAGGCTGTTTGCATTTTCACATAGCTCTAATACCCTTGGGAAAAGTATGCATCCAACTATGAAGTTTATAAAATGTAATTCAAATGAAATTATTTTTAAAATAGAATAAAAACAATATTAGAAGACATTGTATAATATATTTTTTAAATATATTAAAAATCATATAAAATATAAAAAAATATTTTTTTTAAATAATACATACAAAAATATATATAAAAATCTTATTATAATGGAGATTGTGTGTTTTTCTGTCTGTAACCGAAACTATATTACTACTCAAGTCACAATTCCCTTAATTATTTACGTCAAATTCTCCATGATTTCATTCTTTTAAACCTTCAGTTATTAATAAAAATTGTTTTACATTATTAATACTGTTGACTATATCTACATACTAATAACATGCAATTGTATTTATATATACAACAAAATAGCGGTTTACAGTTTGAACGAGAAGGCTAATTTGCATATTGATATTTAAAATTTTATTTTAATAAATATGTGCTTGGTATTATTGATTTCTAATTGTTTGGTTTTATCTTAAGAAATATAAACAAAAATCTTGTGGATAAATCTTAAAAGAAATTTATTTACAAGAAGAAATAATTGTAATATTATCCTTTACTTCCTATTTTAACTAAATAGTTAAATTAGGAAAATTTACCAATGAAAGAGGGGAGTAATGGAAAATGATGGAATAGTTAGTTTCAAAGTTGTTCTATTTTTCGATTATACCCCCTCTGTTGCAGATCTTTTTATCTGCATTCTTAGTCAGTGTCATTAGCCTTTCTAATTTAATATAATATTTTATTACATTAAAACTTAAATACTTGCACCCGGAGGGTGCATATATTTGCTAGTATATATAAAATAAATAAAATAAAATATATAAAATATAAAGAATATATAAAATATATAAATATATAAAAAAAATATATAAAAAAATAGATTAAAAACAATATTAGAAGACATTGTATAAACATTAGTCTTCTTCAGAGTACATTTTTTAAAAAACTTTTATATATACATATACATAGATATGGTTATTTCCTATAACCCCAACATAAACAAAGGGGAACCACTCTTGACTGATAAATTATTTATTTATTTATTGATCTACTAGGAAAAAAGAGGACGGGGTTAGGTTTAGGGTTTAGGGTTAGTTTAATGGGAAAATAAATAAATAATCTATCAGTCCAATTTCCTATAACTCCAACATAAACAAAGGGGAACCACTCTTGACTGGTAAATTATTTATTTATTTATTGATCTACTAGGAAAAAAGAAGACGGGGTTAGGGTTGGGTTTTAGGGTTAATTTAATGGGAAAATAAATAAATAATTTATCAGTCAAGAGTGGTTCCCCAGAGTTATAGGAAATAACCCATAGATATAGTAGATTTTTTCTAGTATTAGAGAATTGAAAATAAAGTGCAAGAGCTGTATTTATTTGTTTTAAAGTATGATATATTTAAGGGGCAATTGTTACCATTGGTTTCAAAGCAGTGTGTTAGCCACTTATTGCCAAGACAATATCTCAGGCTAGAGATTCTATGGCTAATGTTGGGGACTAGGTTTTTGAAGACTATAGGTGGGTGGCATGAACCTACGGGTATGTATTTTAATTTTTCGTTTAGCTTGTGGTATAGTTTGTGTCTCCTGCTATCTTGACGATAAGTGGCTGCTTTGAAACCAATGTTAACAATTTCACCTTAAATCTTTTGAACTCTATAACAAAAAATATATATATATATATATATATATATATATATATATATATATATATATATATATATATTCAATAGACCAGATGAGATCATGGTGAGAATGTTTAGAGGCCAATTTAGCTCATTCAATAGAGCATCCGCCTTGGAGCTACAAGGTTCTGGATTTGATACTGGCCCTCGCCGACTCAGCACATGAGTAGCCCAGCTTGTATCTTCACAGTACAGTGGGGAGTTAAGGCAGGTATGGTGCTCCACCTCTTTGAGGCGTAACACAGATTCTCAAAGGTACTTAGTTCAAAGTTAAATGACCTGAAAAAATGTAAAAGTTTTTAAATAAAATAACCGGTGCATTATATCTTTTATTCATTAATATATCAACACTGAAAATTTCATTAAATTCGGTTAATTCCTTGATGTAAGAAGAGTAACACGAATTGACCGTCTCATATGACGTACGAAGTCCAGACTGCAAATGGTGGCGCCCACCAGTCATTTAAGTAGAGACTTGCCGACGGCCTGCCACTAATATTTGCATAATACCATGAACGGTCACTCTAAGTTAACTATCAATAACGGGAGGTTACTCTAACCTACCCAGACACTTGATTTTTGGGTTTTTTTTTTTTCGGCAGGGTGACATACAATGGTGGAATTTAGGTCTGTTACGTTGGATTTAACCGAGAGCTCTATCTGTTTTAAGAACCATGCAATTTCAGTGTAGCCATCAATGAATTCTCCTTTCAGAGAGCTCAACCTACCAGGGTTGGGGGTCATATATAGTCATTCACATACAGTTCTGTTTCAACAGTTCTGTATCATGTCTCTTCCGTGTGGCTAGACTTTGTAGGCTGTGTCAAGCCAGGATCGAAACCTGATTACTCATCAGTCAGAACCTACAGGAAGAGAAGGATAACTTTGGCATTAGATAACCCATGAAGCTTGATATGCCATTAAACAAAGAAACTAAACCAAACCAATGCTTTATATATATGTAGACTATTTAAATGTTTTAGGCTACTTAAATTGGTTATTTCCTATAACTCCAACCTAAAAAAGGGGAACTACTCTGAATGAATTTTATCTGTTAATTAATCTACCCATTATTTTCCCATTAAACTAACCCTAAACCCTAACCCTAACTTCTTTTTTTCTAGTAGATCAATAGGTAATTTATTTAACTAATGATAATAATCATTTGTAAACAATTAAAGATTCAAGTATCTATTCTTATTATGGTAATTTATGAGGAAGTGCATCCCGGTCTCCTGCCTAAAAAATTGCTACCCAGTGACTATTAAAATAACAACCCAGGTCAGTCTATTCAAAACTATCCATCTTCATATCTATCTATCTCAATTTGTTCATATTTATCTATATTACTTTAAATACTAAGAATCTTTTTTTATTCAGGTTTGTTTAATGTCTTGTTTTTAGTTTAAATAAACAAGAATTACGAGAAAAAAAAGATGCGACCCCCCCCCAATACATTTACTTGTCAAAAATATCTATATCTTCATTAGTTCATATCTATCTATATTATTTTGTTTGTTTATCTATCTATCTATTTCAGTCTATTCCAAACTATATATCCATCTTCATATCTAAACAAGAATTACGACAAATTACAATAAATAAACAAGAATTACGACGAGCTGGGGTTGTTATTTTGATAGTCACCGGGTAGCAATTTTTGAGGCAGGAGATCGGGACGCACTTCCTCATAAATTACCGATTAATAAATAAATAAATAAATAATTTATAAAATTCATTCAGAGTGGTTCCCCTTTTTCTAGGTTGGAGTTATAGGAAATAACCTAAATATTTATTGTAGTATGAGTCTAGAAAAAAATCCAATGATTCAAGGGAGGTAAGTAAGAATTTATATCTTGATTCTTTTTCTTTTATTCAGTGTTTCTAGTTTAGACAAATTCTGTTTGCTATCTTTGAAGATTTATTGCAGCTTGTTGGGAATGTGGATTCGGATATGCATACGTATACCTCTAGCATTTTATGATAGAAGAGAAGAAAGGTAATCTTCAACTTGTTCCTCATAAATTCCTACTATAAAATTAACTGAACCCTCATTTTATGTCCGTGTTTTAGCAACAAATGTTTTAAATACGTTTGCAATAAATGTTTTTAAATAAAGAAAATATATTCAGTATTGTAAAATAACGGGTGCAAGAAAAATAAAACATTTATTGCAAAAACACGGACATAAAATGAAGGTTCAGTTTATTTTATGGTAGGAATTTACGAGGAACAAGTTAAGGATTACCAAAAGAAAGATGGCTAGGCAGAAGTCAGAAAGAGAAAAATGGAATCTTTAAAGAAACAAAAACAAGTTAATTGAAAGATAAAAATTAGTGTGGAGTCACTCCCTTGTTGCTATTACTTTCAGGTTCACCCTGACCCGGAGCGGTAGTATCTCAGGTGGTCTCATGGGTAATTTATGAGGAAGTGCATCCCGGTCTCCTGCCTCAGAAATTGCTACCCAGTGACTATCAAAATAACGTCCCCAGCTATGTCGTCTCAGATTTTCTTTTATTGATGTTTGTTTAATGTCTTGTTTTTAGTTTAAATAAACAAGAATTACGACAAAAAAGAAGTGACACCCCACAAATACATTTACTTGTAGAAAATATCTATATCTATCTCCATTTGTTCATATCTATCTATATTATTTTGTTTATCTATCTCAGTCTATTCCAAACTATATATCCATCTTCATATCTAAACAAGAATTACGACAAATTACGATAAATAAACAAGAATTACGACAAATTTCTATAAATTAACAAGAATTACGACAAATTATAATAAATAAATAAGAATTACGCCAAAAAAGAGAAGCCCACCTTCTAAAATACATTTAATGCCCTAAGTTGGTTGTTTTCTTTCAAGTAACACCGATATAGCTGGGGACGTTATTTTAATAGTCACCGGGTAGCAATTTCTGAGGCAGGAGACCAGGACGCACTTCCTCATAAATTACCGTCTCATGTATGAGTCAAATAGATCATTTAGAAAATTATTAGTATTAGATAGGAATACTTGATACCATATAATTGTGTATAAATTGTTATCATTAGATAGGAATACTTGATACCATATAATTGTGTATAAATTGTTATCATTAGATAGGAATACTTGATACCATATAATTGTGTATAAATTGTTATCATTAGATAGGAATACTTGATACCATATAATTGTGTATAATTGTTATCATTAGATAGGAATACTTGATACCATATAATTGTGTATAAATTGTTATCATTGATAGAATACTTGATACATATAATTGTGTATAAATAATACTTGATACCATATAATTGTGTATAAATTGTTATCATTTGATAGGAATACTTGATACCATATAATTGTGTATAAATTGTTATCATTTGATAGGAATACTTGATACCATATAATTGTGTATAAATTGTTATCATTTGATAGGAATACTTGATACCATATAACTGTGTGCAAACAAATTATTATTATTACTAGCAACAGAAAACACCCTCCAGGCGTCGTAAAAATTAATTTTTGAAAGACATTGCCTGAGAGGGTGGGAGTTAAAAATTCAATGTCAGAGGGTTTGTATCATAAGTAAGCAAAATCCTCATATTTATTAAAGGAGTAAAAAAAATAAAACAATTTGAAATGAAAACTGAGCCCCGTCCCTCTCAAATAAAATGTTGCATGCATGTAATAATCAAACAATTATTTTGAAAATTTTAACCAAAATCGTAGGTATTTATTTATTTGTAAACTTTTTAGTTAACTTCTTGTTACTGTAAAAAAAAAAAAAAAAAAGAAGAAAGTAAAAAAAACAATTTTTAAGATTGCTTATTCAAATTTTGGGTGTATATAGCATAAGAATATTGTGACGTAAACTGTGATGTAGAGCTATGACGTAGTTTTTGTTACAGACAGAAATACAGACAATCTCCATTATTAATAGATAGTTACTTGAAACTCTATAATTATGTAAGAATTATTATTATTAGATAAGAACATATGAAATCATATATAATTGTGTATAAATTGTTAGTATTAGATAAGAATACTTGATACCATTTAACTGTGTGCAAATAAATTATTATAATACTAGTTACTTGAAACACTATGAGTGTGTATAAATTATTAATATCAAATAAGAATACTTGATACCATTTAACTGTGTGCAAATAAATTATTATAATACTAGTTACTTGAAACACTATGAGTGTGTATAAATTATTAATATCAAATAAGAATACTTGATATCATTTAACTGTGTGCAAATAAATTATTATAATACTAGTTACTTGAAACACTATGAGTGTGTATAAATTATTAATATCAAATAAGAATACTTGATATCATTTAACTGTGTGCAAATAAATTATTATAATACTAGTTACTTGAAACACTATGAGTGTGTATAAATTATTAATATCAAATAAGAATACTTGATATCATTTAACTGTGTGCAAATAAATTATTATAATACTAGTTACTTGAAACACTATGAGTGTGTATAAATTATTAATATCAAATAAGAATACTTGATATCATTTAACTGTGTGCAAATAAATTATTATAATACTAGTTACTTGAAAACTATGAGTGTGTATAAATTATTAATATCAAATAAGAATACTTGATATCATATAACTGTGTGCAAACAAATGGTTATTATTAAAAGGAATAGTTGAAACTTAAAGGCCGGTTTAGTTCAATTAGTAGTTTTCCTTCTCCTAGACTGGTTGCCTAACCAAAGTTAGAGTCCAGTCTGCCCTACTATTTACCCATAGCTGGAGAGAGAGTAGTTGAATTACTACCTTTCCCAAGGATATTAGCGCTATGTGAACTGTAGCTTCGTCCAGGATTTGGACTCTGGTTGACGAGTCCATTTCCTATGACTCTAACCATTTCACCAACACTTTCAATACTTCGATCTGGGTTGCAGATACTACAGTCTGATCCTATACTAGTGTCTTGATGTGCAATCTTGTGTGATGCGAGAAGGCAAAGAAAAGGTCACACACCTGCAAAGATTAGAAAGAGTAAACAGGATGTCCTGGCAAGTGATTCAGGTATCAATGATTGCTACAGCTCACATGATAAGAACTAGAGACAGGAATAAGATACAGGACTGGTCGGGTCGGAACAGCTGAAAAGTGAATTATAGGGTTGTAAGAAGAGTAACACGAATCGACCGTCTCATACGACATACAAAGTCCAGAATGCAAATGGTGGCGCCCACCAGTCATTTAAGTAGAGACTTACCGACGACCTGCTACTAATATTTGCATAACACCACGAACGGTCACTCTAAGTTAACTATCAATAAAGGGAGGTTACTCTAAGTTAACTATCAATAGAGCTTGATCAAGAAAAAAATGGATTGTGAATTTAATTAATTGCAATGACTAAAATTAGCCCAAAAGAAGCTCTTAATAAATAAATGCTAAGGCAGTTGACCGAGGGCCTCCACGCAAGGACATCACCCGACAGGCAGGATCAAAGAGCTGCTACACACCCACACCGCACCTTGCGTTCCGCAGAGCCAGAACTGACTTTTAACCCCACGCCTACCCTCATTTCACCAAGCAGTGAAAAGGAATTACTACTATTACTGCCGATGATAATACTAACGATTCCAGTTTTTGTTTATTCTAAAATAAACGATTTAATCCAAACTTTTTCGCTGATTTCTTCTTTTGCAAACCATACGCTTTTAGAGATATCTCATTATATATCATAACCTACCCACACAAAGGTAAACAATATAAATTGAAAAATAGTCCTTTATTTGTGGGGATTAAAATAAAATTTTATTATAATGGAGATTGTGTGTTTTTCTGTCAGTAACCAAAACTATGTCACTACTCAAGTCACAATTTCCTTAGTTATTAGTTAAAAAGAAGAAGCAGTTAGAAGAGGAAACAGAAGACAGGAACAAGACGACTAGAAGCAGTAATGAAGTTAGCAAGAAGCAAGTAAGATCTCCTCACCAAGTAAGTCTCTGTTTCTGTCTCTGTCACATATCTCTCTCTCTATCACTGAGAACTCTCTGAAGTCACTCTCTCTTATATATACCCAATGAAGAATGACTAGAAGGTGTAATGAAGTTAGCAAGAAGCAAGTGACCATGAACAGTCACTCTAAGTTAACTATCAATAAAGCTTGATCAAGAAAAAAAATGGATTGTGAATTTAATTAATTGCAATGACTAAAATTAGCCCAAAAGAAGCTCTTAGTTAAAAAGAAGAAGAGGAAACAGAAGACAGGAACAAGACGACTTTATCAATATTCTAACTGTTATAACATAAATAGATATTGTAGGGGATTATCTTCCCTTGGCCTGAGGAGTTATCTGCATGGCTTGTTGTCGCTTGTTCCCACTAGGGGCCTCGTGTATTTAAGCGGCTGTTTTGAATTTCTCTTCCTCTTTTCTACCTCTTTCCTCGCTACGAGACAACATGGGTTAGACACGGTCTTCCCTTCTCGTTGGAGCTTTTGCCCTCAACACCGGCTACTGGCAAGACCGGCTATATCGGTGGCCTCGCTACTGGTCACTGTAAGTGATTTATACAGCATGGACTATTTTTAGTCTCATGTCTGTACCTTTATATTATGTGTACTTTTATATTATCTTGTCTGTGACTTTTATGTATGTATGTTTATGTACACTATTCTATCTTCCATTGTTTATGTATCTTGTTTATTCATGTGCTGTTATATAAAATGTTTTGTCTCAGAAATGTGTCGGAGTTGTATGTTCAATTATGACTTTGAACTTTTATGTTCAGAGGATGGTGGTTTGTGTGGGAAGATGAGATGAGGTGGTTGCTAGGTGCATCCTCTGAACTCCCACTTTATATGATGTTATTCTTATTTCAATCAAATCCTCCCTAACCTCCCTACCCCTCAATTCCACCACTAACTCACTCTCTCTTCTATGAACACAAATGTACATATTTTGCTTTAAATAAAGTCAGACTGAGGATGTTCTTCACGTCAGAAGGACGAAATATTCCTCTATTTAGACTTGTTTGAGTCATTATTTTTTGTTCACTTTTCCTTTTACCTCACCTCATATATATATATATATATATATATATATATACTAGTAATTACAACAAACACACTATAAGGTTATAGAAATAATAAAAGGAAAAACAAATCATTCACATTATCTGCGTTATTTGGACTATTGTCCCCATCTTCATTGTTATTTGTACAACGTTTCGGCCGCTATGCCCTCCGGCCTTCTTCAGGTATTTCTTGTCAGACTCGGGAACCTTCTCGGACTCGGGAACCTTCTTTTCGAACTCAGGAACTTTCTTGTCGTAATCGAGAGCCATCACGGAACTTAGAATCTAACCCTTTATTTAGTCCACGGGGGTATCCTGTTCTCATTCCGCTAACCATAGCTGGGGTAGGAGTTGTGTTAATTATTTTTCTATCTAACTGCCTCTACTCGGGATACTCAAACATTCAGAGAAATAAATCATTCACAGAAGGAATCAATAAGCCTTGTATTTGAAACATTAAAGTTACAGTAATAAGAGAAGCCAATATGTAGTGTTCAAAGAATATGTTTTTTTAAAAGTTAAATAATGTAGGGTAAGAGTATTACATCTATACCAGCAGTTAAGTAATGTAGGGTAAGAGTATTACATCTATACCAGCAGCGGAATTTTAGAGAGGGTAAAATAAGTTATACCTTCAGTAGCAGGCTAATAGTTTTAAATTCAGTGGCGTGAATTCGTCCAGCGTGTGTCAGTCTCTCTCTGAATTTCTATTCGAAGACTTTTCTTTTATATGTTTTACCTAGGCTCCAGATTCGATCTTTTTTAAAAACTTCTTTTGAGGCGCAAAGGCCTCTGATTGGTCAAAAATTATCATTTTTATTATTTCTATTTTTGCTTTATACCTGCACTGATCCTATGTGCAGATTTCTTACTTTCATTATTTTATTTCTGCTTTCAATGCATTAACTTCCAGTTTGCTTCTTATCATATCACTACAGCTTCAATTTAACAGGATAAATTAGATTGAAAGAAGCTACTTTGCTGGTTCCGGTTAAACAGACAAACCTGCTTTTAGTCTTATTTAGCCGGTCCTTGTAAAATAGACAAACCTACTTTTATGCTTATTTTACTGTTGCTGTAAATATTTTTATTATGAAAGCAAGTAAGGTTAAAGATAACAACACAGATTTAAAACAAAAGTTTATTTATCTATTATTATACTAAAGCTGAGTTAATCAACCTAAAGGCTTTTTTACTGTTTAGTTTAATGACACAAAAATTATACTAAATTATTCCTTACTTTTAGGATTGAATTATGTTTGGAAAAAAAATCTGTTTTAATTGGTTCTAATTAGGTGTAATTTGCAATTAAGTAAAAAACTGACCAATCTCTTACTTTACTCTCTGCCTATCACTTTCTTCCCCTCTATGTATCTCTTGACTACCTCCTTGTTATATAATGTTAGTTTCGAGAGAGAGAGAGAGAGAGAGAGAGAGAGAGGAGAATTTGAAATGCATTTCTATGTTTCACAACCAGCAACTCGTAGCTTAAATGAGGTCAAACATTCCCTTTCTTAGAAAGCTTACAAAATGATTTTAAGATTTCGTCTGGCAGTATTTATTTTTTTTAAAAACATTTTATTCGCTTTGCTAACTCCCTTTTCCCTAATCTCAGTTATCTACCCAGAGCTGAATGGGTGACCCAATGGATCACGTTTTCTCTAGTATTCATTTACATTTATATTTTGTGAAGGTGAAAGATACAAAAAAATATTCTAAATGAAAAATGTAGATACCATTAATGACTTTGTGATCAAACGTGTGAAATTTTACAAAATTTTAAAAAGATTAAAGGAAATGATAAAGGTAAATTTGACTATCATTAATTTTTTCCAAAGCGGAAAAATGGCATTTTCCACTATCAGTTGTTAAAACATAAAATTGTAACCCGAACCATAACCCCAATCCCAACCCTAACCCTAACTCTAACCCCAATCCTAACAATGAATTCTTGTTGATAATAATAATGTAATTTATTGTGTACAGTGCTCAGGTGCACCACAACTCATCAAAGTCTCATGTCAGGTACACAGAATAATGTTGTGCCAGGAACATGAACAGTTCACAGTAGTAATATGGATGTATGTGTGTGCATGTGTATGTGGAGAGTGGCATCAGGTATAGTGTTGGCGGACTACAGGAAGCATGGAGGCTTTGAAAGTTTCAGTGCTCCGGCAGCCTACAACAGATGCAGGCAGTTTATTCCATGTCTCCGCAATTTTGAGCGTGAAAAAATGTTTCCGAAAGTCACGTGAACAGTGCTGTTTTCTGACTTTGTAGGCATGCCCGCGTGTATTGGAGAGATGGAGATCAAAAAGGTGCTCAAGGTTGCTGTTGTTAAGATGATTAATGACCTTATGAGCATTTACCAGGTCAGTTGCCAGACGCCGAAGTTTCAACGAATCCATTCCCAGGGCTGCGAGACGTTCAGAGTATGGCAGATTCCTGATGGAGGGTACTCGCTTGGTTGCACGTCTCTGTACAGTTTCTAGGAGGTTAATATTCTGAGAAAGGTAGGGGTTCCAGACTGGTGATGCAAACTCCAAGTGTGGCCGTACCATAGCTTTGTACAGCTTCAAATAGATAGCCGGTGAGTGGCTGACAAAGGTCTTGCTGAGTGACGCCAAGACGCCCTCGGCCTTTTTGGCAATTTTGGAGATGTGTTACTTATAAAAACGTAATATAATTTTTTCTGTTCCAAACATGAAGCGTGTGAAAAGTTTACATTACCTTTCATAAGGAAAGACGTTAAACATGAAATGCCTGGATGCTAGCTTTTAGAACCGACTAAATAGCCTATTCAAATTAGATTTTATAGTATAGTTACCATACTAGTAAAATTACTATACTATAATAAAATCTAAAAGAAACTGTAAGATAATTATACAGTTTTTTTTTATTGTTGATTTGAAAGTCTTTTAAAAGTATTTTTTTAACAAAAATAATACCGTAAAAATAGAACAATTATTATTATTATTTACTCCTTTTGAGTTTTCACATCAGTGTTAGCTGATGGTCTTTCACTGGAGTCTGAGTGACAGCAAGTCTCCTCAGCTCTCCAGGACTCTTCTGAAGTATTCTGGCAGATTGCAGCAGTGCAGTGTTCTGAATGGTTTCAATCCTTCCTATGATTTCCAAACATTCCAGACCCTTTTCCAATCCTTTTCGGACTGTTCCAAGTGCACCAACTACAATTGGTATCACCTTCACTTTCATATTCCATAACTTTTTTAGTTCTCTGGCAAGGTCCAGATATTTGTCTATTTTTTCATTTTCCTTCAGCTTCACCCTGTGATCTGCTGGCACTGCAAAATCCACCAGTTGACAAGTTCTTTCTTTTTTGTTTATCAACACTAGGTCTGGTCTTCTTGCTGGGATAAGGTGATCCGTTTTTATTTCAAAGTCCCAGAGAATTTTATGCATTTCGTTCTCGGGAACAGATTCTAGTTTATGCAAATACCATTTTCTTGCATGGTCAAAATTAAATTTTTTGCATAATTCCTAGTGGATCACCTTCCCAACCCAGTCGTGTCTAGTTTTGTATTCTCGTTGTGCTAGTTTGCTACAATCACAGAGTATATGGTTTACAGTCTCATCTCTATTCCCACAAAGTCTACATTTACTATTTTGTTGGGTCCTATCGATTTTCGCTTTGATGTAGTTTGTCCTTATGGCATTATTTTGTGCAGCAATTATAAGTGATTCCGTTTCTCTTTTGAGGTTTCCCTTTCTTAACCATGTCCAAGTCTTTTGATGTGCAACCTCTTCTATTTGTCGTTTGAAGCGTCCATATAATTGTTTTTCTTCCCATTTTTGTTTTTTAGTCTTTGTAGTTTTTCTGTTTGTCCATCTGTCATTTCTACTATTGTTGGCCGCCATAAGTAGTTTGTCTTTGCTCTTTCTTGTGTAATCTTCAAGTTGTTGGATTGTGGTTTCTACGCATTCCTCTATGTTGGCAAGTCCTCTTCCCCCTTCCTTTCTTGACACATATAATCTATCTCTATCATCTCTAGGGTGGAGAGCCTTGTGCATTGTCATTAATTTTCTCGTCCTTTGGTCAATTTGTCAGAGTTCTTCTTTTGTCCATTTTAAGAATGGTCCTGAGTATCTTATAATGGGGACAGCCCAGGTATTGATTCCTTTGATCAGATTTCTGCTGTTAAGTTATTATTATTATTATTATTATTATTATTATTATTTAATTGTAAATATCCTTAAGCCTCTTTAATTAAAAAAAAAAATTCTTAAGGTGCTTCTTAATTTAGCCAATTTCTAGTTTTGAGTCAGAAAAAATTCAAAACCACATTTTGTTCTTATTAAAAAAATAATTTTGCATTTAAATAATTTTTTAGGCATTTTGCGACCATGCATATTGCCCTGAAATATGGAAAGCTACACTAGCAATATATTTAAAAAAAAAAACCTTTTTTTTAGACTTTGTTGTCTCTTCTAGATTAAAATGTCAATTCTTTAAGCTTGCTTCTTTTTCTTTCTTTTTTTAAAAATTTTTTTTTTATCTTTGAGTATAATTATAGTATTATAATGATTATACCTTAAGTCTTTAAAACAATCTGTTATTGTTTTATCTATTTAATTAGAAACACAAGTTCCAGTTTGTTAGTTATGTAATCCCTGAAAATACCATATTTGAGAACGGCTACTGTTTAACGAATAAATAAATAAATAAAATCCACCTTTCCGGGAAGCATCAGGTCCTAATTTCTACAAGCATTTCCAAACGGTGGTTTGGTTCCCCCGTGCAAGCACAGGTAAAAAAAATGGAAATTTAAGTAAAAAGTAATGAAATATGTGCTAATAGAGAAAAAAAATACCAAAAGTAGAGTCTTTAGAAAAAAATATACTAATCCTGACCGGTTAGAATAAACTCAAAGTGCTGTATTCATTTCAAATCAAACACAATCAATGATTAATTCATGCCATCTTCGAACATCCCAAGGTTCATTTCGTTTCGTTTCGTTTCGTTTAGCGAACGTTTTAATCACACTCTGGAATCCAAATACTTTCCTTGATGCTGTTATACGTTTAAATTGGATGATAGATGTTCTAGATTACAAAATTAATTCTCAGTATCTTTTTTGCAAAAATCACAGAGTGAAATGCAATGTGATAGACCTTTAAAATATTTTATATAATCATTATTCCTTATTTGCATTTACTTGTTAAAATTGAACAAGTTACCTGTAAAAACTGGACTGTATCGTTTTTCAGTTTTCCCAGAGACATTTTTACGACTGCCCATATTACGGCGTGACGTCGATTCGGTGATAATACGAGGTGTGTTGACGAACGACGATTGGTAAGTTTTATTTGATTCTGTTGTCAAAAACGATTTCTTTCTTATCAAAAAAAATATTTTCTCTACTTTACATTCTTATCTTTCGATATATCCATTAAGATTTTCTCTGTCAAGCTCATATTATATCTACTTTAACTCATATGGGTTAGTTCGCTTCTTCTTGTTTTTTTCCTCTCATGTCCGACTTTATGGAATATATTTACACATCGTACTATTTATGTTTATTCTTTATTATAGAAAATCTTATAATGTCTTTTATATTGACATTTATCTTGTAAGGTTATTCTTTTAATTTTTTAACCGGCAATATAGCTGTTAGTGGTTTTTAGTAATATAATTTAATGTGGGGGATTGGTTTATGATAAACAAACCATTACCAACCGATCCCCCACTTTAATTGCAAATTGTTTCCGGGATATATAGGCTTTTTTTAGGAAGTAAGATTTTGTTGGTTCTGTTTTTTCTTTGTGAATTTTACTTTATTGTTAATAAAATTTAACATTTGAAGACTTATCGCTGGTTTCTCCGTATGTCTTTTGATGAGTTATTTTTTTTCGCTAAAGTGGACCATCTATTCCGCCCCAAGTATAAACGACTGTCATTGAGTGTGATGTTTATATGGGGGATCAGTTTATTATAAAGAATAACTATTTTTTGATCCCTCAGTTTATGTCCATAATTGTTAATCCCCCCCAATCCAACACATCCCGGGCCAACTAGCAATAAAAGATGATTATGGTTGTTGTTGTTTGCAAGAAATGAAACACAATTATCACCTGTTAACTGTCGAGTAAAAAAACTACAACACACTATAATTATTAACGTTAATAATAATAATAATAATGACTTTTTTCTTTTCTTCAGTTCTAAGTCTTCATGATATTTTTTTTTTTCTTTATGGATGAAACTATTTTACTTCTTGATTTTTATTTTATTTCGTGTATATGTGGTTAAGAGATTTTTTTTTTTTAATTTCAAATATTACAAATCTGTTTTTTTGGCTTGTAGAAGGGGAAAATATTTTTTATTATATTTAGAAAATCTAATTTTATTTTACTACTATAAAATCTTTTTTTTTTTTTTTTTTTTTTCTAAGAAAAAGCATAAGTTTTTTGTTTTTTTTTAATTTTTATTAAGACCACACCATTGCCATTTTAAGCTATTTTCTCCTCATGTAGGTTATTTTATTCTATTCTATATTTATTTATTTTTTTGTGGGAATAGTTATTTTTTCCGCACCTGTAAAATTTACTATTAAAAAGTTCTAACAACACCCACAGAAAAAAGACCCACTGACCTTAATAAATTTTATCAATTAAATAAATAACATCCATATTGTGGCGATCTGGACGGAGAAATGTCTAAATTTTAGTTTCTTTTTAATTAAAAAAAAAAAAAATTATTCTTAATTCCTAGTTTTTTTATCAAAAGTTTTATTCTTTACGTGATGATTGCTTCAATTTACAATAACAAGTTTCTTCTTTTTCTTTCTCCACTCCTTGACTGACTACAACACCAAAAATGAAAGGTTGGGTTATTGAATATAACAAACAATAACAAAACTGATATGACAAGTATTGACAGTGAAAAAAAGAAATCTAGCTTACTTCATAAAAAAATCACTAAGCAAAAATAGATATATCTTAAAAATTGAGTTGTATTATTATTATTATTATTATTATTATTATTATTATTATATTTTTTATTTTATAGTAGTAGTAAAAAAAATACTAAGCAAAAATAGATATATTTTTAAAATTGAGTTTTATTATTATTTATTATTATTTATTTCATTTTAGTAGATAAACAGAAACGCCTACGACATGTGTATATATATTTATTGACCTCTTAATTTATTGATTAAAGAAATGAGATATATAATCTTTTTTATTTTTATTTTAGGAAGTAAGATCTTAATGGGCTTAATTATTGGGAATTTTTATGACTACCCTCTTCAAAAAATAAATAAATGAATGAATAAAATAAATTGGTATTAGTGAGTAGTATTAGTAAAGGAAATTTTTTGTTTTATTATTTAATAAAAAAAAAGAAGTCAAATTATATTAATTAAGTAGCGTTACTTTTCGTTTTTTTGTTTTTTTTGTGAGTACCTTATCGTAGCAGAAAAGTTAATGTTTGTTTTGGTTTATAATTTTAAAACTTATTATATATATAAGTTATATATATAATAATCTTCCGTGTTGAGGAACCATGTTTTTTTTAATGTGTGCTGTACTGTGTGCGTATAAATATTAATTCAATTCACTTAATGAAATTGTAATTATCCTAATGGACGTGACGTGAATGAATTGTTTTGATTTTTGTAGATTTGATTTGTTACGTTTGATTCACAGCATTTTTTTTTTTTAATCGTTTACTTTTTATTTATTTATTTTACATTTCCGGGAAAAGGATGAAAATATCAACAGAAAAAATAAAATTATTGTCCAAAATGATAAATCACTTGAAAGATTTATTTATTTCATTACATTTTTGTTAGAGGCCCACATACTTTTCTTCTTCTTGTCTAACACACCCTCCTCGTTTACGTTGAGAAAATACCTTCACTTTTTTTACAAATCTATTTTATTTTTTGATACGACCAAGGACTTTTTTTTATTTAACCTAACATTGTTCATCTATTGAATTGTTTTCCTCTAAGTCTCTAAGCGAACTTTGTTTTTCATTCGAGTATGTCACCCCCGCCAAAAAAAAAAAATCAGAGAATTAACCGAATTTAATGAAATTTTCAGTGTTGATATATTAATGAATAAAAGATATAATGCACCAGTTATTTTATTTTAAAAAAAAACTTTTTACGTTTTTTCAGGTCAGTTAACTTTGAATCACGTATCTTTGAGGCGTAACACAGATTCTCAAAGATACGTGGTTCAAAGTTAACCAAGCTGAAAGAATGTTAAAGTTTTTAAATAAAATAACTGGTGCATTATATCTTTTATTCATTAATATATTAACACTGAAAATTTCATTAAATTCGGTTAATTCCCTGATTTTTTTCTTCTTTCTGTGAAGTGACATACGATGGTGGAATTTAGGTCCGTTAAATTTGATTTAACTAGCGAAACACTTGAATATTTCAACACTCCTCCTACACTCAAGTGTTGATTCATTGTTTATTGTTTATTTATCAACCTTAAACGAACTTATTTGCTAGCCTCTTTTTATTTTATTTTTTATTTTTACATTTTGTGTTAATTTCCACACTGCACTATTGAAATACGAAACATAAACAATACGGCTAGTAGAGATAATTGTTTGCAAGTCTCCCCAACTAAAAAAAGATAAAAACGAGGACACATTCAATACAATAATATATATATATATATATATATATATATATATAAAGTGTGTGTGTGTTAGATTTTGTGCTCCCGTAAAGTGTAAATTCTCGTTAGTTTTTCTTCCTCCCCACCCACATATGGTCAGTGCCCCGCCCACTCGTCTCAAGTCACCTGTTTTGTAGGTGTTGATGTGTCGTTCATTTGTTTACATATATATATATATATATATATATTATATACATATAAAGTAGCACTATTTAACGAAATCAACACAGATCAAAGAAATCTTTTAAATTACAAGAAGGTTCTTTCAGGATTTCTCATTTTAACACCGATAAATAATTTATCTTAAATATCTATCACATTAAATAAGAGGGGGATAAATTAAAATGTAGTACTAAAAATATTATTTTTTCATTGACTAAACAAAGACAAGTTGACCTATAATGGAAAAAAAAATTACAATCCAGTTTTTAATCTAAAAAAAAAAAATTGTATGGATGTAACTAACTGTAAAAAAAATGTTTCAGCAGATGAATATTTTAATGTTGTTTTTTTTTTAATCTATTTTTGTAACATACGATGTGTCGTCTTGCTTAAGAAATGATTGCTGTTGAGTCGATAATGATTTAAATGTTTTCAGTTTTAATTGAAGCTAAAATTATCTTTAAAAAAAAATTTAACGAAACATCTCAACGTTTGTTTTATCTCCAGTGTGATAGCGTAATTAAATATATTAATGATGCTCTGATAAAAACTATGAATATCTTTGTTGCAAAAAAAAAAAAAAAAAATGAGCTAGAGAGATTTTTAAGTTTATTTTTTTATTTTTAAAATTTTCGGTTTATTCATGTCAAAGCAATTTTATTTGGCAACAAAAATGTTATTATATTTACTTTTAATGTATATAAAAAAAGAATGAAATGATAGTCGGAAGTCTTAAGTTTTAAAGTCATTCCCTCCTCACAATGAATAAAAAAAAAAAAAAAAAATTTTCCAAAGAGTAAAAAGTATGTCGTTTGTACGCGTGTGTATATACCACATACTCACTCAACATAGGTTTTCAAATTTTAGTATTTACTATATCGGAGAAGAGACCAGTTTAGCTCAGTTAGTAGCGCATCTGCCTTGAAATCGCAAGATTTCAGGTTCGGTACCGGTCCCCGCCTACTCAGCTTGGGCAATCTGATGTGTGCGGTAAAGCATCTGGGTGCTGACGGCGCTCCACTCCAGTAAAAAATAAACTCCCTGGTCTAGCACTAGCGAAAAAGGGATAGACTTCCTCACTGTCCGGCTGATACTAACTATAGGCCACCCCACCGATTTTATTTTTTACTATTAGCAATTAGTCTATTTTATTTCACTTTTTTTTTTTTTTTTTGTCGAAGTCCTTAGCAAATCAACTTGCCAATTTTTTCACTAGTTTAGTAATAAATATGATTTATGTATGTAATATATACGCTAGGGATAGGCATTTTTGTCATCTGCTAGAATTTTAAAAAACGAATTAAAAATAATTAAATCTATTATTTAAGGTCAAACTTTGTCTAAATCGATAAGTAGTAACATAATAAATATCATTACATATGCAGTTTATTTTTGATAGATTTAAAACTATTTGTTTTGGTCAATTTCAATGTGATCCGCCATTCAGCCTCTTTTTCAATGGTTTTAGGCGCTTGTTTACAATTTTAAAATAAAATTTGGGATGGAAAAAAAATTTACCAAAAATCAGGTAAAGTGCCGGTGCTATGGTCTCATGCCACCTCTGTAAGATAAGCCCCCCCCCCCAATTTACTTCATATCAATTTTTACAAAGTAGTATTCATAGAAAATATATGAAACCCACCTTTCAAGTTGGTTGGTTGAATTTTATGGCATGTCAACCCTTGTTGGGTTATTCAATGATGAAGACATTTTGTTTTATTCATTCTTGTTGTGTATTCAATTTTTTTTTTTATTTAAACACATTTTTGGATATATATAACCCGTAGATGGGACTCTAACAGGTACTACCACTCTGGGTGAGAGTGGACCTGGTGGTAATGGCAATGAAACCGTACTCCACATTCTCCAGAGCTGCAGAATTGGAACCTCACCACTAGATGCAGATACGCTCCCCCTCCCATCTACTACATGTCAATTTTCATAAAGTAGTATTCCTAGAAAATCTATGAAACCCATCCTTTCTTGGGCGCACAAGCAAGTTGCTCCTCTCCTCCTCCGGTCGTGGGTTTGATGTTAGTATGTACCAACCCTTGAATGTACATAGTCATACAAACTTACAATGTTATTTTCTACAACATATAATGTAGAATAGACTCATGATTATAGGTTCCTTTAAACACAAAACAAGTGTCTCTAACCACAGTCTGTTTTCAAAAAACTTTCGAAAAGGCCAACTGTAATACTAAACTGACCAGCTGTTCTTATGGGATTGTGAATAGTAGTTGTAAAGTAGGCGGAGTGGTCAATCAGTGTCAGCGAGGGAGTCTATCCTCTTTTCACTAGGATTAGGCCAGGGAGGTTGTTTTTGTGTCTGAGGTGCACTTTGCTGCACAGATCCATGCTGTGCTACTTATGTGCCGAGTCGGTGAGGGCTGGTATTGAACCTGGAACATTGTGGTTTCTAGGCAGATATAATCTACCGGCTGAACAGTAATCTACTTGAAACACTCATAAATACAATGGGATTTAGATTTTTGGGTTACATAATTGGTCTCACTACAGAGGAATATTGTTGTTCAGACAAAGAATTCTTATATATATATATATATATATATATATAATATATACACACACACACCACTCATCCGCATGAGGAGGATGTGACACAAGGTCAATTTCTTAAGCGGAGTTTGAATTCAGATTTTTCCTTCTCCTAGACTGGTTACCTAACCAAGGTTATAGAGCCCAGCCTGCCCTACTATTTACCCATAGCTGGAGGGAGAATAGTTGGATTCATACCTTTCTCAAGGGTATTAGCGCTATGTGAAATGTAAACAGCCTTGTCCAGGATTTGAACTTGGTCGACGAGTCCATTTCCTATGAATAACCATTACACCAGTACCTCCAAAAAATTCATGTTATTTTCACAGGTAATAATAACATAGACTACACTACTTAATTTATTTCTTCTTTCTTCGCTTTATTTGTGGCGTAATGGTTATCATCATAGAAAATTAATCTGTGACCCAAATTCAAATCCTGGATGAGGCTGTTTGTATTTCACTTTGTGCTAATGTCCTTGGGAAAAGCATGAATCCAACTATCTCCCTCCAGCTATGGGTAAATAGTAGGGCAGACAGGACTCTTGAACCTTGGTTAGGCAACCGGTCTAGGGGAAAGAAAACTCTGAATTCAAACCTGTTAAACTCCACTTAAAAATCACCTGTGTCACATCCTACTCATTTGTAAAAAGTAAGTAAAGTCGTCGGGGCAGCCTAATGTCGGTATCAGCCAAACAGTGAGGGAGTCTATCCCCTTTTCACTAGCGCTAGAACAAGGAGATTGTTTTAGCGTCTGAGGTGGAGCACCACACCTACCATCGGCTCCTCACTTTACCGCACATATCCCTATGCTACTCGTACACTGAGTTGGCGAGGGCCGGTATCGAACGAGAAACCTTGTGATTCCTAGCCGGACAGTTTGATAAATACGTATTTTAATTTAGAATTTAAAAAGAAATGTTTGTAATGCAAGTTTTTAAATCGTTCATATTTTAGTTTTTTTTTTTTTTTTTTTTTTTTTCTTGGTTTTTTAAAAACTTATTTTAAACTTGCCTCCGTTATTGAAATATGACAATGCATTGTGAGCATAGTTCACTTGTTAAAACAATATTACTTTATATATATATAACCCCCCCCTTCTTACCCAGTCTATAACCATGTGATTGTATGGATATTTTTCACTGGAATAATCCTATCTCTTTGTTTGTCTCTTCATGTACCGTGCCAATTATCAACAGCAGGTTTTGCTGTATTCTTATTAACTCAGCTTTGCTTTCATAGCCTTACGTTTTTACAGTATCTACTGTTATTAAATGGTTACTCATCCAAGTACTGAACAAGCTCATTGTAGCTTACCTTCCTTTTTATTTACAATGCTTTGTATAGATAAAAGAGTATGAAAACACACAATATTGTTAAAATGAATATATTTTTATATCATTTTTCATAGCTAATATTGAACAATATTTCGATTTATAAAAAATCATCATCAGAGCATGTTTTTAATCCGGACTCATCGAGAGAGAAGCAGAAAATGATTTAAATTCAAACCGGAAGCATTGTTTTTCCAAAAAGCGTGTAAGCTATGTGATCGCTTCATCTTTGTACATCCACTGTGTGTTTCGCTAACATCATGAACATGTTGCTACATTTCTTCAGTGTTACTATGCTTTGTGCTGACACTGGATGCTGTCTAGAGGACTTACCTAGAGCAATGGTCAATGATTTTTTAAATAATTATAAGGAGTGTGCACTGTATAACTTTACAGACTAAACTAGGGCCATATAAAGTGTAATTTCAACTGGAGTCAGTGAACTCTTAATTGCTTCCAACTTTGACTCCATAATCTTGGGTATATGACCAAAAGCATATGACACCTAGTGAAAATTGACCTCTTCCAAGCTGTAGCCATGTCAGTACTACTGTATAGCTGCTGCATTACTTGGACTTTATGAAATATTTGGGAAAATTTACATTGGAACTACACAATGCTGTTTTGAACAGATATTTGGAAGTAGCAGTCTATAAAACTGCCACTCTACGGCTACTTATGGTCCATCAAATAAGTCATATAAGTAAGATGAAGAAGACATGCTGGTATTGTGTTAGTAGCATTTAATTCTGTACTAACAGCAACAAATAAATGAATTAAAAGTTAATTAAAGTTTAATTCTAACAATTTATTAAAGACAAATAAAATAATGAGTAACAATATAAAGTCCTTCCTGTGTATAGAGTTATGTTTGAGAGACTTACCGGCATGATGGAGAAGATATCTGGTATCTTAGGGTGATTTTTGGAGAGGATTTAAAGTCACTGCCTCATCGGATCTGGTTCGGGGTTTCTTCTGGTGAATTTTGGTATTTTGCGCCAAAACGTCTGGGCTCATCACGTGATTGGTATATCTAATGCCAGAAAGCCTTTCCTTCACTTAACTCCACACACACAGGAATTACCATTTTACTGACCCAATACTGGTATAATTATACCAGCTCCAACTCCAGTGACCCCTTAATTACTTCTAACTCTGACTCCACAACCTGATGTTATTACATGGTCACCCATCTAAGCACTGAACAGACTCATCATTGCTTAATTGCCAGTAATCTTTCCTTCGAGGTTGTGTAGTCATCGACAAGAAGAAAATCATTGCAGTAAAATTGAAATGCTGCATTTTGAAAGTTTCAGTTAAAAAAAGAATAAAAAGATTCAATAATAAAAATGATAAAACTGAACAAGCAATTGATTTTACACTAACTTCATTCATAAACTTTAGACAAAAAAAAAGATCAATGACCATCTCAAAAGTAATATTTGTTTTGCACACTCCGGTTTAGCTCAGTTGTTAGAGCATCAACCTAGGAATCCCAGTCTAGGTAAGTCCTCTAGACAGCATCCAGTATCAGCACAGAGCTGGTAAATCTAAGTTTTCCCTGGTCAGACAAAACTGGTGTGTCCATCAGTAGGAGTCCATAAGATAATGTTTGTAAAGTTTTTAAATGCCATCCTTGGCCAGTTGAAAAGGGCTTAAAGAAAGTCCTGTGGTATAGAATCCTTTGGTAAGCGTGTAAGTCCTATCCTGCGTATTGGTAAAGGTCCAGTGATTTAATCCTATGTCCGTCGTCCACGAAGGTCAGAAGTAATTATGTCCAGTAGGGTTGGTTTAAGTATTGTATCAACCTCAGAGTACTGCCAGTGATTGGCCAAGAGATAGGTCACATGATTATGGCCGAGTCTATAAATAGGAGCAGGCATCTAGCACACACTTTATATATTAAAATTCTAAATAATGTTGCTTATGAGTTTGTCTATTTCTCCAGCATGTCTTGTTCTACTTACTTGGATTATTTGTGTGATGGGAGGTAAGTGGCCGTACAGCTGCTGTTTTGTAGAATGCTGCTTCTCAGATTTGTTCAAAACAGCAAATAGCATCCTTGTGTAGGTCGCATCTAGGAATCCCAAGGTTCCTGGTTCGATTTAAAGGGAACATTGATTTCCTGGTACAAATTTAGTTTTCATTCAAATCACTTTCTGTTAAACTTGAAACAATTTTGAATGTTCTGTATATATCTTATTAATACAGGAGGTGTGTGGCGTAATGGTTAGAGTTGTAAGAAATGGATTCGTCAACCCGTGTTCAAATCCTGAACAAAGCTGTTTGCATTTCACATAGCGCTAATACCCTTGGGAAAGGTATGAATCCAACTACTCTCCACCTATGGGCTAATAGTAGGGCGGATTGGGTTCTTTAACCATGGCTAGGTAACCAGTCTAGGAAAATAACTCAACGAAGCATCAGGTATACAGCCACTTACCTCCCATCACACAAAACATCCAAGTAAAATAAATAAAACATACTGATATAGTTGTACTAACTCTGACTCCAGTGAGTTCTCTGGCAACTAAGCAATGATGAGTCTGTTCAGTGTTTAGATGGGTGACCACTTAGTAATATCAGGTACTGTAAGCCTGGGCTGTGAAGTCCGTCGTGTCAAAGACTCACTTGGCCACATCTTTGCCACAAGGATCAAGAACAACATCATCATTGGCAAAGGAAACAAACCATGGGTATCTTTGCATCGAGGCAGAGTGTCAGGCTGACTGTTTCTGAAAAGAGAAATCAAAGAATTGTTGCTAAGCAACAACAATAAAAAAATATAAACAGTCAATAAACAAGTTTCATCTGAATCGAAAAAAAAAAAAAAAAGATTGAGTCTCTACTACACTAAGATTGATTTTTATTTTATATAGTAAAAGTCGTACAGTCGGCAGTGGTCTATTGTTAGTATCAGCTGGTCAGTGAGGGAGTCTATCAACTTTTCACTAGCACTAGACAAGGGAGATTATTTTTGTGTCTGAGTTGGAGCACCACTAACCCACACACTTTATTGCACAGATCCATGCTGTGCTACTCATGCGATGAGTTGGCGAGGGCTGGTATCAAACCTGGAACCTTGTGGTCCTTAGGCAGATGCTCTAGCGACTAAACCTTGCAGTAGTGGTTTGATCAATTCACTATAATCAAGATGTTGTGTTTGCAAGGGAAAATAAATATTGGCATTATTGTTATTTAGGTAAACTTGAACTTTAAGTGACTAAATTCCTACCATAAAATTGTACTTGCGCATTATTTAAAATGAACTTAATTTATCTTTAATAGATTTTAAACAATTAAATTCAGCCAAAAAGTCTTAAAAATAAAAAATAAGTCAATGAGATTGATGTCCCTTGTTTGTTTTGTTTGGGAAGAAACAGGAAGTAAATGATCTGCCATTATCAAATTGTTGTAATGATACTCCCTTTTTTTTTTCTTTTTTTTTTCTTTTTTTTTTCCCCAAATTGTTCAAATCACTAGGATTGCATGTTTTAACACAAAAATATCCTAAAATGTGTTTTTAGTAACAATTAAGTTCATTTGAAATAATGCACAAGCACAATTTTATGGTAGGAATTTTGTCACTTAAAGTTCAAGATTACCGTTATTTAAATTTCAAAGACTGATCTGGAATGTTTTTTTAATGATGACTAAGTCTCAAAGTTTGTGTTCATTTTATGGTAATATTTGAAGGTGCGGGGAAAAAGCAATATTCAAATAAACTTTTTGCGACTCATGATTTCTGATCACCACCAAACAAGAATGAGTTTTTTATATAATCAATCAGAGCCCAGTTTTAATGTAATTAAATATATTAAATTAGAAAGACTAATGAAATTAAATAAGAACGCATATAAAAATATTATGCTTATTTTAATTATATTTTATATAGATGGGTACTCAGTTTCTTAAAAACTCATTATTTCTATTTAACCCATAGACATGATCCTAACAGGTACTACTACTCCAGGCGAGAGTGGACCTGGGAGTAATGATGATGAAGAGGTACACCACATTCCCCAGAGCTCCAGAATTGTAACTTCAGAGTTTAACATCATACCCAGGACACTAAGACCCTCAGCCACCACCTTCTAGCACATATGATAAAAAGGGTTGGGGCTTGCCATAAGGACAATAGGGTTGGGACAATCATATAGGTGCTAGGGCTTGATGTGACCACCTGATTGATCAGAGGGGGCATCTCCAACCACCCATCTAGTCTAAGTAAGGTCCAAAGTGGAGTGTGGCATGTAATGGACTACTCAGCCACCAAGGTGCCATCCTTAAAAATCATGGGTCGCCACCTATGACCAACAGGCGGCCCCATTGGATGGGGGGGGGGCTCTTACCCCTCTGCAGGGGTTCAGTTGGTGTATTCTAAATCCCCAGCCGACAGAGCTGCCAGGACACTGATTGGTTTTGGTAAAGTACCGTATTTGATGGCATATAGGATGCACTTTCCCCAAAAAATTTTGGCTAAAAAAATTGCCCTGCCTCTTATACATTGTAGGTGAAGTTTGAGACCTCCCGTAGGCCTTGGCTAATCTTCTCTATGATGCTCACTAACCCAGCTTACGCCCAGTACTTTTACGTACCCTAAACTCCATGCATCCTTATTTTATTGCTGGTATTATTGTATTATTACCGGTGCTTTAAAAATGAATTCATAAAAATGAAAGCAATCCAATCTAAAATGCTGTGACTTGCGTTTATAAACATCAGCCGATTGGCGCTCTGACTTACCGGTAATGCCATCTGTTGGCAAGGAATAAAACTATGATTATTGCTTGCCTGTATTGCCAAACTGCTTTTATACAGCTATATTTCTGCTTGTGTAATGAACAGCTAGACTTTTTTCAACAATATTTGCTTAAATACACTAAAAAACTTTTTTCCTGAATCTGACCTGCTGAAATGGGAGTGCATCTTATATGCCGTCAAATACGCTATATAAATGTGGTACTAATTACCTCTACAATTCAACTTGAATGTTATAAAAACATCTGTAGCTTTGGTTTTATAGAAATATATATATATATATATATATATATTTCTCTTTTTCATATATTTTTTGCTCGTTGATGATGACCCTTCTACTAAGGCGTCGAAACAGATTTCTGTCAGCAGATAATAATTACTAATTGTTTTTTCAAAATGTTAAATTCATATATATATATATATATATATATATATATATCCTACACCAACAAAACAGTATGTCACACAACACCGCAGAACAAATCAGGACAGAGATGTTACATAAAATCCAACACCAAATCTCTGTACTAAAACACAAGTTACTCTGCCTAATTCACAAAAGCCACTGGCACCAACTCGGCCGACGAGACTTAGTCACCAACCTCTCCTCAACCGAACTAAACAACCCACAAACTGAAGCCCTCAGCTTCTGTTTAAAATTTGTCACTGGTATAAGTAACCGAAACACCAGCAAACTCATAGACAAAAACATATATATACTAGCAAAAGTACCCGGTCCATGACCAGACTATATATAAAGTTTGGACTATAAATAGGCAAGATATACCGAGCTGAATGGCTTAGACTAAAATTAAACTAAACTGCTGGTATAGCTATAATAGAAAGCAGGCAGTGGACAATATTTTATTATCAGCAGTAGCTGGTATACGGACTGTTCCGCAAATCGGGTGATTTTGGTTTAATTAATTAATCATATCCCTTAATCAGTAAAAAATCAATAACCAAATTTGGCGTGTTTCTTAGTTAGAAGGTTATTGAAGTGTATGCAAGATTTCGAATTTGAGTGACTTCCCGTTTCGGAGTTATACGTCGACAAGTACATACCAAACTTTCTTTTTTTATATATATATATATATATATATATATATAATTAACTTTTAATAAATAGGTGTGCGGGGTTTTCCCTCAATATAATTGAATAAAAGGAAGTGCAATTGTGTTCGGTTACAGAAGAAATGTAAATAATTCACTTTAGGATATAGAAATGTAAAATGTGTCATGAAGATAAAGAAATGTTTTTTTTTTTTTTTTTTTTTTTTTTTTTTAATGAAATGTGACAGAGATGATTGAGTCATCCAGGGAAAAAATTATAAAAAAAAGAAATTGTCAGAATATAGAAAATGGATTCAGTTTCTTTTACAAAAAGAATCGTAGCTCTCTTTCTAATCAATATGAAACTGAGGTTTGTAATTAGGTGATTTCTTCTTTTTACTGAGCTTAATTGAAAATTCAAACAAAAGCTGCAATTATTTCAATGTTAAGGGGAAAGAGAAAGAGAAGGAAAAAGAGGGAAAGGGGGGGGAGGAAAGAAAGGAAAAAGTAAAGGAGAGAAAGGAAATAAAAAGGGTGAGTAATAAAAAGAGGGAAAGAGAGAGAAAAGAAAAAGAAAGCAAATGAAGATAGAGAAAGAAAAGGGGGAAGAATTCGAGGAGAGCAAGGGGTGCTCTTCCAATATGTGAACTACCGAAGGTTTGTGATCTACTAGGAAAAAAGAAGACAGGGTTAGGGTATAGGGTTAGTTTAATGGGAAAATAATGGGTAGTTAATGGGTATATCACATATTGGAATGTAAACAACTCGGTAGATCACATATTGGAAGAGCACCGAGCAAAGAATTGAAAAAGGAAAGAAAAGGAGAAAAATGAAAAGCAATTTAAGGGGAAAGGGACCATATGACCTTTAGGCACCCCTTTTGCGATCTTGATTCATAAGGACATTTTTTTTTCCATTTACATCGTCAAAATCCGGTTGTTTGTTAACAGACGATTTTTATTTAAAAAAAATTTTTTTTTTTTTTTTTTTTAAAATTATAAAGCTAACCCCTAACCCTAACAAACCGATTTTGACAGTGTAAATAAAAAAAAACTGTCCTTATGAGATTGCAAAGGGGCCTAAAGGTCAATGTCGGGGNTGACAGAAATTGTTTTTGACGCCTTAGTAGAAGGGTTCATCAATACGAGCAAAAATATATGAAAAAGAGAAAGAGGATAAAACGTTTGAAGAAAATAGGGGTACAAAACACACGCTGGATGCTTGAATTTTCAATGCGCATACTGTTTCAAAAATAAATAATTTTATTTTAAAATCAGAAGCATTTTTAATTCAAAAATAAACTCAAAAGAGTTTGGTGTAATATATAAAAAAGGGTAGAGATTATCAAAAATGTTCAAAATATGATCCAGCATTAAGTTGTTTACATATCCACAGTACAATTGAAAGAAGATGTTAAAATTTCAAAAAGTTTGTGGTATAGGTAACTTTTTTTTTTTTTTTGTAGTGTTCGTAGAATAATTTCGGAGGTGTAAAAATCCGTATATTTTGTTTTTTCATGAGACAAATGTGTAAATAAATGGAAATTAATCCGACAGAATGAATTTAACATTTTGAAAAAACAATTAGTAATCATTATCTGCTGACAGAAATCTGTTTCGACGCCTTAGTAGAAGGGTCTCATCAAACGCAAAAATAATATGAAAAAGAGAAATATATATATATATATATATATATTTCTATAAAACCAAAGCTACAGATGTTTTATAACATTCAGTTGAATTGTAGAGGTAATTAGTACCACATTTATATAGCGTATTTGACGGCATATAAGATGCACTCCCATTTCAGCAGGTCGATTCAGGAAAAAAGTTTTAGTGTATTTAAGCAAATATGTTGAAAACAGTCTAGCTGTTCATTAACACAAAAGAAATATAGCTGTATAAACAGTTTGGCAATACAGGCAAGCATATCATAGTTTATTCCTTGCCAACAGATGGCATTACGGTAAGTCAGAGCGCCGATCAGCTGATGTTTTAAACGCAAGTCACAGCATTTTAGATTGGATTGCTTTCATTTTTACGAATTCATTTTTGAGCACCAGTAATAATACAGCATAAAATAAGGATGCATGGAGTTTAGGGTAGGTAAAGTACTGAGTGTAAGCTGGTTAGTGAGCATCATAGAGAAGATTAAGCCTCGGCTACGGGAGGTCTCAAACTTCACCTACTATGTATAAGAGGCAGGGCAATTTTTTGAGCCAAATTTGGGGGGAAAGTGCATCCTATATGCCATCAAATACGGTAACTTTACCAAACCAATCAGTGTCTGGCAGCTCTTCGGCTGGGGATTTAGAATACACCAACTGAACCCCTGCAGAGGGTAAGAGCCCCCCCTCCAATGGGGCCGCCTGTTGGTCATAGGTGCGACCCATGATTTTATAGATGGCACCTTGGTGGCTAAGTAGTCCATTACATGCACACTCCACTTTTGGACCTTACTTAGACTAGATGGGTGGTTGGAGATGCCCCCTGATCAATCAGGTGGTCACATCAAGCCCTAGCACCTATATGATTGTCCCAACCCTATTGTCCTTATGGCAAGCCCCACCATTTTTATCATATGTGCTAGAAGGTGGTGGCTGAGGGTCTTAGTGTCTGGGTATGATGTTAAACTCTGAAGTTACAATTCTGGAGCTCTGGGAAATGTGGTGTACCTCTTCATCATATTACTTCAGGTCCACTCTCGCTGAGTAGTAGTAGCTGTTAGGATCATGTCTATGGGTTAATAGAAATAATTGAGTTTTTAAGAAACTGAGTACCCATCTATATAAAATAAATTAAAATAAGCATAATATTTTTATCTGCGTTCTATATTAATTTCATTAGTCTTTCTAATTTAATATATTTAATTACATTAAACTGGCTCTGTTGATTATATAACTCTTATTTGGGTGGTGATCAGAAATCACGAGTCGCAAAAGTTTATTTGAATATTGCTTTTTCCCGCACCTTCAATATTACCATAAAATGAACCAAACTTTGGAACTTAGTCATCATTAAAAAAACATTCCAGATCAGTCTTTGAAATTTAAATAACGGTAACTTGAACTTTAAGTGACTAAATTCCTACCATAATTTATGCTTGTGCATTATTTAAAATGAACTTAATTGTTACTAAAAAACATTTTATGATATTTTTGTGTTAAAAATGCAGTCTAGTGATTTGAACATTTGGGAAAAAAAAAAAAGAAAAAAAAGGGGGGGTATATTACGGTGAATTTGATAATGGCGAACCAGTTACTTCCTGTTTTTTCCCAAAAACAAAAAAGGGACATCAATCTCATTGACTTATTTTTATTTTTAAGACTTTTTGGCTGAATTTAATTGTTTAAAAATCTATTAAAATAAATTAAGTTCATTTTAATAATGCCCAAGTATAATTTTATGCTAGGAATTTAGTCACTTAAAGTTCAAGATTACCTAAATAACAATAATGCCAATATTATTTTCCCTTGCAAACCAACATCTTGATTATAGTGAATTGATCAACACTACTGCAAGGTTTGTCTGTGAGATCTGCCTTAGGACCACAAGGTTCAGGTTTGATACACAGCCCTGCCAACTCATCACATGAGTGCACAGCATGGATCTGTGCAATAAGTTGTGGGTTTAGTGGTGCTCACTCAGACACAAAAATATCTCCTTGTCTAGTGCTAGTGAAAAGTTGATAGACTCCTCACTGACAGCTGATTACTAACAATAGACCATTGCGACTGTACGACTTTTACTATATAAAATAAAAATCAATCTTAGCGTAGTAGAGACTCAATCTTTTTTTTTTTTTTTTTCTTTCGATTTCAGATGAAACTTGTTATTGTACTGTTTATTTTTTTTTTTATTGTTGTTGCTTAGCACAATTCTTTGGTTTCTCTTTCAGAAACAGTCAGCCTGACACTCCTGCTCGATGCAAAGATACCCAAGGTTTGTTTCTTTGCCAAATGATGATGTTGTTCTTGATCCTTGTGGCAAAGATGTGGACAAGCGAGTCTTTGACACGACGGACTTCACAGCCCAGGCTTAACAGTACCTGAATTACTAAGTGGTCACCATCTAAACACTGAACAGACTCATCATTGCTTAGTTGCCAGAGAATCACTGGAGTCGAGTTAGTACAACTATATCAGTATGTTTGTTTATTTTAACTTGGATGTTTTGTGTGATGGGAGGTAAGTGGCTGTATACTGATGCTTCGTTTTCTTTCTAGACTGGTTATCTAGCATGGTTAAAGACCAATCCGCCTACTATTAGCCCATAGGTGGAGAGTAGTTGGATTCATACTTTTTTCCCAAAGGTATTAGCGCTTTGTGAATGCAAACAGCTTTGTTCAGGATTTAATGACACGGGTTGACGAATCCATTTCTTACAACTCTAACCATTACCCGCACACCACACTCCTGTATTAATAAGATATATAACAGAACATTTCAAAATTTGTTTCAAGTTTAACAGAAAGGTGATTTTGAATGAAAAATAATTTGTAAGGAAGATCAATGTTCCCTTTAAATCGACCAGGAACCTTGGGATTCCTAGATGCGACCTACACAAGGATGCTATTTGCTGTTTTGAACAAATCTGAGAAGCAGCATTCTAACAGCAGCTGTTCGGCCACTTACCTCCATCACACAAATAATCCAAGTAAGTAGAAACAAGACATGCTGGAGAATAGACAAACTCATAAGCAACATTATTTAAGAATTTTAATAATAAAGTGTGTGCTAGATGCCTGCTCCTATTTAATGACTCGGCATAATCATGTGACCTATCTTTGGCCAATCACTGGCAGTACTCTGAGGTTGATACAATACTTAACCAACCCTCTGGACATAATTACTTCTGACTTCGTGGACGACGGACATAGGATTAAATCACTGGACCTTACCAATACGCAGGATAGGCTTACACGCTTCCAAGGGATTCTATCCACAGGACTTTCTTTAAGCCCTTTTCAACTGGCCAAGGATGGCATTTAAAACTTTACAAAACATTATCTTATGGATCCTACTGATGGACCAACAGTTTGGTCTGACCAGGGAAACATTAGATTTACCAGTCTGTGCTGATACTGGATGCTGTCTAGAGGACTTACCTAGATGGATTCCTAGGTTGATGCTCTAACAACTGAGCTAAACGGAGTGTGCAAAAAAAATTACTTTTGAGATGGTCATTGATCTTTTTTTTGTCTAAAGTTTATGAATGAGTTAGTGTAAATCAATTGCTTGTTCGTTTTATCATTTTTATTATTGAATCTTTTTATTCTTTTTTTTAACTGAAACTTTCAAAATGCAGCATTTCAATTACTGCAATGATTTTCTTCTTGTCGATGACTACACACCTCGAAGGAAATTCTGGCAATTAAGCATGATGAGTCTGTTCAGTGCTTAGATGGGTGACCATGTAATAACATTCAGGTTGTGGAGTCAGAGTTAGAAGTATTAAGGGGTCACTGGAGTTGGAGCTGGTATATTATACCAGGGTTGGGTCAGTAAATGGTATTCCTGTTGTGTGGAGTTAAGTGAAGGAGAGGCTTTCTGGCATTAGATATACCAATCACGTGATGAGCCCAGACGTTTTGGCGCAAAATATACCAAATTCACCAGAAGAAACCCGAACAGATCCGATGAGGCAGTGACTTTAAATCCTCTCCAAAAATTACCCTAAGATACAGATATCTTCTCCATCATGCGGTAAGTCTCTCAAACATAACTCTATACACAGAAGGACTTTATTTGTTACTCATTATTTTATTTGTCTTTAATAATTGTTAAGAATTAAACTTTAATTAACTTTTAATTCATTTATTTGTTGCTGTTAGTACAGCATTTAATTCTAAAACTAACACAATACCAGCATGTCTTCTTCATCTTACTTATATGATCTTATTTGGTGGACATAAGTAGCCATGAGTAGCTGTTTTATAGACTGTCTACTTCCAAATATTGTTCAAAACAGCATTGTGTAGTTCCAATGTAAATTTTCCCAAACATTTCATTAAGTCAAGTAATGCAGCAGCTATACAGTAGTACTGACATGGCTACAGCTTGGAAGAGTCAATTTTCACTAGGTGTCATATGCTTTTGGTCATATACCAAGATTATGGAGTCAAAGTTGGAAGCAATTAAGAGTTCACTGACTCCAGTTGAATTTCACTTTATATGGCCCTAGTTTGTCTGTAAAGTTTATACAGTGCACACTCCTTATAATTATTTAAAAAATCATCGATTGCTCTAGGTAAGTCTCTAGGTAGCATCCAGTGTCAGCCAAAGCAATAGTTACACTGAAGAATGTAGCCATGTTCAGATGTTACGCGAACAGCAGTGGATGTACAAAGATGAAGCGATCACTAGCTTAACCGCTTTTTGGAAAACAATGCTTCCGGTTTAATTTAAATCATTTTCTGCTTCTCTCTCTGATGAGTCTGGGTTAAAAACATTCTGATGATGATTTTTATAAAATCGAAATATTGTTCATATTAGCTATGAAATGGATAAATAAATATATATTCTTTTAACAATATTGTGTGTTTTCATACTCTTTTATTCATACAAAGCATTGTAAATAAAAAGAAAGGAAGGTAAGCAACAATGAGCTTGTTCAGTACTTGGATGAGTAACCATTTAAATAACAGTAGATGCTAAAATACGTAAGGCTTTATGTAAGCAAAGCTTAGTTAATAAGAATAACAGCAAAACTGCTGTTGATACTTGCACGCGTACTGAAGAGCTGTCAGCAGATATAATTACTAATTGTTTTTTCAAAATGTTAAATTCATATATATATATATATATATATATATATATATATCCTACACCACAAAACAGTATGTCACACAACACCGCAGAACAAATCAGGACAGAGATATTACATAAAAACTAACACCAAATCTCTGTACTAAAACACAAGTTACTCTGCCTAATTCACAAAAGCCACTGGCACCAACTCGGCTGACGAGACTTAGTCACCAACCTCTCCTCAACCGAACTAAACAACACACAAACTGAAGCCCTCAGCTTTGGTTTAAAATTTGCCACTGGTGTAAGTAACCGAAACACCAGCAAACTCATAGACAAAAACATATATATACTAGCAAAAGTACCCGGTCCATGACCAGACTATATATAAAGTTTGGACCATAAATAGGCAAGAGATATCAAGCTGAACGGCTTAGACTGCAATTTTGTTCACTAAAATTAAACTAAACTGCTGATATATCTATAATAGAAAGCAGGCAGCGAACAATATTTTAGCAGCAGCAGCAGCAGCTGGTATACGGACTGTTCCGCAAATCTGGTGATTTTGGTTTAATTAATTAATCATATCCCTTAATCAGTAAAAAATCAATAACCAAATTTGGCGTGTTTCTTAGTTAGAAGGTTATTGAAGTGTATGCAAGATTTCGAATTTGAGTGACTTCCCGTTTCGGAGTTATACGTCGACAAGTACATACCAAACTTTCTTTTATATATATATATATATATATATATATTAACTTTTAATAAATAGGTGTGTGGGGTTTTCCCTCAATATAATTGAAAAAAAAGAAGTGCAATTGTGTTCGATTACAGAAGAAATGTAAATAGATCACTTTAGGATATAGAAATGTAAAAATGTGTCATGAAGATAAAGAAATGTTTTGTTTTTTTTTTTTTTTTTTTTTTTTTTTTTAAATGAAATGTGACAGAGATGATTGAGTCATCCAGGGAAAAAATTATAAAAAAAAAGAAATTGTCAGAATATAGAAAATGGATTCAGTTTCTTTTACAAAAAGAATCGTAGCTCTCTTTCTAATCAATATGAAACTGAGGTTTGTAATTAGGTGATTTCTTCTTTTTACTGAGCTTAATTGAAAAATTCAAACAAAAGCTGCAATTATTTCAATGTTAAGGGGAAAGGGAAAGAGAAGGAAAAAGAGGAAAAGGGAGGGGGAAGAAAGGAAAAAGTAAAGGAGAGAAAGGAAATAAAAAGGGTGAGTAATAAAAAGAGGGAAAAAGAGAAAAAAAGAGAAAGAAAAGAAAAAGAAAGCAAATGAAGAGAGAGATAGAGAAAGAAAAGGGGGAAGAATTCAAGGAGAGCAAGGTGTGCTCTTCCAATATGTGAACGACCGAAGGTTTGTGATCTACTAGGAAAAAAGAAGACAGGGTTAGGGTATAGGGTTAGTTTAATGGGGAAATAATGGGTAGTTAATGGGTAGATTACATATTGGAATGTAAACAACTCGGTAGATCACATATTGGAAGAGCACCGAGCAAAGAATTGAAAAAGGAAAGAAAAGGAGAAAAATGAAAAGCAATTTAAGGGGAAAGGGACCATATGACCTTTAGGCACCCCTTTTGCGATCTTGATTCATAAGGACATTTTTTTTTCCATTTACATCGTCAAAATCCGGTTGTTTGTTAACAGACGATTTTTATTTTTAAAAAAATATTTTGTTTTTTTAAAAAAATTTTAAAAAAATTATAAAGCTAACCCCTAACCCTAACAAACCCGATTTTGACAGTGTAAATAAAAAAAAAACTGTCCTTATGAGATTGCAAAAGGGGTGCCTAAAGGTCATATGGTCCGGGGGGGAAGTAATAAAACATCATTATAGATGCTTTGATTTTGTTTAGATTTTTTTCTCAGATTGTCAGGATCATATGACTAGAAGTGGCTACCCAGCGTGGGTGGCAAAAACCCCCAAAAAAACACCCTGGTGTATTGATTTGTTTACATTTGAGATTTACAAATGGTGGACATTTTTAAGTAGAATTTCAATGCTATTTCTATGTTGTTAATTGTTTTATTTTTGTAATTTCATCCGGACATACATACACACACATACATACATACATTACTATCAAGAATGAATATTCCTCCTTTGGAACATTTCATGTTTGTCTACATTGCTCTACATTGGGTAGAGGGGGGGGGGGATAATAAAAAAAAGTTAGTCTCGCAGATCCATTGATTGTTTTGGTCTTACATAATTGATTTATGTTTTAATCACAAATGCAACAAATGACTTTCCCTTCTCTTACTACACAAATCCTAATTTTTAAATATCTTCTCAGATATAAAGAAAATCTTCATTATTTTTGCTCAAAAAGCAAGATATGGTAATAGTGAATGTGTATATATATTTGCCCTGTCGACTGCACCTCTGCAGAGGGGTAAGACTCCCCCAATGGGGCTGCCTGTTGGCCGTGTGTGGCGATCCGTGATGCTTAAGGATAGAGCCCAGGTGGATGAGCAGTTCATGACTTGCAATACTCCACTTTGGCCCTATCTTGGGCTAGACGGGCGGTCGGAGAGACCCCCTCCGATCAATCGGCTGGTCACGTCAAGCCCTAGCACCTATATGATTTTCCCAACCCTATTGCCCTTATGACAAGCTCCCACCCCTTTTTATCATATGGGTGCTAGAAGGCGGTGACTGCGGGTCTACATGTACTGGGAATGACGTTAAACTCTATCTCATGGTGAGGTTCCAGTTTTGGAGGTTTGGGAATGTGGAGCACCTCTTCATCACCATTCTCCCTGGTCCACTCTGACCCGGAGTGGTAGTACCTTAGGGTCCCATCTATGGGTTAAATAGAAAAATGTATTTATAAAAAAATGTATTATCCATTAAGAATTGATTTATTTCAAAACTTTATCGGCATTAAATGACCCACTGAGGTTGATATGCCGTAAAACAAAACAAACCAATGTATATATATATATTTACTTTCTTGTTAATAGTTTTATTTTTGTAGTTTCCTCCGGACATACACTCATACATACATACACACAACAGTCCTTTATATATGTACTACAAGTGGCTATCCAGCATCGCCTGGGTAGAAGGGGGGAAAAAAGCGTAATATATTGATTTGTTTACATTTGAGATTTATAAATGCTGGACATTTTTAAGTAGAATTTCAATGCTATTTCTATGTATATTTTAATTTTTAAATATCTTTGAATATAAATAAAATCTTCATATTTTTTGCACAAAAAACAAGAACCTGTGATATTTAATGTTTATATATATTCATTTACTTTGTTGTTAATCGTTTTATTTTCATAGTTTCATCTGGACATACATACACACCAACAGTCCTTTATATATGAAATGAAATAATGAAATTTATTGTGTACATTGCTCAGGTGCACCACAACTCATTAAAGTCTCATGTCAAGTACACAGAATAATGTATTAGTGTCAGGAACATGAATAGTGTACAGTAATAATATACATGTATGTGTACAGTGCTCAGGTGCACCACAACTCATCAAAGTCTCATGTCAAGTACACAGAATAATGTATTAGTGTCAGGAACATGAATAGTGTACAGTAATAATATACATGTATGTGTACAGTGCTCAGGTGCACCACAACTCATCAAAGTCTCATGTCGAGTACACAGAATAATGTATTAGTGTCAGGAACATGAATAGTGTACAGTAATAATATACATGTATGTGTACAGTGCTCAGGTGCACCACAACTCATCAAAGTCTCATGTCAAGTACACAGAATAATGTATTAGTGTCAGGAACATGAATAGTGTACAGTAATAATATACATGTATGTGTACAGTGCTCAGGTGCACCACAACTCATCAAAGTCTCATGTCAAGTACACAGAATAATGTATTAGTGTCAGGAACATGAATAGTGTACAGTAATAATATACATGTATGTGTACAGTGCTCAGGTGCACCACAACTCATCAAAGTCTCATGTCAAGTACACAGAATAATGTATTAGTGTCAGGAACATGAACAGTTTACAGTAGTAATATGCATGTATGTGTGTGGAGAGTGGCATTAGGTATAGTGTCGCCGGACTACAGGAAGCATGGAGGCTTTGAAATATTCAGTCTTTTGGCAGCCTACAACAGACGCGGGCAGCTTATTCCATGCCTCTGCAATTCTGTATAGATTGATTAGCATTCTGCTTAAGATTAGAGTATAGCTCCCCAACCATTGGGCTGTGATCTATGTGTAGTATATGTTTCTTTCTCCCCCCCAAAATATAGAATAATAAAAAGCACAGGAAAGAAAACTAAGGAAACAATAATATATTTTAATAAATAGCAATATAAAGTAAAAAGTTGACGGGGTGGCCTAATTTCGGTATCAGCCAAACAGCGAGGGAGTCTATCCCCTTTTCACTAGTGCTAGGCCAAGGAGATCGATTTTGTATCTGAGGTGGAGTGCCACACCTACCACCAGCTTCACACTTTACTGCACAGATCCCTGTGCTACTCATATGCTGAGTTGGCGAGGACCGGCATCGAACCAGAAACCTTGCAATTCCTAGGCATGTGCTCTACCGACTGAGCAAAACTGGCCTCTCTGAATAGTAATAGATATATGCATGAATTTGATTTCAATGAGTCCTTGGAAAATTTATGGCTCCCAACTAAAGTTTCTTAATAAATTGTAGGGTTTTTATTTATGATCTGGGGGAAACAATTAAAGCCATCTAACCTCTACCTTGTAACTTATCCTGTGTAATTAATTTCTAAGAAACTATTGAAATGTATTTACAGTTAGCTTGAAATGGTGAGGGAAGAAAAAAGAAAAACACTGGGATGCATGAATATGATTTTATTGCATCCTTTTAGATTTCTGTGCATCAGGGACACAGGATGCATACCTATCAGCATCTACCAAATATACCAAAAAAGAGAACTATAACATTGTTATAGGTTATCAACTTTTTATTGGCATTTCAGTCTCAGAAGACTATAATATAATTTTTGTGCCCCTAAAGTTACAGCGCCTCATGTGACTGTGAAGTCCAATGTTAGAAAAACATTCTCGACCACAGATGTCGCATATGAAGGCTGTCCCTGAAGATGTTGATGTTCGGTTCCGGTGCTTTGTTGCCACTGCTTTCTTCTTCTGGACCTCTTAGCTTCATGGTGTTGTGCTAGTGTGATTTCAGACACCTAACTAGTATCTACTATCAACTAGTATTTATACATTTTCTAAAAAGACTTTCTGGAAATTCTTTTATATTGAGTTGATACAAAGAAATATTTTCTGAAAAATCCATCTACAGTGGATAAAACATGAAGACTAAACAGATGTCAAAAATTATTTCTACTTATTTCATAGAAACGCCTATGGTTACCATCATAGGAAATGGACACGGTGACATTAGTTCAAATGCTGGACAAGGCTGGTTGCATTTCACAGTACTTCGGCCACTGGACCGGGTTAAAGTACAATTATTAGCATCGATCCCAGGGGGCTTTCTCCCCAGGCAAGACCTGCCCCCTTGACTTAAAGGGGCAGGGCTGGATTTATTGCCCAGCGCCTGTGGGGGAATGCCGAAGGGATTGATGCAAATTTTTTTTTTCTTTCCTACCAATGAGCTTCAGCTTGTGGGTGGGCCCACGTTAAACGAGGCCTTGTGCCCAGTCCATACAAGTGGGGTATGAGACAAATACCCCCCCAATACTCTCAGGAAAGGTATGCATCTAGCTGTTTTCCTTAGGTATGGGTAAATAGTAGGGCAGACTGGGGTCTTTAACCTTCGCATGGCAACCGATCTAGAAGGAAAACTTTGAATTCAAACCTGTTAAACTTTACTTAAAAATTGACCTTGTGTTACATCCTGCTCGTGCAGACGGTTTGGATAAATACATACTTAGTATTATTTAGAGTATTTGGACTATTATCCTCATCTTTTATTGTTATCTGTACAACGTTTCAGCTGATGTGCCCTCCGGCCTTCTTCAGGTATTTCTTTTCGGACTCTGGAACCTTCTTGTCGTAATCAGGAACCATTCACGGAACTTTGGACCTAACCCTTTATTCAGTCCACATGGGTATCCTGTTCTCATTCCGCTAACCATAGCTGGGGTACAGGTGTTAAGCTGTGTTAATTATTCATTCTATGTTACTGCTGCCTCTGACCAGGATTGAACCTGCAGTCTAGAGATAACTGTCCCTTAGAACTATCTTAACCTAACTCCTTTATCCACTAGGCTATATGGATATATACATACTTATTTCATTTTTCTAAACAATGTTTTCAATCTTATGTCATTTAATAATTTCCACTGAACAGTGAGTTACAAATGGTAATTGTTAATATGAAAGTTAATTCTACATAATGGAAAATATCTACTAATTATATTTTCCTTTTATCGGATAATTATTGTGAAGAGTTTCATAGAATTTTGTAAAGAAATCTTTTTTTAGTGACACTTAGAAAATTTATTGATTTTGTCTCATCTTCCACCCACACACACATTGTTTGTCCTCAACAAACAAGTCTATGGAATTATTTTTCATCTTCAGTTTGAAGAATTAACTACAAACCTAATTAGTAATATTTAATTAAATGGGAATGATAAAAAAAAATTTTTTCTTTTAGACTAAAAATTTAAATCCTTAGTTACATTTTGTAATAACTTAACTTCATGCTAATTATTGTATATTGTTAGAGCTCCCATCTAAAGAGATATTGTATACCCAACATTGGGTATAGAGCTCCCATCTCAATGAGGAGATATTATATACCCAGCATTGGGTATAGAGCTCCTATTTAAGGAAATATTGTATACCCAACATTGGGTATAGAGCTCCCATTTAAGGAAATATTGTATACCCATTGGGTATAGAGTATCTCAGTGAGGAGATATTGTATACCCAACATTGGGTATAGAGCTCCCATCTCAGTGAGGAGATATGTATACCCAACATTGGGTATAGAGCTCCCATCTCAGTGAGGAGATATTTATATACCCAACATCGGGTATAGAGCTTCCATCTCAGTGAGGAGATATCGTATATACCCAACATTGGGTATAGAGCTCCCATCTCGATTGGGAGGTATCGTATATACCCAACATTGGGTATAGAGCTCCCATCTCGATTGGGAGATATTGTATTTGCCCAACATCAGGTATAGAGCTTCCGTCTCAATGAGGAGATATCGTATATACCCAACATCGTGTATATAAACAGAGAGAGAGAAATAGATTAAATAGGAGATGGTCTTATTTGATCACTTCTCTGGTTGTTACTTTGCTGGTAACTGCTTACTTGTTCTTCTTTGATCACCATTTTCTTGTCTAATTTATTTCTATCTTTTATTCTTCAATCTTCTTTGCTAATTCTTCTTCTTCTTCTTCTTCTGGGCTGGTCTGGGCATTGCTTGTTTTTATATTTAATAAACTAACAAGACTTGCATTTTACTTTATCAAGTTATATTATTTATGAGCCCATGATTTAATTCCACCGCGGGGATTGTGATTGGACCCCGAAGAGAAGACAATCACATCTTTCTCCTTCCAAAGCTAGGTCACATCAAAATTCTGTCATGTGTCTGTCATGGTGCGTAAAATCACGCCTCTAAGGCTCAAAAGGGTTACCAATAGTCCCTGGTAGTTTTTCATGAATTCTAGCTACAGGGTCTGTTCACAATTCATGACCCACTCTTAGGGAGACAAGAGACCAGACTTTAGAAAGCCCAGAAAGGAACAAGTCACTACATCCTGATTACGCATTAACTTACATACTCCTTTATACTCAAACCAGAACAACTGTACCAGTTCCCTGGTAGTATTTTCTGGTGATCCAAATCAAGACATGAAGATCGACTGATGTTGAATGTACAAAGATTTTATTGAACCTCCAAACACCATGAAATACTGAAATAAAATGGGGCATAAACAATTAATGATTTTACAAAAAACGGGTTTTAACAAAACCAGCAACTTCACGGGAAAATTAGGAAGAAACTTACCTGTGTGCCGTAACCAGTACTGAGAACTAACTAAAGACTAATTTCAAACTTTAGAACAATATTTTCCACACCACTTTTATTGCTAGCGGAAGTCCCTATTGCATACACACTTAATTATTATTAACAGCGTACTAAAAATACACACTATTAATCGCACAAAACATACGTAACCAAAGATTCTAAACACAAATATGCATATTCATATGCACACACGCGCAAGGATACGATCAGGCGCACACGTACAAACAAAAAGGTGCATCCGACATCACGTAAACATGCAACACGAGAATACAGTTAAAAAAAACACCCACATTTAACCATTTGTACCATTTCTTCAAAATTTCAAAAACTATTTCGTTTACCTGACGAATGCACTAGCATGAAACCGCTCGGTCGTAAAGATTGTTTTATATGTTATTAGATAAAAGCTAAACCTTTTATTTTTTTCATTTATATATATATATATATATATATATATATATATACTGTAGTGTGAGATGGTCACTATTACAGCTTTTGCTGGAATGGTGTACCAAAGGCAGTATTAATTGGTAGAGTGCTCAATATAAAATAGAGCTGTTATATAATATAATAAGATAAATATATAGGTTTTACATATCTATTTATTGGGTGACAAAGGAACATTCACAACCATATTGGTTTCATGCGATGCATTCATCAAGTGAAGATGTTTCAAATGTGAGGAAAATCGAAAAAATTTCAAAAAATTTCAAAAAATTCAATAGACATGGGATGCGTATGATTGGATAAAATGATGTGTGTATGTATGTGAAGGTGAATTGAATGTATGAGAGTGTTTATGGGCAGTATAAAGGTTGCGTACGCGTAGTGACTGGTCACACACATAATACGTTGATCTGTTAGTGTGCGGTATTTTAATAGTGCTTATGTGCGAGCGCTCGTGTCTATATGAGGAACTCAATGACAAAACTAAGGCAAATGTATGTAGGATATATTTCGTTAGAGCTTTGAGCACGGCATCATCAGTCGTTTTATTATGAATAAAACGACTGTCTGAATATATATATATATATATATATATAATATATATAATATATATATATATATATACACACACACACACACAATCATCATGAGAATTTTAGTAATATGTAGATGACTAAGCTGAATAAAAATGCTATTTCCCTAACTAGATTGTATTACATCTGTTCCATAATAAATACTAGATTTAGCATTTGAAATTTATCTGCCACTATCTACCAACTATTATGGGACAAAGGTAGTAATATTGTCATTTATCAAATTTACAATATATCTGATTTGTATTGATTCATTGAGCACAATTTCTATTTCTTTTATATAAAAAAAAATATATTTCCATACAATACTTTTCTTGGTTTTCCTCTGCAGTCATAACTGTCCTCAATTTTATTAAAAGTCTGGATATTTTTTTTTTCTCTCTTCCACTATTGAATTCCAATAATGATATGAAACGTTTAATGTAAAGTGTAATCCTTCTTTCAAGCAATAAACTAATTCTTTGCTGTCGGATTACATTGCTAAGGATGAGTCGTCTTGTTGTTTTTGGGGACGGCCATTTTGTTTTAATGATGATTGATTATGGATATTGCCAGAAGGATTAAATTTGTTTTTCCTTTTTTGTTTGGTTTGTTTTATGGCATACCAACCCCAGTGGGTTATTTAATGCTGACAAAGGATTAGTAGAAGGATTAGCCTTGTTCTTTTTTCTTTTTTTTTTCTTGGTTTCTTTTACAGCATATCAAAGCCCCAACCCATTTTATCATATGAGTGCTAGAAAGCAATGGCTGAGTGTCTTTAACATAATTCCCATTTGATGGTGAGGTTCCAGTTCTGGAGGAACTGGGGAATGTGGAGCACCCCTTCATCACCATTACTCCCGTGTCTACTCTGACCTGTTAGGGTCGCATCTATGGGTTAAATAAAAAATGTGTTTATAAAAAAAAATTGAGTATTCATTAAGAATTAATTTATTTCAAAACTTTGTCGGCATTAAATGACCCACTGAGGTTGATATGCCATAAGCAAAACAAACCAAACTAAATAGTGATAGCATTTTTTAGTGAAAAGTTATCTCCCCCTATGTAATTATTTTAGCTCTCTATTTTGAAAATGTACTTATAAATCTAATTAGTAATGTTTAATTAAATATGAATAATTGTTTCAGTAAGACATTTTGTTTTTTGTTTTTTAAGTTAAGAATTTTATATTTTGTCTATCTTGCAGCAACATGGTTTCCTGTTGATTGTTAACTCTTAACATCCTGTTGAGAATTTTCTAAGTCCAGAGCCCCATTTCTATAAGGATTTATCAATAAATGGCTAAAAATGACCTTTTCATTTAAAGTTACCTGTTATTTCCCTTAAATCAAAGACTCCTAAATATGTTTGATATGATATTTAAACAAAGGCTATCATTTGGGGGTAGATTAGAAAAATGAAGGTGACTTCCGGCTGGGTAGAATGAGGTGGTTATAGGACGTTAAGAGTTAAAGAACTCTTGATGAGAGTCCCTCTTTCTCCACATAAAACTTTTTGTTGGTCCACTAGTAAGACTTGCCAAATTTAATAGTTTCCTGTTTAGTTGTGACTACATCTTATTATAATGGAGATTGTGTGTTTTTCTGTCTGTAACCGAAACTATATTACTACTCAAGTCACAATTCCCTTAGTTATTGACATCACATTCTCCATGATTTTATTTTAACCTTTTTAATAATTAATAAAATTGTTTTACATTATTAATACTGTTAACCATATCTACATACGAATAACATGCAATTATATTTATATATACAACAAAATAGCTGTTTACACTGTGAACGGGAAGGCTAATTTGCATATTGATATTAAAAAATCGAATTTGATAAATATGTGCTCAGTGTTATTGATTTCTATCTGTTTGGTTTTATTTTAATGAATATAAGCAAAAATCTCTTCAATAAATCTTAAATGAAATCCTTTAACAAGAAAAAATAACTGTAAGTTTATTCTTACTTCCTATTTTAACTAAATACTTACATTAGAAAAAATAGCAATGAAAGACGAGAGTGATGGAAGAGTGAGTTTCAGTTGTTCTATGTTTCAAATCTTTTGATCTGCATTCTTATTTAGTTTCATTAGCCTTTCTAATTTTATATAATATCTTATTACATTCAAACTTAATACTTGCACCCGGAGGGTGCATATATTTGCTAGTAGTATAGATAAACACTTAAATTATTATAAATAGATGCTTATACAAATGTTAACATATTCTTATCCAAAATTGTGTAGTCACAGGAATTACATTCATATTTTCCACCCATGCACACAATTAAATGACAGAAATATTCATTATGATAACAATAGACTAAGAATTTCATTGTGTGAAAATATTTATTTGATTAAGAATGAGGCATTAATTCAATATTAGTTATGGCCCTTCCCACACATCATACTCAAAAAAGATATTACAATTTCCATTAGACTGTTAAATTTCAAAGTGATACAGTGATGCTGATAGCTTTTTTATTTAGTGTGTCATGGGATGCACATATTTGCTTTGAATTGAGTCCCAAGGAAAATTTATGAGTTCCAACTAAAGGCATCTAACTCCTACCTTGTAACCTATGCTATGTAATTTGTTTCAAAGAACCTATTGAAATGTATTTACAGTTAGCTTGAAATGGTGAGGGAAGAAAAAAGAAAAACACTGGGATGCATGGATAAGATTTTACTGTGTCCTTTTAGATTTTGTGCGTCAGGTACGCATTCTGCGTTTCCATCCGAATGTTAAGTTCAAAGTGATATAAATGTGTTGGTGGTGTTTTTTTTTGTTTTTTTTTACTTTATACAGGGTGTGGCAGAAATACCATACACATTTTAAACTCCTCTCTGTGGTGCAAGTGAACTTAGGCAAGTGGCAATAGTAGCTCCATGTAGCTAATGTCTGAACCTCCTTTTTTCTTTTTTTTTTTTTCAAGATACGATAATGGTTTTGATCGGGGCTCACTGTTTCCTATAAAACATTTTTTTAAGTGATATTCTAGTGAATCTGTAATTGCTATATAGAGCTTTTCATACTCATTTCATGCAACATTGGAATGATGCTTTTCCAAATAGAATTTTCAACCCATAGAAATATCAATTTTAAAATATCTACCAGCTTTTACTCTATCATGATTGATTATGTTTGAGTTCAATCCCACCCAGCATATTTCACAACTCCAATAACCTCTATTTTACCATCAATTCTCTCTCGATACTTTTTTTGAACTACCATATTTCTTTTGTCTGGACGCCTATTACCACTCCTCAGTCACATATGAAATGATGTATGCAAGCACAAAGGTCACTTTTTTTTTCTTTGCTTTCTCTATTTTATTATATATTTGATTATACTCACTGGGCTAAAATGAAAAGTATTTTGGTTAAAAAGACAAACTGTTTGAAATATAGAGTCATATAGATAATATGGGTGCTATATTTATAAATAAACAGTGCTCAATATCATGGATAGAGCATTTATATTTAAGGTAGTGTGGACATGAAGTCAATGGCACCCGGTTACCGACAGTTTCTTGCCTATGTGATCTTCAGACCAAGTAACTGTCAGTAACTAGGCGTCGTTGACTCCACGCCCACACTACCTTAACTTATATACAGGGTAGAACATAATGATGGGATACATTTTAAATGCTATTTTCTCAGATTACAAAAGACACAGAATACTAATTATATTTATTACATAACTAGTACACAGGAGTTTTACATGTGATCTAAGATTTTAATATTATCTCCTTGAAATGGTCACCATCATGACAAAAACATTCGAGAGCTCGATTTTTCATATCACGTGAAGTGTAGTTTAGCATAGCAACTGGCATCGCCTGTTTCTCAGAAATTTGTAACAGCACAAAGGATCACCTTTCGGGATGTCGGAATTTTCTTTGGGCTGCAATGATGGATCTTTGGCTGGCGAAGTATTCTTCGACTACATATGCAATTTCTTTTGGACTCCACGGCATTATGAGGATCACCAAAATCAATACCTGAAAGTAATAAAAACTTAATGTAATATTCAAATCTTACATAACATGTAAAACTCCTGTGTATCAGTTATGTAATAAATATATTTAATACTCTGTGTCATTTTTATATTCTGAGAAAATAGCATTTAAAATGTGTCCCTTCATTATTGTCCACCCTGTGTGTGTGTGTGTGTATATGTATGTATATAAACAATGTTGTTCTGGTTCCAACGGAAGAAAATGTAATATTTTATAAAAAAAGAAGGTCCGCAAAATGTATCGTTCTCAGAAAAAATGTTTTATTCTTTTTATTTCACATACGCAACACATATGTATGTATGTATATATATATATATATATATATATATATAAAATCTTTCTCTTTTTTTTTATTCTTGTATATCAAAACTGGAGAAAAAAATTTTTTTCTTTTGAGAATTTTAAGTAAACCCTGATTTTTATTTTTATTAATTTTTATTTTTTTAAATAAATATTTTTAATCTTAAAAAAAACAAACTTTGTTCTTTATTTTAATCAATTTTAAAATTCAGAAAATGATAATTTTCATGCATAAGAATAAATCTTATGAATTTATAATAATTTTAGTCTTAGATACTGTATTAATTTGCCTTTTTTTTAATTAATTTTGTATTGAATTTTGTTCTCTCTATTTTCTATTTAAGTTGCACACAAAAGGCAATCCTGTTAGCAACACATTATGGCATTGTATGGACGATCTGACCATGAACATGGATATTCGTCCTATCAGTCTGGTCACAACTGTAAGTAATAACTTGTGATCACTTTCCTATTCACTTAACTTCTTTTTTTCTTTTTTTTTTTTTCTTTTCTTTTTTTTCTTTTTTTCTTTCAATTATACATAAAAAAAACATTTTTTTTTGTCTGCATTGTTCTTTTGTCATAATTATCATCACCAGATTGTTGTGTATACAAGTAGTTGGAGATCTTTCGAGAAAATTGCTTTTTGAATCAATTTCACTTAAATGCAGCACAGTGGTGGTTGTTTTATTTGTTTTTTGTTAATCTATTTTTGCAGTGGTTTAGTTGCATCCATCACTTCCTATGAGGGGGGGGGGGTCCCATAGCATAGTGGACTGTAACATCCCAGTTAGTGAGTTTGAATTCCAGTCACACTATTATGTTCACTTTTGGACTAATACCCTTGGAAAGGTATATCTCATTCCCACTACTATTCTTCTACAAGGATTGTAGTAAGTGAATTTGAATTCCAGTCACACGTTCACTTTTTGACTAATACCCTTGGGAAAGGTATGAACGATCTCATTCCCACTACTATTCTTCTACAAGGATTGTAGTAAGTGAATTTGAATTCCAGTCACACATTACGTTCACTTTTGACTAATACCCTTGAAAAAGGTATAAACCCTCATCATCCCCTAAGCAATGGGTCAATAATACTACTATTGTTCTATAGGGGGAGCTTTGGAATTAAATACCCATGAAAGTTGATATGCCATTAAACAAAGTGAACCAAGTATCCAATAAGCACCCCAGTTGGGATCTGTTTTGAAAGGAACATCTTTTGCTTTTCACCGTAAACTCCAGGTTGTTTGTTTACAAACAACAGATAATTTTAAAAAATTTTTTTTGCATTAGAATTTTGCTGTAAGATTTTTTTTAAAGTTTGTTCATGTATATTTACAACCCAAAGGCATGTTTTTATTCTAAAATAGTTTTTGATTTTAATAAAAAAAGAATTATTTCAAGTTGTTGTTGTTAATTCAATAGGAATTTTTTTTTTTTAATTATAAAACTTTAAACAAAAGACACATTTTTATATTAAAGACACATTTTTATATTAAAATAGTTTTTATTTAATCGGAAGAGAAATGCAGATATGTCTATTTAAATAAAAATAGTTATTTACAAAACATTTTTATGTTTATTTAACTAAAAGGAAATGGTATCACACAATTTATGAAGTTTATTTTCCATGCACCACAACTGGAAGTGTACAGTGAAAAGCAAAAGGTGTTCTTTTCAAAACAGCTCCCAGCTGGGTGCTATTGCCTTATTGCAACAAAGCAAACTTTCTAATAAGTTTGTCCCTACAGACTGCAACTATCTTGTTTGCACTAAAAGGGGTATGGGTAGGGTCACTCTGTGATATCTAAGGTAACAAAAGGGAGCCACCTGTGACTCATCATGAGAAATGGGCACGATGACCCAAGTTCAAACCCAGATGAAGATGTTTGCATTTCATAGTACCAATACTCTAGGGAAAAGTATAAATCCAACTATTCTCACTTCGGCTATGGGTAAATAGTAGGGCAGACTAGTGGAGGTGTTGAATAGATACATACAAAGAGGAGTTATTTCCTATAACTCCAACATAAAAAAGGGGAACCAATCTAATTGACTGAAATTATTATTTATTGATTTACTAGGAAAAAAGAAGACTGGTTAGGTAGCGTTCGGCTAGAAACCACAAGGTTCTAGTTCGATATCCCGCCAACTCAGCTAGCACAGGGAAAAGTAAGGACTGATGGTATGTGGCGCTCCACCTCAGATGCTAAAACAATCTCCTTGGTCTAGCGCTAGTGAAAAGGGATAGAGACTGGCTGATAGACTTTAGGCCGCCCCGTCTTACTTAATGGAAAATAAATAAATTAATTTATCAGTCAGATGGTTCCCCTTTTTTATGTTGGAGTTTTATGAAATAACCCAAAGGGGAATGCTGATGGTTGGAAAATTTTTTACAATCCTTCTATACATGGAAGGGCCCACTGATAAATCAAAACTTTGAATCCTTCCTTCTCTAGGATGGTAGATGAATAATGTTACACCCTGGATCCGTTATTAGTAAAATGAGAAACGGAAAATAAACACAGGACATTTCCGAATCATGTAGTGGGCTTGCTCTGTTTCGAAGTGCACTGCAGGGATCTTTTTTCTTTTTCTTTTTTAAGCAGATTTTTTATTTTTTTTAGTTTTCATTTCCTTTTCTGCTTCTCCATTCCTCTGTGGGTATCTAGGGGATTTGTTGTATGGGTGAATCCAAAATCAGCAAAGTTACAAAATTCTATGTTGGCAAATTGGAGTCTGACATGTCAGGAATCCAATGGACACAAAAGATGCTTTTCAATTTGATAATGAGGTTGCTATGGCAATGTGTACCCTGCCTATCGAGGATAATAGTCCACCATTCTGCAGTGAAATTCAGACAAATCCACAAGGGATCTCACTCTAAAGCTGCTTACAATTACAGCCCTAAAATAGCCACACAATCATAACACCTTCCAACAGTTGTTTGTCGTCTATGTGATAAATCTATCCTAAAGATTCTTCTCCATCTTGTAGATTGGTCTTCGCCCCCACAACAGCTGTGGTGGGAGTGTTTCTACAAACAGCTTCGTAATGTCCTTTTTTTTTTTTTTGTTGCATATTGAACAAGTTATCATTCGTGCATAGCATTTTTCTCGGGGATTGGTTTCTTTGCCACATTATGCACAAGAATTTCTATTGTATGTTTTTGGGTGTGTTTCTCATTTATTTCACACCTATGCTTCACACAAAATCTCCCCAAATATATATTATGGACATATATATATATATATATATATATATAATATATATAATATATATTTAATAATGCACCCATTTTTTGTCTGCAAGTTTTTCCTTTGTTTTTTTCGTATTGCCGGAATATTTTTTAATATCTGGTGAAAATTGGCTGATGTATTGCCATATGTCATAGACCGAGTACTTTCTGCCCTATTTGGGCCATCTTCATTATTTTGAAATACAAAATGATAATCCATTTTCTATTTATATAGGTTGTGTTATTGTTGTTTCATTATATTAGTGTTAATATTATTTTTGTTTTTATCATTGTTTACGGTTTAAATTATGAATATGGCTCAATGATAGGCGGAAAGTACTTGGTCTATGACATATGGCAAATACATCAGCCAATTTTCACCAGATATTACAAAAATAATCGGCATACGAAAAAACAAGGATAAAACTTGCAGACAAAAAAGGCTGCATTATTTAACAATATATGCCTACAAGAAAAATGCTGCCTAAATACAACACACACCACACACACACACATATATATATAATATATATAATATATATATATATATATATATATAAACTGAGACTAGACTTACCAGATATACCAAAAAGAAGCATATAACAACATATATCAGAGTAGATGTCCATACCGTCAATGTAGCCTAAAAAAAGTATAGTTTTTGTAAAACTCCCATTTTTCATTGAGTATGAGAGCCTGCACCCTGCATTTGTTTCAATACTGTGTAAAGGCAATGGTCATGGGTAATGTGGTCGGCGAGGTCCATCTATATGCCAAATTACTCCCATGTCAACCAGAATTGTTGACATTCTTTGCTGGAAATTTTTTACTGGCTGAACTGATACCGTAGGGGAGTCAGTTGAAGTAATATTTTGGAATATCCTTCCAAAAGGGTTGATGAAGGTAATGGACATAGAACGTAAGCAGCAAAGAATCGCCTGTGCTGTGCATGAGAGACCTGGATGGGACGAGACACAATTTGCATGGGAACTGGGCAAGCTGAGGCTGGCAGAATGAACCAAGCAATGGACCTCGAGAGTGGTAAAAACTCAGACGACTACTGTGATTGTTGTGAGAGAAGGAAGGTCAGAGGAAAGTGATTACTGTGGTGGCAGCAGACTGTTGGGAAAGGGCTTACTTTGTTGATTGAAAAAGACTCAAGTCAAACTGATCTCTTCTCCCA
>CM042160.1:87892693-87955193 GCA_023376005.1 Doryteuthis pealeii
GTTTAAACATCTTTTCTTATAAATGTTAATGTAAACTTTTCACACACTTCATGTTTGGAACAGAAAAAATTATATTACGTTTTCATAAGTGTCAACAAGAATTCATTGTTAGGCTTAGGGTTAGGGTTAGGGTTGGGGTTGGGGTTACAATTTTATGTTTTAACAATTGCTAGTGGAAAATGCCATTTTTCCACTTAGGAAAGAAATTCATGATAATCAAATTTACCTTTATCATTTCCTTTAATCTTTTTAAAATTTTGTAAAAATTCACATATTTGATCACAAAGTCAATACTGGTATCTACATTTTTCATTTAGAATAATTTTTTGTATCTTTCACCTTCACAAAATATAAATATAAATGAATACTAGAGAAAACGTGACCCATTGGATCACCCATTCAGCTCTGGGTAGATAACTGAGATTAGGGAAAAGGGAGTTAGCAAAGCGAATAAAATGTTTTCAAAAAAATAAATACTGCCGGGCGAAATCTTAAAATCATTTTGTAATCTTTCTAAGAAAGGGAATGTTTGACCTCATTTAAGCTACGAGTTGCTGGTTGTGAAACATAGAAATACATTTCAAATTCTCCTCTCTCTCTCTCTCTCTCTCTCTCGAAACTAACATTATATAACAAGGAGGTAGTCAAGAGATACATAGAGGGGAAGAAAGTGATAGGCAGAGAGTAAAGTAAGAGATTGGTCAGTTTTTTACTTAATTGCAAATTACGCCTAATTAGAACCAATTAAAACAGATTTTTTTTCCAAACATAATTCAATCCTAAAAGTAAGGAATAATTTAGTATAATTTTTGTGTCATTAAACTAAACAGTAAAAAAGCCTTTAGGTTGATTAACTCAGCTTTAGTATAATAATAGATAAATAAAACTTTTGTTTTAAATCTGTGTTTTATCTTTAACCTTCCTTGCTTTCATAATAAAAAATATTTACAGCAACAGTAAAATAAGCATAAAAGTAGGTTGTCTATTTTACAAGAAACGGCTAAATAAGACTAAAAGCAGGTTTGTCTGTTTAACCGGAACCAGCAAAGTAGCTTCTTTCAATCTAATTTATCCTGTTAATTGAAGCTGTAGTGATATGATAAGAAGCAAACTGGAAGTTAATGCATTGAAAGCAGAAATAAAATAATGAAAGTAAGAAATCTGCACATAGGATCAGTGCAGGTATAAAGCAAAAATAGAAATAATAAAAATGATAATTTTTGACCAATCAGAGGCCTTTGCGCCTCAAAAGAAGTTTTTAAAAAAGATCGAATCTGGAGCCTAGGTAAAACATATAAAAGAAAAGTCTTCGAATAGAAATTCAGAGAGAGACTGACACACGCTGGACGGATTCATGCCACTGAATTTAAAACTATTAGCCTGCTACTGAAGGTATAACTTATTTTACCCTCTCTAAAATTCCGCTGCTGGTATAGATGTAATACTCTTACCCTACATTACTTAACTGCTGGTATAGATGTAATACTCTTACCCTACATTATTTAACTTTTAAAAAAACATATTCTTTGAACACTACATATTGGCTTCTCTTATTACTGTAACTTTAATGTTTCAAATACAAGGCTTATTGATTCCTTCTGTGAATGATTTATTTCTCTGAATGTTTGAGTATCCCGAGTAGAGGCAGTTAGATAGAAAAATAATTAACACAACTCCTACCCCAGCTATGGTTAGCGGAATGAGAACAGGATACCCCCGTGGACTAAATAAAGGGTTAGATTCTAAGTTCCGTGATGGCTCTCGATTACGACAAGAAAGTTCCTGAGTTCGAAAAGAAGGTTCCCGAGTCCGAGAAGGTTCCCGAGTCTGACAAGAAATACCTGAAGAAGGCCGGAGGGCATAGCGGCCGAAACGTTGTACAAATAACAATGAAGATGGGGACAATAGTCCAAATAACGCAGATAATGTGAATGATTTGTTTTTCCTTTTATTATTTCTATAACCTTATAGTGTGTTTGTTGTAATTACTAGTATATATATATATATATATATATATTATTATTTATATTTTTGCTTGAAGGCAATTATAAATGCATGTATCGCATAAAATTCGATAATTATAGAAAATAATCTTGACAATTAAATCCCGCAAAGGATGGCTCGCTATGCAGAACACCGTACAGACTGTTTCGACTTTATTAAGTCTCTTCAGTGATGTATACTAACGACTCCACTCCGACAGGAATCGAAACCGGGACTTCACAGGCATAGTCAGAGACCATATCCTTTCGGCCGCCGGTACATAGCGAACAATCCCTGCGAAATTAACCTTGTCAATGATACTATTACACGCCCCTGCCATAGTAGGTAAGTTGACGTTTATTTAGTAAACAAACCCGGCCGTAAGCTCTTCGGCGAAGTGAATAAGATTTTTGGATGTATGTTTTTATAGAAGCATTGTTGAATAAATTATTATTTATATTTTTGCTTGAAGGCAATTATAAATGCATGTATCGCATAAAATTCGATAATTATAGAAAATAATCTTGACAATTAAATCCCGCAAAGGATGGCTCGCTATGCGGGATTTAATTGTCAAGATTATTTTCTATAATTATCGAATTTTATGCGATACATGCATTTATAATTGCCTTCAAGCAAAAATATAAATAATAATTTATTCAACAATGCTTCTATAAAAACAAACATCCAAAAATCTTATATATATATATATATATATGAGGTGAGGTAAAAGGAAAAGTGAACAAAAAATAATGACTCAAACAAGTCTAAATAGAGGAATATTTCGTCCTTCTGACGTGAAGAACATCCTCAGTCTGACTTTATTTAAAGCAAAATATGTACATTTGTGTTCATAGAAGAGAGAGTGAGTTAGTGGTGGAATTGAGGGGTAGGGAGGTTAGGGAGGATTTGATTGAAATAAGAATAACATCATATAAAGTGGAGGGGGGGAGTTCAGAGGATGCACCTAGCAACCACCTCATCTCATCTTCCCACACAAACCGCCATCCTCTGAACATAAAAGTTCAAAGTCATAATTGAACATACAACTCCGACACATTTCTGAGACAAAACATTTTATATAACAGCACATGAATAAACAAGATACATAAACAATGGAAGATAGAATAGTGTACATAAACATACATACATAAAAGTCACTGACAAGATAATATAAAAGTACACATAATATAAAGGTACAGACATGAGACTAAAAATAGTCCATGCTGTATAAATCACTTACAGTGACCAGTAGCCGGTGTTGAGGGCAAAAGCTCCAACGAGAAGGGAAGACCGTGTCTAACCCATGTTGTCTCGTAGCGAGGAAAGAGGTAGAAAAGAGGAAGAGAAATTCAAAACAGCCGCTTATATACACGAGGCCCCTAGTGGGAACAAGCGACAACAAGCCATGCAGATAACTCCTCAGGCCAAGGGAAGATAATCCCCTACAATATCTATTTATGTTATAACAGTTAGAATATTGATAAAGTCGTCTTGTTCCTGTCTTCTGTTTCCTCTTCTTCTTTTTAACTAAGAGCTTCTTTTGGGCTAATTTTAGTCATTGCAATTAATTAAATTCACAATCCATTTTTTTTCTTGATCAAGCTTTATTGATAGTTAACTTAGAGTGACCGTTCATGGTCACTTGCTTCTTGCTAACTTTATTACACCTTCTAGTCATTCTTCATTGGGTATATATAAGAGAGAGTGACTTCAGAGAGTTCTCAGTGATAGAGAGAGAGATATGAGACAGAGACAGAAACGGAGACTTACTTGGTGAGGAGATCTTACTTGCTTCTTGCTAACTTCATTACTGCTTCTAGTCGTCTTGTTCCTGTCTTCTGTTTCCTCTTCTAACTGCTTCTTCTTTTTAACTAATAACTAAGGAAATTGTGACTTGAGTAGTGACATAGTTTTGGTTACTGACAGAAAAACACACAATCTCCATTATAATAAAATTTTATTTTAATCCCCACAAATAAAGGACTATTTTTCAATTTATATTGTTTACCTTTGTGTGGGTAGGTTATGATATGTAATGAGATATCTCTAAAAGCGTATGGTTTGCAAAAGAAGAAATCAGCGAAAAAGTTTGGATTAAATCGTTTATTTTAGAATAAACAAAAACTGGAATCGTTAGTATTATCATTGGCAGTAATAGTAGTAATTCCTTTTCACTGCTTGGTGAAATGAGGGTAGGCGTGGGGTTAAAAGTCAGTTCTGGCTCTGCAGAATGCAAGGTGCGGTGTGGGTGTGTAGCAGCTCTTTGATCCTGCCTGTCGGGTGATGTCCTTGCGTGGAGGCCCTCGGTCAACTGCCTTAGCATTTATTTATTAAGAGTTTCTTTTGGGCTAATTTTAGTCATTGCAATTAATTAAATTCACAATCCATTTTTTTTCTTGATCAAGCTCTATTGATAGTTAACTTAGAGTAACCTCCCTTTATTGATAGTTAACTTAGAGTGACCGTTCGTGGTGTTATGCAAATATTAGTAGCAGGTCGTCGGTAAGTCTCTACTTAAATGACTGATGGGCGCCACCATTTGCATTCTGGACTTTGTATGTCGTATGAGACGGTCGATTCGTGTTACTCTTCTTACAACCCTATAATTCACTTTTCAGCTGTTCCGACCCGACCAGTCCTGTATCTTATTCCTGTCTCTAGTTCTTATCGTGTGAGCTGTAGCAATCATTGATACCTGAATCACTTGCCAGGACATCCTGTTTACTCTTTCTAATCTTTGCAGGTGTGTGACCTTTTCTTTGCCTTCTCACATCACACAAGATTGCACATCAAGACACTAGCAGAGGATCAGACTGTAGTATCTGCAACCCAGATCAAAGTATTGAAAGTGTTGGTGAAATGGTTAGAGTCATAGGAAATGGACTCGTCAACCAGAGTCCAAATCCTGGACGAAGCTACAGTTCACATAGCGCTAATATCCTTGGGAAAGGTAAGAATTCAACTACTCTCTCTCCAGCTATGGGTAAATAGTAGGGCAGACTGGACTCTAACTTTGGTTAGGCAACCAGTCTAGGAGAAGGAAAACTACTAATTGAACTAAACCGGCCTTTAAGTTTCAACTATTCCTTTTAATAATAACCATTTGTTTGCACACAGTTAAATGATATCAAGTATTCTTATTTGATATTAATAATTTATACACACTCATAGTGTTTCAAGTAACTAGTATTATAATAATTTATTTGCACACAGTTAAATGATATCAAGTATTCTTATTTGATATTAATAATTTATACACACTCATAGTGTTTCAAGTAACTAGTATTATAATAATTATTTGCACACAGTTAAATGATATCAAGTATTCTTATTTGATATTAATAATTTATACACACTCATAGTGTTTCAAGTAACTAGTATTATAATAATTTATTTGCACACAGTTAAATGGTATCAAGTATTCTTATCTAATACTAACAATTTATACACAATTATATATGATTTCATATGTTCCTATCTAATAATAATAATTCTTACATAATTATAGAGTTTCAAGTAACTATCTATTAATAATGGAGATTGTCTGTATTTTGTCTGTAACAAAAACTACGTCATAGCTCTACATCACAGTTTACGTCACAATATTCTTATGCTATATACACCAAAAATTTGAATAAGCAATCTTATTTTTTACTTTCTTCTTTTTTTTTTTTTTACAGTAACAAGAAGTTAACTAAAAAGTTTACAAATAAATAAATACCTACGATTTTGGGTAAAATTTTCAAAATAATTGTTTGATTATTACATGCATGCAACATTTTATTTGAGAGGGACAGGGCTCAGTTTTCATTTCAAATTGTTTTATTTTTTTTACTCCTTTAATAAATATGAGGATTTTGCTTACTTATGATACAAACCCTCTGACATTGAATTTTTAACTCCCACCCTCTCAGGCAATGTCTTTCAAAAATTAATTTTTACGACGCCTGGAGGGTGTTTTCTGTTGCTAGTAATAATGATAATTATTTTTGCACACAGTTATATGGTATCAAGTATTCCTATCTAATGATAACAATTTATACACAATTATATGGTATCAAGTATTCCTATCTAATGATAACAATTTATACACAATTATATGGTATCAAGTATTCCTATCTAATGATAACAATTTTCTAAATGATCTATTTGACTCATACATGAGACGGTAATTTATGAGGAAGTGTGTCCCGGTCTCCTGCCTCAGAAATTGCTATTAAAATAACGTCCCCAGCTATGTCGGTGTTACTTGAAAGAAAACAACCAACTTAGGGCGTTAAATGTATTTTAGAGGGGGGGCTTCTCTTTTTTGGCGTAATTCTTATCTATTTATCGTAATTTGTCGTAATTCTTGTTCATTTATAGAAATTTGTCGTAATTCTTGTTTATTTATCGTAATTTGTTGTAATTCTTGTTTAGATATGAAGATGGATATATAGTTTGGAATAGACTGAGATAGATAAACAAAATAATATAGATAGATATGAACAAATGGAGATAGATATAGATATTTTCTACAAGTAAATGTATTTGTGGGGTGTCACTTCTTTTTTGTTGTAATTCTTGTTTATTTAAACTAAAAACAAGACATTAAACAAACATCAATAAAAGAAAATCTGAAACGACATAGCTGGGGACGTTATTTTGATAGTCACCGGGTAGCAATTTCTGAGGCAGGAGACCGGGATGCACTTCCTCATAAATTACCCATGAGACCACCTGAGATACTACCGCTCCGGGTCAGGGTGAACCTGAAAGTAATAGCAACAAGGGAGTGACTCCACACTAATTTTTATCTTTCAATTAACTTGTTTTTGTTTCTTTAAAGATTCCATTTTTCTCTTTTTGACTTCTGCCTAGCCATCTTCTTTTGGTAATCCTAACTTGTTCCTCGTAAATTCCTACCATAAAATAAACTGAAACCTTCATTTTATGTCCGTGTTTTTGCAATAAATGTTTTATTTTCTTGCACCCGTTATTTTACAATACTGAATATATTTTCTTTATTTAAAAACATTTATTGCAAACGTATTTAAAACATTTGTTGCTAAAACACGGACATAAAATGAGGGTTCAGTTAATTTTATAGTAGGAATTTATGAGGAACAAGTTGAAGATTACCTTTCTTTTCTTCTATCATAAAATGCTTGAGGTATACGTATATGCATATCCGAGTCCACATTCCCAACAAGCTGCAATAAATCTTCAAAGATAGCAAACAGAATTTGTCTAAACTAGAAACACTGAATAAAAGAAAAAGAATCAAGATATAAATTCTTACTTACCTCCCTTGAATCATTAGATTTTTTTTCTGGACTCATACTACAATAAATATTTAGGTTATTTCCTATAACTCAAACCTAGAAAAAGGGGAACCACTCTGAATGAATTTTATAAATTATTTATTTATTTATTTATTGATCGGTAATTTATGAGGAAGTGCGTCCGGTCTCCTGCCTCAAAAATTGCTACTCGGTGACTATCAAAATAACAACCCCAACTCATCGTAATTCTTGTTTATTTATCGTAATTTGTCGTAATTCTTGTTTAGATATGAAGATGGATATATAGTTTAGAATAGACTGAGATAGATAGATAGATAAACAAACACAATAATATAGATAGATATGAACAAATGGAGATAGATATTTTCGACAAGTAAATGTATTTGGGGGGGGGGGCATCTTTTTTTGTCGTAATTCTTGTTTATTTAAATTAAAAACAAGACATTAAACAAACATGAATAAAAGAAAATCTTAGTATTTAAAGTAATATAGATAAATATGACCAAATTGAGATAGATAGATAGATATGAAGATGGATAGTTTTGAATAGACTGAGCTGGGTCGTTATTTTAATAGTCACCGGGTAGCAATTTTTTAGGCAGGATACCGGGACGCACTTCCTCATAAATTACCTATTGATCTACTAGTAAAAAAGAAGACGGAGTTAGGGTTAGGGTTTAGGGTTAGTTAAATGGGAAAATAATGGATAGATTAATTAACAGATAAAATTCATTCAGAGTGGTTCCCCTTTTTTAGGTTGGAGTTATAGGAAATAACTAATATTTATATATGTAAAAAATAAAAATATTTAAGTAGCCTAAAACATTTAAATAGTCTACATATATATAAAGCATTGGTTTGGTTTAGTTTCTTTGTTTAATGGCATATCAAGCTTCATGGGTCATCTAATGCCAAAGTTATCCTTCTCTTCCTGTAGGTTCTGACTGATGAGTAATCAGGTTTCGATCCTGGCTTGACACAGCCTACAAAGTCTAGCCACATGGAAGAGACATGATACGTTGAAACAGAACTGTATGTGAATGACTATATATGACCCCCAACCTTGGTAGGTTGAGCTCTTTGAAAGGAGAATTCATTGATGGCTACACTGAAATTGCAAGGCTCTTAAAACAGATAGAGCTCTCGGTTAAATCCAACTTAACGGACCTAAATTCCACCATTGTATGTCACCCTGCCGAAAAAAAAAAAATACCAAAAATCAAGTGTCTGGGTAGGTTAGAGTAACCTCCCGTTATTGATAGTTAACTTAGAGTGACCGTTCATGGTATTATGCAAATATTAGTGGCAGGCCGTTGGCAAGTCTCTATTTAAATGACTGGTGGGCACCGCCATTTGCATTCTGGACTTTGTACGTTGTATGAGACGGTCAATTCGTGTTACTCTTCTTACATCAAGGAATCAACCGAATTTAATGAAATTTTCAGTGTTGATATATTAATGAATAAAAGATATAATGCACCGGTTATTTTATTTAAAAACTTTTACATTTTTTCAGGTCATTTAACTTTGAACTAAGTACCTTTGAGAATCTGTGTTACGCCTCAAAGAGGTGGAGCACCATACCTGCCTTAACTCCCCACTGTACTGTGAAGATCCAAGCTGGGCTACTCATGTGCTGAGTCGGCGAGGGCCAGTATCAAATCCAGAACCTTGTGGCTCCAAGGCGGATGCTCTATTGAATGAGCTAAATTGGCCTCTAAACATTCTCACCATGATCTCATCTGGTCTATTGAATATATAATATATATATAATATATATATATATATTTTTTTTTTTTGTTATAGAGTTCAAAAGATTTAAGGTGAAATTGTTAACATTGGTTTCAAAGCAGCCACTTATCGTCAAGATAGCAGGAGACACAAACCATACCACAAGCTAAACGAAAAATTAAAATATTACTCGTAGGTTCATGCCCCCCACCTATAGTCTTCAAAAACCTAGTCCCCAACATTAGCCATAGAATCTCTAGCCTGAGACATTGTCTTGGCAATAAGTGGCTAACACACTGCTTTGAAACCAATGGTAACAATTGCCCCTTAAATATATTATACTTTAAAACAAATAAATACAGCTCGTGAACTTTATTTTCAATTCTCTAATCTACTATATCTATGGGTTATTTCCTATAGCTCTGGGGAACCACTCTTGACTGATAAATTATTTATTTTCCCATTAAATTAACCCTAAACCCTAAACCTAATCCTGTCTTCTTTTTTCCTAGTAGATCAATAAATAAATAAATAATTTATCAGTCAAGAGTGGTTCCCCTTTGTTTATGTTGGAGTTCTAGGAAATAACCATATCTATGTATATGTATATATAAAAAATTCAACAAAAAAATGAACTCTTAAGAAGACTAATGTTTATACAATGTCTTCTAATATTGTTTTTATTCTATTTCAAAAATAATTTCATTTGAATTACATTTTATAAACTTCATAGTTGGATGCATACTTTTCCCAAGGGTATTAGAGCTATGTGAAAATGTTGTATACTCTTTCTTTTCTTACTTCTATTATTCTTCTGCTCATCTTTGGTATCTTACGTTCATCTTCTAGCGTCTGGACTTTGTCTTGGTGGTCAGTTGCATTTAATTCAATTTTTCTTCTAGGTCAGTCTTGTTGCCAAGACATTCATCAACCACAAAACCATATTATTTATTTAAACCTTTATTTACTTAACTAAACATATTTCTCTAACTAACATAGCGCATGTGTGCAGTGAGCTCCAGCTAAGGCCTTATCTGCCTGACGTCCAACCTGAAACTGAAGCCAACCAGGTGCTATGTGACTTCACGTATTTCACAGGCTTTCTGTAATATTCTATGGAAAGTCCCGCCAGTGATATGAAAAGGGACCATCCCTTCAGAAATACAGGGGGTTGACAATAATCTATGCAAAGATTATGTAACAAAAATGCAAACAGGTTACCTGCTGTTGTTAAGTGGTCACCCATCTAAGTATGGACCAGGCTCATCATTGCTTAACTTTTTATTTACTCAGCTTTGATTAGTCTGGCTCACAGACCTCAGGTTACTTACAATATCTAATGTTACTAAGTGATCACCCATGTAAATACTGACAAGACTCATTGTTGCTTAACTTGTTATATACAAAGCTTTACTGACACACAGGCCTTAGAAGTAGTCACTCTGGCATAGTGATAACGTGCTGGATTGCAACATCATAGTCAGCAAGTTTGTACCCCTATCACCATTTCATTCACTTTCAGACTAATATTCTTGGGAAAGGTGCCCAGATGTTTGTATTATAAGGTGTGTGCTGGATGACCACTTCTACTTATAGACTCGGCGATAATCATGTGACCAACCTATTGGCCAATCACTGGCAGTACTCTACTGCTGTTATAATATTTATACAGGCTGTTCTGGTCATACCCGGTCTCCCGCCTCAAAAATTGCTACCCGGTGACTATTAAAATAACGACCCAGCTCAGTCTATTCAAAACTATCCATCTTCATATCTATCTATCTATCTATCTATCTTAATTTGTTCATATTTATCTATATTACTTTAAATACTAAGATTTTTTTTTATTGATGTTTGTTTAATGTGTTGTTTTTAGTTTAAATAAACAAGAATTACGACAAAAAAGAAGCGACCCCCCCCCAATACATTTACTTGTCGAAAATATCTATCTATCTCCATTTGTTCGTATCTATCTATATTATTTTGTTTGTTTATCTATCTATCTATCTCACTCTATTCCAAACTATATATCCATCTTCATATCTAAACAAGAATTATGACAAATTATGATAAATAAACAAGAATTATGACGATCTGGGGTTGTTATTTTGATAGTCACCGGGTAGCAATTTTTGAAGCAGGAGACCGGGACGCACTTCTTCATAAATTACCGTAATAAGAATATCTACTTGAATCTTTAATTGTTTACAAATAATTATTATCATTAGTTACTTGGAATATTATAATTGCTTGCAAGAAAGAAAAAAAAAAAAAAGAAAGAGGAAACAACTGACTTCAGCATTAAATAATCCAACAAAGATTGATGTGCCATTAAAAAAACAAACAACCAACAGAAGTGAATAGGGTAATCAACCTAATGGGAAATAACTCAGTCGGAAGGCGTTCATACGGCCCTCGCCAACTCAGCATATGAGTAGCACAGGGATCTGTGCGGTAAAGTAAGGAGCTGATGGTAGGTGTGGCATTCCACCTGTTGGGTTTGATTCCATTTTATATACTCACAGGCACGAACACACACACACACACACACACACACATATATATATGACTTTCGGAAACATTTTTTCATGCTCAGAGTTGCCGAGGTATGGAATAAGCTGTCTGTGTTCATTGCGGGCTGCCGAAACACTGCATCTAACAAAGCCTCCATGCTTCCTGTAGTCCGCCAACACTATACCTGATACTCCCATCCACACACATATGCACACACGCGCAAACATACATGTATATTATCACTGTACACTGTTCATATTCCTGACACTAATACATTATTCTATGTACTAGACATGAGACGTTGATGAGTTGTGGTGTACCTGAGCACTGTGCACAATAAATTTCATTATTATATACATAGCTCAGTCGGTAGAGTGTTCGGCTCGAAATCACAAGGTTCCTAGTTCGATACCAGTCCACGCCAACTCAGCGTATGAGTAGCACAGGGATCTGTGCGGTAAAGTAAGGAGCTGAGGGTAGGTGTGGTGCTCCACTTCAGACGCCAAAACAATCTCCTTGGTCTAACGCTATTGAAAATTTTTTTTATATATAGATATACACACACTAACAGTGGGAGTAGCCTGTGGCTGTATGCACACATGTTCACAATGCTCTTTCACATAGAGAACACTTGTTTATCATGAACTACGCGTGTTTTTAACATGTTTTTCACATGTTTTTAACATGCCTTTGTTAAATTTCTAGGGTTGCCTTAATTATTTTTTACTTAATATAATTATTTAATAGATTTTATTTTTTACAACTGAAAAAAAAAAAAAAAAATTAATTAGAGAACAAAGGGGGGAAAAAAAAAAAAAAAAAAAAGAAACGAAAAAGAAAAGAAAAACAAAACAAAAGCTAAGTATATAAATTTTTCTATTGACGGTTTTTATTTTGAGTTTGACATGGTTACAATCTTGCAACATTGACCGCATGTCAAACAGACAATATTGGATACATTTTTCTCAACAGACATTAAAAAAAAAAAAGAAAAAAAAGAAATTACAGTTATTCGCCAATTTCATTCACAACATGAGAAAAAAGAAAGGAGGAGAAGAAGAAAGAAAAAAAAAAGGAGAGGAAAAAGAAATAAGAAGAGAAATTATAACCACACAAATAAAAATGTAAACACGTCCATTTCTGATACGAATCTCTGATGATGAAGTTTATGCTTCGAAATCGATAAGACAAAAATAACATCTTTTTGTTTTTATTTTTCATATGCATTGTATTTGCCTTCAAATTACTAATATATCATAACATTTTTTGTGTATTTTGCCAGGATAATGATGTTTTCTGGGTGTCATCTTACAAGTAACTATATCTTGACGGCTTGGCAAAACTATACATATCTGCAGAATCAAGAAAAATTCTCATAAAACATACATCACAATAAATCTGACTCTGTCATGGAATGTTGATACTTTTGATCATAGAGCTGATCTTTTAAAAAATTTGGATTATTTGGATTATTTGGACTATTGTCCTCATCTTCATTGTTATCTATACTATTTCTCTGAATTTTTGAGATGAGGCTTGATAATTAGTATTATTTGTATTATTTGGACTATTGTCCTCATCTTTATTGTTATCTACTCTATTTCTCTGATTTTTGAGATGAGGCTTGTTATATCAGAGAGAAGATATCTCTTATGATTCACAATTCTTACTCACAAAATACACCTCACTAGCAAACAAATTAAAACTCAAGTCGGAGGCAACAAGCGGAAGTGAACTCAATGGTACCCTATCACAAAGTGACCAATTCGGCGCAGTTCTGCGCATAGGCTTGGATTGAGTTACGCTTGAAAGGAATTCCAAAACAACAAAAAATAATATCATAAGGAATCCAGATTTTCAGCCAATAAAAAACTCTCCCGCTAAAAAACCCAAAGGCATTCTGGAGCCTACATCGTAACATATAAACTCGGGTATTTTGAGAATCAGCAGTTGACGGACGGCCTCGACGCCGAGAACATCACCAGACGGGCAGGATCAAAAGGCCGCTATTTTCCACTACCACGTCGCGCCCGTACCTACCCAACACTTACTTCAACTCATCACCACGGCCGGCCGATACCCTTACCAGGCCAAGAGAGATTCCTGATGTATTATCATACGATACCCACACCTCACTGACCCCACGGCCATTCCTGACTTACGACCCCTCGGCCACTCCAGAGAACTACTACTATTATCTACGGCGACAACAACAACGTTTCACACTCGTTATTTTAATAAACGATTTTTATCCAATTCATCTTGTCCATTATTCTTCTTTGCAAACCATACGCTTTTACAGATATCTTAAGATATATCAGGCTTGATAATTAGTATTATTTGTATTATTTGGACTATTGTCCTCATCTGTATTGTTATCTGTTCAATGTTTCAGCTGATGTGCCCTCCGGCCTTCTTCAGATATTTCTTGTTGGACTCTGGAACCTTCTTGAACTTGAGAACATTTTTTTCAAACTTGGGAACCTTCTTGTCATAATTGGGAGCCTTCACGGAACTACAACCTAACCGGTTTATTCGGTCCATGGGGGTATACTGTTCTCATTCCGCTAACCATAACTGGGTACAAGTGTTAAGCTGAGTTAATTATTATTCTATGTTACTGTCACTCTTGACCAGGATTGAACTTGCAGCCTAGAGATAACTGTCATTTAGAACTGTCTTAATCCAATGCCTATATCCACTATGCCATGTGTCCAATTGAAGAAGGCTTGAGGGCACATCGGCCAAAATGTTGTCTGTTTAAGCACGGGTTGTTTTTTGAGCTGTCACCGCTTAGCGTTTTTTAAGGCAGCAGACTGGGACGCATTTCTGCAAAGAGCCCCAGAATTAGTATAAGAACATGACTTATTTCTCAAAAAAGTTTACTGCTACCATCATCACTGGTCAATCTCTTCAAGGTCACATTTCTTTCCCTGGTCCCTCCCACAAGACCGGCCACACGAGTCAATCTACTTATTTGTCTAAGAGAATAATTACTGTTGGGTCAGAAAAATGGTCATTTCAGATGGAAATGAGTCCAATAGGATTATCTTCCCTTGCTACAGATTTTCGCCAGTAGAGGCCTAGACTATTTAAATGGGATTCCTTTTCTTTCCTTGAATTCCTTTCAGTACGACCACCAAATATGATGGGGTTAAAAGCAAACCTTAGGAATACGCACCAAAAATAACCAGCTACCTTTAAACATAAAACATTAAACCTCTTGCCAGCCCACATGTCAAAGCACCGATGAAATTCTTGTGATATTGTGTGAAGCTGTGGCATTATACACTTTATTACACCAGATCCCTGTGCTACTCATATGCTGAGTTAGCGAGGGCGGCATCGAACCAGAAACCTTGTGATTCCTAGGCAAGTGCTCTACTAACTGAGACCAACCCCTCCTCATGAATAGGATGTGACACAAGGTCAATTTCTTTAGTGTAGTTTAACAGGTTTGAATTCAGAGTTTTCTTTCTCCTAGACTGGTTACCTAGCCATAGTTAAAGAGCCCAGTCTGCCCTGCTATTTACCCATAGCTGCAAGGAGAATTGGATTAGTACCTTTCCCAGAAGTATTAGCGCTATGTAAAATTCAAACAGTTTCCTTCTCCTAGACGGGTTACTTAGCCAAGGTTAAAGAGCCCACTCTGCCCTACTATTTACCCATAGCTGGAGAGAGAGGGTATTATTGCTATATGAAATGCAGTCTCATCCAGGATTTGAATTCAGGTTGACGATTCCATTTCCTATGACTCTCACCATGGCAACCTGGTATACCTGAGGATAGGATTGTGGTTGCTGAGTGATCTGTGACCTGGGTACTAAGTGGCCCTTGACATGCAATACTCCACTTTGGCCCTTAATTGGGCTAGATGGACTGTCAGAGAAGCCCTATAAAATCAATCAGCTGATCATGTCAATCCCTAGCAACTATATGATTGTTCTGAGGATATTCTTCAAATTACTCTTATAACAAACCCCCACCTCTTTCTATCATATAGGTGCTAGAAGGTGGTTGACAGTCAACTGGTGGTTAGGTAATCTTGAACTTTAAGTGACTAAATTCCTACCATAAAATTGTACTTGTGCATTATTTCAAATTAACTTGAATTAATGGATTTGAAAAATGGATTTGAAAAGCGTTGTGTTTTCTTTGTGCAAATTAGGTTGAATAAAAGATAGCTGCCATTGTTTACAAGCTTCTTCTCAGAAAAAGAACAAAGGAACTTAACTCTCATTGCTTTGAGAGTTAAGTTCCTTAAAGACTTTCATTTAACTCTCATTTAAGAGTATTTACGGGGTTTCAAAGGAGCTCTTATTTCTCCGTGTTGTAGGCAAATTGTCGGACAAAGAAGACAAACACACAATGGAAATTTAATACATGTATTGACAAATAATACAAGAACTTGTTGCAAATTTTATTGGTATTTGCTACCAGACTTATCTGAGTTAAATAATGTTCTTAGAGCAGTGGTGATAACAGAGGTATTCTGTTGCTTGTTGGAAAGTTGATAGGATGTTTCTTCGGACGTTTCTCGTTCTTCCTCGTAACCGGTTCTGTGATAAGTGATGGGGGATGCTATTTTAGAAGCTTCTCGCCCGGGTTAACAGTTCTTTTAAATGACGGTGACTGGGCCCTTTTCAAGTAGACTATTTGGTCTTCAGCCTTCTATAGTGTGCTTTGTGACTTCGAAAGTGTGCTGTGAAAAAATGCCTCCGTCCAGGTCAACAGTCCGTAGATAAGTAAGCCCTGTTTTTGGGCTAATTGATGAATGAAGTGTAGGGACCGCTATTTACGCGCCCACCCTCAGTGGGTGCTCTGTGATAAGTGAAGTTTTTGGTATTGGCGCCAACATACGATGTTGGCGATTTGCCCCCCCTAGCGGCAGGGGGAGATGATTAACTATGGAATTTCCAATACATTTAAGTGCAAGTACAATTTTATGGTAGGAATTTAGTTGGTTGGGTAATCTTGAACTTTAAGTGACTAAATTCCTACCATAAAATTGTACTTGTGGATTGTTTCAAATTAACTTAATTGTTATTAAAAAAACATTTTATGATATTTTGGAGTTAAAAACATGCATTAAAATGGATTTGAAAAGCGTTGTGTTTTCTTTGTGCAAATTACGTTGAATCAAAGATGGCTGCCATTGTTTACAAGCTTCTTCTCAGAAAAAGAACAAAGGGACTTAACTCTCATTGTTTTGAGAGTTAAGTTCCTTAAAGACTTTCATTTAACTCTCATTTAAGTGCAAGTACAATTTTATGGTAGGAATTTAGTCACTTAAGGTTCAAGATTACCCAACCATCAGTTTATTAATACACATTAGGTCTTTAGACTAGCTTATTGATACATTTGAAGATATAAAGAACAGGCTGTTCTCAAAGTTTGCAAAATATGAAATTTTAGACTTTTAACAAAAGTCTGCAAAATATAAAGAATGAACTATGAATGCTGACAGATAGGTTAAGAATTAAAGAATAAACCAAACAACTAGAATTGGAATAAAAGACATGTAATACTGTTGAGGCTGGATATTCAGCAGAGTGTTGCATAATGGAAATAATGCATGAAATAACAGAATTGACAATAGGTAAAAAATAAGGTGAGGAGATGGGCACACAAGGTAAAATAAAGAATGTCAGGAGACATTAACACACGAGGTAAATTCAACAATGATTTATTTACGAACTGATTTAATTTTTACAACGGTTAAAAAGGCGGGAACAAACCTTGGGCGGAGTCTGAGCTCCTGCTGATGTCACATCAAATATATTTATTAATAGAAATATGGACTTATAAAATCTAACAAATACAGACATAAAACAATAGGGTTGCAGACTTTTTGATTTGTCTGCACAAATGTTTACAATTTGTCCACTTAACTGAAATCCTGAGGTAGGGTTGGTTATCGAAGTCCCTTAGCTACAGCCATCTGATAGTTCTGCTGGATATGAGAGAGACCCTTTTTGAGGTCTGTCTCCGTTGCTGGTCAATCAGAAAGAGGGGGAAAGAATTTGCCTCTTTGGCTTTGTCGCCAAAGTATGCTGGCTGTGATTGGTTGGTTTGATACAGAGGTTCGTAGACAAGGACGATAACCCCTACCTCAGAATTCTTAATAAATATAATGAAAATTATTTTTACCCATTTATTAATACACATAAAGTTATAAAACAGATTTGGCATTAAATAACCCACAAGGGTTGATATGCCATTAAATACCAACAAACAAAAGCTTAATAAACAAAGAGGTAATTTATGAGGAAGTGCGTCCGGTCTCCTGCCTCAGAAATTGCTACCGGTGACTATTAAAATAACGTCCCCAGCTATGTCGTCTCAGATTTTCTTTATTCATGTTTGTTTAATGTCTTGTTTTAGCTTAAATTCATGTTTGTTTAATGTCTTGTTTTTAGTTTAAATAAACAAGAATTACGACAAAAAAGAAGCGACACCCCACAAATACATTTACTTGTAGAAAATATCTATCTATCTATCTCCATTTGTTCATATCTATCTATATTATTTTGTTTATCTATCTCAGTCTATTCCAAACTATATATCCATCTTCATATCTAAACAAGAATTACGACAAATTACGATAACCAATAATTACGACAAATTTCTATAAATGAACAAGAATATGACAAATTTCTATAAATGAACAAGAATTATGACAAATTACGATAAATAAATAAGAATTACGCCAAAAAAGAGAAGCCTCCCCCTCTAAAATACATTTAACGCCCTAAGTTGGTTGTTTTCTTTCAAGTAACAACGACATAGCTGGGGATGTTATTTTAATAGTCACCGGATAGCAATTTCTGAGGCAGGAGACCGGGATGCACTTCCTCATAAATTACCAACAAAGATATTCATTAAAATTTTGGCTATAATAATTTTTGGTGTTCTTTCAATATGTGGTCTACTGAAGGTTTATGATCTACTATTCATGGCATGTGATCTACTAGGAAAAACAAGAAGACAGGGTTAGGGTTAGGGGTTAGGGTTAGTTTAATGGGAAAATAATGGGTACTTAATGGGTATTTCACATATTGGAATGTAAACAACTTGGTAGATCACATATTGGATTAGAAACCATTCTGTAGATCACATATTGGAAGAGCACCTAATTTTTATTGTACAAGCAAAGAGTATCTTGCTTCTTAAGAATACATACAAGTGCCAATGAGAGTTATTTGTATTTCATTTAATGATGATGATGTTAATAAACATCGAAACATTAAGAAAATCAACAGTTATATTGCATGTTAAATTATTAACAATATCGATTGATTGATTTCCGACAGGGTTTTATTTTCTTAAGATAGGAAAGTAATGAATCAAGACTACAAAATGAATATTGGAATATTTTTATTCATTCATTCATTCATTCATTTAGAATATCTATTAACATTATAAATGTTTTGAGAGTATATCCCCCTTTTTGACGAAAGTCTTCAGATGCCCTTGCTTGGTGAAGCGCTGCATTGCACACCCGCACTGTCGCTGTAAGTGATGTAAAAAGTCACGTGGCACCCATCCGAGATTTAGCAAATGTATAATGGCGGCCACCGTAGTAGAACAGGACGAGTGAATTTTCTTTTCCTTTCTTTTTTTTCTGCCTACGTCATGTCACCTGTACTAGCCACTGTTGGTACCATTGCAGCTAGTGTGTAAGTCTGTCTTTTTTTTTGTCGATTATTTCCTTTTGTTGTACTCGAATTAGTTCTCCTAGGTTCTTGTTTAGCTAATTTTTTTTGTGTATGTGTGTGTGGTGGGGAGAATTGAAAAGGAGTGGTGGAGGGTACAGAAGAGAAACCTCACAGCCGCCGATTTTTTTTTTTTAGCTGGGGAGATTGGTTGTTGTTGACGGTGATGATGATAATAATAATAATAATAATAATATTGATTGTTGCTAGGTTTTTAAAGTGAACAGTCGTCGTTATCACGTGACCACCTTGCATAACTTGAGAGATGTGAAAATATTATTATATATCCCTGTAAATTTAAAAGAAAAATCCTCAAGGAATTCCTTCGTTATTGTCCCTTTTTATATATATATATATTATATATATATATATTACCTCCACTCCTCCTCCAAAAAAACAAACCCTAAATAAACAACCCTAAGCTTTAAACAACAATAATAAAAAGGTCTGTTGGAATATGAAGAAATAACTGATTAAGGAACATCTGATAAAATGTGAAAATTTAAACTGGAAAGGTGAATAACGAACACAAACAATCGATTCAATCAATATTTCGTCTCTGTTCTTCTTCAGACTGACTTTATTAGCTTTTTATATATATTCATTTCTTTTTGGTACTATCTAGTTGCTTTTAGAATACCGAAAAAAGCAGAAGAAAACCACGTTTAAAATTTAAAAAAAAATGACTTTTACTAAGTGATTCTTATTTAAAAACACACAAAGCCATTTACTCACTCAATATATTCTTTTTAGAATGTTTTTAATGTTATCATTGTGTTATTTTATTTTTTTTTTTTTCTTCTAGCATTTAAAAAAAATTCCAAACTTATTTTCTTTCGTTTTTTTAGTGACCCAAGAATAAAAGTGAAAGCAAAAATGACAATGACACAAACTGATGTGGCATCGCGGCAAACAATAACAACCACCAGCACTTTAGGTGGTTACGAAATCGGGGTTCATTTTGTAATTAGTTCTGCATTGTAAATCGATCCCCCATTTCTTTTTATTTTACCGCCGTTATCTTCTCTCTTTTCTTTCTTTTTTTGATAGAAGATGCGCATGTTAAAAATACAAGGAAATAATATTTCTAACATGCGTATTTATTATTTGGGAATTAAAGATATTCCTCCTCCCCCAAATATGACGTCAAATTTTTTTCCATAGGTATTTATTTTGTATAATTTCTTGTTTCTTAGACGAACGACTGTTTAATAAAAAATTGTAAATGTTTCTTTTTATTTTGTAATTAATATTATTCATTATTTGCTTGTCACTTCAAATGTATTTCCTTTTCTTACGGAAAACTTGCTTATTTAGTTTTAAATATTTTTCAGTTAAATTATTTTATTTTATCTTTTTAATGCGTTTTTAAAAGATGTATTCGCAATGCATTGCAAAACGTACACACACACACATATATACACACACATACACACACACACACACACACATATATATATATATATATATATATATATATATATATATATATATATATATATATATACATTGAATTCTAAACTGAAACCAGAACGTAATAGTTAAAAAGAATCCCATAAATTCATATGTAATTTTCAGAAAATTGTCTTCAAGAAAATTAACTGCTGAGTTGATTTAAAATTGAATTTTATATGAAATAATCTTTTTTTTTTTTTTTTTTTTTTTTTTTTTTTTAATATTACGACATTAAATTGCTTACTTCCTTGAAAATTCACAAGTAAGAAATCTAATATTTCAAGTAAGATTTACAAAAAAAAGATTCTCCCATATTTGAATTTAATTTTTTTACAGCTTCTATTATATATTGAGAGAAAAATTCTTTTAATTTATTCATAGTTTTTAAAAAATTTAATTTAAAATAAATTTTTTAACGTAAATATAAGAATTTTAAAAGAAAATCTATAGCGTAAAAATGTTACGTTAGGAAAATTTGTGAGTTTGCTTTTATCAGCAGTTTACTTATTATTTGTCTGGATAATCCACTTAGAGTTTATTTTTATTTGTTATCTTTTGAGAACTAACAACAAAAATCTACCATTGACTAATTTTAGCCCCCGATTAAAGATTAGCTTTTGAATAGACCCGTTTATGACAGCATGGCTGGTTACGTGGCTTTACAACTCGTACTCTCCTCCTCAATGACGTTATTTTAATTTTGGCCTCTTTTTTCTCCCCCCCCACAAAAAAATTGATTATTTAAAAAGGGATAGAAACAAATTGTTTTTTTTTTTTAAACTGGCTTGATTTTTACTTAAATACTTTTTGAAAAATATGACAATCTTTTCTTAGAACCTAACATTTTCACCTTTTTTTCATGCGATGCGCTTTTTTTTTTTTTTTTTTTTTTTTTTTTGAAGCTACTAGAAGCCGTATCGATTTATTTTATTTTTTGTGCTAACCAATATGGAATTGTGCTTTGTTGACAACATATTGTAACGAGAAATAATGTGGGCAAACCAAAATAATGATAATGTCGGGAGCGAACTACGCTCGACACATTCACTAGGCGACCAGTGCGCGTTTAATTAATAAATGCTTGCAAGTCACTTGTGTCATAAATTGACATAAAAAACAACATATTTAAATCATTTAATAGTGAAATGATATTTTAAGTGTTTTATACTCTTGTAGTGAACTGCGTATATTCAGTCAGTTACCGTTTCTCTTATATTTTTGTAGTGCTTAAATTATTTTGGCTCAGGGTGTTGTGTTTACTCCTAAGCATTTTCTTCAAGGCTGCACTGGTGGTGGTCATAAAATCGGGGAACGGTTTATTGTTCTAGTTCTCTGTTGTATAGCATTCTTTACACACAAGCCGATTCAATATGTCTTAGTCCGTGGTCATGTCGAACTACTTCAAGAGCAATTTCGAATTCCTGCTGAAGAATTCTGTTAACAAAATATGAACTGAAGGAACTGCTTGGACAGAACAAGAAACTACCAGGTCTTTTTTTAAAATCATTAGACCTATATAGCGTCTGTTATTCTTTTACTTTTTATAATCTTTGTTTGTCCCAGACCTTTTTAATGTTGCTAATTTATTAATTTGGAATTATATATACATATATATATATCTATCTATCTATATCTATATATATATCTTAGCAAACCGGTGTTTCTAGGAACATTTTTATTTGAGTTTTATTTTCTTCTTGCTTCTAGTCTAGTCGATGCAAATGCTAGTATTAAACTTTAACTTCCTATTTTGTGATATCTACAAAATATAAATAATGCACTTGTATAATGACTGCTCTCACCTATTTGTAGCATTTCTTAATTATTATATAGTTGGTTCTCATGACCAAATTTTATTTATTTAACTATATCGTTTCTTTTGCAGTCCTCTCGTTATTATTTTTTTGACTTTTACAGTTTAATGTGTAATTAATTTCTGTTACTCGATACACACGGTAACATTTACTACAGACAATGTAGTTACCAGTTATTAACAGAACGACGTATTTTGAAGCCACCTTCTTCTTAGTTAAAACAAATTAATTGGTATCCAAGTTACATATAAATCTTTTATCAGAGTACCTACGCCTAAAAAATTTCTCTTGTGAATAGTTTTTGAAAATGTTACCATCACAACTTCCCAACTAGTCATTTCCTTTTTTTTCTTTTTTTCTTTTTTTTTAATGTATATGTAACTTTAATAATACGTAAGACTAAAAAGTATGATGTTTATTGTTTAAACACACCGAAAAAAAGATGTAAACTATTGTTTATTTTATTTATTTATACTTCGTTTTTACTTCCAACAGGATATTTTGCTTAAAAAAAATTTTTTAGATATAAAATGGCAAAATATTTTGTGTCCACGAAATTTTAATTTTAGAAATATAACCAATTTCTATCTTTTTAATTTATTCTATTTTAAACATTTTTGAAAAAAAAAAAAAAAAAATGTAATAAAATATTTTTGACAAATGATTAACGAATGTTAATGATAAATTAATATTTCACTTTTTTTTTTTTTTTTTAATATTCGTTGACAAAAACATTTTTTTTGTAATCTTGAATCTAAAGACATTTTTTATTAGCTTTTATTTGTTTCTTTAATAATTTCGTTTAAATTTATCTTTTTATATATTTGTTATTCAAATATTTTAGTAAGAAAAACTAGTGTTAATTTTTTTCTCTTTCTTTTACCATTCTTTCTTTAACCTAAAACCACTGTCACAGTCTGCTAGCTTGATAATAACGCTAAAAATAGTGATTCTTTTTCTTGTTTTTTGTCCCTATTAAGTTGATACAACTACTTAATGTCTCTTAAGTTAAAATGATTTTCATTTAACGGTTTATTTTTTTATTTTTTCTGTTTAAATTTTCTTATTTTGAGATAAATGCACATTTTTTTTTTATTGAATCTTTTTTTTACTAACAAGTTCGAAGATAAAATTGACGAACCCTCCATTTTTATCCCCCTTTAATCGGTTTATTAATTAAAATTAGATATAATAACATACTAAAACAAAAATTATATATTAGTTTGCTATATTTGTAATTAAAAAGTGCTCTATATCTGTCATAGAGCTTCTTTTTTAATTTTTTTTATAATGATAATGAAATTTATTGCGTACAATGCTCAGGTGCACCACAACTCATCAGTCTCATGTCTAATACATAGAATAATGTATTAGTGTCAGGAACATGAATAGTGTACAATAATAATATACGTGTGCGTGCGTGCATATGTGTGTGGATGGGAGTATCAGGTATAGCGTTGGCGGATTACAGGAAGCATGGAGTCTTTGAAAGACGCAGTATTTCAGCAGCCTACAACTGAAGCAGGCAGTTTATTCCATGAAATATTAAGCTTAGCTTAGTTGTGGCACAAAACCAGAAGTATTGGACACTCAGTGAGGATCGAACTCATTAACAATGGTCTGCTAATTTAGCTTGCTAGCCATTACATCACATGATATAGCATGTATTTGTCTCATATATATTATATATATATATATATATATATTAAATAAATAATAAAGAGTACTCAATATCATTGATAGAGCATCACATAGTTATGATTAAGCTTAGCTGTGGCACCCAGTGTGAATAGAACTCACTAATAATAGTATGCTAATCTAGATTGCTAGCAATTACACCATGTGATATATATTATGGGTTAAATCCTACTTAATGGACATAAATTCCACCATCGTATGTCACTCCCACGAAAAAAAAAAATACTAAAAATCAAGGAATTAACTGAATTTAATGAAATTTTCAGTGTTGATACATTAATGAATAAAAGATATAATGCACCAGTTATTTTATTTAAAAACTTTTACATTTTTTAAGGTCAATTAACTTTAAACCATGTATGTTTGTGAATCTATGTTACACCTCAAAGATACGTGTTTCAAAGATAACTGACCTGAAAAAACGTAAGAGTTTTTGAATAAAATAACTGGTGCATTATATCTTTTATTCATTAATGTATCAACACTGAAAATTTGATTAAATTCGGTTAGTTCCTTGAATTTTAGTATTTTTTTTTTTTTTTTCTTTCGGTGTGGTGACATATGATGGTGGAATTTATGTCCGTTAAATATGATTTAACAATATTATGTTTGTTAGTGTATACTTGGACAACCCTACTTTGTAACTGTCAGTTTCTTTCCTATGCGATATTCAGACCAACAGTCTGGTTTGAAGATTGCATAGGCATGAAATTGACAGTTTCCAAGTGCCATTGACTTGGTATATGCTACCCCCTAACTTGTATGTGTATGTATTTTTCTTAGATATTTTTTTCTTATTTATAAGATACAACATCTATTAATAATGGAGATTCGCTTCCAGCTTTTGTCTGTAACAAAAACTACGTCACTGCTTATGTCACTATACCCGTCATAAATCGTCATAACATAGAATAAACACACTCAAAATTTGAGCATGCAACATTAGACAGTCCTCATTGTTTTTTAAAACAAGTTTTAATAAATACATCACTGGTATTATATATCTATATATAGTTTGTTTTATTTTAATACATATTTAAAGTTTACATTTCAAATTGTTTTATTTTTTAATCCTTTAATGAATTTGATGATTTTACTTACTTAGGGTACAAACTCGCTGACATTGAATTTTTACTCCCACCCCTCAGGCAATATGTTTCAAAAATTTATTTTTACATCGCCCGGAGTGCGTTTTTTATTTTGTACTCGTTCTGTTAATATTTATCTAATTTTATTTATAAACACGAATGAATTTTTGGTAATTTATGAGGAAGTGTGTCCCAGTTTCCTGCCTAAAATATTGCTACCCGGTGACTATTAAAATAACGACCCAGCTCAGTCTATTCAAAACTATCCATCTTCATATCCATCTATCTATCTATCTCAATTTGTTCATATTTATCTATATTACTTTAAATACTAAGATTTTTTTTTATTGATGTTTGTTTAATGTCTTGTTTTTAGTTTAAATAAACAAGAATTATGACAAAAAAAGATGCACCCCCCCACCAAATACATTTACTTGTCAAAAATATCTATATCTTCATTTGTTCATATCTATCTATATTATTTTGTTTGTTTATCTATCTATCTATCTCAGTCTATTCCAAACTATATATCCATCTTCATATCTAAACAAGAATTACGACAAATTATGATAAATAAACAAGAATTATGACGAGCTGGGGTTGTTGTTTTGATAGTGACCGGGTAGCAATTTTTGAGGCAGGAGACCGGACGCACTTCCTCATAAATTACCGAATTTTTGTTAAAGTGACTTGAATAACAGCTGTTAAAAAAATTCTCAACACCTTCCAAGTTTATGGGCACTAACACTTAAATAAGGGGGAAAAAAAATCTTGTTTCATCTTAGAATTATTGTAGGATCAAGAAATGTTTTTATTGTACAAAATCCATTTATACCCCCACCCAATATATTAATTACAATGAGATACAGAGATTGACCCCCCCCCAAAAAAAATGCAATCAAGATTTGTGCTATATATATTTATTGGTAATCTGAATATTAGCTACATGAATGAGAGTAATCTCCCTTGTTTGTTTCACTTTGAGGAAGCCTTATGTTTTGGTTGACCATTTTAATTTCACCGTAAATCTACACTAAAAATACGAATTTGTTTGAATCAATAAAACTGCATGTTTTAGCACAAAATATATAAGATGTGTTCTTAATAACAATTAAGTTCATTTCAAATAATGCGCAAGCACAATTAAGAACACATTTTATGATATTTACAAAGGGAGGTTACTCTCATTTATGTAGCTAATGTTCAAATTACCAGAAATATATACTGCTCATGCAGAGGGGTTGATAAATAGGTAATTTATTTCTTACGTGGAATTTAACAAGTTTCAATTCAGTTTTCCTTCTCCTAAACTGGTTGCCTAACCTAGATTAAAGAGCCCAGTCCATCCTGTTATTTACCCATAGCTGAAGGAGAATATTTGGATTCCTGGTATTTACCAATAGATGGAGGGAGATAGTTGGATTCATACTCCCCCCCCAAGGGTATTAGCATTATGTGAAATGCTAACAGCCTCATCCAGGATTTGAACTCGTCTTGTGTTCATTTCCTACAATGGTAACCTGTTGGGTCCCATCTATGGGTTAGACAAAAAAATGTATTTATAAAAAAAATTGAGTATCCGTTAAGAATGAATTTATTTAAAAACTTTATTGGCTATTAAAATGACTCACTGGGGTTGATATGCCATAAAACATCATAAACACGAAAATATCATAAAATGTGTTCTTAATTGTGCTTGCGCATTATTTGAAATGAACTTAATTGTTATTAAGAACACATTTTATATTTTCCATGTTAAAACATGCAGTTGTATTGATTCAAACAAATTCGTATTTTCAATGTGGTTTTACGGTGAAATGAAAATGGCCAACCAAAACATACAGCTTTCTCAAAGTGAAACAAACAAGGAGAGGTTACTCTCATTTATGTAACTAATGTTCATATTTCCAATATTTAGAAATCACAGAAGCGTTTATTGCCAATTATGTTTACATCCTTTTGAAGTTTGAACATCTACCTATTTTTCAATTTATATGAATTTAAGCAAAATTTTGAAAGTTAACCAAAATTTTCAAACTTGCAAACTATCAGGCATCATTAGACCCGTTAGGGGCTTGCTAAAAATACCAAATTCAATGTTATTTTATTAATTTTCACAGTTTTTTTTGTTTTTAATAGCTGTTTGGAGTAAAAAAAATCCCTTCAAACCCCGATTTGGAAAATTGCTCAAAGTTTTTCAACATACCACTATCAGGTAAGGTGTCTGGAACTAGAAACAACAGTTGGAATAGTAATTTCATAGTTTTAAGGGTCCGCCGGCGTTTTTAAGTTTTTTTTTACTTTCCTCAAATCAACCTGAAAAAAGGCCTGTTTTGAAAGTTAACCAAAATTTTCAAACTTGCAAACTATCAGGCATCATTAGACCCGTTAGGGGCTTGCTAAAAATACCAAATTCAATGTTATTTTATTAATTTTCTACATAATTGCCATTTTGTAGGTCCTGTGGCAGTTTTTGAATGCCCATGTCATACCAGCTTGGTGCTAATTTGTTGAAGTGTTGTATAGCCTGCTGCTGGACTTCAATGAAACCACAGACACGTGTATATAAAAATATGACCCGTCTTTATTTTTTTTTTTTGTTTGTGGATGGTGAGGGGCGCAGAGTGTTCACAATGAAAATGCCCGGAGGAGTTGGTGACTGGAGGCGACGAGGATATGCTTATGGCTGACTCGCTGCGGACTGACTGCCCTTCGAAATCCACTAACCTTTATATACGATAAATATGCCCACGCATTTTTTTAATCTTTTGATCTGATAACGGACAGACTTCCTTTTTTTATATATTTCTTTCTTTCTCTTTATTTCTTCACCGGAAGATTTTTCTTCATATGCAACTATGGAAGGGGGGGAAATATATGGGGGGAAATAGATGTTCGTATCAACAAGCTCCCGCCAAGAGGGGTGGGCCAAAAACAAGCGAGTCCACAGTCTTCCAGCAAGCCAAACCTTCCCCTGGTCAACACACTCTTCGTTTTTGTTTAGCAGCTGCAAAATCCGTCACCGTAGTCGAAATAATTTTTAGCAGTTCAAAATCACATTTCTTTACTCTGTCGTTCGTGTCAGTCAACCTGCTACTGCAACTCCCGACTGCTCAGCGCTCGACTCACATGTTATTTATGTACGTATTTACTGAAACATCCTGGCACTTCGCGTCCGTCCAGTGCCTAATTCGCATCTGTTTTTGCATGCGGGAGGACGCGGGCTTGATCCCGGCAGGCAAGACAATGTCTTGCTCTCTTTCGTTCTCCGTCAGAAGAACCATTGAACCTCATTGTCATTGCAAACTCCCTACATCACTTGTGGACGTTTTTTGGCATCCATGCATGACTTGCCACACACTTCTGTTAATTAATGAATTTCAATTTGTTTTAATACCTTTTGCATTCATTAAACTGAATTTCACAATTGGTAGTAGTGTTGATTGGGGGCTTCATCAGAAACTACTGCCATGCCAAGATTGAGTGAGGCATGTGTGCATACACAGAAACCCCCCACAAGTATTGCCAATATTCATACAAATAGTTTCCCCTGTGTCCCCGGTATTTTGGAGACCTTACCTTTGGGTTTGGTTTGTTTTACGGCATATCAACCTCGGTGGGTCATTTAATGCCAACAAAGTTGTGAAATAAATTCATTCTTAATGCATAATACAATTTTGTTTATAAACTCATGTTTTTCTATTTAACCCATAGATGGGACCCTAACAGGTACTACCACTCCGGGTCAAGTGGACCAGGGAGCAATGGTGATGAAGGGGTGCTCCACATTCCCCAAACCTCCAGAACTGGAACCTCACCATCAGATAGTTTAACGTCATTCCCAGGACATGTAGACCCTCAGTCACCGCCTTCTAGCACCCATATGATAAAAAGCTGTTGGGGCTTGCCATAAGGGCAATAGGGTTGGAGCAATCATATAGGTGCTAGTGCTTGACGTGACCAGCCGATTGATCGGAGGCGGCTGCTCCAACCGCCGTCTACCCCAAAATAGGGCCAAAGTGGAGTATTGCAAGTCATGAACTGCTTATCCACCTGGGTTTTATCCTTAAGCATCACGGGTCGCCACCTACGGCCAACAGGTGGCCCCATTGGGGGAGTCTTACCCCTCTGCAGAGGTGCAGTCGGTACATTCTAACGCCCCAGCCAATGGGGTGGCTTACCTTTGGGATTACTCTCATATCTTGTAGAGTCATTAGAAAAACCTGAAATTTTGCTGAATCAGCATTTTCTGCTGATGGATGCCTTCATTTTAAAACTTTCATGATTTCACAAAAATCCTTATATATACTAGCAATAAAAAATAAAAACACCTTCCGGGCGATGTAAAAGTTAAATTTTGAAAGATATTGCCTAAGTAGTTGGGAGTTAAAAATTCAATGCCAGAGGGTTTGTATCATAAGTAAGCAAAATCATCAAATTTGTAAAAGAAGTAAAAAAAAAAATTAAAACCATCTGAAATGGAAACTTAGTTTTAGCCCCCTCAAATAAAATGTTACATGTATCTATTAATTATTAATTGCATAATCATTTTTAATATTTTGCACATAAATTTTACACAAAATCGTAGGTATTTATTTATTTGTAAATTTTTTAGTTAACTTCTTGTTATTGTAAAAAAAAAAAAGTGACGAGAGTAAAAAAAACAATTTTTAAAATTGCTTACTCAAATTTTGAGTGTCATTTTCATTCTATTAATTAACGATTTTGACTATAAATCAAATACTAATTAATAGACTTACGCAATCATTAGAAATATTGTGACATAAGCTGTGACATAGTTTTTTTTACAGACAGAAATACACCCAATCTCCATTATCAATAGATACTAGCAAAAGTACCCGCTCCATGACCGGACTTTTAAAAAAATTAGGAACACCAGAATAGGTGAGAGATTCAGAGCTGAATGGCATAGACTGCCATTTTGTTCACTAAACTGCTGGTATACGGATAGTTCTGCAAATTGGTTCATTTTGGTTTAATTAATTAATTATATCCCTTAATCAGTAAAAATCAATAACTAATTTTGGCATGTTTCTTAGTTAGAACAATATTAATGTGTATGCAAGATTTTGAATCTGAGTGACCTCCCATTGTGGAGTTATACATCGACACGTACATACCAAACTTCCTTTATATATATATATATATATATATATATATATATATATATATATATATATATATTATATTTTTTTTTTTTTTTTTTTTTTTTTTTTTTCTCTCCACTGGCTAGAAATTAATGAAATTTGATACCCTTATAGACTTTTTGTCAAGGAATCTAAATATTCCTTTAGAATTTATAGGGAGAAACCAAAAAGTAGATATTAGAAGCTTTCTAGTAAAAAAAAAAAAAAAAAAAAAAAAGTTTTAGGTGGCTGAACAGATGGAAAAATTGAAAATATCATCTTTTAGCCCCCCCCCCCAAAGTAGCGAAAGGTGACATATTTGGAAAACCAGAGCATTTGGCCAATAAATGCCAATGGGTTTCATTAACTATCTCTCAAAGTTACCACAGCCCTGTTGGCTGGGGCTTTAGAATACACTAACTGCACCTCTTCAGAGGGGTAAGAGCCCCCTCAATGGGGTCACCTGTAGGTGTTGACCTGTGAGGATTCAGGACAGAATCCTGGTGGCTGAGCAGTCCATGACATACAACACTCCACTTTGGCCCATACTTGGGTTAGACTGGTGGTTGGTTCTCCGATCAATCGGCTGGTCACATCAAGTCCTAGCACCTAGATATTGTCCTTATGGCAAGCCCCAACCGTTTTTATCATATATGTTAGGAGGTGGTAGATGAGGGTCTTAATGTCCTGGTATGATCTTAAAGTCTATTTGGTGAAGTTCCAGTTCTGAAGGTCTGGGGAATGTGGAGTACCCCTTCATCACCATTACTCCCAGGTCCACTCTGACCCGGAGTGGTAGTACCTGTTAGAGTTCCATCTATGGGTTAAAAAGAAAAAAACTTGAGTACCCATCAAGAATGAATAAAACAAAGACGTCTTCGACATAGAATAACCCAACAAGGGTTGACATGCCGTAAAATCCAACCCTCAAAGCTACCAATTTTATGCCCCTTAATAGTTTTTTTCTTAAAAATTCTGATTTCTGGTAATTTTGCAATTATGACCTTCTAATATTGACTCCTGCTAAAGGTGATGAAGTCCAGAGGTAACAAAACATTGGAAAAACATTACATGGTATTTAGGGAGTTTTAGGTTTTAACAACTCGTTTTATTTCAATTTTTATGGGTGTTTTGATTATGCATTGCAAAATTTTAAAGAAAAATGCAAATTCAGCCCAACTCTGCCACTAAAGCAAAATTTTCCATATTGCATCAATATTTCTTCAAGATTTTAAAAGCCCTGAAAGGGAAACAAAGATCTGAATTTATTATCATTTCAATTGGAATACAAGATAAGTCCTTTATATATACTAGCAAATATATGCACCCTCCGGGTGCAAGTATCTAAGTTTTAATATAATAAAATATCATGTTAAATTAGAAAGGCTAATGAAACTGAATAAGAATTCAGATAAAAATATTTGGAACAGAGGGGGTATAATCGGAAAATAGAACAACTTTGAAACTAACTCTTCCATCATTTTTCATTACTCCCGTCTTTCAGTGGTAAATTTTCCTAATTTAACTATTTAGTTAAAATAGGAAGTAAATAATAATATTACAGTTATTTCTTCTTGTTAATCGATTTCTTTTAAGATTTATCCCGAGATTTTTGCTCATATTCATTAAGATAAAACCAAACAATTAGAAAATCAATAATACTAAACATATATTTATTAAAATCAAATTTTTAAGATCAATATGCAAATTAGCCTTCCCATTCACACTGTGAACCGCTATTTTGTTGTGTATATAAATACAATTGCATGTTATTAGTATGTAGATATGGTCAACAGTCTTAATGATGTAAAACAATTTTACTAATAATTGAGGTTTAAATAAAAAAATAAAATCATGGAGAATGTGGTGTAAATAACAAAAGGAATTGTGACTTGTATAGTAATATAGTTTCGGTTACATAGAGACAAGCCCACAATCTCCATTATAATAAGATATATATATGTGGTGGAGATGTGAGGAACAATAGAACAAAACTCAGACAAAAGCGTGTAGGATATTTCGCTGCTGCTTTGATCAAATTTCTCTCCAAGAAGGCCACCCACCTCCGCCCCTAACCTGTTTCTTTTACAATATCTCTCTCTACTTTCTCACTGCTAACTATCTCTATCTTTCTCCCCTTCTGATTTCCTTCTCTTCCTCTCCATTGATTCCTGCTTGACCATTCAAAACCTCTCCTCACTAACACTTACCCACCCACTTGACCTCCTCTCCTATCCACCTCCTCCCGCCACACTCCCCTTCTATAAAACACTTGTATGAAAACCTGATAATTCATTAAAATGATTGATGATGCCGAGCTCAAAGCTCTAGTGAAATATATCCTACACACTTTTGTCTGAGTTTTGTTCTTTTGTTCCTCACATCTCCATCACGTTCTATCGAATTCATTCCTATCCTCTTTCCATATATATTATATATATATATATATATATATATATATATATATATATGGAGTCCATGTATGCTTCTTTGTTAGTATATGTGGTGAGTATTGGAAAAATCTTTTTTTTTTTTTTTTTTTTTTTTTTTTTGTGGACTACTATGTGGGTGGTTGGGATTGGTTGAAGTATTTGTATGCAATATATATATATATAAAAACTACTAAAAATAGCTATGTGTTTATAAGTAGTCTCTAATTGCAACAGTATAGTTATTTACTAAGCTTAACTTAGATGTGGCACAAGGCCAGAATTATGGGGTGCCCAATGAGAATCAAACTTGTTAACAATGGCCTGCGAATCTGTGAGGTGCCATAATTTCAACAGTATAGACTTTGGACCTTCAATGTAACATCAAATTATGAAATTGCCAAAATAAATTTTGAATTTAGTTTGTAGATAAAATTATGAATCCTTCATACTGCTAGCCTTGTTCTTCTGATATCATATTAGTCATTTTGGTTGGTTTGTTTTAATGGCATATCAACCCGTCTGAGGTTATGTCATGCCTAGTGTTTAGGAAGTAATATATGTTGTGTATATATATTTACACTTGTAGTAATTGGTTTTAACAATGTGTTAGCATCATTGGGGATCATGTTGAATGGTATTGATTAGGTTCATGTCTATATTCTATGAACAATGGGGACCATATGACCTTTAGGCACCCCTTTTGCTATCTCGATTAATAAGCACGTTTTTCATTTACACTGTCAAAATTCGGTTGTTAAAAGACGATTTTTAGAGTTTTTTTTTTTTTTAAATTATAAAACTACCCCTAACAAACAACGGGATTTTGACGGTGTAAATGGTCTTTATAAATCAAGATTGCAAAAGGGGTGCCTAAAGGTCATATGGTCCAACAATGGGAACATGTATGAGAAACCCTTTGAGTCATTATTATTAATACTAATTGGCATATCAACCCATATGGGGTTATGTCATGCCTAACGGTTAGGAGGTAGTATATGTTGTGTATTTATATTTATACTTTTGTAGTAATTGGTTTTAACAATGTGTTAGCACCATTGTTTTATGGTATTGATTAAGTTCATGTCTATATTCTATGGTATAATTTTATTTCCTACAAAAAGAACTCCATGTTTGACTTAGTCATTTTGAAGGATATACTGTTATATACCCCATTGTCAGGTATATACATGAGAGAGATGACTCGGTGAGAGAGACACAGACAGACAGAGAGACAGAGATTTGAGACTTACTGGTTTGTTACTTCTTCCTCTACTGCTTCGGCTATGATCGTCATCTTGTCGTATAGTCTTCTATTTTCTTTACTGCTTCTTCTTGTCTGCCTGTTTCATCTTTACTTCTAACGTCTTCTTTTCGGGCTACTTTTTTCGTCATGCAATTAACTACAAGATTTTTATTTTCTTGCATGATTTATTTCTGCCCATGTTCTTCTTCTTCGCACAGGAGAACCAACCTCAGCAAAGCATGTCTACTCTGCTTCCATTTCTGGCTGAAACTGATTTTCTAACTAACTGAATCACGTAACATGGGAGATTCCCGCCTCTGGGTTCAGATGGGGTTACTTTTTCCAATGGAAATCCATCCGCCTACGCTTTCAACTCCAACGAACCTATTTCAAACTAACTACAGGGTCTTGTGTAGCATAATGATGGTCACGGTACAAGAACGGTGTCTGTCGTATATGCCAACTCAAGTTGTTGTCGTTAGTAGTAGAAATAGTCATTAGTTCAGAAAGAACATACACAGGTTGTAGTTACAAGGATTGTTTATTACTTTGACACACGTGGGTTCTTTTTCAGAGAGAAGGAAAGGTAAAAAGAGAGAGGATACGGTCAAATTATTCTATCTTCTAACATAGTATCATTTTCTTTGCTGCTGTCCCAGACCCATACGGGGAACCAACCAATATGTCTGCTCTCACCAGAGCCCAGCCCAACCCAAAAAGGGGCAGATTTTCTTCTCTCCTGTTTCTCATTCTGGTGTCACATCCATTTCTGGTCAAAGCCCGGAACTTCCGTTTTTATTTTTAAATCTATTTCCGGGGTCATTCTTCGGTCAAATTGCTGGCACAAAGGTTAAAATTTGGAAGAGTAAACACTTCCAAATTTTAACCTTTTGTTCTTATTTCTTCTTCCTCTATTTCCCTGTCAATCCCCAAATTCTCCATAGACCATAATGATTACGCTAAACTTGTCAATAATTTATGTTACCACAAATTATGTAACAATACATCGGTCCTTATGTAGCTGGAGTTGAAAGATTGCACTGTTATTGGTAATCCTTAACTATTTCCTCGTAAATTCCTACCATAAAATAAACTGAACCCTCATTTTATGTCCGTGTTTTTGCAATAATGTTTTATTTTTCTTGCACCCGTTATTTTGCAATACAGAATATATTCTCTTTATTTATTTTAATATTCACTTCAATATGTATATATACTAAAAGTTTTTATTTTGTGAGAATGGTTAGTTTTAAAGTGGGGCTTGTTTTACAATTTAGGCATAAATTGGATCCTCTATTTATGACCGTAATTTTGCTTTTTCGTCGACGATGATTAAAATGTTTTTATTTTAGAGTACCAAAGCCAAAAAAAAAAAAGAAAAGAAATAACAACAAAAGGAGCCCCCACTTTAAAACTAACCATTCTCATAAAATAAAAACTTAAAAAATATACACATTGAAGTGAATATTAGAATAAATAAAATATATTTAGTATTGTAAAATAACGGGTGCAAGAAAAATAAAGCATTTATTGCAAAAACACGGACATAAAATGAGGGTTCAAAGAAAGTTTACCACAAGATTATTCAACATTTTCATTTTAATACTGCATGTATACACATATATAGTATTAATTTAAATAAATAACATCACTTTGAACTTAAAAATACCTTTTTGAATACTTGATATATTGTATTACATACAAGAAATAGAATACCTATTTATATCAATTTAAAAAAAAAACAAAGCCTGTCCGGCTGGCGTGTAATGATATGTTTTGTTAACGTTTTAATATATAATTAATATATTGTAAGTTTGTTTTTTTCCAAAACTGAATGTTTGACAAAAAATCCTGACGGTTAACCATCATGTAAATATCACTTATTATATATTAAAATAGTTCTATCTTCTCTTGAGGATATAGTGTTTTTATTTTGCTTAGCTTATACTTTTTGAAGGAACTTGTGTCAACTTTCGTTGGTAGTAGTTTTGCTTCCAAAAGTTGAAAAAAAAAAAACAAAACAACCTCCACGATATAGTATAAAGTGTCTACTAATTAAGTGTTCAATTTAAAGAATATTGATAAAGATTATCCTCTTTGATTTTGCAATGCAAACCAACGACTAAAATTTCGGTTTGAAAAAATGTTCTTGTTTTTTTTTAGGCTGTTCAAAGCAAAATACGGTTTTAAATCACTGTAAAAAAAATAATTCAGTGGATTACATGGAAATTCAGTGGATTACATGGAAATTCAGTGGATTACATGGAAATGACATATTTAGAAAGATTTTCTTTCCAATCATATAAATATTTTTAAGATTGGATCAGAAATACTCGAGAAATTGCAAATTAAATTGATTAAGGTCGCAAATTTGTCAATGTCCATCGATTTCAGCTAACTGTATGCAATACTAGTCATATTGGTTACTCCAACCAGTAATCCTTAACTTGTTCCTTGTAAATTCCTACCATAAAATAAAATGAACCCTCATTTTATGTCCGTGTTTTTGCAATAAATGTTTTATTTTTCTTGCACCCGTTATTTTACAATACTAAATATATTTTCTTTCTTTATTTTAATATTCACTTCAATGTGTATATTCTAAAAGTTTTTATTTTATGAGAATGGTTAGTTTTAAAGTGGGGGTTCGTTTTACACTTCAACTTTTTACTCGTAAATTCCTACCATAAAATTAGGCTTGGCTCGGATAATGCCCAAGCCTAATTTTATGTAGGAATTTATGAGTAAAAAGTTGAAGATTACCTTTTGTTGTTGTTGTTATTTCTTTTCTTTTTTTGGGGGGGGGGCTTTGGTACTCTAAAATAAAACTGTCAGATTTTAATTGTCGACGAAAAAACAAAATTACGGTCATAAAAGGAGGATCCAATTTATGTAAATTATTATTGTAAAACGAGCCCCCACTTTAAAACTAACCATTCTCACAAAATAAAAACTTTTAGAATATACACATTGAAGTGAATATTAAAATAAATAAAATATATTCAGTATTGTAAAAGAATGGGTGCAAGAAAAATAAAACATTTATTGCAAAAACACGGACATAAAATGAGGGTTCAGTTTATTTTATGGTAGGAATTTACAAGGAAATAGTTAAGGATTACCCTCCAACCCATCCCCCACATTGAAAATTTGCAATTTCTATGACTAGTGTTTTTTTTTTGGAGATTGACCCCCATAACCATTTATAGGGATTAGTATATTTCCTTTTAATCATTGAACACCTCAAGCCCTAGCACCTATATGATTTTCCCAACACTATTGCCCTTATGGCAAGCATTAAATGACCCACTGAGGTTGATATGCCGTAAAACAAAACAAACCAAACCTTTTAATCAAAAGGGCTCCCAAAATCCGCTGGAATTTTTTCTCTTTGATTTATGAAAATGAAAGATAATTGACAAGATATGATGGCTATTCACTAAATTTCAACAAATTTCCATAATATTAACTGCCCTGTTGGCTGGGATGTTAGAATGCACCGACAAGACCTCTTGTTGGCCGTGGGTGGCGACCCGTGATGCTTAAGGATAGAACCTAGGTGGATGAGCATTCAATTACATGCAATATTCCACTTTAAGCTTTTCTTGGGCTAGTCGGGCGGTCGGAGAGATCCCCCTCCGATCAATTGGCTGGCCACGTCAAGCCCTAGAACCTATATGATTGCCCCAACCCTATTGCCCTTATGGCAAGCCCCAACCCCTTTTTATCATATGGGTGCTAGTAGGCGGTGGCTGCGGGTCTACATGTCCTGGGAATGACGTTAAACTCTATCTGATGGTGAGGTTCCAGTTCTGGAGGTTTAAGGAATGTGGAGCACATCTTCATCACCATTGCTCCCTGGTCCACTCTGACCCGGAGTGGTAGTACCTGTTAGGGTCCCATCTATGGGTTGAATAGAAAAACATGAGTTTATAAACAAAATTGTATTATGCATTAAGAATGAATTTATTTCACTTTTTCGGCATTAAATGACCCACCGAGGTTGATATGCTGTAAAACAAACCGGACCAAACCATAATATTAAGACCCCCTAATGAAGGTTACACATCCTTCTGGTGAGGTTTGGAAGCTGATATCTTGAGTATTCGAGCCTCTATTATCAGGTGTTTTTTCTATTAATTATAAACATAAATTAACAAAAAAATGACCTCTTTTCTATTGTAAAATTTAGCTAATTAATACATTTTATCTATGGAAAAATATCACTAGAATTATGGTAACGAGAATTATTAGTTAACTAGCTGAAAAGCTACCCTAACAAGTGGCAATTAAGCTACTATAAAACAGCATAGCTCACATGACTTTCGGAAACATTTTTCATGCTCAGAGTTGCCGAGGCATGGAATAAACTGCCTGCATCCGTTGTAGGCTGCCGAAACACTGCATCTTTCAAAGCCTCCATGCTTCCTGTAATCCGCCAACACTATACCTGATACCCCCATCCACACACATATGGACGCACGTGCACATATACATGTATATTATTAATGTATGTTGTTCATGTTCCTGACACTAATACATCATTCCATGTACCAGATATGAGACTTTGATGAGTTGTGGTGCACCTGAGCACTGTACACAATAAATTTTATTATGATTATTTGTAATTTTGTTTTTCTGAACTATTAATAATGGAGATTAGGTCTCTATTTGTCTGTAACCGAAACTGTATCACTGCTTGTTACATTACCCCAAATCGTCATAACATAGAATAAATACATTCAAAATTTGAGCATGCAACCTTAGACAGTCCTCATTATTTAAAAAAAATAGTTTTAATACATGCCTGGTATTATATATAGTTTGTTTTATTTTGATATATATTCAAAATTATCAGAACTAAGTTTCCATTTCAAATTGGTTTATTTTTTTCCTCCTTTAATAAATTTGATTTTACTTACTCATGGTACAAACTCTCTGACATTGAATTGGGCAATATTTTTCAAAATTAATGTTTACACCACCTGGAGGGTGATTTAAAAAAAAAAAAAAAAAAAAATTTATTTACTAAAAATTGTATTGCTTTGCTTTTCAAAAATTCTTTTTAATTTAAAAAAAAATTTTTTTTTTTTCTAATATGTAATATTGCTTTTTGGCCAAATCTATTGTATGTTATTTTTTTTTTTTTTTTTTTTTTTTTTTAGTTCTCTGTATTCTATTTAAGATGAAGCCAAAATGGCTGACACTGTGAATGAAGACGGCTTCAGGTTTGGAATGTCTGCAACTGGAAGAGATACAGCTGCTGCTGCTGCAACAAGATCACATGATGAAGATTATGAGCCCCTCAAAAACTGGCCCTTGTTTGGCCACTTACCTACAGTCAACCCTCCTGTGATCGATCCTTACAGTTGGCATCACGTGGATCGTGTGCCTCCAGGTTCTGTCCAACCAAACCTTGGTTTCCCCTATCCTCTTACCCCGGCCCCCCCAGAGATGTACAGCTATATTAATCATCTCAGTAGCAGTGAAGAATTGCCTCAGGAAGAAATTCAAGCCATTCTTGGTCAGTCGCTCAGCGGCAGTGTTGATGCATTGCCACGAGCCAAGGATTGCGTTACTGATTCGTCGTCATTTCGTTGTAACAAGACCGCCATTGGGAGTGAGCGGAAGTCTGCTGAGGCCAGTCGAGCCCATCGCCTTAAAATGCAAAGAGAGGAGTTAATGGACGCCAATTCTGACAAGCCGTACGGTCCGTTTATGTATTCCAGGCTTCTTGAGAGTCCAAGTGCTTTTGAAGATCAAAGCCTTAACCTGCCATCGTCCTCTTCATCGTCCTCGAAACCCACTTATTCCGAGATCGCCAAGCTGTCCAAAGAGAAGAAAGTAGTCAGCAATCATACTGCATCTCCCAAAGATGATATAGAGAATTTTCAGAAGAAGGCGTCACCCCACGACAGTTCGATCAAGTCTCCTTCCCATAAGCCAAGGCGTGTGAATTCTAGCCGTAAAAAACAGAAGAATCTTTCAGCTCCGATATTGAGCCACAGTGCACCGGTTGTCTCTCCAGACTCAAAGTATGGCTTAGACAAATTTGAGCAGACGGATAACAAAAAGGAAGACTGGTCCCAGGGTATTAACAGCGGGCTTGCTAGCAACCCTTCTGTTTACGCTTTCTCTGATGCTAGTATACCTGTATCGGAGCGCAAAGAAAGTTCTGGGAGTGTTAGCAGTTCCTTCAGTGGTATTGAGGATGTTCCTCTTTTGGCCAATTCACGTAATTCAGCAGCAGCGACGGCGGCAGCAGGAACTAGCCAGCCAAAGCTGGCGCCACGCTCTTGTCTTTTGAATGCAGGGGAGCCAAGTGTGCCTTTAAACTCTCCAAAGAAAAAGGACAACAAAAAAGAGAAAGCCCAGGAAGTTCGAAAAACCTTACCAAGCAAGAAAGCTGCCAAAAGCAAGCAGCACGCATCTGGCGCTGAAAAGGCGGCTAATTCTTCACCGATTCTAAATAACGGAATTCCAGCTCCTCCGACTGCAAAGACCCATTACGGAACCCACAAACAATCTTCAGGCTATATTATCAATGACCTTCGTGAGTTTAAGAAATGGACTAATGCTTCCACCAATCCAACGATGGCATCTAGCTATCGAGACACTAACTATAAAAACAACGATATTGATGATTGTTGTAATAGTAACAGTACTAGTTGTAGTAGTACTACTAGTAATAACAATAGTGGAGGAGGAGGAGGAGGAGGAGGCAGTAGCAACAGTGGCTTTTATAAAAATGTTTCTACTTCCTCCCAGATGTCTGGCATGTCTAATAAGATGAAAAATCAGGATCGAGGATCTAACCATAGGCACCATTCCAGATTTCTCTTTGGCATTGAACGTGCTACTTTGGGTAAGTTAACTTTTTTTTTTTTTTTTTTTTTTTTTAAGATATAGAAGACAAGCTTATATAAAAAGAATAAATTTACTGGATATTTTTATTTTTTTAATTTTTTTTTTTTTTTAATTTTTTATATTTTTTTATTCTAAATTTTTTTTTTTTTTTTTTTTTTTTTTTTTTTAATTTAAAAATGAAAAAAAAATTTTTTTAGAAATTTTTATTTTTTTTAAGCATGAAAATAAACTAAATATTGAAATAAGAAAATATTCAAAAGTACAGCTAACTTTTTGGTTTGGATTATTTATTTGAATGACACTAGTCTAAAGTTTAAAAATTTTTTTTTTTTAATCACAACTGGTATTGCAATATAAGTAAGTAAAGTAAAGTCCTCGGAGTGGTCGAAAGACTGTATCAGCCAATCAGCGAGGGAGTCTATTTCCTTTTCACTAGTGCTAGACCAGATGGAGTTAATGGACGCCAATTCTGACAAGCCGTACGGTCCGTTTATGTATTTCAGGCTTGAGAGTTCAAGTGCTTTTGAAGAGCAAAGCCCTAACTTGCCACTGAGGTGGAGCACCACACCTACCATCATCTCCTTACTTTACTGTGCTACTCATATGTTGAGTTGGCGAGGGCCGGTATCAAACTAGGAACCTTGTGGTTTCTGCCAAACACTCTACCAACTGAGCTAACCCGGACCTATTCTGGATTTTTTTTTTTTTTTTTTTTTTTTCATGAAAAGATAATAAAAACTAAAAATTGAAATAAGTGAATAATCAAAAGTACAGCTTATTTATTTGAATGAGACTAGTCTAAAATTTTTTTTAAAAATTTTTAATTTTTTTATCACAACTGGTATTGCAATATAAATTGAGATATGAATATGAGACAAGGTTATATAAAAATTAAATGTACTGGAATTTTAAAAAATTTAAAAAAAAAATTTGTTTAAATTTTTTTTTTTATAGCTTAGTAGAACATTCACCTGGTAACCACAAGGTTCCTGGTTCAATATTGGCCCCTCACCAGTTCGGCATATGAGTAACTGTTGTGGGGTTTTAAGGGTCAAAAATAAGTCAAACGACTAGTAACAATGTATACAAATATATTGAATAAAAGGAGTAGAGATTTACAGCAAAGAAAGTGAAGATTGTGTCTGACCAATACAGTTACGAGCTGACTCGCATTTGCTTCATCTCAAGCCACAATTGTTCCTATTACTTATAGTAGCCGTCGGCGCATTCCATTTATGTCAATAGGTTATATCACCTATAACAATAACATAGGGATCTGTGCAGTAAAGAATCATATATCATTAAAAAAAACTCCAAATAAATCAACTCTACCCTTTGGTCATCTTAGTGGAATAACCAATATAGAAAGAAAACTGAATTCAAATCCTCAACCAACATGATGTGGACCAGTGTGATAGGTTTAAGGCCCATTACCCCCCTGCCTTGTCGGCTGGTGCATTAGAATGCACCGACTGCACCTCTGCAGAGGGGTAAAACTCCCCCAATGGGGCCACCTGTTGGCCGTAGGTGGCAACCCATGATGCTTAAGGATAAAGCCCAGGTGGATGAGCAGTTCATAACATGCAATACTCCACTTTGGCCCTATCTTGGGCTAGACGGGCGGTCGGAGAGGCCCCCTCCGATCAATCGGCTGGTCACGTCAAGCCCTAGCACCTATATGATTGCCCCAACCCTATTGCCCTTATGGCAAGCCCCAACCCCTTTTTATCATATGGGTGCTAGAAGGTGGTGACTGAGGGTCTACATGTCCTAGTAATGACGTTAAACTCTATCTGATGGTGAGGTTCCAGTTTTGGAGGTTTGGGGAATGTAGAGCACCCTTTCATCACCATTGCTTCCTGGTCCACTCTGACCCGGAGTGGTAGTACCTGTTAGGGTCCCATCTATGGGTTAAATAGAAAAACATGAGTTGATAAACAAAATTGTATTATGCATTAAGAATGAATTTATTTTACTTTATCAGCATTAAATGACCCACTGAGGTTGATATGCCGTAAAACAAACCAAACCAATCATTACCCCCCATGTCTTAAAGACTTTCAGTTCTAAGAAAGGCTGATGGGATGGGTGTTCTCTCCTGAGACAGCGTCGTCTCCGATGGCTGGGCCATGTCCGCCAGATGGATGATGGAAGAATCCCGAAGGACATCCTCTATGCAGGGCTTTCGTCTGGTAAGAGACAGATTGGTCGCTCCCGGCTGTGTTTCAAGGATGTCTGCAAGAATGATCTCAGGTGCTTTCGCGTTGCCCCTTCCAACTGGGAAAACTTGACCCAGGACCACCCTCGGTGGTGGCAGGCTCTCTGTAGAGGACTGTTCATGCCTGAAGTCACCCTGGAGCAACACTATGAAGCTAAGAGGTCCAGAAGAAAGCAGAGGCAACAAAGCACCGGCATATCAACATCTACAGGGATAGCCTTCACGTGCGACATCTGTGGTCGAAAATGTTTTTTGAACATTGGACTTCCCAGTCACAGGAGGTGCTGTAACTTCAGGGGCATGAAAACTATATTATAGTCTTCCAAGACTGAAATGCCAATATATAATATGTAGCCAGTGGCATATCTACGGAAAATAGTGCCTATGACAAGCACTGGGATTGAACCCGTCTAAACAGGGCTGTGGAGTTTGAACACAAAACCTTTCACTCCTCTATTTTTGACACCTCTGAGTCCTGTTTATGTAATTACTTTAAATATACGCTCCTACATTTGGGGCGCTAGTGGTTGTCGTCAGTGATGTAATCTGATTTGATTATGGCCTAAAAATAAATATAAAACCTGAAATTGTTTACATAAAGGGGTTGTAAGGTTAAAAGTAATATATACTTGCAGATAAAACTCCGACAAGGGTTGGTAGACAAAACATTTAATATGGTACATCACATGGATAAACAAGGTACATAATACATAGGTGTACATAAACATACATACAAAAGTAAAAGGGAAAAACATAAAAGTACAGAGATGAGACTAAGAATAGTCCATGCTGTATAAATCACTTACAGTGATTAGTCCGGTGTTGAAGGCCGAAGCCCCAACGAGGAGGGGGTAGACCAGAGTCTGTCTCGTAGGTTGAGCGACAGGAAAAGAGAGGAAGAGATGTTCAAACCAGCCGCTTAAATATAAACGGCCCCTAGTGGGAACCAGCGAACTAAACGGGCAGACAACTCTCCAGGCAAAATACGAAAGTAACGCCACAGGGTGAAATCAAAAGCAACCACAGAAATCAATTTCCCAACTGCAAAAGTACACATACAAAGTCTTTCGGCCTGCAACAATATTCTAGCAATTCTCGCACAATCCGCAAAAGTTCACTCGTCCAGCTCATGCCTCTCATGTTAGGAAGATAAAAATTTAACTTCCGTGGTGTTTGAAGGTAGGCCTTAAATAAGTAACTGCCCTCACCAAGATCTTACATCCGGGCTAATCACACTCGGTGCTGCCCGACCCGCGCAAAATTTGCATATTCAACAGGTAGTCTAACTACGAGCCACTCCTCACAACGAGGAGGAGGTTGCCAGTTCAATATCTGTAGTCACCCACTACACTCCCCCCACATGCAGGCCAGACATATATGGACATGCTTAGTTCTTGGAGGTTGGGAATCTTCTAGTCCACAAAACCATTAGTTTTTATATAGTTTATTTATAAGGAATGTGCACTATATAACTTTACAGATTGAACTAGGGCCATCTCAAGTATAAATCCAACTGGTGTTAGTCTGTATTATTTGGACTATTATCCTCATCTTCATTGTTATCCAATTAGACACATAGCCTAGTGGATAAAGGAGTTAGGTTAAGACAGTTCTAAGTGACAGTTATCTCTAGACTGCTGGTTCAGTCCTGGTCAGGGGCAGCAGTAACATAGAATAACAATTAACACAGCTTAACACCTGTACCCCAGCTATGGTTAGCGGAATGAGAACAGTATATCCCCGTGGACTGAATAAAGGGTTAGGTTCAAAGTTCCGTGATGGGTCCCAATTACAACAAGAAGGTTCCCCGAGTCAGATAAAGTTCCAGAGTCTGACAAGAAATACCTGAAGAAAGCCGGAAGGCACATGGCTGAAATGTTGTACAGATAACAATGAAGATGAGGACAATAGTCCGAATAATCCAAATAATACTTATTATCAAGCCTCATCTCAAAAATTCCAAGAAATGGAGTCAGTCTGTATAGTTTCATTGACTCTGACTCCTTAATTACTTCCCACTCTGACTCCAGTCATGTTGAAGGCACCGGTTCCTGCTAGATCATTGAAATTATACAGTGATGAGCCTGTTCAATACTTAGATGGTGACCATTTAAGTAATGGCAAGTACTGTAAGTTAGGCATTAAATGACCCAAAAAGTGTTTGATATGCCGTAAAACAAAACAACTAATTGTCTCTTACTCCACAGTCCTGTCTAAACATCTGACGCCTTTTTTTTTTTTTTTCTTTTTTTTTTTTTTCTTTTTACTTTTTAATTTTATGGTAATCTTATTACCATAAAATTATCTCATAGTCTCAATGTGCTAAAAAAAATGACACTTTTAAAAGTTCAGATTTTTCATGAAAAGGATGGTAATCTGAACATTAGTTACATAAATTCCTTTCTGAAGATATCAGCCATTTTTTATTGTAACATTTTAAAATTACAAACAAAAGAAAAAAAACCCATAAAACTTCTAAAATTTAAATTTTCACATGTTTGAATTCAAGAAAACTTTATTGAATTTCCTTAAAATTTATAAATATACAAAAAAATATTTGAAAAATAAGTTTCTACTAAGAAAAATAGTTTTGATTTGGTTGAATGTTGGAAGATGAGACGAAACCATTCATTGCTCACTTGTTAATAAAAACAAATTTTTATTTAATTTAATTATTATCCTTCATTTAGCAATGGTTATTTCGAATCAATATAACTGCATGTTTTAACACGAAAATATAAAATGTGTTCTTAATAAAAAATCCAGTTCATTTCAAATAATGCGCAAGCACAATTTTATGGTAGGAATTTATGTAACTAATGTTCAGATTACCGAAAAGACAACCTAGATTATGTAGATGAATGGTCTACTGCCAGTACATCTCAGTGGAAACCCAGGGTGTGTGCCTTACCTGCCATACCATAGTTAAACCACTGGGTGTAGTTCATTGGAGTTCTACATTGCTAGCTAAAACTTCAAATGGGGACAGGCAGAAGCAGCTGGTATTAGAAAATTTGCTGTAGCAGTTGTTGATAATAATAATAGTAGTAATAATAATAAAAGAAGGATTTTTTTTTAAATTCTTGTCTTTTCAATAAATTATGAACTGATTTTAATGAGAAAAAAAAATCTGCCTATTTTAACCTTTTCTGTTAATCAATCTGTTGGTAAAAATTAAATATACAGTGGTACCTTGACTTAAGAGTGTCCCAATTTAAGAGTTTTTGGAATTATGAGCTGTTACACAGTAAATTTTTTGCTTGCTCGTACCTCAAATTGATTTAAGGTACAAGTAAGTTTCAGAGATACTTATATTAATAAGTTCACAAAAACAAGATCCCAAATAAAAAATATTATTCATAAAAAAAATAAACATTAAATCATATTAAAGCACATAATTCATTATATTCTAATTTGTTTTTATTTTTTATATAGTGATATTTTTCTTATTTAAAAAAAAAAAGTTAGTGTTTTTTTGGGGGGGGGGGCTGGAATGGGTTAATGTCATTTCAATTTAATTAAATGCGGGGGGGGGGGGGCTGATTTGGTATACGAGGAAATTGCATTACGAATAGAACAAATTAAACTCGTAAGTCAAGGTTCACTATATATACTAGCAAATATATGCACCCTCCGGGTGCAAGTATTTTAGTTAAATTTTATAATAAAATATCATATTAAATTAGAAAGGCTAATGAAACTGAATAAGAATGTAGATAAAAAGATTTTGAACAGAGGGGGTATGATTGAAAAATAGAACAACTTTGAAACTAAATCTTCCATCATTTTCCATTACTCCCGTCTTTCATTGGTAAATTTTCCTAACTGTTTAGTTAAAATAGGAAGTAAAGAATAATATTACAGTTATTTCTTCTTGTTAAGGGATTTCTTTTAAGATTTATAGAAGAGATTTTTGCTCATATTCAATAAGATAAAACCAAACAATTAGAAATCGATAATACTAAGCATATATTTATTAAAATCAATTTTTTAAGATCAATATGCAAATTAGTCTTCCATTCACACTGTAAACTGCTATTTTGTTTTATATATAAATACAACTGCATGTTCTGTGTATGTAGATATGGTCAACAGTCTTAATGATGTAAAACAATTTTATTAATAATTGAGGTTTAAATAAAAATAAAATCATGGATAATGTGAGATAAATAACAAAGGGATTTGAGACTCTTATAGTAATATAGTTTCGCTTACAGACAGACAAACACACAATCTCCATTATAATAAGATATATATATCTTATTATAATGGAGATTGTGTGTTTTTCTGTCTGTAACCGAAACTATATTACTACTCAAGTCACAATTCCCTTTGTTATTGACATCACAATCTCAATGATTTTATTTTTATTTAAATCTCAATTATTAATAAAATTGTTTTACATTATTAATGCTGTTGACCATATCCACATATTAATAACATGCAATTATATTTATATATACAACAAAATAACGGTTTACTGTGTGAACGGGAAGGCTAATTTGCATATTGATATTTAAAATGTGATTTTAATAAATATGTGTTTAGTACTATTGATTTCTAATTGTTTGGTTTTATTTTAATGAATATAAGCAAAAATCTCTTCAATAAATGTTAAAAGAAATCCCTTAACAAGAAGAAATAACTGTAATTTTATTCTTTACTTCCTCTTTTAACTAAATTCTTAAATTAGAAAAAATAACAATGAAAGACGAGAGTGATGGAAGTGTAAGTTTCAGTTGTTCTATTTTTCGATTATAACCTCCTGTTTCAAATCTTTTTATCTGCATTCTTATTTAGTTTCATTAGTCTTTCTAATTTAATACAATATTTTATGACATTCAAACTTAAATACTTGCACCCGGAGGGTGCATATATTTGCTAGTATATATTATTTATTTTCAAATCAATATTTTTTGCTGAGTAAAGATTGATTTGTGTTGCAATTCAAAATGGCAGCTTTCATTGGTAAGTGACAACACACTTCTCTTCAGTTTAACACAAACTTTCACTTATAAAATTAACTCAGTCATACTGCTGCAAATTTGGAAATGCATCCTTTATATATTATATATTCTACTATAGAAATATATTTGAAACAAATACTTTATTTTGGTATTCTACCATAGACATTTATTTTGAAACAAACCCTATATATATGTTTAATATTCTACCATAGAGATAAATAAAAGAAAAATGCTTAAGAAACTGATGAATTATTTGATAATAATGAAACCTAATGGGAAATGTGTATTTTGGTCGATTAATCTCTTTAAAATTTATACATCTATTAATAATGGAGATTCACTTCCGGTTTTTGTCTGTAACAAAAACTACGTCACTGCTTACGTCACATTACCCAAAATCGTCATTAACATAGAATACATACACTCAAAATTTGAACATGCAACACTATTAATAATAGATTCGCTTCCGGTTTTTGTCTGTAACAAAAACTACGTCACTGCTTACGTCACATTACCCAAAATCGTCATTAACATAGAATACATACTCAAAATTTGAACATGCAACACTATTAATAATGGAGATTCGCTTCCGTTTTTTCTCTGTAACAAAAACTACGTCACTGCTTACGTCACTATACCCGAAATCGTCATAACATAGAATAAATACACTCAAAATTTGAGCATGCACCATTAGACAGTCCTCATTGTTTTTTAAAAATAAGTTTTAATAGATACATCCCCAGTATCATATACTTATATATAGTTTGTTTTATTTTAATAGATATTTAAAGTTTACATTTCAAATTGTTTTAATTATTTTTTTACTCCTTTTAATAAATTTGATGATTTCATGATTTATGGTTCAGACTCTCCAACATTTAATTTTTAACTTCCACCTCCTCAAGCAATATCTTTCAAAAATTTTTTTTACATCGCCGGGGTCGGGGGGGGGGTTATTTTGCTAGTATTTTTAATATTTTAGCATAGAAATACATTTATTTTGAAATGAATCATTTAGACATATTTTTAATATTATGCAATATATATATATATATATATATATATATATATATATATATTAACAATTATTTGGTAATAATGAAATATAATAGGAAATGACTCTTAGTAATCTGAGCTCACACACACACAATTTCAAACTTCTGAATGCAGACATCTCATCATTTCATTAAAAAATAGAAAAATAAGAAAAATGCTGTGTATGTAAAATACCCCCCCCCTCTCACAAGCAGGATGTAACACAAGGTCATCCATTTTTTAAATTTTTAAATTTATTTATTTTTCATATCGGAGTTTTCCAGGTTTGAATTCTGCAGTTTTCCTTAGTTTGGTTGCCATACCAAGATTAAAGAGCCCTACTATTTACCCATAGCTGGAGGGAGAATAGTTGGATTCATACTTTTCCCAAAGGCATTAGCCTTGTGCAAATAGCTTTGTCCAGGATTCAAATTCTATTTCTGCAGTGTCCGTTTCCTATAACAATGACCACGTGTGCTCCATAAAAGAAATTCAGTGTATGGTCATTATATCAACTCTTTCATCAGTAATATCTAAGTCCTGTTGACAATTCAAATAAATTGTTCCACGCAGTTGATTCGCTGTTATAAACCTGGAACGTCCAATCAAATATAATGGTTCAAATCCTGGATGAGGTTGTTTACGTTTCATATAGTGCTAATAACCTTGAAAAAGGTATGAATCCAACTATTCTCCCTCTAGCTATGGGTAAATAGTAGAGCAGACCTCGCTCAGCAACCAATTTAGGACCAGGAAAAAAACTCTGAATTCAAACCTGTTAAACTCTGCTTAAGAAATTGACCTTATGTCACATCCTACTCATGCAGAGGGGTTAGTAAATATGTATTATAAATGTCAGTGTTTGTTAGCATTGAACTGGAGCCTGCTCCTCACTGATAAGGGTTGACTTAGTGATTGGGGAGTATGATATTGAAAGATCCAAAACTCCCCAGTGACCCAAGTCAGTTTATATCACTGATGGCACCCTAGTGAGTTGTTTGGTTTACATCAAATGCTTACATCATGTTTTACAAAGTTTTACATATATGTATATCACACACACACACATGTGTATGTGTGTATAATAGAATTTGGTAATTTGCTTGAAGCATTGTTAAGTATATTAATATTTATTTATATTAAGAAGGCAATTACAATGCGAATAAAAAATAATAGATAAAATAATGTCCAGTGTCTAATCAATTTCAAAGAAACTTCATCTTCAATCTAAAGATGAAGTTTCTTTGAAATTGATTAGACACTGGACATTATTTTTATTTTTTAAATTTTTTTAGACGCATTGTAATTGCCTTCTTAATATTAATTAATATATATATATATATATATATATATATATATATATATATATATATATATATATATATATATATAAACATATTTTCAATTGTTTATATCTTTAATATTGGCTTTCAGTTTGCATATACGATTATATTGTCGAATATAATATATAAACTTTCAGTTAATATATTCAGTTAAAATATATATATATATAATACTAATCTGTTCAGTCATTTAAAGCTGCATCAAGTCAATTTAGATAAAGGACACAGGTTGCTTACAGTACCTACTATTGCTTAAGTAGTCACCCAATTAAGTATTTAACAGACTCATTGTTGCTTAACTTCAGTGATCTAGTAGGAAGCATTCACACCTCTCCAACACTCGAAGAAAATTCTACAATGCTGACAGCATGGACAAACTATTTGGAAAAATAGATCCCAAGAGGATATTAAACTTTTTGAAAAGAACCGGCCTCTTATCAAGGATGTAGGTTCACAGACTTACAAAAATCACCCACTCACTCTCTTGATGTTAAAATTCTCAACAGAAAACTTGATTACAGCAAATAAATCCCTATACATTTTTGAATACCTAATTACCAATAGAAGTATTTGGCATAAAATAACCCAAGGGGTTGACATGTCGTAAAACCCAACCAACAAAACCTAGTAGGAAGCAGTGCTTTCAGTGTTAATTGACTGTAATTGACAACGCCCTAGTTAGGATCATATATGTGAGACGACCTGTTCTGCACTCTGCTCTTTAGATGTACTTGTCTAGATCCCAACGTTGTGAATTATGTGCCGGACGAATTTAAGCACGAGTCAGAAATACAGGCTCACAAGGATTAAAAAAACAAAACAACAACAACAACCACAAATGTGTGTAAACAAGACGCGGATGGAAGAAGAGTGTGTGTGATGCTTCCGCTGTCTATCCAGCTGGTTACTACTGCTGCTATCCCTACTGGCGAACTTAACCCTTCAATCCCCGGGTGCTAACTAACTTAGGGCTCGAGTTTAGTTGTATTTATGTCAAATTCCCCTACCCAAACAATCTTCTCCGGACCACACAAATGGCCAGAACTTAAATAAATCGCAGACTTCGAGTCGCCATTAACCCTTAAAATTAAAGCACTCAAATATTTTTCCAGACAATCCGTCTTCAATATGTTGATCATTAATTTTTTCAAAAGAGAATTTCTCCTAAAAAATCCTTTTTGCTTTTAATACCTGGGTGCCTAAGATATTATCACCAAGTGGTCCCATTTCATGGTGGCATATAGGTCTCTTTAAACTTTACGACCTAATCTTTGGATTCGTAAAAAGGTCAGCCACCCACCCCTTTTACTTATGCCGGACCTTAACCTACTCTTTCTTATTTATTTATTTATTCTGACCATGTTCGTCTTTAACCATAGTATCACATATATTCAGTAGTATGTATTTACCCAACCTATTCGTGACGAGTAGGATGTGACACAAAATCTCAAGTATGGTGCATCTAGCAAGGATTGAACTCTCTTTTCAGTAGTAATGGATCTGCAAGACTAGCTTGCTAACCTATTCGTGACGAGTAGGATGTGACACAAAATCTCAAGTATGGGTGCATCTAGCAAGGATTGAACTCTCTTTTCAGTAGTAGGATCTGCAAGACTAGCTTGCTAACGGCGACGAGTAGGATGTGACACAAAATCTCAAGTATGGTGCATCTAGCAAGGATTGAACTCTCTTTCAGTAGTAATGGATCTGCAAGACTAGCTTGCTAACAATTCCGCCCTGTCGGCTGGGGTGTTAGAATGCACCTCTGCAGAGGGGTATGACTCCCCCAATGGGGCCACCTGTTGGTCGTGGGTGGCAACCCGTGACGCTTAAGGATAGAACCCAGGTGGATGAGCAGTTCATGACTTGCAATACTCCACTTTGGTCCTTTCTTGGGCTAGACGGGCGGTCTGAGAGGCCCCTCCGATCAATCGGCTGGTCACGTCAAGCCCTAGCACCTATATGATTTTCCCAACTCTATTGCCCTTATGGGAAGTCGCAACCCCTTTTTATCATATGGGTGCTAGAAGGCGGTGGCTGCGGGTCTACATGTCCTGGGAATGACGTTGAACTCTATCTGATGGTGAGGTTCCAGTTCTGGAGGTTTGGGGAATGTGGAGCACCCCTTCATCACCATTGCTCCCTGGTCCATTCTGACCCGGAGTGGTAGTACCTTTAGGGTCCCATCTATGGGTTGAATAGAAAAATGTATTTATAAAAAAAAAAATTGTATTATCCATTAAGAATTGATTTATTTCAAAACTTTATCGGCATTAAATAACCCACTGAGGTTGATATGCCGTAAAACAAACCAAACTAAAACTTGCTAACAATTATACCATGATGGAATGGGTCGTATATTCATAAGTAATATCTAGAATGATCACTCTAAACCCAAAATGTATACTATTTGTCTGAATTTTTGAGATGAGAATTTATAATTGGTATTATTTCGATTTTCAGACTGTTGTCCTCATCTTTATAGTTATTATTGACCAGAAACACCTGTAGAAGACCGCAGAGCCCATCGGCTGAAATGTTGTGTCTATAACAATAAAGGTTAGGACAACAGTCCGAAACGTCCAAATAATACAAATTACAATATCCGACTATAAACCAAGGTTCCAAGTACGATGCTGGCCCTCACCAACTCAACGTATGAGTAGCACAGGGATCTGGGCGGTAAAGTGAGAAGCTGATAGTAGGTGTGGCGCTCCATCTCAGACGCCAAAACTACATATGATGGAATTGGTGGTACTACTAAATGACTAATAAGGGCTGATTTAACTCAATCGGTTGAGCGTTGGACTTGTAACCACAAGGTTCTGGGTTTGATACCGGCCCTCGCCAACTCAGCGTATGAGTAGCACATGGATCTGTGCAGTAAAGTGGGGAGCTGATGGTAGGTGTGGTGCTTCACCTCAGATGCTAAAAACAATCTTCTTGGTCTAGTGCTCGTGAAAAGGGGATAGACTCTCTTGTTATCTGGCTGATACCGGCTTTAGGCCACCCTGATGACTTTACTTACTTACAATATATAGTTAGAGAAAAAAAAAAATCACTCGGCTTAAAACTCTTAACATCCTATACCGCCTCATTCCGCCCGGCTGGAAGTCACATTTGTTTTCCTAATACACCCCAAACAATAGCCTTTGTTTAAATGTAACATTAAACATATTTAGAAGTCTTTATTTTTAGGGAAATAACAGGTAACTTTAAATGAAAAGGAAATTTTAAACTATTTTTTGATAAACACTTAGAGGAATGTGGCTCTGGACTTAGAAAATTCTCACTAGGATGTTAAGAGTTTTAAAATATTGGGCTTATAGGCATGTAAAGATTAAAAATCCTGTATATTATTCTAAGTAGAATGGAAAAAAAAATTATCTACTTTTGAATTCGTGTTAAAACTTGTTTTTATTTTTTAAATTTTATTCTTTTTTTTATTTTTTTTTTTTTTTTTTTTATTAAAAAAAATTCCCCAAACAAAACAAAGTTATTTAGTTGATGTAATTCATTTTAACTTGAAAGCATTTTTTATCTTGATTAACTTCTCAAGTTCAATATTCCTATAATTGTTGATAAACATAATTGGTTAAAAAAAAAAAAGAAAGAAAGAAAAAAAGAAACTAAACGTGTCATGTGATCTTGTTTTACATTCATGAATTTGATTTCTTCTATGAGACACTTACTTTTAGTTTATAAACAGTGTTTACATTTATTCACAATGTGGCTTTTCACAGAGGATTACGCTAAGTTTTTCAAGTCTAAGCTGCGATGGTTGATTCATCAACTCTGGATGATGACTGTTACTTCTGTGGTGTTAGTACTAGCTGTGTAAGTATACCATCTTTTTTTTTTAATCTATTCAAATTTTCTTCTTTTTTTTATTTACTGCTCTTTAAGCTGCTGCTGCTGTTGTTGTTGTTGTTGTTATCATTTTTTATTTATTTATTATAATTTTATTTTTGTAATCGCTCCTCAAAAAAAAAAAAAAAAAGAAAAAAGAAAAAATTAGGTCAGATAAGTAAAGTGGCTTTTTGTTTTATATGCTCATTATAATAAGGATTCTACAGAGTGACACACCACGCTTTTTTTTTTTTTTTTTTTTTTTTTTATAATGTAAGAGTCAATAATTGCCGGCATTTTCGTTATAATATATATTATACAAAAAGAGCAAATAATTAATGACTTGCTCTTTTGTGTGATTATTTATATATATATATATATATATATATATATATATATATATATATCTCACACAATGGTAATAAATCCAATGATATGTAAGTTTAAAAAAAAAAACAAACATTAGATAATTGCATCCTCTTTCTCTATCTCTCGTATATATATATATATATATATATATATATATATTTTATAAAAAAGGTCCGCAAAATGTATTATGTTCTCAGAAAATTAAAAAAAATTCTTTTTATCTTACATATGCGACACGTGTTTCTGATCTGTTGTCTTCTTCAGGCATTGAGTTATTATTTTGGCAGAATATGTCCGATATTTGATAGGTTGTGTGTGTTTCTGCAACTTTTCTATTATAATATATATATATATATATACACGATTAAAATCGAATGGTTTAAAATCTACCGACTCGAGTTTCTCACAATAGCGTGAATCTTCGGAGTATTTTAAAAAAAAAAATAAATAAAAAAAAAATACCCCGAAGATTTGCGCTATTGAGAGAAACTTGAGTCGGTAGTTTTTAAACCATTCGATTTTAATCGTCTATTTAGCTCTTTTATATTGAGCACTTTTTAATTGATTTTAGTGAAAAAATCCAGAAGTAAATAGTATTTTATACTTGTTTGCTTGGTGGATTTAATGGTAACTGCGATGTGTATATGTATGTTATTTACTGAACTTAGCTTAGATGTAGCACAAGGCCAGAAGTGTGGGGCACCCAGTGAGAATCAAACTCACTAACAATGGTCTACTAAGCTAACTTGCTAACCATTAGGCTACATGAGGTATGTATGTAGATATAGTGAGTGTGCCACTAGAATGTTTCCATTGTAATGGCATTAGTAATTTATCTAAGTATTCAATGCTTCATTAAAAAAATAGCTTTGATAAAATTGTGGAAAATATATAATCTCAAACTTAAATTTTGCTTATATTTTCTCTATTTGCGGAGGTGGAAAATAATTACTTACATTAATTATCTATTTCAAATTGGAATTAGGGTATTTAGAAAAATTGTTTTTTATACATTTTTGTTAATTATGCCATATTTATTTATTTATTTATTTATTTATTTATTTATTTTTCCTTATTGAATTTAAAATTGCTGGATTTTAAAATCTTGTAAAAAAAAAAAAAAAAAAAAAAAAAAAAAAAAAAAAAAAAAAATTCCTGACTGTATAAAAGGATTCATTGATTTTTGGTTAGAATAACAGGAAAAAGCTGCTTTTTCTTGGAAGTGGAAGCAACTAAGCAATATAGGTCAAAGTTTAAAGTAGGGGAGGGTGTGGTAGTGATGCCCCCCCCCCCTACACTTTATAGCGTAGATGTCAAAACATTTGACATTTATTTTGTTTCTTTTTAGAAAGAAAAAAAATTAACTTTCACAATTTTAATAACATTACTGTGGAAATCATCAATAGTTTTAAGAAAAGAAGTAAATTTATTTCTTTTGTAAGTAGAAAAAACAAAATGTATTAAAAGACAAAAACAAATTGCTATTAGAAGTTTCCGGCTAAGAAGCAATTGTCATACAAGTATTACATTCTCTTGTAATACTTGCACTTCCTCAGAACCTACTGTTACCTGATGATTGCAAATATGTGAAACTTAATTGTATTATGCTGTCATATATCTTTTAGGGCTGGTTTAGCTCAGTCGGTAGAGTGTTCGGTTAGGAACCACAAGGTTCCGGGTTTGATGACCGACCCTGGCCAACTCAGCGTATAGGTAGCTCAGTGATCTGTGCGGTGATGGTAGGTGATGCACTCTGCCTCAGAAGACAAAAACAATCTCCTTGGTCTAGCGCAAGTGAAAAGGGGATAGACTCCATCACTGTCTGGCTGATACCGACTATAGGCCACCCTGATGACTATATATATATATATATATATATATATATATATACACACACACATACAAGGTGTGTCATAAGAGTATTGAAATTGAAGCTGTATTTACCAAGATAGAAATGAACAATGAATGGAACGTTAATTTTTTTTCAGAATACAAGGTGTCAAAAAGTACCTTCAATCTTGATACTTTTTTAACACACCTTGTGTGTGTGTGTGTGTGTATATATATATATATATATCTATCTCATCCACAGTGTTTCAATGTTTCATGTCTCTTAAGTGTGGCAAGACTTAGCAACTACTTACTAGCCAGGAGTGAAACCTGATTGATTTTTCATCAGTCAGATTCCTTAACCCATCTGCCATCAGTAGCTACCAGTAAGAAGCAGAATTTTAACTGATAAAATACATACATAGGTATATATATTATGGTCACTAGACAGCTCAGATCTGTAAATAACAGAGAGCTTTGCTTACGCTAACGGTGAACGTTGGTTAAATTCCCTTCCACAGAACTCTACTGGGTTTTGGGAGCATATATTACAGTCATCCACAGACACTACTCACCCTGTCGGCTGAGGCTGTAGAATATACCGACTGCACCTCTGTAGAAGGGTAAAACCCCTCCAAATAGGGCCACCTGTTGGCTGTGGGTAGCAACCTAGGATGCTTAAGGATGGTATCTAATATTTCTTATCTCTGACCTGTATGAATGAAATGTGATTTAACAAAAACAAAAAAAAAACTGATAAATTAATTGAAAACTTTTTAGCATCAACATTTTTTTTTCTTTACATACAAATAATTTAAATTGGTGGTTTCTAAACTCTTAGGCTTGCACCCCCTTAGCTTCCCAGGAGATTCCTAGCGACCCCCTCATACATACATTTTGTCCTTTTACATGTGAAACACACTATTTTTTATTTCTCTGAATTTTGAGATGAGGCTTGATAATTATTATTTGTATTCATCTTCATTGTATCTGTATTATTGTCCTCATCTTCATTGTTATCTGTACAATGTTTCGGATGAGTCTGAGAAGGTTCCCGAGTCTGACAAGAAATACCTAAAGAATATATTTGTCGCATACCCCACTTGTATGGACTGGGCACAAGGCCTCGTCTTAGTGTGGGCCCACCCACAAGCCGAAGCTCATGGGTGGGAAAGAACAAAAATTGCGTTGTTGCTCGGGGGGATAGTCCCCTGGGATCGACGCTATTATTAAACTCTCGACAAGTCCAGCGGCCGAGGCTCGCTGGATCCCCGGTGTTAACCGGAAAACCGAATGTGCAAGGAGTTATTAAAAAAAAAAAGAAGATAAGAAATACCTAAAGAAGGTCGGAGGGTACATCGGCAGAAACATTGTAAAGATAACAATGAAGATGAGGACAATAGTCCGAATAATACAAATAATACTAACACTATTTTGTGTCATTTAGATTTTGTAAAAAAAAACAAAAAAAACAAAACAAAAAAAAGTTATTTATTAACTGTTCCTAATAACACCCTGTCAACCTTCCCACTGTACCCCCCCCCCGAACTTTCCACTGTACCCCACCTCCCCCGAACTTTCCACCACTCCAAAGAGGGCGCTACCACCCACTTTGGCAACCACTGATTTAAGTTAATTAAAGATTAAGTTTTTAGGTAAGATTTGATCTATTGCTGAAAATAATAAATTTCAATTTATTCATTGAATTAACAGATAAATGATTACTTATTGGTCGAATAATGATTTTGAATTAAAACATTTATTTTCACTTTCCTTTTTCTTGATGAACTATTTTCTCTAGTCAATAAGTTTAAAATTGCTCTGTGTCACGAAATATTGGTCAGTGTTTTCAAATGTCATTACTCACCTGCCAGCTGTTGCATGTTTTATAGATTTTTTTTTTTTTTTTTTTTTTTTTTTTGTTGTTCATATCCAATGTTTTCTTTTCCCTTCCTCACACAATGAAGTTTGGTAAAATGTGTTTTAACAAATCTTATTATAATGGAGATTGTGTGTTTGTCTGTGTTCGAATATTTGTGGATATAGTTATTTACTAAGCTTAGCTTAGATATGGCACAAGGCCAGAAGTATGGGGCTCCCAATGAGAAATGAACTCACTAACAATGGTTTGTGAAGCGACCACTGGTTTAGACCACTGATTCTCAACGTGGTCCAGCTGGACCATCTGTGGTCCACAGAACATTTCTAGTGGTCCACAGAGAGTTCGAAGCCACAAAAATGTTTTAGCCATTTCACAAAAATTTAACTAATTTAGCGCTTCTTATAATGACCCTCCCCAGTTGAAAATCTCTATTTAAGCGCACGTCGATGATCGGCGGAAAATGAATTGTCTTGTCTTACTTTAACACATGTGCTAGCCGCTTGCAGCAACATTCAAGAAAAGTAGGATTGGTCTATGGGAATTTTTTGAATAAAAAATGGTCCATAAGCCGAAAAAAGTTGAAAAGCACTGGTTTAGACCCTATAATTGTGTATAGATTATTAGCATTGGATTTGAAACTCTATCAACAGGGCTTAGAATATGCTGACTGCATTCTCTGATGTGGAGTAATACCCCCCAACCCTGCCAACAAGCACAAAAAGGGAAGTCTACTCTGACCTGGAGTGGTAGGAGTTGTTAGGGTCTCATTTGGGTTAAATAGATATGCCCAAAAATTATTAGGAATAATTGATACCATATAATTGTAAATCATTTGTATTAGGAATAGTTATTTGAAACTATATAACTATGCAAAAAATCATTATCATTAGATAGAAATAATTATTTAAAACACTATAATCATGTATATATTATTAGTATTACAAGTATATGAAGTTTTAATGTAATAAAATCATATTAAATTAGAAAGACTAATGAAACTAAATAAGAACGAATATAAAATATTATTTTTGTTATTTTAATTTCTATATATAAAATTATATATAGCATTGCTTTTAAAATGTTTGAGAATAACATGATAGTATTAGAAATCAGTAACAGCAAATAATTATTTATTAAACCCAGTTTTGTTAAAATCATTATGCAAATTATTCACACCATATACTATGTAAATCTTTATTTTTTTTAGAGATATATAACACATATTTCAGAATTTTTAAAGGCATTAATAATATGAACAGCTTTGTTGTAAATCAAACTGCTAGACTTTAATAGAAACATTATTGATAAATAAGATGCTAATTAAGAATTAATGACAATTTCATAATTGTTGAGAATATAGTTTAAATAACTAAGGAAATTGCGACATCAGTGATGACATAGTTTTGGTCACAGACAGTTACATAAGCTCTATTATAATAAGATATAGGAATACTTGAAAACAAAGCAATTATGTGCAAATTATTTGCATTAGATAGGAATACTTGATATAACTGTGCAAAACAAAAACAACTTTAGATTATACAAAATATAAACATACAATGAACATGATTCTCTGACCCAGTGTTTCTCAACTGATACACCAAGGCACATTAGTATGCCTTAAAAGGTCCCCAGGTGTGCTGAAAGTTTAAAAAAAATTTTTTTTTCATTTATGGATTTTGTTTATATCAAACAAATCTGTAATTTAAAAAAGATAGATACCAAGCGCATGTTAAAAGAAAATGCTTATTACAAGAACTTGTTTATTATTTGACTACTTTACAATCTTATGGCTAATTTCATTTTATGATGTATGTATGTATGTATGTGTGTATATATGATATGTTGGCGTTATAGTATGTGGCCTACCCGGTTTGAATGTGTTCTACCTCAGTAAGAGTATATTTATAGATATAAGTAGTAGGCAATTTATTGAAACTAATTATTTTTCACATACATTCAATTTCAAGAAAAGCAATTCAGTCATAAGCTGTATATAGTAATTAAGAATAATTTAAAAAAAAGAATTTATCCATAATTTACATGAATCAGAAATCTATTCTAAGAATTCTAAAATAGGGTTAGTGTTAGCAATTATTATAACCTTATATGCTTTTTATGGTAGGTCACATACTATAATGGTACCTATGATATATGTGTAGATATGATGTAATGTATGTTTGTATATATAAAATGTTATTGGTCTTTGTTTGTTCTCTTATTTTTCAGTGTTACTGGTATTGTACATTTGATGATTTTGGTTGGATCTAAAGTCTGGAATGTGTTTGTGTCTAGAATTTGGAAGAAGTACTCACGGGCATGGAAATGGAAAAAAGTTGATGACAAAACTAGCCGTAAAATTGGTCTTGATGAAAATATTAAACTTCCTAGTACTGGTAAGTGTTCATTTTGGAAGTTACAATATTGGACAGCAAAAAAAGAAGACAGTACAGAAACTGAACCATCAATGTATTAATATTCTAGTACCTACCTATTGTAGCGTAATTATTATGGTCTATGGGGAATTTGGGGATTGAAAAGAAAAGGGTAATCAGATTTCTAGGAAAGAGAAGAAAAAGAAATAAGAACAAAGAGAGGTTAAAGTTTGGAACGGTAAACACTCAACGATCCAGTCATTGACCAACCAATGACCCTGGAACTAGATTAAAAATAAAAACGGAAGTTCCAGGTTTTGATAAAAAGCGGATGTGACCTTCCCCCAGGACTACAAACGGAAGTCAAGAAAATTCAGCCTCTTTTTTGCAGACTCGAGAAGGGTCAGAGGCGTTTGTTGGGGCTCTGTCATGACATATCTTGAATAGCAACGAACAGCGTGTATGAACATGATTTAAGATAGAACAGCTTGACCTTACTTCTCTCTCTCTCTCTCTCTCTCTCTCTCTCTCTCTCTCTCTCTCTCTCTCTCTCTCTCTTGAAAAGAACCCATGAGCCTAGAAAGAAATAAACAACCCCTTTTTGACTATTCAAATTTCGTATGTTGTTCCTTCGGGCTAATGACGACGACTACTCCTACAACCTGACTGGCCCCTACGCAACACTACGTGTGTCATGCCCTGTCATCACCTCGGGTCAATAATGAACCATTCAGTTTGATCTATAAGATATGAATGCATGTGTTAAAGTGTTGGCCGTGGGTGGTGTTCTGTAATGCATGAGGACAGGATCGTTGTGGCTGAGCAGTCTATGACCCACGTACTAAGTGGTCATGTGACTTGCAACACTCCACTTTGGCCCTTGTGCTAGATGGGTGGTTGGAGAGACTTGCATCCAATCAATCTGCTGGTCTTATCAAACCCGAGCAAATATACGATTGTCCTGACCATATTCTTCAAATTGCTTCTATATCAAACCCTCACCCCATTTTTATCCTATAGGTGCTAGAAGGCAGTGGATGAGGGTCAACTACCAGTATTAATACACATGAAGTTAATAAAAATTATTTCTACCAATTTATTAATACACATGAAGTTAATAAAAATTCTTTCTACCAATTTATTAATACACATGAAGTTAATAAAAAATCTTTCTACCAATTTAGTAGAAATAATTTTTATTAACTTCATGTGTATTAATAAATTAAAATAATTTTTATTAATTTCATGTGTATTAATATACACATGAAATTAATAAAAATTATTTCTACCAATTTATTAATACACATGAAGTTAATAAAAATTATTTCTACCAATTTATTAATATACATGAAGTTAATAAAAATTATTTCTACTAATTTATTAATACACATGAAGTTAATGAAAATTATTTCTTAAGCAAAAATTTCTCATGCAAAAAAAAAAAAAAGATTGAGCATTAAATAACCCGTAAGAGTTGCTATGCCATTAAACTAAACAACCAACCAATCTTACCATTGATGACACACTTTAAAAAATATTTGTACAAATCAATCAGATTCCACATAATCTCTCGACTTGTTGAAAAATTATCAGTGATGTTATGGATATACATAACCATGGAATGATTTTTCCCCAGCTACGGGTAAAATAGGGCTAA
>CM042160.1:87957693-87974489 GCA_023376005.1 Doryteuthis pealeii
CATTTCATTTTCCAACTTCAATGCATACAAAACATCCATCATCTTTTATCCAAATAAATCATTGTTTCTTCTTCTCTAATAATTATACAGTCCTGAAGAAGGTTTCCATTGTAAACTGAAATGTTCGAACATCGACTATAAATTTCAATCCATCATAATATCCCATGTTTGTTTCTACATTTTCTCCACATTTTAGAATGTGCATTAACATTTTATAAAAGTATTAAGTTCATAGTCAATTATTGGTTATTTCCTATAAGTCTAACATAAACAAAGGGGAACCACTCTTGACTGATAAATTATTTATTTATTGATCTACTAGGAAAAAAGAAGACTGATTTAGGGTTAGTATAATGGGAAAATAAATAATTTATCAGTCAAGAGTGATTCCCCTTTGATTAAGTTGGACTTATAGGAAATAATCCAATTATTAATATATTTTTGGACAGCTTTGTGTGTCTTTATATATAATATTAAGTTAATTTTTTGTCTCCTTGTTATTTTGAAAATACTGACTCCATATTTTAATGACTTGCCAAAAATTTCAAATTAAAAAGGTGTCATATTTTAATGTATTTTATATGTATTTTATTTTTTTTGTAGCATCTTAGGCTTGAGAGCTGACTCAACTGATGAAGATATAAAGAAATATTACAAGAAGCAGGCTATATTAGTGCATCCGGACAAGGTATTCATTCATATATATTCACACACACACACACACACACACACTTTATATATATATATATATATATATATATATATATATATAATAATTAAAAAAAAAAAACTCCACCATTTGACTACTGGTTTTTAAGATCTCAATCATTTGACTCATCTGATGATTGCATAACCATGAAACTTTAAGTTAGGAGTCCAAATCCATAATATTACAATTTTTTTTATATATATATATATATATTCCTCCTTGTATTCATTGTATTTTGAAATCGTTTGGGATGTCTTACTTTTTAACTTACATCTTATAATGACCTAAATTATTGAATAAGGGTTAATATGAACATTAGCTACATAAATGAGAGTAACCTCCTCTTGTATGTTTCACTTTGAGGAAATCATTGTTTTTTGGTCAGCCATTTTCATTTCAGCGTAAATCTACAATGAAAATACAATTTTTTTTTCTTAAATCATTCCTCTTAATAGTTCCACAGAAATTATATCAAGTTTCATAATTTTTTTTTTTTTTTTTTTTTTTTTTTTTTTTTTGACTAGTTTTGAATTTTAATTGTGAGTAGTAAAAAAAAAAAAAAAAAAAAATCATGAAATTTTGGGCATAGTGGGTATATAGGATAATTAAAAAAAAAACATTTTGGGAATGCCTTTGTTCATTTCTGTCAATACATTCTTGAAATCTTTCACAATTAAAAAAAAAAATCCCATTTTTATGGGAGAATCTTTATTAGAAAAGCAGTACTTATATAATGGAGACACCCTGGGGGAAGATTCTAATATTGACAGGGGTAGTGTACAGGTGGGGACTTTTTTGAAATCATATCATAAAGGTGCTTCCGTAGAAATGGTTAACTTTTTTTTTGTAAAAACCTTCATGGTACAATTTAAAGGGAGGTAACTAACTATCTTATTCTAGTTTTTATCACTTAAATACTTAGTAATTTATTTCTCTGACTGGCATTAGTTTATTAAATGAATTTTATTTGAATTTTCAGGTTACCTCTAGTTGACTCTCTGTCTTTTCCTCTCTAGTTGACTCTCTGTCTTTTCCTCTCTAGTCGACTCTCTGTCTTTTCCTCTCTAGTCGACTCTCTGTCTTTTCCTCTCTAGTCGACTCTCTGTCTTTTCCTCTCTAGTCGACTCTCTGTCTTTTCCTCTCTATCTTTACTCTTTACTTTTTTACCAGTAAATGTTGAGAATTAAAAATCTATTTGTTGAAGGAATTGCCTTTGTATTTTAATTTGATTCAGCCTTACAATCTAAATTTGTGTATTGATATTTATTTTTCAGAATTCTCAAACTGGGGCTGAGGAAGCTTTTAAAATTCTTCGCCATGCCTTTGAAATGATTGGAGAGCCTGTAAGTAACCTTTTTTTACCTGTGCTAAATTAACTTTTGAATATCATTTTTGGGATTAAACTTGGATACATTACCCCCCCCCCAAAAAAAATTTCCTGATTTTAGCATTAACCATTTTACTGCATTGAGAGACACATGTGGCTCTCAGTATTTACTATGACACATTTGAGAGGCATATACCGCTTTTAAACTGTATTTAGAATAATGGATGAAATCTTGTGAAAAACGTGTGCTCAATCGGCAGTGTTTGGCTAAGAATCACAAGGTTCCTGGTTCGATACCGGCCCTCGCCAACTCAGTGTATGAGTAGCACAAGTATCTGTGCGGTAAAGTGGGGAGCTGATGGTAGGTGTGGCGCTCCACCTCAGATGCTAAAATAATCTCCTTGGTCTAGCGCTAGTGAAAAGGGGATAGACTCCCTCACTTTCTGTCTGATACTGACATTAGGCCACACCGACAACGATGACTTATACATCTCTAATTTCCCTTTAACAGTGAAAGGGTTAAAAGTTTCCTTTTGATAAGTTTGAGGACCATATGTGGCTCTCAAACCGCATTGAAAATAAAGGATAAAATCTGAGAAAAATTTTGCCTTGTCCAGTGAAAGGGTTAAGTGTTGAAATGACATAAACCAAACAATAAATAAAATGTTATTGATGCTAAGTAGTCAAGTCGGAGGAGTGACCTTTTGTCGGTATCAGCCAGACATTGAGGGAATCTCCTTTTTGCTTGTGCTAGATCAGGGAAATTGTTTTTTGCATCTGAGGTGGATTGCAACACCCATCAACACTTGACTCACTTTGCAGCACAGATCCAAGCCATGCTACTCGTGTGCTGAATAGGCTAGGGCAAGTATTGAACCTGGAACCTTGTGGTTCCTAGGCCAATGCTGTACCGGTTCTATTAACACTACTAGTGTATAATAAGCATGTATACTTTTCTGTGATATGAAAGCTACTTATACTCCTTTTCGGTTGCATACAAGAAAAAAAAGATGGAAGTAAAGTAGGGGCAATAACTCTTGGTTCCTCACCACAGGAGTTGCAAATAAGTGAGGCTAATAAAAGGCGGGTCTGTGTGTCGTTTTCATATCAACGTTTTTGCAACATTTTCATAACTGGATGGCACAAATATATTTATGGATATATTTTATTTATTTTTAGTTTTTAGATGAACTAGCAAATATATGCACCCTCCGGGTGCAAGTATTTAAGTTTTAATGTAGTGAAATATTGTATTAAATTAGAGGCAGACAAAAAGATATGTAACAGAGTGGGGGTATAATAGAAAAATAGAAATGAAACTTACTCTTCCATCACTCCCATCTTTCATTGCTGAATTTTACTTATTTAGTTAAATTAGGAAATAAAGAATAAAATGACAGTTATTTTTTCTTGTTAATGGATTTCATTTAAGATTCATTGAAGAGATTTTTGCTTATATTGATTAAAATAAAACCAAACAATTAGAAATCAATAATACTAAGCACATATTTAATAAAATCACATTTTTAATATCAATATGCAAATTAGCCTTCCCATTCACACTGCAAACCGCTATTTTTTGTATATATATAAATACAATTGCATGTTATTTGTATGTAGATATGGACAACACTAATAAAAAGGTGAAGCAATTTTATTAATAATTGAGGTTTAAATATAAATAAAATCATGAAGAATGTGATGTAAATAACTATGTTAATTGTGACTCGATTAGTAATATAGTTTCGGTTACAGACAGAAAAACACACAATCTCCATTATAATAAGATGTTTGTCAGTAATTATAAATTTTTGACTTGTGTTTTCTTTACATCTTTTAAAAATTTGGTTGTTTTTTTATTATAACTCTGTTGGTTCAGATATGCTTTCATCTAACAATTCCTATTTAGCAATAATCATTTGTAAACAATTACAGTTTGAGTAACTATTAATACTTTGTACTGTAGGAATGGAGGTTCTTCTAATGAGTTATAAGATTTCAAGTTCTTCTAACGAGTCATTTATTTTCAAATATTTGAAAGCCGAAGTTACCGGTGATGAGTTAAGATATGAACCTTTCATTAAGTTGATGTTGAGATTTTTTGGATATAAGATGTGATAGATTCCTGCTCCTACTTATAGACTAGGCGAGATCATGTGATCTGTTCCTTGGCCAATCACTGGCAGTACTCTGAAGCTGATACAATACTTAACCCCCACCCTACTGGTTATAATTACTGTCATATACATGGACGACGGACATAGGATTAAATCACTGGACCTATACCAATACGCAGGATAGGACTTATACGCTTACCAAAGGATCACCAAAGGATTCCATAACATAGGACTTTCTTTAAGCCCTTTTTAACTGGCCAAGGATGGCACTTAAAAACTTTACAGATGATACTTGATTAAGTTGATTGTGTTGTATACTCTCTTTCCTTACTTTCTTTCTTACTTCTATTCTTCTAGCGTCTCTTCTAGCATCTGGACTTCATCTTGGGGACTTCGTGTCTGGTCTTCCATTGGGGATTTCTTTTTATCAGAAGCCCTGTGTCATTGGTAGTTTTTAGATAATAACACAAGACTTTGATTTACTTAGATCATATTTTATTCTGAAATCCCTGCCAGACTACCTGCGCAGATTGAGTTGGAAGTGTGCATAACACAACTTACCACCGTTGTGGTCTTGGCCGATCTGTAAAACTCTCTCTGATCTAAACGGGAAGAGGGTCTTCTCCACGGATTCTCATGGTATCCACCGGAAGGATCAGGATGAGGTCAACCCTTGTCATTCAATTCTTCAAGGCCGCCGGCTGCAACTTAACAACCATTTTGGTTTCTACACTACTGTACATAAGTATTAGGAATCTAATAATTATGTAACAATTGGATACTTGGTCCAATGTTTTTATATAATACAATTTTTCTTATTTGTTATCTTGGTATAATTTCTTTTTTTTTTAATTTTCAGGAAAAACGATTGAAATATGATGCACAGATGCAACAGTCAGATCAAGCAATGGTTAGTTCCCTCCTATTTTATAAATATGTGAACAAAGAAAATATTGATAAATCAGAAACATTTACATGTTAATATAGAATTGTTTTACTTATTAAAATCATTTCTTTTTGCATGTGTTAAAAATTTTGAAGTACAGTGCTCTCTTGACTTATGAATGTCCCAACTTATGAGTTCTCTGAGTATTTTGTGCTTTGTGTTGAGAGATAAAATTTGATTTATGAGCGAGCTTCAGATATGCTTATGCTAATAAGTTTACTAAAAACATTTAAGTTTCCAAATTTAATATGCCAAAGAAAAATATTATTTATAAAAAAAATAAACCTTAAAACATTGTTGCACATAATTCATTACATTTTATTTTATGTTTTTATATAATACAATGCTATTTTTCTTATTTAAAAAAACTAAAATAAAAAAAACTAATTTCAGTTTATTTCAATGAGGAAATTGAGTTACAATTGGAAAAAATTAAAGTTGTAAATCAAAGTACCAATGTATAAATTTTTGCTGTATAAATTCTCATACAATTATATTGCTATCCTCTGTGTTTGTTTTGTTTTTAAAAAAATCATATATATATACTAATTAGATTATTTTAATCAAAATATTTATATAATGCTTTGTACAATTTAAAAAAAAATCTTAATTTATTTTTTTCCACAGAGGGAGTTTGCTGACCTCTTGAATAAATTAAAGGAAAGGTTTAAACAGGTAAGAAATTATTTTTTACTATTAACCCTGTTAAAAATTTTTAATTAAAAAAATTTTATTTTTTTTAAGAAAACCAAATTTTAGTTTGAGGCCAAATTGAACTATGATAAGATCACTCTGAAAGTAATGCCTTCGTTCTGTCATCTTGAAGAATCTCTTAGGCACTCAGACATTAGAGATGTTATTTTTAGCACTTTTGGTATACATATTTACCCAACCATTTTGCCACAGGCAGGATGTAACACAAGTTCAACTTTTTTTTAAAAAATTTGTAAATTTTTTTTTTTTTTTTTTTTTTTTTTTAAAATTTTTTTTAGAGGTATCTGATATAATGATTATTCTCATAGGAAATGTAAATAGTTAGGCAGATTTGGCTCTTTAACATTGGGTAGGCCATCAGTCTTGGAGAAGAAGAAAAACTCTGAAGTTAAACTCCAGTTATGTTCTTGTGAACGTTGTTTTTTTGAAGCATTGGAAAAAACAAGAAAAACAGGAAAAACAGAACAAAAATCAGAATTTTAATATTCAATTGTTGTTCTGTTCCTGGTTTGATAAATTCCAATATTTCGGGTGAACATTCACCCTTTTTCAAGGTATGAGATGGTCTGGAGAAAAAAAAAAATGAAATGCTATATATGAGGGCAAAAAAGTAATTAAGTGAATGGATTTGGCATTTTTTAGCCGTTATTTATATATATATATTATATATATTATATATATATATATATATATATATATATATATATGTTGCCTATAATGTACAGACACAAGATGCTGTGAAGAGGACTTGCCAGGAGCAATGACCAAAACAAACAAGACATGGATGGAAGAAGGGATTCTGTGATACTTTAGTGATCTATCTCACTAGTTGACTTTCTACTGCTACTGGCGACCTTCACACCTCAACGGCCCGGGTTCAAAACTGACTAAGGGCTGGAGCTTAGCTGAATTTATGTAAAATTCTCCCCTACCACCCATCTGCTGCTGGACCACACAGATGGCCGACACTTGAATTCAACGCCGACTTTTAGACATTATCCCTTAAAACTAAAGCAGTTACTCCTTTTCAGATTTAGTGTCTCCAATACTTCGACCATTAATCTTTTCAAAAGAGATTTCCTCATAAAAATAGCCTTTTTGCTTTTAACACCTAATGCCTAAAGATATTATCACTAAGTAGCTTACTTCATGGTGGCCGTACTGGTCTCTTTGTGTCCTCAAAAGATAACCACCCACCCACCCATTTATCTATGCCTGGGTTTTAACATTTTCGACTTTTATTTTTTTATTTAGTCTGACCATGTTTTCCTTCAATCATAGTATCACATCATTCATTGTCCCAGGGAGGTCCTCTGTGCAGCATCCTCGCAGAGTTGGTCAATGTAGGTCCTTGCTGGGTGGCCCACACTAGTATGTCCATGTGTTGGCTTCCACAGGAGAACATCGCTTATGAGGACCATACTTACTCCTCCAGCAGTGTTCAGCATGCCTTGTCCATCTCACTCAGATGGTTTGTGAGATAGGGGGCAGGTGACCGTTTCCTTGTGGGGGTGCTGTTTCCACGACTTGTTCAAGACTGCATGCAGCATTCTTGTGCAGCTCCCATCTAGCTTCTTCTCAAGGTGCCTCGTTAGGGTCCAAGTGGTGCAGCCATACAGTAGCACTGATACAATCTCAGCTTGGAAGAATTGTCGCTTTAACTTGTAAGTGAGATCTGATTTCCATATAACTGATAATAGCTGACCATGCCTTTCCTATTTGTATATTTTGCCAATATTTTAGCGTAATCTTCATTTTTTTTTTTTTCATTAATTTCCGTTTTTTTTTTTTTTTTTTTTTTTTTTCATTCATTTAAATCTAAAAGATGTGCGCATTTCCCTTTTTTTGATTCAAAAATAGAAAAATCTTGTAAATCTTTACTGCAATATTGCTAATTTTATTTTAATCTAGGAAGCAAACATGATGAAATGCGACCAGTGTGGTGGGAAGCATCAACGTATTCCTGTGGATAAACCCTGGTATAGTGCACGTTACTGTGATAAATGTAATATAAACCATCCTGCCAAGGAGGTAAGATATTCTAAAAATATTTATTTGTTGAAAAAAAATTAAATTTACACAGAAATATATATATATATATATATATATATATATATATATATGATCTGTTTCTCTCCCCACCTCGACTTTTTTTTTTTTAGAAATTAATTCATTGCTTTAAGACTTAATGAGACATGATTCCTGTAAAATAGTCCCCTCCTCTATTGTTCCAACCCTTTTTTTTCCCCAATTTTTTTTTCCACCATTTTTTTTTTTTTTTTTTTTTCCCACCATTTTTTATCTCCAGTCCCCCAGATTTGATTCCCCCTTCACCCCCTTTAATTTTTTCCCCTCAATTTTATTTTTTCCCTCAATTTAATCCCCCCCTCCAATTTATTTTTTTTGCTCCTCAAATTTTCCACTTTATTCTTTTGTTCTACTTTTCTTATTTTTTTTCTTATTTTTTCTTATTTTTTTTCTTTAAAAAAAAACAAACTTTTGAAATTTATTGTGGGGTGGGGATAGATAATATTCTGGTCTCATAGTCCATTTTCTTTTATTGGCTGAGATCTTCAGGATGGATTTTAGCATTGGGGAAGAAAGAAAAAATAAAAGTCTGAAATTTAAATCTGGAATATAGGTAGCTGATGTACAAATTTTGCACCAAATTGATTTCTTTTTAAGATCATGTAGCCTCAGACATGGACTCCTACCTTTTTCATAAACAAACTGTATTTTCTGAATGTGACCCCCCACCCCATTCATTGACATGGATAATATAATCTGTTTTAAACAGAAGTTTAAATATTATTGTTTAATGTCTCTTATATTTATGACTTTGATTTCAGGGTGATGTCTGGGCCCAGACTTCCATGTTAGGATTTTTGTGGCACTATTATGCATGTATGGATGGTCACGTGTATGACATTACAGAATGGGTATCTTGTCGTGTAAGTTGTTGAATTTTTCTTATCTTTTATTCAAAATTTAATTTAAAAATTTTTCTTTGTTATTCATTTATTTATTTTTATATATACTAGCAAAATAAAAAGATGCCCTCCGGGTGATGTAAAAATAATTTTTTGAAAGATATTGCCTGGGGTGATGGGAACTGAAAATTCAATGTCATAGAGTATGTACCATAAGTATGTAAAATTATCAAATTTATTAAAGGAGTAAAAAAAGAAAGACAATTTGAAATGGAAACGGTTCCGATAACTTTAAATATTATATTAGAATAAAACAATCTATCTATAAATATATAACGCTGGGCATCTATTTATTGAAACAATGAGGATTGTCTAATGTTGTATGCTCACATTTTGAGTATATTTATATTTTATATTCCTATGTTATGACGTTGGGTTGTGTGTTGGGTAATGTGATGTAAGCAATGACGCAGTTTTTGTTACAGACAAAAACTGGAAGCGAATCTCCATTATTGATAGATAAATTTATTTTTCACTTATTTATTGAATTTGGTGTATTGTAATTATTTACTAAGCTTGTGTGGCACAAGGCCAGAAGAATTGGATACCCAGTGAGACTCTAACTCTAGGTTGCTAACCCTTATATCACAATGTGTCCATTTTGTGTACTGGAAAAAAAAAAAAATAATAAAATATAAAATAAAAATAAAATTTTGGTCTGAGCAAAAGATTTAGCGTATCTTTTTGCTCAAACCAAATTTTTAATTTATTTTTTCGTTTTTAATTTAAATTTTATTTTATTTTTATTAATTTATAACTTCCTGCAAGTTTTATGACTCAAAACTTACATTTTCTTTTTCGTTTTTCTTTATTTTCAGAAAGGACTTTTTAAACATCTAAAATCCAATTCTCATCAGGTTTTCTATCGAATTGAAACTGACACAGATCGAGGTGGTTCTCACCGAACTGGGTAAGTCATGCAGATTTAGAACTTGAAAATCTAAAAAAAAAAAATGATTTTCATTTTCCTCTCCTATTGATATTATAGGTGTATGTTGTTATCTGATGACAGTTGTCATGAATCACCAATAAATTAGTTTTATTATAAGCAGGAGGTCACCTTGGAATTTTAGTTTATACTTAGGTTTTCTTGGAGGTAGACCTGTCTCGAAGATGGCTATAACTTCTGGGCATTATAGTTAAATTAGAGAGCTAAATAAAAAAAAAAAAAAAAACGTCTAAAAAAACATTCTCAAATCCTTATGTACATTACTGAAAATAATAACTAACACAGATGAAGAAGTCTCAAGGGAGAGTTTATTTGTTTATTTGCCTCTCATCCCACTTATGAGGGCTTGACACAAGGACATTTTTATGTGGGCCGAAGCTCATGGGTGGTAGACATAAAAATTGTGTCGATTCCGTAAGGGGGCGCCTACTGGGATCGACGCTATTAATTTAACTTTACTGGTCCAGTGGCCGAAGCACACTGGACCCCCAGCCGAGGCTGGGTGAATAGGTAACAGTCTCAGAGCACAGCACCTGGAACAGATACTGCACTTTGATCGCCGCCTATGCCAGGTAAGTCTCAAGGGAGAGGACCAGGAAGAAATGAGAATCAGCCCAGATTACCAGAAAAGAATATATAATCTGATCCACATAGAATGGTGAAAGAAATGTATTTTTAGAATTTATCTATTTTTAATTTTCTTTTTGATTTTTATCTATTTTCTAAAAATCAAAAAAAATCTATCTTTTTGTTTTTTCAGAGAGGCAGATCTGGATGGATTTATAAATCAGCTTTTGAATCAAGCTCGCCAGTCGGATCCCTCCAATAACACCTCATCTACATCATCGTCTCACAACAACAACAGCAGCAAAAATAACCACAACACTTGGTCGCACCAGCAGTCAACTCAGACTGGAACTGCAGCTGGGACTGCAGCTGGTGCTACCACCACATCCAAAATGGGAAAACGTAAACGAAAAAAGAAACGCCATTAAACAAAAAAGAAACAAAACATTTAGCAGAAGTTAATTAAGAAAAAAAAAAAACCAAAACAAAAAACCAAAACAGTCACTTAATTTTCTCATTTTTTTTTCTTTCCATTAAAAAAAATATTTTTAAATTTATCTTTGTTTACTTTATTTTTTGAATTTTTTTTTTCCTGTAAGTAATTAGCGTCTGTCCATTTCATCAGGGCTACTTTCTTGTCATCTTTTCGCTTCGATTGTCTCCCTTGGTTTCTTTCGCTCTTCAATTTGTTTCTTCTGCTTAAATAATATAGTTCCCTTAAAAAACAAATCCCTATTTTTATATCTTACTTTAATACACGTATTTGTAAGTAGCATTTTTTTCTCCACAAGGTATTTTTTTTTCTCTCTCTCTTTTTTCCTTAATCATTTCTGTATTATGTTCTTTTGTTTAAAAAGTAAAATATGTGTGGATTGTCATCAAGATTTTCTAGAAGTTTAGAAATCTTTTCAGAAAATATTTCCTTGCTTATTCAATAAAATAGAATAACCACTTTAGACATTTCTGATGCAAACCAATATTTTTATTTTAATTTCTTTTTTCTCCATTAAAAGATATTAACTTAATTTTAGTCAATAGATATGGCTTTTTTTGAAAATTTTATTTTTTAAATTCAGGGGAGGTAAATCATTTTTCTTTTTGCAAATTTCTGGATTTTGTTGTGAGATTTTTTATTTTTTAATACGAATTTCAAACTTATTTGTAGAAATGATATTTTTCTACTTCATAATAAGAACGACTGCTCTGTCACCATTAAAAAAAAAAAAAATTTTTTTAGTAGTAGTAGTAGTAGTAGGAATGTTTTTACAGAAACTAAACTGTTTTATATAGAACCAATAAACTTTGGAAAAAAAAAGGAAGGAAAAAAAAAAAAAAAAAAAAGGCAAGTAGGTATCTACTGAAAATTATGAATTTATCAATCTTTTCTTTTGTACCATTTCATAATCTTACTTCCTATATTTTCCTTAAACCGTCGTAGATGGAAAAATTCATATCAAATATCCTTTTTTATTTTTATTTTTATTTTTTATCTTTTCTTTTTTTCTCCCTTATTTTTTCTTCTTTTTCTCTACTTTAGAAAAAGAAAAAGAATCTTAAAATTGTTTGATAATGACCACCAGTATCTATTTTGGATTGAACTTTTAAAAAACATCCACGATCTGACCAACAAAACCTGTTATAACGGTAATCCATAATGATACTAATGCTTCTTTTTAGGAATTACTTGAAGGGTTCTAATTAGTATTTTGTAATTATCTCGTTTTTTATAATTTTTTTATAATTTGGATTATTTAAAAAAAAAAAAAAATTAAAATAAAGTTCTGCTCAAATGCAGATTTCCCGCAGATTTATTTAGTTGCAGATTGAACTGGAAATTGCTTTATTCTAGAAAGCGATGACATTGTAATCTTGCGGTTCGAGGTTCAATACTGGCCCTCGCTAACTTAGCGCATGAGTAGCACAGCTTGCATCTGTGGGAGCTGATGGTAGGTGTAGCACTTCACATCAGATGGGAAAACAATCTTCCAGGTCTAGCACTAGTGAAAAGGGGATAGACTCCCTCGTGGTCTGGCTGATACCAACAATAGGCCACTCTGTCAACTTTACTTTTACTTATTCTCTTTTGCAAATATACTTTGCAAGGGTGGGCTGAAAAGTCCATTGACTGAAAAAGGGGATAGACTCCCTCAATGTCTGGCTGATATTAACAATAAGCTACTCTGCCTATTTTTACTTTTTATGATTTTGCCAATAAAGATTTTTTTCCCCTTCCAAACTAGATATTTATCACGTACCCTATGTGTATGGGTTAGGCACAAAGCCATATTAATGTGGGACCCATGAACTGAAGCTCATGGGTGGCGGGTACAAAAAATGCATTGATCCCATCAGCATTTCCCCTCAAGGGGGCGCCTCTGGCACTGGGCAATGAACCCAGCCCTGCCCCTTTTAAATCGAGGGGGCAGGTATTTCCCCTTCCCAACTAGTTTCAGCCTAAAATCGGTGCTTTGCTTTTAAGCAAGTCTTTCATATTCCAATTTAAGAGTGCTTATAACTGTAAGCTTTGAATTCTTATAAAGTATTACAATCTTAATCTTTATAATATTAGCCAAAGGGTTAAAACAATGCAATTTGTCACTCCCCACCCCACCCCACCCCCATCTTCAGGTTGGAAATGGAGCATTATATCATCTCTCTTAGCTGTGGCAGAATGATAAGTCCTGGGGATTCCAAACCTGTGCAGCACCTCCCATTTTGCTTCATGAAAAGCCTAGTTCTTCACACCTGCTGCTTTACCATCTAAGCTAAAAGAGCAAGTCCTCTATTGCAGAAGTTAAAACAATACCCATAAAACCATTCCAATTCTATCGCCTCTGATTTTTTTTGTTTTTTTGTTTATTTATCAAAACTGAAAATATTCTTTTCTACTCATCTTTCTATCTTTTTTTCCCCCCGCTTGGCATCAATCTTATATTACACAAAATACTTAATTTCTTTTAAATAATTGAATCCATTTTTTGTTTATCTATCCAATCTGAGAGTGGGAAAAAAATGGGAAAATAGAAAAAGTATAATTTTTACCTCCTCTTTTCTTTTCATCCACTTTCCTCCCTCCACTCTCCTCCCTCCTCCTCCTCCCAAACTCTCCTCTCCCCACTTTTCTCTCCCCTTCTTTTTCTTTCATTTCTCCTCTCACTTTCTCCTCTCCCCCACTTTTTCTCTCATTTGTCCCCACCTTTTTCTTCTCTACCTTTTCTCCTCTCCCCCACTTTTCTCCTTCCCCATTTCTTCTATCCTCTTTCGTATCCATCAGTCGGCTTTTCTCTTTCTCTTTTGGAGCAGAGGAAAGTAAATTCCTTAATAATAACCATCAGCAACCATTTTAGTCAGAACTTCATGACTGTTGAGTTCTCTCTGTAATTGTGGTCCATGATGATATCAATGCTTCTATTTAAGAAGGATTCTACTTCTGTTATTAATAAGATTTCAAACAATTTTGTTCAGTGTTTATGAGACCCAAACATTCATTTTTAAAAAATTTTTTTTTTATTTTTTTATTTTTTTTACTTCATTGATAAAAACTATTAAATTCATTATTTGGTTATTTCCTAGTTGAGTAACATAATATTACAGGGTGACCCAGAAAAAACAGAACCCACAAATTTTGTAATAAAACTGTTAATTTTAATTTTATTTATTTTTTTTTTAAAAAGTTTAGTCCAACAAGGGTAAGGGTTGGGGTTTAGGGTTAGTTTAATGGGAAAATAAATAGATAATTTGGGTTCTGTTTTTTTCTGGGGTCACTCATGTTACTCAATTAGGAAATAACTGATTATTTTATATCTCAGATTGTCTCAACTTTTTGGCTTCTTTCAACTTCTGTTCATCAGCTCTCTGGTAAAAAAAAAAAGGAAAAAATATATTTATTTATCACTTATTATTTCCCATCCCAGCAGCCCTTTTCTCAGGATTCAGGCCTACCCACTCCCAAGGAGGTCTGTAAGTCAAAAGGATTTCTAAGCCTTACCCTACCATACTACCCCATCCAGAGAGTCTAGTTTGACCCCCCCTATTTGTGTATTTAGGGATAGAAAAGAAAGATTTATACCCTTTTTATCAAGGGCATTAGCATAAAAAGAAACGCAAACAGCCTTGTCGGGAATTTGAACTCCATTTTTCCTTTTCAAAATATTTTTACTTTCCAGAATTAAAAATAAATTTTTTTTTCATATCTAAAAAAAAATATATTTTGGCAGAAAGTCAAATTTTGTTTATTTTATTCTTTTTTTTTTTTTTGTAAAATCCATAGAATAATCAAATTTGAAAAGGAAAAATTGGCAAAGAAATTATTTTTTTAATTTACAATTTTTAAGAAATTCTGATTTGTGTTATATTTCCTTAATGTACATAAGTTGTTGTGATATATCCCTCTGTCTGCCTTTTCCTCTCTCTACTCCCCTCGCTCTCCTCTCTCTCCCCTCTGCTGCTTTTTCCTCTCTCTCCCCCCTCTGCCTTTCCTCTCTCTCCCCCCTCTGCCTTTTCCTCTCTCTCCCCTCTTGCCTTTTCCTCTCTCTCCCCCTCTGCCTTTTCTCTCTCTTCCCCCTCGTGCCTTTTCCTCTCTCTCCCCCCTCTGCCTTTTCCCTCTCTCTCCCTCTGCCTTGTTTCCTCTCTCTCCCCCTCTGCCTTTTTTCCTTCTCTCTCCCCCTCTCTTGCCTTTTCCTCTCTCTCCCCCTCCCTGCCTTTTCCTCTCTCTTCTCCCCCCTCTCTGCCTTTTCCTCTCTCTCCCCTCTGCCTTTTCCTCTCCTCCCCCCCCTCTGCCTTTCCTCTCTCTACCCCCCTCTGCCTTTTCCTCTCTCTCCCCTCCTCTGCCTTTCCTCTCTCTCTCCCCTCTGCCCCTTTCCTCTCTCTCTCCCCTCTGCCCCTCTCCTTTCTCTGCCCCTTCCTCTCTCTCTCTCCCCTCTGCCCTTCCTCTCTCTCTCTCCCCTCTGCCCCTTCCTCTCTCTCTCCCCTCCTGCCCCTCCTCTCTCCCCTCTGCCTCTCTCTCCCTCTGCTCTTCTCTTCTCTCTCCCTCTGCCTCTCTCTTCTCTCCCCTCTGCCTCTCTCTCCCGCCTCTGTCTCTTCCCCTCTCTTTTTGTTAGTTGTGGAATTATTGTCCTTTTTATTGGATAATAGTCACCTTATTTCTCTATCCGTTAGATGATAGGCCAACAATTGTTAAACTTTTAATATATTTTGAAAAATGTTGAACAATGCAAACATTGACCTGCTTTTTAAATGTAGGCGATTCATAGTCTATTCGATTTCATGTCTATTCGATTCATAGTCTATTCGATTCATAGTCTATTCTATTTCATAGTCTATATAATTAAAATCTATAAACTTTTCCGGCATTTCTGTATTTATTTTTTTAAGAGGTATTGCCTTTGCACACACACACACACACATACATACATATATAAAATGATCTCAGTCAGTAGAGCATCTGCCCAGGAACCACAGGGTTCCAGGTTCAATACCGAGTAGCACAGCTTGGATCTAATACCTTTGGGAAAAGTAGGAACTCAACTGCTGTGTGTTCAATTTTATGATTACTGTTTTAAGTAAAAGGATGACTTTGGTATTAAATAACCCTCAAGGTTTGATATGCTATTAAACAAAGAGACCAATCAAATGTTCAATATTTACCGATTCTGCCAGACTTTCCAGGCATTTTTGGGTTTATTTTTGTAGAGATATTGCCTTATATATAATCTGTTGAAATAAATATTTAAGCTTTTTCTTTATTTATATATATATATATATATATATATATATATATAGTTAATTTTTTAATTATTAGAGAAATGATTATAAAGTGCTCAATTACTTCTGTAAGAGCTGTATTTATTTATTTATAGTCACTAATACAATTAAAAGTTTGTCTTACCAATGGTTTTGGATCATCAGAAAAGTGAACGTTTCTGATGACGGATAATCACCTAAAAGTGATGTTCCGAAACCATTGGTAAGACAAACTTAATTGTATTGGTGACTATATATATATTTGTAAAATAAGGCTTAAACATTGTCGATTTTGGTTATAGATCTATTTCTGCCCTCAGGTATCTATGTATACCTATGAGTTTCATCAGACCGCTAACTTTATTTAAAATGGTAAACAGATCATTCATGAGGCTTTATATATACTTTTTCTGGGAATTTCTGAAAAGATATCTGGTTTCAGTTCTTCTCACCACCTTAGAGGGTGGTGATGATATTTCTCTTCCCTGCATCTGGTTATGTAATGATTGTCATGGGTGGGGGGGAAGCTAAAGAGGGTGGGGGGGGAATTTTAGCTTAGTCGGTAGAGCGTCCTCCTGGGAATCACAAGGTTTCTGGTTCAATATCGGCCTCGGCGTATGAGTAGCACAGGATCTGTGCAATAAAGTAAGGAGCTGATGGTAGGGGCGCTCCACCTCAGTGCTAAAAATCTCCTGGTCTATGCTATATGAAAAGAAAATTCCCATCTCTCTCTTT
>CM042160.1:87974589-87999589 GCA_023376005.1 Doryteuthis pealeii
CAACGGGGTAATCTCCTCCCAATGGGCCACCTGTTCCGTGGGGTGGCAACCCGTGATGCTTTAAGGACGGAGTTTTGGTCGTCTAATGAGCAGTCATCTGACCTGCAACACTCACTTAGAACGCTTACTTAGGCCTAGCACCGGGCGATCGAGAGGCCCCCTCCGATTCAATCGGCTTGTCACGTCCAAGCCCAGCACCTATCCTTTAACCCTGATTGCCTTATGCCAAGCCCCAATCCCTTGTTTTTATCATGATGGGTGCTACGAAGCTGCGTGGCCTGCGGGTCTACATGTCCCTGCGGTTGCAACTGTACGTTAAACTCTATCTGATGGTATGGTCCCATGTTGAGCGAGGTTCTGGGAATGTGGTACACCCCTTTCATCACCATTGCTCCCTGGTCCACTCCTAGACCCGTGAGTGGTAGATGACCCTGTTGGCATTACATCCGTATTGTTAAATAGAAAAACAGGGAGTGTATCAACAAAATTTGTAATTATCCCATATATATGGAAATGGAAATTATTCAAACTTGTCGGCAATCTTAACATCTATTTGTTGAACTATCAAATTACTCAGAAATAGAAAAAATCATTCTGAGGTGGCATTACCAAAAAAAACTCAACTCAAGGGTGTGCCATGCTGTACCATAACTCCAACCAATCCCAACCAAACCAGAAAGCCCCGTCCGGACCCCAAGATCTACAATACGGCCTTGTCCCCCTCTCCTACACATTAATAAGATTACCCATTTGAGATTAGGTGAAAGAATCAAGTGGTAAATCCCATATCTTTAAGGGACATAAAATTTCACCATTGTTATCGTTCACCTCCGTCGAAAAATAAAATATGACTGAAAAATCAAGAATTAAATCTGAATTTAATGAAACTTATTCAGGTGATATCTATTAACCAATGGAGATTCGCTTCCGGTTTTTGTCTGCTCAAACAAAAATTCCTGTCACTGCTTACGTTCCAACATTTACCCAACACATAATTCCAACTGTTCATACATAGAATACAAATATACTCAAAATATCTGAGCATTATCATAACTGTATACGACAACTCCTCATTGTTTCAATCAATATAGATGCCCGGTCATATATTGTATATATAGATTGTTTTTTCTAATATATTTAATAGTTATCGGGACTGTCTTCCATTTCAAATTGTCTTTCTTTCTTTCTTCTTTTAATCCTCTTAATAGAAATTTTGACGATATTTTACATACGTTCATGGTACACACTTCATGACCATTGAAGTTTTCAGCTTCCCATCCCCTCAGGACAATACCTTTCAAAAAATAAATTTTTATCACGCTGGAGGGTGTTTTTTTATATTGTACTATAATAATATATCAGTAGTAATAAAGTCAATAGTCCGTAGTAGTAGAATTCAGAATTGAAAAAGATGCCATGCTTGATTAATGAATCAAACATAATAATGCCACCAGTTACTTTATTTGAAAAAAAACTTTTACATTTTTCAGGTCAGACTTAACTTGAAACACGTTCTTGAGTGCGGACACACATAGCTCAAGATACGTTGTTCAATGTTAACGACCTGAAAAAAAACGTTAAATTTATTTTAATAAACTAACTATGCCATCTATATATTCTTATTCATTAAAATATCAATATTGAAAATTTCCATAAAATGTGTTAATTTCTTTGATCTTCTGTATATTTTTCTTTCGCAGGGACATACGACGGCTGATATTCTGTCCTCGGTTAAGTCATGGATTAACCGCGAGCCCATAAGGTTTCTACTGCAGTAAGGCTCAGTGTAAATGAGTCGCTTGTGGTTGTCATGTGACAGATTGTAGCATGCGTAAGTGAGCATGCGTCATGTCTTGGACCATCCCTGACCATGATCGTGCGTGCAGCTATTCCAAATAATCATACGCAGTTTAAACCTTTGGCACTTGTTTCTCGAGTGTCTGTGTATTTACCAAACGGTGTGAAAGGGTGTGGGTTGGTTGGTTGGATTTATGGTCATGTCAACCTTGTTGGCGTTTATTTATGGCTGAACGTTTTTAAATCATCAATATTGTTGGGCTTGGAGTGATTGTGGTAATTTGGCATTTATGCTCATGTATCAAACCCTTCTGGGGTTTAATTTTATGCTGAAGTAGTTCTGTGTTTTATTCCATTTCGTTGTTGGTGTTAGTTGAAATTGGTTGTGTTGGTCTGGGTCTTGGTTGGGATTTTATGTCATTGTCAACCCTTGTTGGCCCGGTATTTTATGCTGAAGACGTTTTTGTTTTATTCATTTCTGTTGGGTTAGTTGATTGGTTGGTGTGGTGGTGGTTGTTGCGATTTTATGTCATGTCAAACCCTTGTTGGTTATTTATGCTGAAGAACGTGTTTGTGTTTTATTCATCTTTTGGGTTAGTTGAGGTTGGTTGGTTGTATGTCATGTCAACCCGTGTTGGCGTTATTTTATGCTGAAGACGTTTTTGTTTTTCATCTTGTTGGGTTGTTGCATTGGTTGTTGGTGGTTGGTGGTCTTTATGTCATGTCAACCCTTTATTGGGTTATTTTAGTACAAACGACGGTCCTGTGCTTTATTCATTCAATGCAACGTATTCAATTTGGTAATTGATAGGAAGTGCATCCCTACGTCTCCCGCCCAAAGACGCTACCCGGTGACTAATTCAAAATAAGCAACCCCAGTCTCGTCGTAATTCTTGGTTATTTATCGCCGCTAATTGTTCTGCACGTAATTCTATTGTCTTATTAGATATGAAATTAGAATATATTTTAATAGACTGAGATAGATAGATAATAAACAAACAATAATAATATAGAATAGATAAGAATTAATGGAGATACGCACAGATAATTTTCGACAATGATTAATGTATTTGGGGGGGGTCGCTTCTTTTTGTCTGGTAATTCTTGTTTATTTAAACTAAAAACTAAACATTAAACAAATCAGTAAATAAATAAGAGATAATTTTAAAGAATAACTTGACTTTTGAGCGGAAAAATGAAGTAATTCTATGAGAAGTGCGTCGCCGGCTCTCCTGCCTGCAGAGTCTGCTGCCCCCGCTGTGACTACTGACACTTATATAACCGTCCCCACCTCAGGTTCTTATTCATAAACTATCCATTCGACTACTCCCCTATTCCATTCTCAAATTGTCTATCTACCATAATACCTTTAATACACTAAGTTTTGTTATTTGATGTTTGTTTCAATGATCTTTGTTTAGTTTAAATAACAACAAGAATTACAACAAAAAAAAGAAGCGACCCCCCCCCAAATATATTGACTTGTCGAAAAATCTATCATCCTCCATTTTTCTTATCATTTCCGTATATTATTTTCTGTTTTGTATTCTATCTATTCTCTCTCAGTTCTACCCTTCAAGATCAACTATATATCATGCATATCTGTCATATCTAAAAACAGAATTACGTACCAAGTTACGATCAAATAAACAAGAATCTTACGACGAAGCCTGGCGGTTGTTATTTTTGATAGTCACCGCGGTAGCGGTCCTTTGAGGCGGGAGACCGGCTAGTGCACTCCTCATAACCATTTACAAATTGAATACTCAAACTTGAATGAAGTAAAAACAGATACGTCCTTGGTATTAAAATAAACCCTAATAAGCCGTGACTATGAACATACAAAAACAAATCCCAACCCAACCAATCCAACAATCAACTAACCCCACAAGAATTGAATTAAAACAATAAACGTCTTCATGCATAAGAATTAACCCAGCACAAGGGTTGTGACATGAGCCATACCAAGCCAACCAACTCATCAACTGAACCCAACAAGAATGAATAAACAACAAGAACGTTCGTCAAGCATAATAAAAGAACCTTCCCACCAAGGGTGGACATGTACATAAGAATCTCAAACTCGAAACCAACAACTCCAGACCATGACAATCAACTAAGCCCAACTAAGAATTGAATAAAACAAAGAAACGGTCGTATCAGCATATAAATAAACCCAATAACAAGGGTTGACAATGACTACGAACATCCTAAAACCAACCAACCAACCAACCAATCAACTAACCCAACAAGAATGAATAAAACAAAAACGTCTTCAGCATAAAATAACCCAACAAGGGTTGACATGACATAAAAATCCAACCAACCAACCAACCAATCAACTAACCCAACAAGAATGAATAAAACAAAAAAACGTCTTCAGCATAAAATAAACCCAACAAGGGTTGACATGACATAAAATCCAACCAACCAACCAACCAACCAACCCTTTACCCGTTTGGTAAATACAAAAGACACTCGAGAAACCAAGTGCCAAGAGTGTTAAACTGCGTCATGAATATTTGGAATAGCTGCACACATATGGTCAGGGATGGTCAAGACATGACGCATGCTCCAAACTACGCATGCTCAGATCTGTCACATGACACCACAGCGACTCACTTTACAACTGACACTTATGCAATAGAAACCTTTCGGTTAAATCCTACTTAACGGACATAAATTCCACCGTCGTATGTCACCCTGACGAAAGAAAAATATACCAGAAATAAAGAAATTAACCACATTTAATGAAATTTTCAGTGTTGATATATTAATGAATAAAATATATAATGCACTAGTTATTTTATTAAAAAATTTTAACTTTTTTTTCAGGTCAGTTAACTTTGAACAACGTATCTTTGAGAATATGTGTTCCGCCTCAAAGATACGTTGTTCAAAGTTATCTGACCTGAAAAAATGTAAAAGTTTTTTTCAAATAAAATAACTGGTGCATTATATTGTTTATTCATTAATACCAGCATGGCATATTTTTCAATTCTGAATTCTACTACTACTACTATTACTATTATTACTACTATTATTATTACTAGTACAAAATATAAAAAAACACCCTCCAGGCGATGTAAAAATTATTTTTTGAAAGTATTGCCTGAAGGGATGGGAGCTGAAAATTCAATGTCATAAAGTGTGTACCATAAGTATGTAAAATCGTCAAATTTATTAAAGGATTAAAAGAAAGAAAGAAAGAAAGACAATTTGAAATGGAAACAGTCCCGATAACTTTAAATATATTAGAATAAAACAATCTATATATAAATATATAACACCGGGCATCTATTTATTGAAACAATGAGGATTGTCTAACGTTGTATGCTCAGATTTTGAGTATATTTATTCTATGTTATGACGTTGGATTATGTGTTGGGTAATGTGACGTAAGCAGTGACGTGATTTTTGTTACAGACAAAAACCGGAAGCGAATCTCCATTGTTAATAGATATCAACACTGAAAATTTCATTAAATTCGATTAATTCCTTGATTTTTAGTATATTTTTTTTCGACGGGGTGACATACAATGGTGGAATTTATGTCCCTTAAGTGGGATTTAACCAACTTTTCTTTCCTCAATCCTCAATGGGTTTTTTATGTGTGGACGAGGGTGACAGAGCCGTATTTAGATCTTGGGGTCCCGGGGCATTTCTGGTTTGGTTTGGTTGGTTGGGTTTTACAGCATGGCAACCCCTTGAGTTATTTTATGCCGAATACTTCTATTGGTAATTTGATATTCAAAAATGTTTAATGCCGACAAAGTTTTGAAATAATTTCATTTTTAATGGATAATACAATTTTGTTTATAAACTCATGTTTTTCTATTTAACCCATACATGTAATCCTAACAGGTACTACCACTCCGGGTCAGAGTGGACCAGGGAGCAATGGTGATGAAGGGGTGCTCCACATTCCCCAAACCTCCAAAACTGGAACCTCACCATCAGATAGAGTTTAACGTCGTTCCCAGGACATGTAGACCCGCAGCCACCACCTTCTAGCACCCATATGATAAAAAAAGGGATTGGGGCTTGGCATAAGGGCAATAGGGTTAGGATAGGTGCTAGGGCTTGACGTGACCAGCCGATTGATCGGAGGGGGCCTCTCCGATCGCCCGTCTAGCCTAAGTAAGGTTCTAAGTGGAGTGTTGCAGGTCATGGACTGCTCATCCACCAAAACTCCGTCCTTAAGCATCACGGGTTGCCACCCACGGCAAACAGGTGGCCCCATTGGGGGAGTCTTACCCCTCTGCAGAGGTGCAGTGGGTGCATTCTAACGCCCCCAGCCGACAGGGCGGGGGGCACTTTTGGTTTAGGGAGCCCCTTATGTTGCTTCAACATAGAAATTAGATATATGAGAATTTTTTTTTTCAAATTTATGTAAATAAGTAAGTAAAGTCATCGGGGTGGCCTAAAGTCGGTATCAGCCAGACAGCGAGGGAGTCTATCCCCTTTTCACTTCTTCTTCTTCTTCTTCTTCTTCTTCTTCTTCTTCTTCTTATATTGTCTTCTTCTTCTTCTTCTTCTTCCTCTTCTATCGCCTTCTTCTTCTTCTTCTTCTTCTTGTAGTTGTAATAGTAGTAGTAGTAGTAATAGTTGTATTAGTAACTAAAGTAAAGTCGTCGGGGTGGTCTAAAGTCGGTATCAGCCAGACAGCGAGGGAGTCTATCCCCTTTTCACTAGCACTAGATCAAGGAGATTATTTTAGCATCTGGAGTGGAGCACCACACTTACCATCAGCTCCTCACTTTACCGCTCAGAGCCCTGTGCTACTCATACACTGAGTTGGCGAGGGCCGGTATTGAACCCGGAATCTTGAGGTTCCTAGTCGGAAATTAATTTATTAAAAGAAAAAAATATATAACATATTGACAGTAAGGTTTGGTTTCTTTACTTAATGGCATTTCCGTCTCGGAAGACTATAATATAGTTTTTGTGACCCTGAAGTTACAGCACCTCCTGTGACTGGGAAGTGCAATGTTCGAAAAACATAGTGATATAATTTAGATGATGGTGATAGATAACTGATTGAATATGATAAAAACATTTTATTTCAGATATCTTAATAAAATGTTTCAGACACTTGAACTTACACTTGTGTCTTTAGCTGTGAACTCTTATTGTAGGAACGAGCAGTAGCCACTTATTTTGAGTTAGACAAACTTCAACCATCAGTTGATATCATCCATTGGCATTTCAGTCTCGGAAGACTATAATATAGTTTTTGTGCTCCTGATGTAACAGCGCCTCCTGTGACTGTGAAGTCCAATGTTCAAAAAACATTCTCAACCATATAAGAATAAGGGAGACAGGAGTGATTGTAATAACTACCATGGTATATCACTACTCAGCATCACAGGTAAACTCTTTGCCAGAGTCGCATTAAATAGACTCCAGATTCTTGCAGAGAAGATTTACCCAGAATCACAGGCTGGTTTCAGAGCAGGAAGGTCCACTACTGACATGGCATATCGACCTTCGTGGGTTATTTAATACCAAAGCCATCCTTCTAAAAGAATGGTAGTAAAGTAAAAATAAAGTCGTAAGGGTGGCCTAAAGTCGTTATTACCCAGACAGCAAGGGAGTCTATCCCCTTTTCACTAGCACTAGATCAAGGTATTAGTTATTAGATGGTTTGGTTTAGTTTCTTTTTATTTAATGGCATATCTACTTTCTTGGGTGATTTAATGTCAAAGACATTCTTATAGAAGAACAGTAGTGGTACTATCTAACCCATAGTTGGGAGCTGAGGGTGTTTATACCTTTCAACTGTTATAGAATTAAAAATATACCAATCAAAGTGAATGCTCGATCTTATGAAATTATCTAGATTAGTTAAAACAAAAAGGCACTATTCATAGTCAGTAGTTATTCTAACGACTTAAAGGTTTGGTCTCTTTGTTTAATGGAATATCAACCTTAGTGGGTTATTTAATGACAAAGCCATCCTTGTAGAACACTAAGTAGTCGGGGTGGCCTAAAGTCAGTATCAGCCAATCAGCGAGGTAGTCTATCCCCTTTTCACTAGCTCTAGACCAAGGAGATTGTTTTTGCATCTGAGGTGGAGCGCCACACCGACCATCAGCTCCTTACTTTACCACACAGATCCCTGTGCTACTTGTGGTTTCTAGCCAAACGCTCTACTGACTGATTAGCTGGGGGCTGAGGGTGTTCATACCTTTCCTAAGGGTATTAGTCCAAAAGTGAACATAATAGCATGAGTAGAGTTTAAACTCACTTACAAACAATATCCCAGTCCAGCACTTTAGTCATTATGCCACGGTAAATCACCCCCACCCCACCCCATGTTAAATTCAGAGCTTCCAGTTAGCATCTAACTTGAAAGTCAGTTCAATCCTTGAACCCAGTTTCAGCTAATGGTGGTTGTTTTTTTTTGTTTGATGGCATATCAATCCTTTTCAGGTAATTTAATACCAAATCAAGTCATTTTGATATTAGGTTGCTACAGTACCTGCTGTTGCTTAAATGGTCAACCATCTAAGTATTGAACAGGCTCATTGATGTGGGAACTGGTACTTTCAGTGTGACTTGATTTGGTTGTTTTGTTTTACGGCATTTCAACACTTTTCGGGTGATTTAATGCCAAATCAAGTCATTTTGATATTAGGTTGCTACAGTACCTGCTGTTGCTTAGATGGTCAGCCATCCAAATACTGAACAGGCTCATTACTGCTTAACTTCAGTGATCTAGTGGGAACTGGTGCTTTCAACATGACTTGAACATAAGCTCAGTTTCAGCAGAAAGAAAAGTGATATAAATAATATTATAAAATGTTTTTATTTATTGTTTGATTGAATGTAATGGCACATCAACCCATCCAGGGTTATTTTGTGCCAAGTAGTAAATTATGAAGGAATGGTCTAATTTATTATTCAATCAGTAGAGCGTTCGGCTAGAAACCACAAGATTCCTAGTTCAATACCGCGAACTGATGATGATGATGATAATGATGATATTTGATGATGATGATGATGATGATATTTCAGGTATCATATTTGAATTCCTTTGTAAAAAAAAAAAAAAATCAAAAACCTGAAATTTGATTAGTAGGCCACCCTTACCCCCCCAGGTCATTTTCCATGTTAGTTTGCCTGAGAACTTTTCAGCACCACCCCCCACACACCCCCACCCACCCTCGTATGCATACATGGATAGATAATTATCAACGTGCCACGACGACAAAGTTTCGTTCATCGTAACAAGTCATGCAGAACGCTTTATCTTCAATGAGGATACATGCCATTGTCACTATATTCTTACAAGGGAGTAATCGCCTGATAGCTGTTTATGCAACCAGTGATATCACTAGTATCGTATGTACTAAGCAAATACGTCACAACATTTTTTTTTCTCTACTTATCTTATTTAGATGAACAATTGTCAATACGATTTTTTTTTTTACATTAGTTTTAACTGGTGGTTTTTCCCTGAAATGTAAATGACTATAAGTCTCCTCAGATCACCAGGACTCTTCAAAGTGTTATAGTTTATTTCAACAGCGCTGAAGTCTGGACGGTCCCATTCCTTCCTCTGATTTCCAGTTCCCACAGACTCTTTTTCCAGGCCCTTTCGGACCGTTCCAAGGGTACTAACTACAATTGGTATCACCTTCACTTTCAGGTTGTTTTTTTTTTTGTTTTTTTTTCAGCTCTCTGGCAAGATCCAGGTATTTGTCTATCTTTTCATTTTATTTTATTTTAGTTTTTTTTTTTTTTTTTTTTTTAATTTTCTATTTTTATTTATTTATTTTATTTTATTTCATTTTTACTCTCTGGTTCTCAAGAACGGTAAAATCACCTAGATCACAAGTTCTTTTCTTCTTGTTTATACTAGGTCTGGTCATCTGGCCGGGATTGGGTGATCGGGTTTGTGATTGTTTGTTTTGTTTTGTTTTTTGTTTGTTTGTTTTTTTTTTGGGGGGGGGTATTTGAGGAGGGGGGTATTTTTTATCTCAAAGTCCCAGAGAATTTTATACGTCTCATTTTCAATTAAATTCCCAAAATTACAAACTCGCCATCAGCCATAACTCTATATGTTTTAAGTGGTTGAAAGTGGGAAAGACTAAAGAAATATGACTGATGGCCGAATTGTAGCTACTTGAAGGCATAGTTTTAGGACATAACTGTTCAGTAAAATAACAAAGTAAATGAGTGAAACTCTTTATCTGGATGGTGAATGTAAATAATACATTTCTATGCATTTTCTTTTTTTCTACATTAAAATAAAGTTAGCATAAAATATCATGGATGTGCTTTTCTAGTTTTTTCTGTTCTCCGGCAAGATCCAGGTATCTGTTTATCTGAACCATATGACCTTTAGGCACCCCTTTTGCGATCTCAACTCGTGGGGACACTTTTCTCATTTACACCGTAAAAATCCGGTTGTTTGTTAGGGATTAGGTTTAGGGTTAGGGTTAGGGGTTAGTTTTATAATTTTAAAAAAAACTCTAAAAATCGTCTGTAAACAATTAACCGGATTTTGACGGTGTAAATGGAAAAAATGTCCCCACGAATCGAGATCGCAAAAGGAGTGCCTAATTGTCATATGGTCTGTTTAATCTTTTTGTTTTATTTATTTTACTCTTTGGGTTGCTGGGATGGCAAAATCCACTTGATAACAAATTCTTTTCTTCTTATTAATTAACACTTGGTCTAGTTCGTTTTAGCTCAGTCGGTAGAGCGTCCGCCTGGGAACCACAAGGTCCCTGGTTCGATACCAGCCCTCGCCAACTCAGCCTATGTGTAGCACAGTGATCTGTGCAGTAAAGTGAGGAGCTGATGGTAGGTGTGGCACTCGACCTCGGATGCTAGAAACAATATCCTTGCTCTAGCACTAGTGAAAATGGGATAGACTCCCTCGCTGTCTGGCTGGTACTGACTTTAGACCACCCAACGAATTTTTTTAGGTTTGGTCTTCTGGGATCGGGATTGGGTGAATGGGTGATTCTTTTGTATTTCACAATCGAATTTCTTCTTTTTTTTTTTTGTCTTTTTAGTTGCTTTTTATCGCAATTCCCTTGTCATTATTTCCACGACAACGAGGAACTGGGCGTATCGGAAACAACAATAAAGGATAAACCCTCAGTGAGGAACGAACTTATATCCTTCCCTTTTTCGCCTTGGGAAAGCCGTGTCAGTCATATCAGCTGCTTTACTAAGCTACAAAAGCCTCCTTAGGTCACCAGGTCTCTTCTGAGTATTTTAGCCGATTTCACCAATGCTGTTGTCTGGATGGTCTCAATTCTTCCTCTAATTTCCAGTTCCTCTAGTCTCTTTTCTAAGCTTTTAGGAACCGTTCCAAGTGCCCCAACTACAATTGGTATCACTTTCATCCTTATATTCCAGTTTTTCAATTCTCTGGCAAGGTCCAGGTATTTGTCCAACTTTTCGTTTTCTTTCAGCTTCACCCTGTGATCTGCTGGAACCGCAAATTCTACCAGTTGGCACGTTTTATTCATTTTTTTTTTTTTTTTTTTTTGTTAATCAACACTAGGTCTGGTCTCCTGGCTTGGAAGTGGTGATCCATCTTTATCTCGTAGTCCCAGAGAATTTCATGCGTTTCATTCTCAAGAACAGATTCTAGTTTATGCATATACCATTTTGTTGTAGGGTCAAAATTTAATATTTTGCATAATTCCTAGTGGATCACCTTCTCAACCCAGTCGTGCCTAGTTTTGTATTCCCGTTGTGCTAGTTTGCTACATTCGCTTAGTACATGGTTTACAGTCTCATCTCTGTCACCGCATAGTCTATATTTACTGTTTTGTTGGGTCTTTTTTTTTTTTTTGCTTTGATATAATTTGTCCTTATGCCATTATTTTTTTAACCATGTCCAAGTCTTTTCATGTGCAACCTCTCCGATTTGTCGTTTGAAGTGCCCATATAATGGTTTTCTTCCCATTTTTGTTTTCTAGTTTTCGTTGTTTTTCTGTTTGTCCATATATTACATCTGCTATTGTTGGCTTCTATAAGTAATCTGTCTTTGCTCTTTTTGTGTATTCTTCGAGTTGTTGGATTGTGGCCTCTACGCAAGACCTCTTCCACCTTCTTTTCTTGATACATATAGCCTATCTTTATCATCTCTAGGGTGTAGAGCCTTGTGCATCATCATTAATTTCCTAGTCCTTTAGTCGATCTGTCTGAGTTCATCTTTTGTCCATTTAAGAATAGCCCAGAGTATCTCATAACGGGGACGGCCCAGGTATTTATTCCTTTGATTAGGTTTCTGCTGTTGAGCTTGGTTTCTAAGAGCTTTCTTGTTCTTCTGGGGTATTCTTTTTTAACTTTTCCTTTCATCTCTGTTTGCTTGATATTGTCTGCTTCTAAAAATCCTAAGTATTTGTAACTTTCTTTTTCTTCAAGTGATTTTATAGTCTCTTGATTTGGTAGTTGTATTCCGTACATTAATTTTCTTTCCCCCTTTTTTATTATTAGCATAGCACATTTTTCAATTCCGAATTCCATTCCTATATCTTGGCTATATATTCTAATGGTTTCTAGTTCTTTTTCATTTTTGAAAAAAATTATCATCATTATTATTATTATTATTACTAGCAAATATATGCACCCTCCGGGTGCAAGTATTTGAATTTTAATGTAATGAAATATGTTAAATTTGAAATACTTTTGAAACTAAATAAAAATCCAAATAAAATGATTTGAAACAGAGGGGGTATAATCGAAGAATAGAACAACTTTGAAACTAAGTCTTCCATCATTTTTCATCACTCCCTCCTTTTATTGCTGAATTTTCCTAATTTAACTATTTAGTTAAATTAGGAAGTAAAGAATAAAATTAGTGTTATTTCTTTATATTAAAGGATTTCTTTTAAGATTTATCCCTGAGTTTTTTGCTCATATTCATTAAGAAAAAAACAAACAATTAGAAATCAATAATACCAAGCGCATATTTAATAAAATTAAACTTTTAATATCAATATGCAAATTAGCTTTCCTGTTCACACTGTAACCCGCTATTTTGTTGCATATATAAATACAATTGCATGTTATTAGAATGTAGATAAAGTCAAAAGTATTAATAAGGTATAACAATTTTATCAATAACTGAGGTTTAAATAAAAATAAATTCATGGTGAATGTGACGTCAATAACTAAGGGAATTGTGACTTGAGTAGTGATTTAGTTTCGGCTTCAGACATACAAACACACAATCTCCATTATAATAAGATTAGCAAAATAAAAAATACATTTCTGAAAGATATTGCTTGAGGAGGTGGAAGTTAAAAATTAAATGTCGGAGAGTTTGAACCATAAATCATCAAATCATCAAATTTATTAAAGGAGTAAAAAAAATAAAACAATTTGAAATCGGAACAAAGTTCTATTAACTTTGAATATCTATTAAAATAAAACAAACTATATATAAATATATGATACTGGGGATGTATCTATTAAAACTTGTTTTAAAAAACAATGAGGAGTGTCTAATATTACATGCTCAAATTTTGAGTGTATTTATTCTGTTATGACGATTTCGGGTGTAGTGACGTAAGCAGTGACGTAATTTTTGTTACAGACAAAAACCGGAAGCGAATCTCCATTATTAATAGATAATAGATTAATATTATTATTAATTATTATTATTATTATCATTATTATTATTATTATAGCATTGTTTATAATTTATTTGCTTTTATTGTATTAATTTTTTGTCTTTTTATTTTCTTCCCCATCATAGCCTAAATGCTTTGGAATGAAGGAATTGTTATTCTGGCTGCATCCCAAATCCCATTTTGGTCGATGCCGACTGACAGTGTCCAGATACCATCTTCTTTCACTGTTGAAGTTCATTATTTGGTTCGCCGTCGGCGCAATGACCGGATTCGGTTTGTCCCACATCTACATCCGGCGTCACCAATATAGCGCCCTCTCTCGGCCGCTATGCGACCGAAACTACTGGCTTCAGCTGCTCAAACAACACCACCAGCAACACGGCAACCAACTGAGACGCTACCTGGTGCAGATTCTAGTCACCCACGTCAGCGAGGAATCCCAACTGACCTTTGCGCTAAAGCACAAACTCTGGCACCAGATAGTAAAGCTAAAGATGTCTGCCGGAAATGACGTCATACATTTTGTAGATCAAAGTTTATACCAAAGAGACGGCGGAGATGATCCTACTTGGTTGGTACCGCTTGCAGGATTGAACAATGCAACGTTCATGCAAGGTTTAAAAATGATTATCTACCATTTCTTGAAAAGTTCAGAGCTCAGTCACGAATTTTACTGTTTTGTAACGGAAAACGTTCAACTTGACCATCAAAAATTAAGACGATTATTGAACTCTGTCAGCCTTTTGAAGCCATTGTTGATTAAGAAAGAAACCAAGAGGGAATATATACAAAACCCTGGATGTTTAATGGCATCTAATTGTTCCCCGGCAAATGGTGTGATTCTCAGTCGGCCAACTCTTGAAAATGCATTGACCATTATCAGGACTTGCATGCTTTCTGAACGTTCTGGACCCTTTCTGAATTCCCAACGTAGATTTTACGAATGTATCACAATGTCTACCTTATTTGAATGTGTTGAGTCGCCCAAGGTGAGTATATTTTAAAAAAATCTATTTCTTTTAAATCAATGGTTCTCCAGGTTTTTTTTTACTCATGGACCCCCTTTTAACCCTATTTTACTCTGGTGGACCCTCCCATAGCCATTCGATGTTTAAAAATCCCATTGTAATTTTATAGTTAAATACATTTTGCTTGCGTGGGTCCCCAAAAATTTTATATGGTTCTCCCGGGGGTCCACGTGGACCCCAGTTGAGAACCAGTTTTAAATTAATGTTTCCTTCACATGTTTTTTTTTTGTGCTTTGTTTTTTTTTTTTGGTGGGGGTCAAATTGAAATAGATCACTAAGTAGGCCTGAGCCTATTCTAGTAACGACCAGGTTTGAATTCAGAGTTTTCCTTCTCCTAGACTGGTTGCCTAACCAAGGTTAAAGAGCCCAATCTGCCCTACTATTTACCCATATCTGTAGGGAGAGTAGTTGGATTCATACCTTTCCCAAGGATATTAGTGCTATGTGAATTGTGGCTTCGTCCAGGAATTGAACTCAAGTCCATTTCCTACGACTCTAACCAGTGACATCACATATCAACCGACCGTATTTCCCCATCATCATTGATAAAGTTAAATCCATACAAGACTGCAACATATTCGGGTACATAGAAATGTGTATCATGAATTGAAGAGGTGTGATCGAAACTTAATCTTTAATTAAAAGTTTTGTTGAACTCTGTCTCTACAAACCAGTGTTGATTTTTTTAAAATGAAATGTGTAGTTAAGATCTTTTTGCACATGGTTCTATCAAATATGAATAATTTCTAAACATATCTATTTGACCAATTGATGGAACCAAACAGGTACGACTACTAGACCTACTACTACTACTACGAGTCAGAGTGGACCATTTATATATACTAGCAAATATATGCACCCTCTGGGTGCAAGTATTTAAGTTTAAATGTAATAAAATATTAAATTAAATCAGAAAGGCTAATGAAACTAATTAAGAATTCAAATAAAAATATTTGAAACGGAGGGGGTATAATCGGAAAATAGAACAACTGAAACTTACTCTTTCATCACTTCCGTTTTCAATGCTAAATTTTCCTAATTTAACTATTTAGTTAAAACAGGAAGTAAAGAATAAAATTACAGTTATTTCTTCTTGTTAATGAATTTCTTTTAGGATTATTGAAGAGATTTTTACTCATATTCATTAAGATAAAACCAAACAATTAGAATCAATAATACCAAGCACATTTTTATTAAAATCATTTTTTAAATATCAATATGCAAATTAGCTTTACATTACACTGAAAACTATTTTGTTGTATATATAAATACAATTGCATGTTATTAGTATTTAGGTAAGGCCAACAGTATTAATAATGTCAAACGGTTTATTATTAATTGCAGTTTAAAAAAATAAATCATGGAGAATGTGATGTAAATAACTAAGGAATTGTGACTTGAGTAGAATATAGTTTCGGTTACAGACAAAAACACACAATCTCCATTATAATAAGATATATTGTGAACTCCGAAAAAACGAGTTCATGAGCTTCAAAAAGAAAGGAGACATCTCCACTCCACTCTAGACGGTAAGCCCCTTAAGCCAGTAGAACAATTCACATACCTAGGTAGTAATATCTCATCCACAGATGACAATATTAATGCATAAATAGGAAAGGCATGGCTGGCCACAAACAAATTGTCAGTCATATGGAAATCTGATCTCACTGACAAGCTGAAGCGACATTTCTTCCAGGCTGTAGTCATATCAGTACTGCTGTATGGCTGCACCACCTGGACCCTGACGGCGCCTTGAGAGTAAGCTAGATGGGACCTACACAAGAATGTTGCGTGCAGTACCGAACAAGTCGTGGGCACCCCACAAGGGAGCAGCTGTATGGTCACCTGCCCCCTATCTCACAGATCATCCGAGTGAGACGGACTAGACATGCAGGACACTGCTGGAGAAGCAGGGACGAACTCATAAGCGATGTTCTCCTGGGAAGCCAACACATGGACATGCTAGTGTGGGCCGCCCAGCAAGGACCTACATTGACCAGCTATGTAAAGATGCTGGCTGCAGCGAGGAAAACTCCCAGGTGCAATGAATGATAGGGAAGGTTGGCGAGAGATTGTCATGGATATCCGTGCTGCCTGCACGACATGATGATGATGATGAGGAAAAATGAGTAAAGAAAAGAAATGTAAATGGATAAAATGAATTTAATCGATATCACATTAATCGATATCACTTACACATGTGTTTCGGTCAGTTTATGTGTGTGAAAATATTTCACACACATAAACTGACCGAAACACATGTGTAAGTGATATCGATTAATGTGATATCGATTAAATTCATTTTATCCATTTACATTTCTTTTCTTTACTCATTTTGCCTCATATTGTCGGATTCAATTCCTTTTCCATTTATATTATATATATATATATATATATATAATCTGTGTCAATGTTCTATATATACTGGGTGCATTAGAAAAATTGATATAATATCGTTATTTGATAATTTCACCAATTCTCGTTCAAATGATCTCAATTTTTTAACTTAGGGAGAACAGCATGACAAGAACCAGTGAGCTGTGGTCAAGATAGACATTTGGGTCAATTAAGTTGGACACATGCTAGAAGACAGATTAACTGAGGGCTAAAAGAGTGAATCAGGTAGGGGGGGCTTTGTCCATTGCAGTATGACAGAATTGTGAAATAGTGCAAGCTGGCCACATTATGAAAGTAGCACCTAAAGTTTTTTTTCTAGTATTCAAATCAAATACATGTGTCCCAGGATGCATTAAATTTAAAAAGATATCAGGATCACTGGAAGCAGGTGAAGATATATAGCTATTAAAAAAAGGTAATTTATGAGGAAGTGCGTCCCGGTCTCCTGCCTCAGAAATTGCTACCCGGTGACTATTAAAATAACGTCCCCAGCTATGTCGGTGTTACTTGAAAGAAAACAACCAACTTTGGGCGTTAAATGTATTTTAGAGGGGGGGGGGCTTCTCTTTTTTGGCGTAATTCTTATTTATTTATCGTAATTTGTTGTAATTCTTGTTCATTTATAGAAATTTGTCTTAATTCTTGTTCATTTATAGAAATTTGTCGTAATTCTTGTTTATTTATCGTAATTTGTCGTAATTCTTGTTTAGATATGAAGATGGATATATAGTTTGGAATAGACTGAGACAAAATAATATAGATAGATATGAACAAATGGAGATAGATAGATAGATAGATATTTTCGACAAGTAAATGTATTTGTGGGGTGTCGCTTCTTTTTTGTCGTAATTCTTGTTTATTTAAACTAAAGACAAGACATTAAACAAACATGAATAAAAGAAAATCTGAGACGACATAGCTGGGGACGTTATTTTAATAGTCACCGGGTAGCAATTTCTGAGGCAGGAGACCGGGACACACTTCCTCATAAATTACCAAAAAAAAGATGGTTGGCAACCTTCCGTCTATTTAAGACGATGGTAGTATCCGTTTTTTTTTGTTTTTTTTTTTTTAATTACCTACAGCTACGTGAGTGGCTGAACAGACCGATCCTTGAATGGCAGTCTCTGGTGCAGTGGCTGCGAACAAAAGGTGATGCTTTCTGTAGGTGTTGGGGACCTGATAGTTAATGAGACATGTCCACTCAAGAGAGTCCATATGAAAATTAGATGAACGTTTACGCTTGAAATACTTCAATGAGGATGTGTGAATTATCAGAATATGAAAGTTACATTAACTATTTTGTAACTGAACTACAGTTACACAAAAGGCAATAAAAATATAATGTATCTCGATTCATTGATGTTTAAAATGAGTGTAAAAGAAAAAATGTTTCGTGAAAGGAGAAACCAAGCTTAAAAGAAATAACTAAGTCTTTTAGTTTTAATCTGAGATGAATTCAACATTGAAATACAATAACTGAGTCACTTCAGTTGTGAGAATGAGTTGGCAAAATGTATTGAATGGGGCCCTGTCGGTTGGGGTTGTAGAATACACCAATTACCTCTATAGACCCCACTACCATCAATGGGTCAATCGCCGTGAGTGGTGACCCGTGATGCTTAAGGACTGAATCAGTGATAACTGGGTCACTTCAGTTGTGAGAATGAGTTGGCAAAATGTATTGAATGGGGCCCTGTCGGATGGGGTTGTAGAATACACCAATTACTCCTCTATAGACCCCACCACCAGCAATGGATCAATCGCCGTGAGTGGTGACCCGTAATGCTTAAGGACTGAATCAGTGATAACTGAGTCACTTCAGTTGTGAGAATGAGTTGGCAAAATGTATTGAATGGGGCCCAGTCGGATGGGGTTGTAGAATACACCAATTACTCCTCTATAGACCCAACATTGAAATACAATAACTGAGTCACTTCAGTTGTGAGAATGAGTTGGCAAAAAAAGATAAAACAAAACAAAATTAAATAAAATAAATAAAATGAAATAAAAAACCCAAGTTGTTGGCGTCTGGACTCTGGCATCCTTAGTAACGGTTGGTCAATAATGTCTCTATCTATACTACTAACCTTTCTTCTTTCATATACCTCGGTATCAATTTTTTTTTTTGTTGCTGTTTAAAGAAAAATATTTATATATATATATATATATATATATATCACGTCGGGGTCACCAATTTATGGGGAATAAGTCTTACGTTATTAAATGAAGAGAGATGAAAAATACAACTGGTTGCAACACTCCACTTTGGCCCATACTCTGACCTGAAGTGGTAGTACCTGTTAGGGTCCCATCTATGGGTTAAATAGAAAAACATGAGTTTATAAACATAAATTGTATTATGCATTAAGAATGAATTTATTTCACAACTTTATCGGCATTAAATGACCCACTGAGGTTGATATGCCGTAAAATAAAACAAAAAACAAAAAAAAAAATACATACATATTTACCAAACCCCTCCACACCAATAGGATGTGACACAAGATCAATTTCTTAAGCGGAGTTCAACAGGTTTGAATTCGGGGTTTTCATTCTCTTAGACTATTTGCCTAATCAAAGTTAAAGAGCCCAGTCTGACCTACTATTTACCCATAGCTGGAGGGAGAGTAGTTGGATTCATACATTTCCTAAGGATATTTATTCTGTTGGGTGGGGGGACATGCTTCTAGGTACCGGGCTGTTGTATAACGATTAACTCCAAGAGTTTATAGAAAGATTTTGTAGTTGGCAAGGTCTGTATCAAACCAGGAACCTTCAGTTTCCCAGCCCGACACTCTACCGATTGAGCTATCGACCATTGATATCGACGTTATGTGAAATGCAAACATCCTCATTCAGGAATTTAACTCGTCTCGATGTGTTTTTAATAACTTCTAAAATTATTCTCTCTCTGATGGCCTTGTAGGGAATTATCTTCCCTTTGCCTGGAAGAGTTATCTTCCCGCTGTGTTGCCGTTTGTTCCCACCAGGGGACCTCTGGTATATAAGCAGCTGATTCAAATGCTTCTCTCTCTCTCTTTCTTTACTGCCTCTGAATGAGCACATGAGTTAGACATAAGTCTACCCCCTTCTCGGTGGGGCTTTGGCCCCCCTTACATTACTGTAAGTCTTTTATACAGCATGGACTATCCTTTAGTTCCATGTCTGTAACATTTATATTTTTTGTACATTTGGGTATCTCGTTTATACCGAAATATTGTATCTTGTATTTACCATTCATGAATTTGTCCTTTTATCTCTACTCTTATATCTTATTTGTATCTTATGTATCTATGTACCTTATGTATCTTATCGTTACCATGTGCTGTACACCTATTAAATGTTTTGTCTCACAACGCGTCGGAGCTGTTGTTCATTAATTAACTTTGAATCTTACAGCCTCATCCAAATAATTGTTCTTCTTATACTTCCAGGTTCACGGAATATTCCGATTAGGATACAAATGTGAATCCGCCGAGCAACGTTTTGTTTATCCTGAAGAAGTCAAATACCCAACGTCGAAATCTAGTCATTTTCCTATGGAAATTCTCACCTCGAAAAGATATGAATTTGAGCACCTGCAACAACTTATGACGCGTTTATCTTTAGAGTCATCGGCCGTTACAAATATGGTCGAATTCATCCAACACAACAGGTCTCTGGACGCGTATCAAATACACGCCTATCAAAAGTGGCTTACTAGTCAAACCTTTCCACAAAGTCTCCCATTCCCCGACTCCCTCGAGACGTCCCCTTGGCATTACACAAACGACCGATATATCTACACTACACACAATCTGCACAAAAGTCCAACACAGAAACTATCCGTCAAAAACTCTTCCCTACTCTTGGACACAACCCGGAACGTACTATTCGGCACGTGGCAAATGTTCGATCAATACATCACCGGACTTCGATTCCGTTATTCCTACCGGCACATCCACCCGGTGCTGGGTGCCCGCCACCTCTTGCGAATCGGAGCCACTCTACGCCCAAAGCACCCTCATCAGACAAAACCGCGTTTATGTAACATGACATTCTATACATGCCAAAAGTACGAGTGGCCTCCCCTTAGCAAATTCGAAAACACCAGAGAGCAGCAATCCAGCAAAGATGAAAAGCACATCTCACTTATTGTCCCCGTCGCCGGCAGACATAAGGCATTTCTCCGCTTCTTAGAAACGCTGGGTCGTATCTTCCAGGTCGAGACCAATATCGACGTCATATTCATCGTTTTCAAACTCGGTTCGAATCGACTGACAATCTCCGTCATTGAATCCCTCCGCAGAAAACACAAAAATGTTACAATTAAGGTTATTTTGAAACAGGAACTATTCGCTCGAGCAATCGCATTACAGATCGGAGTCACCCACGCGCGGGACGGAGCGATTTTATTATTTGTGGATGTTGATATGGCGTTCAGCAACTCCTTTTTGCATCGAGTTCGACTTAACACCATTCTCGGACGGCAGGCTTATTTTCCTATTTATTTCAGCCAATACAGTTCTGCTCCGAAATGCGAATTGCGAGGAAACTGTTCCGTGTTCAATTTCAAACCCACATATGGTTTATGGAGATATTTTGGATTCGGCATGGTGTCGATATACAAACAGGACTTTTTAAAGATCGGCGGTTATGACCTAACAATAAAAGGTTGGGGCCAGGAAGATATCAGTTTTTATGAATTTTCCCTTAAAAATCTGACGGTGTTCAGGGCACCCGATCCGGGACTAGTTCATGTCTATCACAACAAATCCTGTTCACCCACGTTGTCTCCACTGCAATACGAGATGTGTCTAGGGTCAAAATTTGACATATTCAACCACCAGAGAACACTATCGAATATCACCTACAACAACCCTCATATACTTGACAGACCTGTTGGGTAAAATCTATTTTTCTTATCATTTATACAAGACAGTGCTGAGAAGTTCTCAGCCCAAACAAGAAAATAATGATATATTTTGTTCTTCTGTTTTATTTCAAATTTTTATAAAAATGAGTTACCTCCTAAAAATGAAATTTAAATAAAAAATAAAAATTAAAAACAAAAAACATGGCTTCCCTTACAAATATTTTTTCTTAATCCTCAGAATCCGTACAGTTGGTATTTGTACTGTAGGGACGTCCAAAAACGCATCACGTGATCAGTTCAGGCCATCTTCAACCAACAATCCAAAATATATTTTTAATTTTTTTAAAAATCTTCCTCCACCACAAAAAAAATAACGAACAGTTAATTTAAAAAATCAAATTATCCAATTGCAAAAAAATTACTCATGAAAAATAAGTCAAATGTTATTTTTTTCACAAGTCTTCTTGTTTACAATGAAGAGCGTTAATATACATATTAGCTCCCTTTGATAATTATACTTTTAAATCTATGGGTGACTATAATTGACATATTGCACCCGTTCAAATTTATAAAAATTATTTAAAAAAATTTTTTAAAATGAAAATTTAAAAAAAAAAATTCTTAGAAAAAAAAATAAGATAATAAAGAAATGCTTACTTTTCTTGCAAAAAGGCCGAGGTGGAACAGACAGAAGATTTTACACAAAAAAATAGACAGTAGTAAGACTGGAATAAGAAGATGTAATGCAAGATGAAGATCGAATGTAATGTAATGTAATGTGAAGATGGAATAAGAAGACAGTAGTAAGACTGGAATAAGAAGATGCAACGTGTCTCGCTTTTAGTTGTGAAAAACTTCAATAAAGATAACCAATGTTTATTAAAACAACTAGCAAAATAAAAAGAGACACTCCGGGCAATGTAAAAATAATTTTTTGAAAGATATTGCCTGAGGGGATGGGAGCTGAAAATTCAATGTCATAGAGTGTGTACCATAAGTATGTAAAATCGTCAAATTTATTAAAGGAGTAAAAAAAAAAAAGAAAGAAAGACAATTTGAAATGGAAACAGTTCCGATAACTTTAAATATTATATTAGAATAAAACAATCTATCTATAAATATATAACGCCAGGCATCTATTTATTGAAACAATGAGGATTGTCTAACGTTGCATGCTCACATTTTGAGTATATTTATTCTATGTTATGACGTTGGATTATGTGTTGGGTAATGTGACTTTTTTTTTTCCTCGTAGAAAAAACATTTTTTTTAGATAGTTTTTAAAATTGATATAAAAGAAACAAAAAAAAAAAAGTGAACTAGTGACAGCATATCCATTAGTTGAATGAAAATTATTTTCTGGTATCTAAAATGTCTTCAATTGACCTTCATATATCTGAATTCAGGACACTTGGCAGTGAGCTCTCTAATTATTATTATTATTTTGTTCACTTGATTTTGCTAATTAATTAATTTCTATTTATTATTATTATTATTATTACTAGCAAATATATGCACCCTCCGGGTGCAAGTATTTAAGTTTTAATATAATAAAATATCATATTAAATTAGAAAGGCTAATGAAACTGAATAAGAATGCAGATAAAAAAAACATTTGGAACAGAGGGGTATGATTGAAAAATAGAACAACTTTGAAACTAACTCTTCCATCATTTCCATCTTCCTCTTTCATTGGTAAATTTTCTTAATTTAACTATTTAGTTAAAATAGGAAGTAAAGAATAAAATTACAGAAATTCTTCTTGTTAATGGATTTCTTTTAAGATTATATCCCCGAGATCTTTGCTCATATTCAATAAGATAAAACCAAACAATTAGAAATCAATAATACTAAGCATATTTATTAAAATCATTTTTTAAGATCAATATGCAAATTAGCCTTCCCATTCACATTGTAATCCGCTATTTTGTTGTATATAAAAATACAATTGCATGTTATTAGTATGTAGATATAGTCTACAGTCTTAATGATGTAAAACAATTTTATTAATAATTGAGATTTAAATAAAAATAAAATCATGGAGAATGTGATGTAAATAACAAATGGAATTGTGACATGTATACTAATATAGTTTCGGTTACAGACAGAAAAACCCACAATCTCCATTATAATAAGAAGATTTTGTTCACTTGATTTTGCAATATGGCGGTTCATGAAAGTAGTGCACTTTGGAGGAGGCAATCAACCACTTTCTGAGTCAGATCGAGGGTTGCTGTATGTCTAAGAACCCAAAATCGACAAAGATTACAATGCATCACTGAAGACTGCCCTTGGGGCCCAGAGATGTATAATTCAACATTACATACATATACATACATATATCTTATTATAATGGAGATTGTGTGTTTGTTTGTCTGTAACCGAAACTATATCACCACTCAAGTCACTATCCATTTAGTTATTATACATCACATTCTCCATGAATCATTTTTATTTAAGCCTCAATTATTAATAAAATTGATTTTCATTATTAATACTGCTGGTCATATCTACATACTAATAACATGCAATTGTATTCATATGTACAGCAAATAGCTGTTTACAGTGTAAACGGCAAGCCTAATTTGCATATTGATATTTAAAATTTGATTTTAATAAATATGTGCTTGGTATTGTTGATTTCTAATTATTTGATTTTATCTTAATGAATATGAGCAAAAATCTCGGAGATAAATCTTAAAAGAAATCAATTAAAAATAACTGTAATTTTATTCTTTACTTCCTAATTTAACTAAATAGTTAAATTAGAAAAGTTTAGCAAGGAAAGACGGAGGTGATGGAAGAAGAAGCTACAGCTGTTATATTTTTTCGATTATACACCTCTCTGTTTCAAATCATTTTATCTGCATTCTTATTTAGTTTCTTTAGACTTTCTAATTTAATATATATTATATTTTATGACATTAATACTTGCACCCGGAGGGTGCATATATTTGCTAGTATATATATATATATGGAAAAATGATGAGGAAATTAATCATTTCTATAACAGTGTCCTGATGATGGTTTAATACCAAAATACTTAAGTATAGACATATAAAATTGTTTTCCTCTGATGATAACATCCTGTGTTTGTTATATTTTTGGAAAATATTTTCTTCACATATATATATGTATGTATATATAGTTGACAGTTTTTAACTTAAATTCAAATATAATTTAAGTTACAATATAAACCGGAAAGGAAACGTAACATTAGCTACAATAAACAATTCAAATTATATCTCAACAGAACTTCACATCTATTTAATTCTATTATTTTTAAGTTTCTTCTATAATATATCCATATATTT
>CM042160.1:88000954-88090954 GCA_023376005.1 Doryteuthis pealeii
AAAAACAACGAAAACTAGAAAACGAAAAAGGGAAAGAAAACCATTTATGGGCACTTCAAACGACAAATCGAGCAGGTTGCACATGAAAAGACTTGGACATTGGTTAAAAAAATAATGGCATAAGGACAAATTATATCAAAGCAAAAAAAAAAAAAAGACCCCAACAAAACAGTAAATATAGACTATGCGGTGACAGAGATGAGACTGTAAACCATGTACTACGAAGGAATGTAGCAAACTAGCACACGGGAGTACAAAACTAGGTATGACTGGGTTGGAAAGGTGATCCACTAGGAATTATTGCAAAAAATTTAAATTTTGACCATACAACAAAAATGGTATATGCATAAACTAGAATCTGTTCTTGAGAATGAAACGCATGAAATTCTCTGGGACACGAGATAAAGATGGATCACCACTTCCAAGCCAGGGAGACCAGACCTAGTGTTGATTAACAAAAAAAAAAAAAAAAAAAAATGAATAAAACGTGCCAACTGGTAGAATTTGCGGTATCCAGCAGATCACAGGGTGAAGCTGAAAGAAAACGAAAAGTTGGACAAAATACCTGGACCTTGCCAGAGAATTGAAAAAACTGGAATATAAGGATGAAAGTGATACCAATTTGTAGTTGGGGCACTTGGAACGGTTCCTAAAGCTTAGAAAAGAGACTAGAGGAACTGGAAATTAGAGGGAAGATTGAGACCATCCAGACAACAGCATTGGTGAAATCGGCTAAAACTCAGAAGAGACCTGGTGACCTAAGGAGGCTTTTGTAGCTTAGTAAAGCAGCTGATATGACTGACACGGCTTTCCCAAGGCGAAAAAGGGAAGGATATAAGTTTCGTTCCTCACTGAGGGTTTATCCTTTATTGTTTTTTCCGATACGCCCAGTTCCTCGTTGTCGTGGAAATAATGACAAGGAATTGCGATAAAAGCAACTAAAAAGACAAAAAAAAAAAAAGAGAAATTCGATTGTGAAATACAAAAACAATCACCCATTTCACCCAATCCCGATCCCAGAAGACCAAACCTAAAAAAATTCGTCGGGTGGTCTAAAGTCAGTACCAGCCAGACAGCGAGGGAGTCTATCCCATTTTCACTAGTGCTAGACCAAGGATATTGTTTCTAGCATCTGAGGTCGAGTGCCACACCTACCATCAGCTCCTCACTTTACTGCACAGATCACTGTGCTACACATAGGCTGAGTTGGCGAGGGCTGGTATCGAACCAGGGACCTTGTGGTTCCCAGGCGGACGCTCTACCGACTGAGCTAAAACGAACTAGACCAAGTGTTAATTAATAAGAAGAAAAGAATTTGTCATCAAGCGACCAAAGAGTAAAATAAATAAAACAAAAAGATTAAACAGACCATATGACAATTAGGCACTCCTTTTGCGATCTCGATTCGTGGGGACATTTTTTCCATTTACACCGTCAAAATCCGGTTAATTGTTTACAGACGATTTTTAGAGTTTTTTTTAAATTATAAAACTAACCCCTAACCCTAACCCTAAACCTAATCCCTAACAAACAACCGGATTTTTACGGTGTAAATGAGAAAAGTGTCCCCATGAGTTGAGATCGCAAAAGGGGTGCCTAAAGGTCATATGGTTCAGATAAACAGATACCTGGATCTTGCGGAGAACAGAAAAAACTAGAAAAGCACATCCATGATATTTTATGCTAACTTTATTTTAATGTAGAAAAAAAGAAAATGCATAGAAATGTATTATTTACATTCACCATCCAGATAAAGAGTTTCACTCATTTACTTTGTTATTTTACTGAACAGTTATGTCCTAAAACTATGCCTTCAAGTAGCTACAATTCGGCCATCAGTCATAATTTCTTTAGTCTTTCCCACTTTCAACCACTTAAAACATATAGAGTCATGGCTGATGGCGAGTTTTGTAATTTTGGGAATTTAATTGAAAATGAGACGTATAAAATTCTCTGGGACTTTGAGATAAAAAATACCCCCCTCCTCAAATACCCCCCCCAAAAAAAACACCCCCCCCCAAAAAAAAACCAAACAAACAAAAAACAAAACAAAACAACAAAACACAAACCCCGATCACCCAATCCCGGCCAGATGACCAGACCAGTATAAACAAGAAGAAAAGAACTTGTGATCTAGGTGATTTTACCGTTCTTGAGAACCAGAGAGTAAAAATGAAAAAAATAAAATAAATAAATAAAAAATAGAAAATTAAAAAAAAAAAACTAAAAAAAACTAAAATAAAATAAAATGAAAAGATAGACAAATACCTGGATCTTGCCAGAGAGCTGAAAAAAAAAAACAAAAAAAAAAAACAAACTGTGTAACCTGAAAGTGAAGGTGATACCAATTGTAGTTAGTACCCTTGGAACGGTCCGAAAGGGCCTGGAAAAAGAGTCTGTGGGAACTGGAAATCAGAGGAAGGAATGGGACCGTCCAGACTTCAGCGCTGTTGAAATAAACTATAATACTTTGAAGAGTCCTGGTGATCTGAGGAGACTTATAGTCATTTACATTTCAGGGAAAAACCACCAGTTAAAACTAATGTAAAAAAAAAAAATCGTATTGACAATGGTTCATCTAAATAAGATAAGTAGAGAAAAAAAAATGTTGTGACGTATTTGCTTAGTACATACGATACTAGTGATATCACTGGTTGCATAAACAGCTATCAGGCGATTACTCCCTTGTAAGAATATAGTGACAATGGCATGTATCCTCATTGAAGATAAAGCGTTCTGCATGACTTGTTACGATGAACGAAACTTTGTCGTCGTGGCACGTTGATAATTATCTATCCATGTATGCATACGAGGGTGTGTGGGGGTGTGTGGGGGGTGGTGCTGAAAAGTTCTCAGGCAAACTAACATGGAAAATGACCTGGGGGGTAAGGGTGGCCTACTAATCAAATTTCAGGCTTTTGATTTTTTTTTTTTTTTACACAGGAATTCAAATATGATACCTGAAATATCATCATCATCATCAAATATCATCATCATCATTATCATCATCATCATCAGTTCGCGGTATTGAACTAGGAATCTTGTGGTTTCTAGCCGAACGCTCTACTGACTGAATAATAAATTAGACCATTCCTTCATAATTTACTACTTGGCACAAAATAACCCTGGATGGGTTGATGTGCCATTACATTCAATCAAGCAATAAATAAAAACATTTTATAATATTATTTATATCACTTTTCTTTCTGCTGAAACTGAGCTTATGTTCAAGTCATGTTGAAAGCACCAGTTCCCACTAGATCACTGAAGTTAAGCAGTAATGAGCCTGTTCAGTATTTGGATGGCTGACCATCTAAGCAACAGCAGGTACTGTAGCAACCTAATATCAAAATGACTTGATTTGGCATTAAATCACCCGAAAAGTGTTGAAATGCCGTAAAACAAAACAACCAAATCAAGTCACACTGAAAGTGCCAGTTTCCACATCAATGAGCCTGTTCAATACTTAGATGGTTGACCATTTAAGCAACAGCAGGTACTGTAGCAAACTGATATCAAAATGACTTGATTTGGTATTAAATTACCTGAAAAGGGTTGATATGCCATCAAACAAAATTTTTTTTAAAAACAACCACCATTAGCTGAAACTGGGCCCAAGAATTGAACTGACTTTCAAGTTAGATGCTAACTGGAAGCTCTGAATTTAACATGGGGTGGGGGTGGGGGGTAATTTACCGTGGCATAATGACTAAAGTGCTGGACTGGGATATTGTTTGTAAGTGAGTTTAAACTCTACTCATGCTATTATGTTCAGTTTTGGACTAATACCCTTTGGAAAGGTATGGACACCCTCAGCCCCCAGCTATTCAGTCAGTAGAGCATTCGGCTAGAAACCACAAGGTTCCTAGTTCAATACCGGTCCTCGCCAACTCAGTGTATGAGTAGCACAGGGATCTGTGTGGTAAAGTAAGGAGCTGATGGTAGGTGTGGTGCTCCACCTCAGATGCAAAAACAATCTCCTTGGTCTAGAGCTAGTGAAAAGGGGATAGACTACCTCGCTGATTGGCTGATACTGACTTTAGGCTACCCCGATGACTTAGTGTTCTACAAGGATGGCTTTGTCATTAACTAACCCACTAAGGTTGATATTCCATTAAACAAAGAGACCAAACCTTAAAGTCTTTAGAATAACTACTGACTATGTATATTGCCTTTTTTAACCAATCTAGATAATTTCATAAGATCGAGCATTCACTTTGATTGGTATATTTTTCATTTTATAACAGTTGAAAGGTATGAACACCCTCAGCCCCCAACTATAGGTCAAATAGTACCACTACTGTTCTTCTTCAAGAATGTCTTTGACATTAAATCACCCAAGAAAGTTGATATGCCATTAAATAAAAAAAGCTAAACCAAACCATCTTAACTAATACCTTGATCTAGTGCTAGTGAAAAGGGGATAGACTCCCTTGCTGTCTGGCTGATAACGACTTTAGGCCACCCTGATGACTTTATTTTCACTTTACTACCATTCTTTTAGAAGGATGGCTTTGGTATTAAATAACCCATGAAGGTCAATATGCCATGTCAGTAGTGGACCTTCCTGCTCTGAAACCAGCCTGAGACTCAGCGTATGAGTAGCACAGGGCTCTGTGCGGTAAAGTAAGGAGCTGATGGTAAGTGTGGCGCTCCACCCCATACGTTAAAATAATCTCCTTAATCTAGCGCTAGTGAAAAGGGGATAGACTCCCTCGCTGTCTGGCTGATACCGACTTTAGGCCACCCCGATGACTTACTTACTTATTTACTTAAATTTGAAAAAAAAAAATTCTCATATATCTAATTTAATTTCTATGTTGAAGCAACATAAGGCGCTCTAAACCAAAAGTGCCCCCCGCCCTGTCGGCTGGGGGCGTTAGAATGCACCGACTGCACCTCTGCAGAGGGGTAAGACTCCCCCAATGGGGCCACCTGTTTGCCGTGGGTGGCAACCCGTGATGCTTAAGGATGGAGTTTTGGTAGATGAGCAGTCCATGACCTGCAACACTCCACTTAGAACCTTACTTAGGCTAGAAGGGCGGTCGGAGAGGCCCCCTCCGATCAATCGGCTGGTTACGTCAAGCCCTAGCACCTATCCTAACCCTATTGCCCTTATGGCAAGCCCCAATCCCTTTTTTTATCATATGGGTGCTAGAAGGTGGTGGCTGCGGGTCTACATGTCCTGAGAACGACGTTAAACTCTATCTGATGGTGAGGTTCCAGTTTTGGAGGTTTGGGGAATGTGGAGCACCCCTTGATCACCATTGCTCCCTGGTCCACTCTGACCCGGAGTGGTAGTACCTGTTAGGATTACATGTATGGGTTAAATAGAAAAACATGAGTTTATAAACAAAATTGTATTATCCATTAAAAATGAAATTATTTCAAAACTTTGTCGGCATTAAACATTTTTGAATACCAAATTACCAATAGAAGTATTCGGCATAAAATAACTCAAGGGGTTGACATGCTGTAAAACCCAACCAACCAAACCAAACCAGAAATGCCCCGGGACCCCAAGATCTAAATACGGCTCTGTCACCCTCGTCCACACATAAAAAACCCATTGAGGATTGAGGAAAGAAAAGTTGGTTAAATCCCACTTAAGGGACATAAATTCCACCATTGTATGTCACCCCGTCGAAAAAAAATATACTAAAAATCAAGGAATTAATCGAATTTAATGAAATTTTCAGTGTTGATATCTATTAATAATGGAGATTCGCTTCCGGTTTTTGTCTGTAACAAAAACTGCGTCACTACTTACGTCACATTACCAACACATAATCCAACGTCATAACATAGAATAAATATACTCAAAATGTGAGCATACAACGTTAGACAATCCTCATTGTTTCAATAAATAGATGCCCGATGTTATATATTTATATATAGATTGTTTTATTCTAATATATTTAAAGTTATCGGGACTGTTTCCATTTCAAATTGTCTTTCTTTCTTTCTTTCTTTTAATCCTTTAATAAATTTGACGATTTTACATACTTATGGTACACACTCTATGACATTGAATTTTCAGCTCCCATCCCTTCAGGCAATATCTTTCAAAAAATAATTTTTACATCGCCCGGAGGGTGTTTTTTTAATTTTGTACTAGTAATAATAATAGTAGTAATAATAGTAATAGTAGTAGTAGTAGAATTCAGAATTGAAAAATATGCCATGCTGGTATTAATGAATAAACAATATAATGCACCAGTTATTTTATTTGAAAAAAACTTTTACATTTTTTCAGGTCAGATAACTTTGAACAACGTATCTTTGAGGCGGAACACATATTCTCAAAGATACGTTGTTCAAAGTTAACTGACCTGAAAAAAATGTTAAAAGTTTTTAATAAAATAACTGGTGCATTATATATTTTATTCATTAATATATCAACACTGAAAATTTCATTAAATGTGGTTAATTTCTTTATTTCTGGTATATTTTTCTTTCGTCAGGGTGACATACGACGGTGGAATTTATGTCCGTTAAGTAGGATTTAACCGAAAGGTTTCTATTGCATAAGTGTCAGTTGTAAAGTGAGTCACTGTGGTGTCATGTGACAGATCTGAGCATGCGTAGTTTGGAGCATGCGTCATGTCTTGACCATCCCTGACCATATGTGTGCAGCTATTCCAAATATTCATGACGCAGTTTAACACTCTTGGCACTTTGTTTCTCGAGTGTCTTTTGTATTTACCAAACGGGTAAAGGGTTGGTTGGTTGGTTGGTTGGATTTTATGTCATGTCAACCCTTGTTGGGTTATTTTATGCTGAAGACGTTTTTGTTTTATTCATTCTTGTTGGGTTAGTTGATTGGTTGGTTGGTTGGTTGGTTGGATTTTATGTCATGTCAACCCTTGTTGGGTTATTTTATGCTGAAGACGTTTTTGTTTTATTCATTCTTGTTGGGTTAGTTGATTGGTTGGTTGGTTGGTTGGTTGGATTTTATGTCATGTCAACCCTTGTTGGGTTATTTTATGCTGAAGACGTTTTTGTTTTATTCATTCTTGTTGGGTTAGTTGATTGGTTGGTTGGTTGGTTGGTTGGATTTTATGTCATGTCAACCCTTGTTGGGTTATTTTATACCAAAAGACGTTCTGTTTTATTCATTCAAGTTGAGTATTCAATTTGGTAATTTATGAGGAAGTGCATCCCGGTCTCCCGCCTCAAAGACCGCTACCCGGTGACTATCAAAATAACAACCCCAGCTCGTCGTAATTCTTGTTTATTTATCGTAATTTGTCGTAATTCTTGTTTAGATATGAAGATAGATATATAGTTTTGAATAGACTGAGATAGATAGATAGATAAACAAACAAAATAATATAGATAGATAAGAATAAATGGAGATAGATAGATATTTTCGACAAGTAAATGTATTTGGGGGGGGGGGTCGCTTTTTTTTTTGTTGTAATTCTTGTTTATTTAAACTAAAAACAAGACATTAAACAAACATAAATAAAAAAAAACTTAGTATTTAAAGTAATATAGATAAATATGAACAAATTGAGATAGATAGATAGATGGATAGTTTTGAATAGACTGAGCTGGGGACGTTATTTTAATAGTCACCGGGCAGCAACTCTTGAGGCAGGAGACCGGGACGCACTTCCTCATAAATTACCTTCAATTTTTCTTTCAAAAGTCAATTATTTTTAAAATACATTTTTTTAAATTCATTTTTTGTCTATTTAACCCATAGATGGGACCCTAACAGGTACTACCAATTCAGATCAAAGTGAACCTGGGAGTAATGGCAATGAAGGGGTACTTCACACTCCCCAGATCTTCAGAATTGTAAACTCACCACTAGAAGTAGTTTAACGTCATACCCAGGACACTAAGCCCCCTCATCCACTGCTCTATAGCATATATATGATAGCAAATGATTCTAAAGGCTAAATTTTGTGAAAGCGAGGAGTTTTAGTGCATTTTAGTAGACGATCTTTGATGCTATTTCCTCAAACAATGGTGTAAGTAAAAGATCTAATTTTTGGTATCAGTATTCAGTATACTAACACACAACTTTTGCATAGATGGATGATTTGATATTTTTTAAAAAGTGAAAAATCGACCTACCCTAATGTTTACTTTAAAAGCTATTACTATTAGTTCAATATGTAAAAAGGATAATAATTCTTTCTTTGTTCTTTTCTTTTCTCTTCTTCTTCTTTTCTTTTTTCAAACTTTGTTTCTTTTCTGCTTTTTTTTCTATTTCATTGAAACAGACGATAAGTGCTATCACTTACTATCTCTCACCTTTCTTTTAAAGTCGACGAAGCGGCCTAATGTCGATATCAGTCGAACAGCGAAGGAGTCTATTTCATTTTCACTAGCGCTAGACAAGGGAAATTGTTTTTGCGTCTGAGGTGGAGCGCCACACCTACCATCAGTCCCCCCATTTACTACACAGATCTCATCTGTGTTACTCATGCTTCGAGTTAGCGAGGCTTGGTATCGAACCCGTAAACTCAAAATACTCACCAAGGTCTAATATTATAGCATTATTATATCCAATTGTATACTAACACTGAATAGGTGGAAAGAAAGACAAGATAAACTCATTTACACATATGTGTTTACCCAATTACTCTTTCATAAGTAGGGCACAAGGTTAATTTTTAAGCAGGGTTTAGCAGGTTTGAATTGTTTTTCTTCTTCTGGACTGGTTGCCATACCAACGTTAAAGAGCTCAGTATGACCTACTATTTACCCATAGCTGAAGGGTATTTGCCTCATACCCCACTTGTATGGCTCGACACAAGGCCTCGTTTTAACGTGGGCCCACCCACAAGCCAAAGCTCATGGGTGGGAAAGAACAAAAATTGCGTCAATCCCTTCGGCATTCCCCCACAAGGGGGGCACCGAAGGCGCTGGGCAATAAACCCTTAAGTCAAGGGGGCAGGTATTGCCTGGGGGGATAGCCCCCCTGGGATCGACGCTATTAATTGTACTTTACAGCAGATGCTGTTATTCGTCTACTGTTTGTTTTAAAATGTAAACATAATTAGTATTTTTTATTTTCATGCAAGATACTTGATTATTTGAAAAAGAAAGGAAAAAAAGGTTGTTTAATCTACATCATTTTGTATTTTAAGTGACTTTAATTCAAACAAAACAACAACCCCCCGCCCCGAGTTTTGTCTTTCTGCGGTGAATTTGTATTTTGGTAAGTAATACTCTTTCTTTCTTTCTATTTATTTTGTTTCAAATTAAATTTCTCTTTTAATAAATACGGTTATGTTCCAGTTTTATAGTGAAAAGTGTAGCTGCCTAAGGGTATGTGTGTGTTTTAGGAATACCCAACTTTTCGTCTGCTTTAATTTTAAAAAGGAATTAAAATTAATTAAATCGATTATTTAAGGTTAATTTTTTGTCTAAATTGAAAAGTAGTAACATAATGAGCATCAGTAAAAAAAAAAAAAAAAAAAAGAAAGTAAAATGATATTATGCATGTAATTTATTTTTAATACATTTAAAACATTTTTCAGTCAATTTGCTGTTGTAAAATCCGTGTTTAAAAACAAATTTAACACTCTCGATTGAAAAAAATTACCAAATAACTGATGCATTATAAAATTAATTTATTGATAAATCAAAACTGAAAATTTCATTAAAATTGGTTAATTCTCTGATTTTTTGTAAATTTCTTTGAAACGGGGGTCGGGGTGTTTTGTAAAAATACGGGTTTTTCTACAAATTGGATATACCTAGTGTGTTTTTACACAACCTCTCATGATGAAAAAGAAAAGAAAAAAAAAGATTTTCTTATAATTTTTGGATTATTTTGAAATCAATTTGATTTTTGAATTTACCACAAATTAGTGGCTATTTGGAGGGAAGTTCTGTCTTTTCAAGCGAAAATTTTAGCCCCAGCTTAACTCTAACATAAACCAAAGCTAACTCCTTACCATAATTGTCGGGCATTTTTATATGAAATTGGAAGATAGCCTAAAACAGTTTGATTTATAATTTTTCATTTATTTCTATTTTTATTTTCAGATAAAAATATCTGTAAAAAGACATTCAGTTTTAACCCGCAGTAGAAGTTCCAAAGAATTTTCTGGAGCACCTTGACCTTTGGATAAGATCGAACCCCCAACTTTACGACAAGTTATCCAGTTTAGTTATTTCCTTAAAAATACCGGTTTAGTGGCCGAAGCACACTGGACCCCCCGACGGACGGGCTGGTGAAGGAAGAATAGTTGAATTCATATCGTTCCCAGGGGTATTAGTGTTATGTGAAATGCAAACTACCTTGTCCAGGATTTGAACTCTAGTTGCCGTATCCATTTCCTACGATGATAACCATTAGACAACAAGCGCCTCATTTATAGTAAATTCAAATCTTGCAGATTGTTTGTGAAATGAAATAGTTTCGCTGTGAATTGTTCTCGTATTCGTCGTGAATTGTTACGTACGAGAAAACGATATATGCAACCAACTATCAGTTTTCATTACAGGTGTTTTTAATCGACTTTATGAAAGCCACACAGTATTTTAATTTATATAATCTTATAGGATTTACAACAGGGGTCCCAAACTCAAGGACTTAAGAGTGTTATTACGTCCTGGGGGAGAAAGGCACAGCGGGGCTATAAGTGAAATGAGATGGGGACGTAATTTCTGGTAGAGTTCGATGCGTAGATTACATTGGCACTAAAGAAAGTGGCCAATTCGAAGAATTGTCGAAGATATGAGTCTTTAAAACACCCCTGACTTAATGTTTTTGATTTTTGTCATGTCTTTTATAACTTTATGCCTTACAATTATTATATAAAATAGAAACGTAAAAGACTCACTTTTCAGTAACCAGTAGAATTAATTAAAATTATCATCAATAATTAGATTCCCAAATAAAAATGACTTAATTAATAAAAAAGATGAGTTCCTAGATTACGCAATGCATTAGAATACCAATAAAATATAATTGATCAATAAAGGCATAATACAGTAAAATTATGATAAAGCAGTAACAAAGAAAAACTAGTAGAAGAAATAAAGAAAGAAATTAAAAAAAACTTAGCCATATTCCAAACTAACTGACCCCACAAAGGTCAATAGAGTAAGTTGAAGATAGTGGTAAGGGGTAATAAAAGTATAATGTTACAGTGCGCTACTACCCACGTAGGTCAAAATAGGAGGAATTTAACCCCCACTACAAACTAGCAGCCTACTAAGAGTATATTCAGGAAGAATTAAAAAGATATCAGTCTAGCCATATAAAGTAATCAGAAAAAAATTACACTCAATCCCCCTGATGAAGGTGTTGGAATAACACCGAAACCGCGGTCGGGAAACAACTTCTTTTACAACAATTAATGCTCTATATTCACAATATATTGAGCCCTATTGGATTAACTACTTACGCTATGTTCACATAGTAGTACCCATAAATTAATAAATAAATAAATAAATATATATATATATATATATATACATACATATATATATATATACATATATATATATATACATACATATATATACATATATATATATATATATATAATATATATATATATATATTAATCACCCTACCCCAACACCAGAACTTGCAATCCACTATATCATTGGTAGCACTTCCTCTTTCCCTTCTCTTTCACCTAACTCTGCCTCACACCTTTCATCACATTCTCCCTCTCCCCCCCTTTCATCTCCCCAACCTGTCCACCTTTTCATTGTATAAATATAGCAGTCTATTTCAAAACAATAACATTTCTGAAGAAGCCCCATAAATCCACAGAGACGAAATATCAATTGATTGAAATTGTTTGTGTTTTTATTCACTGTATTCCTCAACTTTTGCTCATATTTTGTCGGATTTTTCAGCAAAATTAAGATCTTGATTTAATTGTTGTTTGATGCATAAATCACCTTTCCATAAAAAAGTGGTTAATTAAAAGAAATGGCGAAGATATGAGGCTTTAAAACACGCCTGACTTGAAGCTTTTCATAGTAACACATTTGCGACAAAAATTAAGATCTCGATTTTATTGCTTCTAGTAGAGTTTAATGCGTAGATTACATTGGCGTCAAAGAAAATGGTCATTTTGAATAATAAGCGGATATATATATATATATATATATATATTTATCAACCCCTCCGCACGAGCAGGATGCGACACAAGGTCAATTTATTAAGCGGAGTTTAACAGGTTTGAATTCAGAGTTTTCCTTCTCCTAGATCGGTTGCCTAACCAAGGTTAAAGAGCCCAGTCTGCCCTAGTATTTATCCATAGCTGGAGGGAGAGTCGGATTCATACCTTTCCCAAGGGTATAAGCGCTAAGTGAAATGCAATCAGCCAGGATTTGAACCCGGGGCGACGAGTCCATTTTCCATGATTTTAACCATTACACCACGCGCTTCCTGCGGAGATATAAGGATTTAAAACACCCGTGACAGTGCTTTTCATAGAATATATTTTCGACAAAAACTGACAACCCAATTTTATTGTTCTTTCTGGTAGAGTTCTATGGGTGATCATCCAATATGGGATCTACCGAATGGTTTCTAATCCAATATGTGATCTACCGAGTTGTTTACATTCCAATATGTGATCTGATGAATGCATAAAAGCAATAAACTTCGGCTCACAAAAATTCACATGTAATATATATATATATATATATATATATATATATCAATAAAGGAAGGAAGAACTCAATACAGTAATCCCATAATAAATTTATTTCAACGAAAATTGGGGCCCATATGAATCTAAGTTGATTTAAACCGGCTCCCCAAATTTTCTCCTCATCAGATGGGTACCCATCTGATGAGGAGAAAATTTGGGGAGCCGGTTTAAATCAACTTAGATTCATATGGGCCCCAATTTTCGTTGAAATAAATTTATTATGGGATTACTGTATTGAGTTCTTCCTTCCTTTATTGATAAATATTGCTCTGTATATAATCTAAAAGGTTATTTTACATTGAGCTCTCTTTAGTGATTTAATGATTCACTGTATTTATACATACTGGATCATCAATATTAGTACAGTGGATCTTAGAAATCACATATAGAATCATCCCTTACTACCAAGTTTTGGATAAATCTCTTATATATATATATATATATATATATATAACATAAACATAACAATAGCATAATCTTTACAAATTATTGCCGTACCTCACAATCCTATAACTCAACCACCAGAACCCTTCATTGCATATATATATATATATATATATATATATATATATATATATATACTCCTTTTTGGCACTTCAAGCCTCAACTTATCTAACGGGGGGACTCGTAATTTTCGAACCCCCCCCCCTTATGAGTTGTAAGTTTCTTAGTTTTACGAACTCTTTTGTCCTATTGAGAAAAAAAAATCCTTTTTCTCATTGCTTTCTGACTATTCCGTTGTCTACAACAAAACAAAAACAAAACCACAATACCATCTTTCAATGTAATTATTCTCTGAGGAGCATTGAACGAAAAAAAGATAAAATCATTTTAGATTTTAAATCTAACTAGGGTACCCTTACTTTTCTTTTTAAGAAAAAAAAAAAATTATTTTACAACATGCATATGCTTTTACGCGTCCTTTTTAAATTCAGTACTGCCAATAAAACTATTCATATATATATATATATATATATATATATATATATATATATATATATATATATAATCATTATTATATATGTATAACAGTTTTATCATTGATACGGTGCACTCCACAAATTATACCGCAAAAAAAAAATTGGTTCACCACTAATTCACCAATGAGCTAGTCATAACCACACACACACACACACACATACATATATATATATATATATATATATATATATATATATATATATATATATATATATGAATGAGAAATAAATGGCTGTTGGTGGGAAGATTTTTTCCATCCCATTTATTCCACTTTGATGTGAAGACAGAGAACAGGAAATGGAATGTTTCAGCTTTTTTTTTTTTTTTATCAAAACATCATCCCTAAATTTATGAATACTGAATAATTATTTTAACTAGCAAAAAAAAAAAAAAAAAACACCCTTCGGGCGATGTAAAAATAGATTTTTGAAACATATTGCCTGAGGGGTGGGAGTTAAAAATTCAATGTCAACGAGTTTGTACCCTAAGTAAGTAAAATCGTCAAATTCATTAAAGGATTAAAAAATAAAACAATTTGAAATGTAAACTTTAAATATATATTAAAATAAAACAAACTATATATAGATATATAATACCAGTCATGTATTTATTAAAACTTGTTTTAAAAAACAATGAGGACTGTCTAATGTTGCATGTTCAAATTTTGAGTGTATTTATTCTATGTTATGACGATTTGGGTAATGTGATGTAAGCAGTGACGTAGTTTTTATTACAGACAAAAACCGGAAACGAATCTCCATTATTGATAGATATAACTCCTGTGACGTAATGGTTTGTATGATTTTAATTTCAATTTTAAATACTAAATATAGCAACCATTAAAGGACAAAGGCTGCATTTATTTGATTTTATATTCTCACTGACAAGTTAAAGTGAAAATTCTTCCAAGCCGTAGTTGTATAAGTGTTACTGTAGGGCTGCACTACTTGGATCCTAACGAAGCGCCTGGAGAATAAGCTAGATGTGACTTGCACAAGAATGCTGCGTGCAATCTTAAACAAGGCGTTGAAACAACACCCTACGAGAGAACAGCTGTATGGCCACCTGCCCCATATCACACAAACCATCTGTGTGAGGCGAACAAGACTCGCTGGGCACAGCTGGAGAAGCAAGGATGAACTCATAAGTGACGTTCTTCTATGGAAACCATCACATGGGCACGCCAGAGTAGGTCGTCAAGCAAAGACGTACATAGATTAACTCTGCGCGGAAACTGGATGCTGCGCAGAGGCAATAAATGATAGGGAAGGAGAGCGAGAGATTGTCATGGATATTCGTGCTGCCAGGCCCTTACTTAGGCTAGACGGGCGATCGGAGAGGTCTCCTCCGATCAATCGGATGGTCACTCCAAACCTTAGCAGCTATATGATTGTCCCATCCTTATTCCCATTATGGCAACCACCGACACTTTTTTTATGTTAGAAGCCTGTGGCATAGGGTCTTAGTGTCTTGGGTATGATGTTAAATTGCATACAGTAGTGAAGTTCGAAATCTGGAACTCAGGGGAATGTGGAGTACTCCTTTATCGCCATTACTCCCAGGTCCACTCTGACTCGAAGTGGTAGTTGTAAAGTTTTTAAATGCCATCTTTGGCCAGTTGAAAAGGGCTTAAAGAAAGTCCTTTGTTATGGAATCCTTTGGTAAGCGTATAAGTCCTATCCTGCGTATTGGTAAAGGTCCAGTGATTTAATCCTAGATCCGTCGTCAATGGATGTCAACGTAATTATGGCCAGTAAGGTCGGTTAAGTATTGTATCAGCCTCAGAGTACTGCCAGTGATTGGCCAAGAGATAGATCACATAATTCTGGCCGAGTCCATAAGTAGGAGCGACAATCTAGCATACACCTTATATAACAAAAATTCTCAACAGTAGTACCTGTTAGAGTCTCATATATACGTTAAATAGATGAAAAATAAGTACTAATAAAGATAGATGGTCCGGCTGTTACATAATCTGTGGGTCGCCTACGAATTATGTCTGTAAGTGTAGTTAGATTTTGAATTAAAATTCGTTGAAATTCAAAATAGAAGGGAGTTATATTATTTTGTTACATAATTCGTGGGTCGCCTATGAATTATGTCTGTAAGTGTAGTTAGATTTTGAATTAAAATTTGTTGAAATTCAAAATAGAAGGGAGTTATATTATTTTGTTACATAATTCGTGGGTCGCCTATGAATTATGTCTGTAAGTGTAGTTAGACATTGAATTAAAATTCATTGAAATTCAAAATAGAAGGGGGTTATATTATTTTGCTACATAATTCGTGGGTCGCCTATGAATTATGTCTGTAAGTGTAGTTAGACATTGAATTAAAATTCGTTGAAATTCAAAATTGGAGGGGATTATATTATTGATAGGTAATGACCTTTAGTTGACCCCCAGGCTTCCACCAATAGGAGCGTGAGAGCAGAAGTTAAGTTCAGTTAGTTAGATTATGGCCGTTAGTAGAAAGGAGCAGACGCGTGGATCCTTGGCTCCTAAGATGCCAACTTCTCACCACGCGGTTGAAGACCTTTTTGGGCATTGGGGTTTTTAAATAAAGAATAAAGGCTTCTTATAAAACAATGTCTTGCTTAATTATTACAACAACGAAATGAACAGACAACCCAGCCCAGAAGATGGGGAGGAAGCCCAGTCCAGAAGAAGGGAGGAAGCCCAGTCCAGAAGAAGGGAGAAAGCCCAGTACAGAAGAAGAGAGCAAGCCCAGTACAGAAGAAGGGAGAAAGCCCAGTACAGAAGAAGGGAGGAAGCCCAGTACAGAAGAAGGGAGGAAGCCCAGTCCAGAAGAAGGGAGAAAGCCCAGCCCAGAAGAAGGGAGAAAGTCCAGCCCAGAAGAAGAGAGCAAGCCCAGCCCAGAAGAAACGGGAGAAAGCCCAGCCCAGAAAAAGGGAGAAGCCAGTCCAGAAGAAGGGAGAAGCCCAGTCCAGAAGAAGGGAGAAAAGCCCAGCCCAGAAGAAGGGAGGAAGCCCAGCCCAGAAGAAGGAGAAAGCTCAGCCCAGAAGAAGGGAGAAAGCCCAGCCCAGAAGAAGGGAGAAATCCCAGTCCAGAAGAAGGGAGAAAGCTCAGTCCAGAAGGAAGGAAGCCCAGCCAGAAGAAGGGAGAAATCCCAGCCCAGAAGAAGAGAGCAAGCCCAGCCCAGAAGAAGGGAGAAAGCCCAGCCCAGAAGAAGGGAGAAAGCCCAGCCCAGAAGAAGAGGATAGCAGCACCGAAACAGAAAAGTAAGAGCTCATCTCCTCTCCTCTCCTCTATCTTCCAATTATATACCCGGCAGATGAACGTGTATACAACACGGCTATAAAAAAAATTGAATGCGCGTGGTGTAATGGTTGTAGGAAATAGACTCGTCGACCCGTGTTCAAATCCTGGACGAAGCTGTTTGCATTTCACATAGCGCTAATATTGAGAAAAGTATGTATCCAACTACCCTCCCTCCAGCAATGGGTAAATAGTAGGGCAGATTGGGCTATTTAACCTTGGCCAAGTAACCAGTCTAGGAGAAGGAAAAACTCTGAATTAAAACCTGTTAAACTCCGCTTAAGAAATTGACCTTGTGTCACATCCTGCTCGCGTGGAGGGATATATATATATATATATATATATATATATATATATATATTGTCTAACATTCAAATGACCTACCTCTTCTGCGATTTGTCGGTTTCGAAAAAAAAATCGATTTTATGATGTTTACAGGGGCTGTGTTCAATACCAGTTTTTGACCATATGACCTTTAGGCACCCCTTTTGCGATTCGATTCATAAGGACATGATTTTCATTTACACCGTCAAAATCCGGTTGTTTGTTAGGGGTTAGGGTTTGGGGTTAGGGGTTAGTTTTATAATAAAAAAAATCCCTAAATCGTCTGTTAACAAACAACTGGATTTTGACGGTGTAAATGAAAAACATGTCCTTATGAATCGAGATCGCAAAAGGGGTGCCTAAAGGTCATATGGTCTCCAGTTTTCGCCAACTCAGCGCATGAGTAGCACATCTTTAGTAATCTGATCTGTGCAGTACAGTGGGGTGCTGATGGTAGGTATGGCCTGATCTACTGCTAGCTAAAACGGGATAGACTCCCTCACTATCCGACTGATACCGACAATTGGTCATACCACCAACTACACTTTTTTGAATAGTATAATTACTCTGTCGAACAATCTCTGACATGCTTCTATTATACCATAAGAGGAGGAGGAAGAGACGGAGGAAGGGGAGGAGGAAGAGGGGGAGGAAGAGGGGGAGGAAGAGTTGTGGGCCCAAATTATTAAGGACTCAAGTCTCACCATTTCAAAGTAAGCTGTCATTTGTAAATAAAAGTCCGGGGGAGAGAACTGGTATAAATGCGTGTCGGAAACCCAGAGATCGTTTGGACATAGTAATTGCAATTTAAACAGTATCCACACCAACACATTTTAAAATCGATAAAAATAGTAAATTTTTCGAAACTGACACGAGTGGAGGTAGATCTTCTGAATGCTAAATTGATATATATATATATATATATATATAATATATATATATATATAATATATTATATGTATAATCCAAAAGTCCATAGAAGAAATCTTCCTTACGACACAAGAGTTTTTTTAAAAACCTGTCGCAATTTGAGAGTGTTCTTAATGTTAGAGTCACAGCACTTTGTCTAAGCTCCCTGAAATAGACTATAATGCAAAATCTCTAAGTCTTTTGTTATTTCTTTACTATATTATATATATATATATATATATATATATATATATATATATGAGGAAAAAATGAGTAAAGAAAAGAAATGTAGATGGATAAAAATGAATTTAATCGATATCACTTTTAATCAATTAAATTCATTTTTATCCATCTAAATTTCTTTTCTTTACTCATTTTTTCCTCATATTGTCGGATTCAATTCCCTTTCCAATCTTACACACACACACACACACGCACACACAGACACACAGACACACACACACACACACACACACACACACACACACATATATATATATATATATATATATATATATATATAATTTCCGAAATAAATAAAAAATTGATTTTATGGCAAGACTATATATTTGGGGTTGACTTCTGATTTAGGTCGGAAAATTAAATCGGAAAGTTTTTTGGTGATCCCTCATGACAGTTTAACTACAGTCTATGAATTAACATTTTGCGAATTCGGTTACGGTTTTAGGGGATTAAGGTTGTTTTTAATTACATATTGTTAAAAAAAAATAAACAAAAACCCAAATTACTATACATTTAATGTTGAAAAATATTTTTTAAAACTAAGTTTAATTGAAATTATACAATGCAATACTAACACAAACAATTGTCTCAATAATAGATTCAATAATTAATTTCAATGGTTAATTAAATGTATAGTAATTTGTTTTTTTATTTTTTTTATTTTTTAAGCAATATGTAATTAAAAACAACCTTAATCCCCTAAAACGGTAACCGAATTCGCAAAATGTTAATTCATAGACTTTAGTTAAACTGTCATTGGGGACCACCAAAAAACTTTCCGTTTTAATTTTCCAACCTAAATCAGAAGTCAGCCAAAAATTTACCAAAAATCAGGGAATTATCCGATTAAATTTTCAGTTTTGATTTATCAATGAATGAATTTTATAATACATCAGTTATTTTTATTTCAAAACTTTCTGATTTTTTTCAAGTCACTTAACTTTGACCCCCCCCCCTTGTTCTTGGGGCGCAAAATATCGGTGCGGTATATATGTGATTGATACTATTTTCTGCATAAATAAAAAGACAAAAGACCGAAGGTGTGAATAACAGAAAAGAAATTAAAGAATCTGCTCGGGTAGTAAATAAGTACCGAAAATCGGAAAATAAAATGAAAATAAAAACTATAAAAATAATTTTTGGAGATTTTTTTTTACTCATTTCGATAATTATTTAATTAGCAATTATTCTATAAAAGAAAAAAATATGCATCAATATTTGTTCCGTTTAAAAGGGTGGTGGGCGGGCTAAATTTCCAATACAGTTTTCGACCAAAAAAATATGGGTGATTGATACTAAAGTAAAGTAGTTATTAAAAAAATATGTTTTTAGAATCTAATAATATGACATTTTAAACTTAAAGTTTTGATGCTCATATCTTAAATGAATTTTATACCGTGAGCTCCGAGATATTTTAACGCACAGATCAGATTACCCAACCTGTGCTACTCATGCGCTTAGTTGGCAGGGACCAGTATCGAACCCAGAACCTTGCGATATCCTAGGGGAATGCACTACCGACTAAGCTAAACCGGCCTGTCACATCACAGCACATAAAATTGACAAAGAAAAAGTATCAATAGAAGAAAATATTTTCTTACTCCAAATATGGGGGGGGGGGGTACCCTCGTGGCGTAGTGAGTAACGTACTGGACTGCGACATCGTAGTAAGCGAGTTGTGCTATTAATGTATGAACTCCCCATCCCCCTACGGGTTAAATAGTACCACAAGAGTTCTTCTACAAGGATTGCTTTGGTATTGAATAACCCATGAAGGTTGATATCCTATTATAATGTGTGTTTGTCTGTCTGTAACCGAAACTATATCACCACCCAAGTCACAATTCCCTTAGTTATTTACGTCACATTCTCAATGGTTTTATTGTTTTTATTTAAACCTCAATTATTTTCAAAATTGTTTTACATAATTAATACTGTCGACCATATTTACATACTAGATTTTAACCACGTACCCCACGTGTACGGGTTAGGCGCAAGGCCCTATTAATGTGCGACCACCCACGAACCGAAGCTCATGGGTAGCGGGTGCAAAAAATGCGTTGATCCCGTCGGCATTCCACCTCAAGGGAGTCGCCTCGTGCACTGGGTAATAAACCCAGCCCTGCCCCTTTAAATCAAGGGGGCAGGTGTTGCCTGGGGGGTGGCCCCCTGGGATCGACGCCGTTAATTATATCAATGGTCCAGAGGCCGAAGCCACTGTTGACCATATCAACATACTAATAACAAGCAATTGTATTTATATATACAACAAAATAGCGGTTTACAGTGTGGACGATAAGGCTAATTTGCATATTGATATTAAAGGTTTGATTTTAATAAATATGTGGTTAGTATTATTGATTTATAATTATTTGGATTTATCTAAATGAATATGAGCAAAAATCTCGGGTATAAATCTTAAAAGAAATCCATTAATAAGAAGAAATAACTAATTTTATTCTTTATTTCCTATTTTAACTAAATTAGGAAAATTTAGCAATGAAAGACGGGAGTGATGGAAGAGTAAGTCTCAGTTGTTCTATTTTTCGATTATACCCCCCTCTATTATCTGCATTCTTATTCAGTTTCATTAGCCTTTCTAATTTAATATAATATTTTATTAAATTAAAACTCAAATATATTTGCTAGTACCATTAAATGAAGATACTAAACCGAACCTAAATATTTAGACTGAATAATAAAACAAAGAAGAAGAAAAAAAAAACCCTAATCGACCTATCTAGGGGGCTTCTTAGAATACGATAACTATATCCCTCGCAGAGGGGTAAGACTCCCTCAAAAGGGTGTCAGGTATGACACTAAACTGTATCTGATGATGAGGTTCTACTTCTGGAGATCTGAGGAATGTGGAGTACCCCTTCATTGCCATTACTCCCGGGTCAACTCTGACCCGGAGTGGTAGTACCTGTTAGGGTCCCATCTATGGATCAAATTTATCTGTTAAAAATTATTATTATTCTATAGGACCGTGTACGATCCCCCCCCCCGAAAAAAAAGACAAAAAAACCTTTTAAGAAACAAATATGAACATTAGGTACCTCCAAAATAGGTCACGTGATCAGTTTAGACCATATTGAAGGAAGAAACGTAAATATTTTTGAACTTTTTTTTTCAATTTCGCAAAAAAGAAATAACGAACATAAAGAGTTGTTACAAAGAAAAACAGTTAATTCAAAGATCAAATTATCCGATTGGGGAAAAATTACTCATCATTATCTTGAAAAATAAGTAAAACAGCCCGTTTATCTATAACACGGTCAGTTTCTTTATTGATATTTTTAGCAGAATTCTGTATTTATAATTCTTTTACTAAAAAGCTCTTGCATTGAGATTTATAAAAACCTTCTGACATAATTATTCAGACTCTTATCTTTATAGAAAAAAGTAAAAATCGTTTTTGCCGGTTCATCTTTTTTCATATTTCATAAAATAAACTAGGGGAGGGGGTAGACCTCGTAAAAAATATTTCCCCTAATATATTTTAGAAAAAACTATTTCAGACATATTTTCGTCCAAAGATAAGTAAACATGGACATTTTCGTGAAAATCTGACCATTAATTGATTTTTCATAGAATTAAAATAAAAAGCCTTTAGTCATAAATTGTTTTTTTGGCTACGTTAAATTTCAATTGATTTAACGGTGCAAAAATGTAAACATTGTTTTTCGTTTATAATTTTCATTATTTCCGTACGCTGAAAAAATTTACAAAAAATCATCAGGAGTTTGTTTAATGTTTCTTCTTTCGAATGTACAATTAAAAAAAAAAAATTAACCTTTATGCAAGTTTTATTGGATCAAATATAGGGGGGGGGTAAATTTCACAGGGAAAATTGGTGGTACCTAGTGAACATACAATGAACGCTATTCCTAACCTCTAGGCATAAAATAACCCCAGACGGTTTGACATGACGTTAAAATCAACAAGGTAAAAAAAAAATGTATTCTGAATCAAAAATAAAAAAATTATTCAGTAACTAAACCACTTTAGAAAATTTAACATTTAAATTCACCTGATAATGATTGTAAATTTTGTTGGTAATGAAGGACTATTTGCTCGTAAATTCCTACCATAAAATAAACTGAACCCCCATTTTATGTCCGTGTTTTTGCAATAAATGTTTTATTTTTCTTGCACCCGTTATTTTACAATACAAAATATATTTTATTTATTTATTTTAATATTCATTTCAATGTGCATATTCTAAAAGTTTTTATTTTGTGAGAATGGTTAGTTTTAAAGTGGGGGCTCGTTTTACAATTTAGGCATAAATTGGATCCTCCTTTTATGACCGTAATTTTGTTTTTTCGTCGACGATGATTAAAATCTGACGTTTTTATTTTAGAGTAGCAAAGCCAAAAAGAAAAGAAATAACAACAACAAATGGTAATATTCAACTTTTTACTCGCAAATTCCTGCCATAAAATTAGGCTTGGGCATTTTATGGTAGGAATTTACGAGTAAAAAGTTGAAGTGTAAAAACGAGCCCCACTTTAAAACTAACCATTCTCACAAAATAAAAACTTTTAGAATATACACATTGAAGTGAATATTAAAATAAATAAATAAAATATATTTTGTATTGTAACATAACGGGTGCAAGAAAAATAAAACATTTATTGCAAAAACACGGACTTAAAATGAGGGTTCAGTTTATTTTATGGTAGGAATTTACGAGCAAATAGTCCTTTATTACCATTTTTTTTTAATGAGAAAGTTTTTAAAATTATGTGAATTCTCAAGTAAAGTTAAAAAAAAAAGGGTACCAGATACTAACTCATAATTTACTCCCTGACCAAGCAAAACCAGAACTCGTTCACAGCCCCAACATTTCTTTTTTTTTAAACAAGAGGAAGCGTTATAGTAAGACCCCTCATTGTGCAGCTACGTGCACAACAACACGTGTGTTGTACACAACACACAATAACATTGTGAACAAACATTCGCTTAACTGAAACTTCTCTGCCTTTTGGGCTGAGGAGGGCAGATTTACCCCAAGTCCAGTCCAAAAGGGGCCAACGCCCCTACTCTGGCTGCACCTACACCCATTGCACACACAAAAAAGGGGTGACGATAAAGAAGGTTTGAAATGTCTCACAAACGAAAATGCTGATCGCTGACGAATTAGGAAAGGACAATTTTTATCACTAACCTCCTGTGTGCAGGAGTCCACCCCTCGTGGGAAGGTCGTATAAATAAAGTAAATAAATAAATAATGGATAAATAAATAAAATAACAGTCGAGATTTTAAAATGAAAAGTGTCACTGTCGTACAGTGTACATATCTTTTTAGATAATCTATTTTTTAAATAACTTTAACACAATTTTTTTTTTCATTTAGATGCGTCAAATTTGAGTTAGTTGGTTAAAAATAAATAAATATGAAAAATGCTTACCTATTAAACGGTATCGCTTGTTACTTTTTCACAACAAAAACTGGAAACACCACCAAATTTCTTTCCGACCAGACGTCATAAATGTACAAAGACGAAAGAGAAAAATAACTGATAGTTTGTTTGTTGTTTTTTAGAGAGAAACATGAGGCAGGACATCCTTGCCTTTTTTTTTGTCTTCCTTGTGGGACCTTTCTTTTTTCTTTTAATTTAATCTTTATCTAACATAAAAAAAAAACAGAGACGAAAAATAGATAAATAAAATAAAATGAAATAAATAATAATAATAATAATAAAAAACGATAGGAGATATCAAAAGCTATTTTATTGTGAGTATACGTGTATGTATGTCTGTATATATGTGTATATATTCATATATTCATATATTTATATTCATATTTATGTTTATAATATATATATGCGTTGCCAAGGTAAGGCGAAACTAGTGAGTGTGAGGATAGGAGGAGACCGCGGTGTGTTTCTGACGTTTTCACCTGGAGTAGTGACCGAAGTTTTGTTTAAGTATTAAAAAAAAAAAGGAAAAGAAAATCAAAAACAAACAAAAAACAAATAAAAACAAAAAAAACAAACAAACAACACACACACCACACACACACACACACACACACACACACACACACACACACACACACACACACACACACACAGTTTCCTGAAGCGTACAACAGGCTACATTTTTTTAAACAATGTAAACAGGTCACTCGAGACAAGAGAAAGCTCTCTTTCTCTTTCTCTGTCTCTGTCTGTCCTCCTCTCTCTGTCTCCTTTTCTCTTTCTTTCTCTCTACCCCTCTCTCTCTATCTCTCACACACCTATCTTTATTTCAGGAAATTCATCAGGTCTTACTAAAGAAAGAAAAAAAAAAAAAAAGGAAAGAGTTATGTGAGATTGTTCGTGTGTGTGTATATCTTTCTCTCTGTCTCTATGTCTGCCCTCCCCCGTCTTTCGATTTATCTCTCTCTCTCTCTCTCCCCTCTCTCTCTCCCTTTCTCTCTCTGTCGCTCTCCCACGCGCATCATACACACACACCTATCTTTATTTAAGGAAATTCATCAGGTCTTACATGAAAAAAAAAAAAAAAAAAGAAAAGAAAAAAAGAAAGACTAAGCTACAGTGTTACCCGTGTGTGTCACTGTGTGTCTTTCTTTCTCTCTCCACCCTCTCTCTCTCCTTGTTTCTCTCTCTCTCTCTCTCTCTCACACACACACACACACACACACGTACGCACACACACATACATACAACTGCATTTATTTCAGGAAATTCATCAGGTCTTACATAAAAAAAAGAAAAGAAAAAGCGTTACCTATGTGTGTGTGTGTGTGTGTGTGTGTCACCGTATGTCTTTCTTCTCTCTCTGCCTCTCTGTCGTCTCTCTCTCTTCTCTCTCTCTCTCTCTCTCTCTGCTCTCTCTGTCGTTTCTCTTCTCTCTCTCTCTCTCTCTGCCTCTCTGTCGTCTCTCTCTCTCTCTCTCTCTCTCTCTCTCTCTCTCTCTGTCGTTCTCTTTCTCTCTCTCTCTCTCTGCCTCTCTGTCTCTCTCTCTCTCTTCTCTCTCTCTCTCTCTCTCTCTCTGCTCTCTCTCTCTCTCTCTCTCTCTCTCTCTCTCTCTCTCTCTCTCTCTCTCTCTCTCTCTCGTCGTTCTCTTTCTCTCTCTCTCTCTCTCCCCCCTCTCACCCTCTCACACACACACGCACATGCACACACACACACATACACGCACACACTCACACATGCACACGCACACACACATGCACACGTACACACACACACACACACACACACACACACACACACACACTATCTTTATTTCAAGAAATTCAGCAGGTCTTTAAAAAAAGGAAAAAAAGGGAAAAAAAAGAAAAGAAAGACTATGTGACATTATTACCTGTTCGTGTGTATGCATCTGTCTTTCTCTCCCACATTTTTTCTCATACAACACGTTGTTGTACGGTTAGAAAAAAAAAAAACACTCCTTTTTTTTTTCTCACGAAAATCCACGAGACGTGGTATCGGCTCATCCGGCAGTGACGTTCGTTCATGTTCCGTAATTTTCTAGGGCGAGATATTTTACACTTTTCGGTAGTGGATTATAAGGAAGGATAAAACACCCGACGAAGCCATGAAATTCCAATCCAAAAATGCTGAAGTAGACAGTTTCGTTATCATAAACGAAAAACCCCGAAAAATCGTCACACATCCTACTACTGAGATTAAAAAAAAAAAAAAAAAAAAAAAAATCCCTAAAAAAAAAACGGTATCAGTAACAATGCTTTTAAGTTTTAACACCCGAAACAAATTTCACATTCCAAACACAGAGTTACTTCCCTTTACACATTAAAATTCACAACCACCTAATTCGCTAGTATGAAAATATTCATCGTTGAAGCAAGAGCTCAATCCAACGTCCTGAAGAAGGTCTAACAGACCGAAACGTTATAATGCCGACATCACTATCAACAATAAACATCCATTTTGTACATCCCGTGTTTGTCTACCTTTCTCCACATATTAAAATATATAAAGTAGGCAAATATCATTTAGCCGTGGTTTTTGTTTGATTTCAATGGCATGTCAACCCGTTTAGGGTTATTTCATGCCCAGAGGTTAGGGAATCGCGTTTAATGTACAGGATCGGCTGGGGCTTTAGAATACATTAGGTACCACCAATTTTACTCTGTGAAATTTAACCCCCCCCACACACACTATATTTAACACAATGAAACTTGCAGAAAAATTAATATTTTCTTGAAAAATTTTTTTCCATTCGAAAGAAAAAACATTAAACAAACTCCTGATTTAAAAAAAAATTTCAGCTCACGAAAATAATGAATATTATGATTGAAAAACAATGTTTTTATTTTTGCACTGTTGAATCATCTGAAATGTAACGTAGCTATAAACAAGTTACGATAAGAGGATTAAAAAAAAAATTCTATGAAAAATCAATTAATAATCTAATTTTCACGAAAATTTCCATAAATGTTTACTTTGGATGTAAATACATCTGAAATAGTTTTTTTCTAAAATATATTAGGGGAAATAGTTTTTACGAGGTCTATCCCCTCCCCTATTTTATCTTATGAGAAAAAAAAAATGACGCGTCAGAAAAATTTTGTACTTTTTTTCTATAAAGATAAGAGTCTGAATAACTATATCAATGAAATTGTATAACGTACCAAGCTGTATTTTTTTGAGGAAAAATTAATGAAATTGGAAATAAAAAGTGCAATATTAATATTTTAACATTTTTTTTGTTTTTCCGTATATTCTAAGAACCAAAAATTACTATTCAACAATAAAAATGACAAATTCTTTTAAAAATATTAATCGAGCTTGGATCGGACCAACTTTTAGTTCACCTGAATTCTAAAAATCATATATTTAAATATCCGTGATTGAAAATCTTGTAAAATTTAATTTCTTAAAAAAAAAATTTCTTTTGACAATTTAATAGAATATAGTACATACTAATTACATAAGCAAAAAAAAGTTTTCAAATATTAATATTATGACATTTTTTTTACACCTTTTATTTCCAAATTCATTAATTTTTCCTAAAAAAAACTACACCTCATACATTCATACAATTTCATTGATATAGTTATTCAGCCTCTAATCTTTAGATAGACCTCTAATCTTTAGATAGTGCAAAAATGAAAACATTGTTTTTCAATCATAATTTTCATTATTTTCGTAAGCTGATAAAAAATTTAAAAATTCATATATATATATATATATATATATACTAGACAAAACGTGACCCGTTGGGTCACCCATGAAGCTCTCTCAAGATGATTAGGGAAAAGAGTAGGATCTGCCAAAATATCATCTGCTTTTCATTTTTAAAAACGAACTAAAATTTATTAAATTGTTTATTTAAGGTCAAATTTTTGTCTAAGTCGAAAAGTAGTAACATCAGTAAAAAAGCAAAATAATATTACACATATAATTTATATATGTAATTAAAAACAACCTTAATCCCCTAAAACCGTAACCCAATTCGCAAAATGTTAATTCATAGACTGTAGTTAAACTGTTATTGGGTACCAGCAAAAAATTTTCTGTTTTAATTTTCCAACCTAAGTCAGAAGTCAGTCCTACATTCTATGAATTAACATTTTGCGAATTAGGTTACGGTTTTAGGGGATTTAGGTTGTTTTTAATTATGTATTGCTTTAAAGAATAAACAACAAAAAAAACAAATTACTATACATTTAATTAACCATTGAAATTAATTATTGAATCTATTATTGAGACAGTTGTTTGTGTTAGTATTGCAATGTATAATTTCAATTAAACTTAGTTTAAAAAATATTTTTCAACATTAAATGTATAGTAATTTGTGTTTTTTGTTGTTTATTTTTTTAAGCAATACGTAATTAAAAACAACCTTAATCCCCTAAAACCGTAACCAAATTCGCAAAATGTTAATTCATAGACTGCAGTTAAACTGTCATTTGGTACCAGCAAAAAACTTTCTGTTTTAATTTTACCGACCTAAACCAGAAGTCAGTCAATTTAAATATATAACTATTTTTTTACCCAACATGAAATATTTATTAAAGTAAGTTTAATACTCTATGAATTAATAATTAAAGTAATTTAAAAAATCTATTTTAAAGCATGATTTCAATTTCGTAAAATTTACGCTCAACTAAAATTGAAATCATGCCGTAAAAAGATACTTTTGTTTTGTTTTATCAAAACAAACCAAAATTTCTCTGTGGTCTGGAGAAAGGTAGGGGCGAATCTACCTAGAGTTAGGAGGTGCTGGGAGGGTGTTTGAGTGCTGATTTTTACAGGCAGTGGGCACTCCCACTCCGTATAACTCGACTACTCACATTAACTCTCCCACTCACGGTAACTCTATATAGAGGGAGAGTGGAAGAGAGTCAGGTCTAATTTAGACAGGGATTGGTCGGTTGTTGACTTAATTGCTAATTACGCCTAATTAAAACCAATTAAACTGAATTTTTTTTCAAACACTGGGTAGTGCTAAAACCAAGGAATATCTAAGTATAAATATTGTGTCCATAACATAAATAGAAAAAAATCCTTTAGCTGGCGAAGGTTGATAAACTCAGCTTTAGTATAATAATAGATATATATGAGAGATATAGACAAGTAATATTCTCATTTCTCTGAATGTTTGAGATGAGGCTTAATGATTAGTATTATCTGCGTTATTCGGACTATTGTCCTCATCTTCATTGTTATCAGTACAACGTTTCGGCCAATATGCCCTCCGGCCTTCTTCAGGTATTTCTTGTCTGACTCTGGAACCTTCTCAGACTCGCCCCTACCCCAGCTATGGTTAGCGGAATGAGAACAGGATACCCCTATGGACTGAATAAAGGGTTAGGTTCAAAGTTCCGTGATGGTTCTCGATTACGACAACAAAGTTCCCGATTATGACAAGAAGTTTCCCGAGTCCGAAAAGAAGGTTCCCGAGTCCGACAAGAAATACCTGAAGAAGGCCGGAGGGCATATCGGCCGAAACGTTGTACTGATAACAATAAAGATGAGGACAATAGTCCGAATAACGCAGATAATACTAATCATCAAGCCTCATCTCAAACATTCCGATAAATTGTTAAGTGTTTCTTTTTCATTCCAAACATTACTCTCTCTCTCTCTCTCTGTCTGTCTCTCTGTCTCTCTCTCTCTGTCTGTCTCTCTCTCTATATATATATATATTAGATCTTTGCCCTGAAGAGCTACTATGCAAAACTCTTAGTAGGTATATCTGACTCATTAGGTTTAACTTTATTATTTGCTCTACTTAGGTATTGAGCACTCTTTACTTTTTAGCTTTAGATAATCCTGGTGATTTATATATATTTTTTCATATATATAATTTTTTTCTTTTGGCCAAATATTATAGTATCAACCGATTATTTTCAGTTGGTACGAATATCTTGGTTTTTTCTTTTTTCAAATTTTTTTTTCCCCAGGTGATGTTTGGTAGTATATTTTTACAATCAAACACCGTGTAAACAAGCCCCCCCCCTCACACACACACAAGTTGAAATAATTCCAAAGAATTATACACTAGGCCTCTCTTTGAACTTCCAGTCAGTTCCGATTGTCTCATGGTACACTGTTGATTTTACATCATAATAGAAAGAAAGATGATAATTTATCTTTTAACCATTTTTATTCCGCTTTATTCAATGCATAAGCTTGTTTTGTGGCTTTTTGGTTTGTTGCTTGAAACAAAGAAAAATCTTTGCCAACAGCGAATTCTGATTAGAATCCATATTCCCAAACAACAAATCCGCAAGCTATCACTGTGTCTTTTTTTGTTTATATAAAAAGTTTTCAGAAATTTGTTTAGTCACTGGAATCATTAGTTTTTAGCTGGCTTAATAAGTATTTATTTTCATGCCTACATTTTGATATGAGTTCTGATCGTTTGTTGAATAGTTGATTTTTCTCAGGGAAGGTTATTAATGTTAATCTTGTTCTTTATTTGTTTTGTTACTTTTATTTGTTCTTCTAATTTTTTTTATTTTTTATTTGTTTTGTTACTTTTGTTTTTTATTCTTCTTTTGTTACTTTTGTTTTTTTATTCTTCTATTTTTTTTATTTTTCATTTTTTTAAAGTATTGTTATTGTTATATTATTTTTTTATTTGTTTTGTTACTTTTGTTTTTTATTCTTCTATTTTTTTAATTTTTCATTTTTTTAAAGTTATTGTTATTTTTTTTTTTGTTTTTTACTTTTGTTTTTTATTCTTCTATTTTTTAATTTTTCATTTTTTTTAAAGTATTGTTATATTATTTTTTTTTATTTGTTTTGTTACTTTTGTTTTTTTATTCTTCTATTTTTTTTTTTTTTTTTTAAAGTATTGTTATTATATTATTTTTTTATTTGTTTTGTTACTTTTGTTTTTTATTCTTCTATTTTTTTAATTTTTCATTTTTTTAAAGTATTGTTATTGTTATATTATTTTTTTTATTTGTTTTGTTACTTTTGTTTTTTTATTCTTCTATTTTTTTAATTTTAATTTTTTTTAAAGTATTGTTATTGTTATATTATTTTTTATTTGTTTTGTTACTTTTGTTTTTTTATTCTTCTATTTTTTTAATTTTTCATTTTTTTTAAAGTATTGTTATTGTTATATTATTTTTTTTATTTGTTTTGTTACTTTGTTTTTTATTCTTCTATTTTTTAATTTTTTTTTTTTAAAGTATTGTTATTGTTATATTATTTTTTTTATTTGTTTTGTTACTTTTTATTTTTGATTTTCTATTTTTAAAAAAGTATTGTTATTTATTATTGTTGTATTATTTTAAAAAAAAGTTTATTTTTGTTTTTATATTTTTATTATTGTTGTTTCCTACATGTTTATTTGTTTATGTAATTTTACTTTTGTTTATATATGAAGTTTTTGGAAATTTGTTTAGTCACATTAGTTTTTAGCTGGCTTAATGATGGTAACAAAGTTGTGTTTGAGTATTGCCAGTGCTTGATTAAAAAGAAATGTAATTAATTATTTTAATTAATTATTTTGATTATTTTAAATTAATTAAATTATAATTAAATTATATTAAATTAATTAAATTATATTAATTAGGGAAAATTATATAAATTAGGGAATAAAATTATTCAATTAATTATATTATATTAATTAATTAAAATTAATTAAATTATATTATATTAAATTAAATTAAAATAATTAAATTACAAATTGATTATTTTAATTAATTAACTTCAAAAAGTTTTTAGCTGGCTTAATGATGGTAACAAAGTCATGTTCGAGTATTGCCAGTGGTTGATTAAAAAAAAAAAAAAAATAAAAAGAATAAAAAAGTTCTTAAATTCAATGAATACAATGGTGAATGAATCATTAGTTTTTAGCTGGCTTAATAAGTATTTATTTTCATGCCTGCATTTTGATATGAGTTCTGATTGTTTGTTGAATAGTTGATTTTTCTCAGGAAATGTTATTAATGCTAATTTCATTTTATTAGGTAAAGTTTAGATTGTCAGGTTAAGTTATTATATCCTGGTGTTCCTTATTTTCCAGGTTATTTCTGGTGTGTATTAGTTTGAATTTTGCTTTTCCCAAATCTGTTTTCATTGAGTTCTGCTATATTCATATTTTTAAGTGTTCAATGATTATTCATTGAATTGTTGCATACTGGCATTAAATTCATGACTCTACTTCATGTATCTGCATACGTAGCGTAGCGGGTATTGTCACTAACCCTAGACGATATATGTAGTGGTCGCTTAATGAAATCGCAACACATGCTGTATAGTAGTTTTGACTTTATTTCTTCTCTTGGCTGTACGTGGTTGGCGGCGAGCTTGACAATGAAATGACCGAGGGTTGACAATGAATTCTACTGCTGCTGGGATGGTGAGGTAGAGGGGGCTGGTGACGGCTCACAGCCCATCGGCTGTGACCGTGAGTGCGGTCACTCACTTGTTCTCCGTTCGCCGTCTCTCTCCTGTCTCACTACTGTCTGCTTGGCTTGACCCTCTGACTTTTGTATTGACGACCGCCTACGCATCTTTATCTTTTGATCTGATAACTATTTCCGAACTTATTGTTACCCATCCTTCTTTTGTTCGTTTTACCGGGAAAAAAGTCCTTTGTCATTTTTGTTGTCTTTTCTTTGCTTTGTTTGATTTAACTGGAAATTCATATTTCCGTTTGTACAATATCCAACATTTTTTACAGTGAGTTAAAATATTTTGCTTTGGAGAGCCGATTATACGAAGTAAAATCATACTTCGTATGTTTTTGAGACTAACTTTTAAAGTAAAATCAAATCTTTGTCCATATTCTTAAATTGTACAATGTACATTGTACACTCATTTAAATTAAATTGTTGTCATGCACAAAAAATTGTAGAAAAATGAAAATTGTTACAAAACACAAGTTTACGGTTACATTTTTTTAAAATAAGATTTTAAATGTTAATAAAAATCAGTCACCAGTATAGGGTTGTATAAATGTAAATTAAAAAAAAATGATAAAATGAGTTGTTTTGTATATATATATAAATGGTTAAAAAAGTCTTAATAGTTTAGAGAACTAATGAAAACGTTTTAAAACGATATGTTTTTAAAATACTATCTTGAGTTTAAGCAAAAATAGAAATATTTATTTACAGATAGATAGAATTACAACCAAATTCATGAATATTAGTATATTACATCCATAAAAATTAGAATTACATTCATGAAAAATTTGTATATTACATTCACAAAAAGGTAGTGTAATTACATTCGTAAAAATTAGTATATTACATTTGTTAGGTGGAACTCTCTAAGTAGTTTAACTAACGAGAAGAGAGCCCCTTAAATTATTGTGTGTGTAGTGTCAAATGTACCATTTGGTTAAGGCACTCGGGGGAATAGGGATGTCCACAAGACTCCAATCGATAGAACGACTATAATTTCACCGGCCAAAAACATGCAACAAACTCAATCTCACCTTCATCTCGTGGTAATGAATATAAATATAAATATAAAAGATTATTTTCTATAATTATCGAATTTTATGCGATACATACATTATAATTGCCTTCAAGCAAAAATATAAATAATAATTTATCCAACAATGCTTCTATAAAAAAAAAAACATCCAAAAATCTTATTCACTTCGCCGAAGAGCTTACGGCCGGGTTTGTTTACTACTCAATAAACGTCCACTTACCTACTATGGTAGAGGTGTGTAGTATCATTGACAAGGTTAATTTCGCAGGGATTGTTCAATGTGTACCGGCGGATATGGTCTCTGACTATGCCTGTGAAGTCCCGGTTTCGATTCCTGTCGGAGGGGAGTCGTTAGTGTACATCACTGAAGAGACTTAATAAAGTCGAAACAGTCTGTATGGTGTTCTGCATAGCGAGCCATCCTTTGCCGGGATTCACTTGTCAAGATTATTTTCTATAATTATCGAATTTTATGCGATACATGCATTATAATTGCCTTCAAGCAAAATATAAATATAAAATAATTTTGGTAATGACATTAACTTCATAAGGTAATATAAAATATAATTGAAATATCACTTTCGTACCCTATGGATTTACCTTTCGTATGAATATTAACTTTTTAACATACTGTAGTAATGATTTAATCAAAGTCACAGACATCAAAATTTGGACTTTGTTCCCTCTGAATATGCCGGGTTTTTTTTTAATTTGATAAATCATATTCTTTCTCTTACTCCCGTTTTCTCTTTCTCCCTACCTCTCTGGTGTTCCCAATTTTAAAAAAAAGTCCAGTCATGGACCGGTTACTTTTGCTAGTATATATATATATATATAATTTTAAAATCAATATACATAATATACTTTCCTATATTTGTAAGCAAAGAGTGCTTAGTATAATTGAAAAAAGTAAATATATCTAACTCTGTTGCAGCCTCAGTTCGAATGGCCGAGGTATTATTTTGGGGGTAGGGTGTCAGTCCTTTTTGTTGGACATGTGCAAAGGGGTTCTTCTGGTCAAGGCCCCATAGGAGTCTGTTGTTTTTTTTTAATTTTATCTTTATTTTTTGAAATCCTCACAGGTTAAAACAAGCACTCAGTGACCAGGGAATCCTTATTTCAACTTTGTTATTGCCTATAAAATGTCATTTTATATTCTGTATGTAATTTCATTATTACCCAACCTGTGCTACTCATGCACTGAGTTGGCGGGGTCTGATATTGCACCAGGAACCTTGGTTTGGTTTGGTTTGGTTTTATGGCATATCAACCTCAGTGGGTCATTTAATGCCAATAAAGTTTTGAAATAAATTCATTCTTAATACATAATACAATTTTGTTTATCAACTCGTTTTTCTATTCAACCCATAGATAGGACCCTAACAGGTACTACCACTCCGGGTCAGAGTGGACCAGGGAGAAATGGTGATGAAGGGGTGCTCCACATTCCCCAAACCTCCAAAACTTGAACCTCACCATCAAATAGAGTTTAACGTCATTCCCTGGACATGTAGACCCGCAGCCACCGCCTTCTAGCACCCATATGATAAAAAGGTGTTGGGGCTTGCCATAAAGGCAATAGGGTTGGGAAAATCATATAGGTGCTAAGGCTTGACGTGACCAGCCGATTGATCGGAGGGGGCCTCTCCGACCGCCCGTCTAGCCCAAGATAGGGCCAAAGTGGAGTATTGCAAGTCATGAACTGCTCAGCCACCTGGGCTCTATCCTTAAGCATCATGGGTCGTCACCCACGGCCAACAGGTGGCCCCATTGGGGGAGTCTTACCCCTCTGCAGAGGTGCATTCTAACGCCCCAGCCAACAGGGCGGACAGGAACCTTGTGATTACCTAGATGCATTTTGTATTTTCATTAAAAATTATTTTTCTGAGGTGGAGCACCAAACCTATCGTCAGCTTCCCACTTTACTGCACAGATCAGATTACCCAATCTGTGCTACTCATGCACTGAGTTGGCAGAGACCAGCATCAAACCAGGATCCTTGCGATTATGTAGCTGGGTGCTCTACCGATTGAGTAATTTTATTGTTTTATCAAATAAATCAAGCAAAAATATAAATGATGTTTGTATAATAATAAAACAAATTATAAAAATCAATAACAAGTTTTTTGTAAAGAAATTTTTTTTATTGTTATTTTTTTTTACAGTCCAGCAAGTTAGCCCTTAGACATTGGGACTCCCACCACAAAAAAAGTAAATAAATAAAAATAAATATGAATAAAAAAATAGATTTGGTTTGGGGACATAGGTTGCCAACGTTTGCATATTAATAATATTTTTTAAAGATTAATTTGAATCATATTTTGGATAAAAATTATTAATATTATTCATATTTTTTTAGTAATATTAATCATATTTTTGATAAAAATTATTAATTTTAATCATATTTTTGAGAAAAATTAATAATCATATTTTTAAAAATTAATTTTAATCATATTTTTGAGAAAAATTAATAATCATATTTTTAAAAATTAATTTTAATCATATTTTTGAGAAAAATTAATATTAATCATATTTAAAAAAATTAATTTTAATCATTTTTGAGAAAAATTAATAATCATATTTTTAAAAATTAATTTTAATCATTTTTGAGAAAAATTAATAATCATATTTTAAAAAATTAATTTTAATCATATTTTTGAGAAAAATTATTAATATTAATCATATTTTTTTATTAATATTAATCATATCACAGCCGAGTTATATAGCAGACAACTTAGAAAATTGTTTGTAGAAGGAAGAAGCAGTTGTTTTGGCATCACAATTCTATGTAGAACCCAGACAATCAAACAGTTCAATACAACAACAGAATTTACTTTGTTCAAATGTTTCACAGTTTCCAAATTCACATAGTGAATTATAGACATTTCCAAATAAAATTGTTTTGAAATTTGTATTTCAGTTTGTATACTTAGATAATTTTTTATTTTTCAATCTAAAAAATTTTTTTTAAAGGGTGCATGTGTGTCAAATATTTACATTTACTTGTCCATAAAAAACACAAGGGTGAGACGGCTGTAAAACATCACTTTTTTCTTGTGTTAATTTGTTGATAAAAAGGCCTTCACACTGCAAGTGGAAAATTAGCCAGCACGGGCTGGAAATTCACGAGATTCCACCTAAGAAAAACATAGTGCAATTTAGGGCAGATGGTCGGGTCGACAAAACCCCAAAATTACCATTCTTTTGGGGCTTTTTCACACAAAGCTCTGGTGCTTGACACGAAGATGTCCATAACAAGCTCCATCTGAAGTAAACGTTTCCATACATCTCCAACAAATATGGATGCCACACGGACAGCTGACATGCTGACAGCCGCCATCCTTTTGGATTATATTTTGGCAATTCGGACACATCCGACGATTCGCGGGATCTTCTTGCATCCACTTCCGTGTGTCCGCATCGACGCTTTTGCAGCTTTCATACATCTTGCAGGTAAGACCAAAATGATAGTCTACATGACAAGTGGTGCAATTTGTCACCTGGCACTGATAGCAAATGAATGGCTCACCAGTCGTTGTGATTTGATAAACACTACTACAGTCCGGTGTAATGCAGTACCGATATTTATTTGTGTTGACACTCATGAAATGTGACAAAGAACTATCTACTAATTTCTTCTGTGTTGTTATGGCCTTTTTGCAAAAATTTTCAAAGTCTTTCCAGCACATTTTCATATCGCATTCTTCGTGAGAACACACGAATGGAAACATTTTTTCTTTCAGTGCCAAATGTACCATTTGGTTAAGGCACTCGGGACAATAGGGGTGACCACAAGACTCTAATCGATAGAACGACTCTAATTTCACCGGACAAAAACATGCAACACACTCAATCTCGTCTTCATCTGGCTCGGACGACAAACCTGGAAGTTCATATAATAAGCTATTCAATTTTTCTATGCTTTTCTCGCACCCCCGGGCTTCGACAGTGTTTCGGTGCAGTTGAATTTGGCCCAGGTTCAATTCCACTTTTAGGCTCTCTAAATCTTCCCCATAGCGTAAGATCAGTTCTCTTTTAAGACCCTTGGGACGTCCACTATCACAGAGATCAAATTTTCGATGCACCATGCTCAACATCTTTTCAATGAAATTGTTCACTTCCGACTTCAATTGAGTTCTCACCGATTCGGTACCTTGCAATACCAGTGTCATGTAACGGTAGTCGAGGAATGCTGAAGATCCTGGAATTTGTTTTTCAACCTCTTCAAGAAATGTACGTCCTTCTCTACTTATGAGTACACTAGTCGCTGAATTTAATCCGATCTCGATTCGATCACCCCTGATGACCTCATTTAGGTACTTTTTGACACTGTTTAGTTTCTCTGCCGAGTTACTGTTTAATTTCAAACAGAAATTTCCGCTATTTAGTTTCTTTACAACATAATTAAGAGAACCGATAAACTCTTTGTCGATATTCTGAATTTCCTTACTGATTTCCTCTTTAAGGATCTCGTACACTTTTTGTATGATGATAATTTCACTACTGAACTTTGGAGTAAACTTGACAAGCTGCTCGTCCAGAAGGAGATGGAGACTTCTGGTTGGGATCACTTGGTTGCTCGGAAAATCTACCCATGCTGTATAATAAAAATCTTTTCTTCGGATATTTCTCATCTTGACGGTGTAAGAATCAGAGAACCTTTTCAATTGTTCTTCTATCTTAATTCTTACTGTGTTCTCTTCGTCTAGAATTTCTTTCGGTTCACTTCGAGGCAAAGAAATCTGGATATCACCATATAGGGTAATATTTTCAGTGAAGTGACGTCTTACGTCTTCCTCCTTCGTGTCCGGTGGAATGGACCCGAGAAAAAACTGGTTCATTTTTTTCTTACCGATTCTGATACGCCACGGTGAAATAGATAAATTTCTACGTGCATACATAAAATCATCTATATCAGTATACTCAACAAAACCGATTCCTTTTAGTGGCCGTCGTGTCCATGTTAGCTCGGCAGAACATTGGGAAAAGTTCTTAACATGGGAAGTGCAAGAAACTCCGATGATTTCATTATCCGAAGAAGTGGACTGTAAACATTCTCTTGCAGAATCTAATGTTTTAAATGTAACGCAACCCCAACGATTATTATTTGAGGAGTTAAATGTCTTTATTCTTTCTATTTTCCCAAACTTTTCAAATTTATCTTCCACTCCTTTGACCCCAGTTTCTTCTGGGACATCTTTAACAATCACAGTGCGTGATTCCTGAGGCATGATGACGTCCTTTATGCAACCCCCATTTTTTATCACAGCTTTGGGTGAGAGTTTATGCTCATCCAATTGAACCTCTTTCACCTCATCCTGCTGCCTAGTGACACGGCCAAGGATATCTTCCTCAACTAAACACTTCACGTTGGCGGAGACACTGTCCGTGGAAGAGACCGTTAACTTTGCCTTTCCTTTATGGAAATCAACAAAGACGGATTCGTCGTTCACCTCCTCACGAATTTTTTGTTCCAGTTGCTTTAAACCGGAGAATCTTAACCCAATCAAGCACCGTGCAAACTGCTCGCCCAGGCCTCTATCGACAACAACCTTCACAGTCTGAGATTCAGCTTCGGTAATCTTCTCGCGAAAAAATGGACTCAACTCCTCCATCCAACTTTCCTGGACAGAGAGAACAGTAAAAGCGAAATCACGCGACGTACTGATCAGATTCTGAAAAACGATCAAGTTTGGATTCAGATTGAGATTTCGAATAGACGACGATGGATGAATGTGGACTTGTTTGCCCTGTTTCAGAGCCAGGTATCCAGCCTTTGGATGACCCAGGTAGACACAGGTGTTGCACTCAAAGGTAGTGAACAGGAGTTTTGCAATGGAATCTCTGTCAAATGTAAGCCTAGCTGGAAAATGCACATTACATTTTAGTTTATGCTTGAGGATGTCAAACACTTCCTTCATCTTTTCGGAAACTAGCTTCAGAGTTTTCTCATTTATAGCATTACTTTGGCACCAGTGTTTCTTACTTTTATTTTTTTCATCAAGATAATCTTGAAGCACGTGAAGCAATGAAATCATATCCCCATATTCGTTATAAAAGGGCGAATGTTTATTCTTATTAAACTCCATCTCTTCATCATTTCTTCCTCGAAAGAAGACGTTACCGCTAAAGCCACTGAGGCAAGCGATACTCACAGCTTCTGTTACGATCTCTTGCTTTATGGCTTTTATGACAAATAGACTCATTTGCGGTTCAAATGGAAGCTCTGCAATTTGGTTACCGAGAGGTGTAATCTGTTCATTTGAAATAGCCCCTAAACTGTCCAGGAAATCAATCGTATCAGACAGAACGCTAGCTGGTGGGGCCTCAACAAAGTCAAAATGTAACGGATGCGCCCCCATTTGAAAAAGCTTCAAAGCTGCCTTTGCTGGATGGATACGAAGAATTTCAGGCTTTGTGGATTGGCGCATATTGAGGTAGTCATCCTCTGCATATAAACGAAAGCACTTGCCCTCTGAAGTACGCCCGGCTCGTCCTTTTCTCTGGTCGGCCGAACTACGACTGATGAATCTGACGGCTAAAGTGTCTATCTTGCTGATTTCTTCAAAGAAGATTTCTTTGGCAAAACCTGTGTCTATTACATACTTGATGTTGGGTATTGTTATCGACGTCTCTGCGCAGTTGGTGGCAAATACGATTTTTCGTTTGCCTTCTGGAGGTGGTTTAAAAACCTTTTGTTGTTCGTCAGCATCCAAACGACCATGCAACGACAGGCACATGTAATCCTTTCTCTCAGACAGGGTAACACTGAACTTTCTGCTGCAAAATTCTGTTTCCTTAGGGGTTGGAAGAAATACGAGAATATCTCCTTCTTTTTCCTTTTGATGAACCTCAATAGCTTTCTTCACAGCAGCGTCTTCGTAACTTTTTATAAGTTGTTTACTTTCAATTTGTTTTTCCCATATGACATTGACCGGAAAAGTGCGGCCAGGTACTTTTATCAGGCAACTTCCTGGGAAATAAGACAGAAAAATGCCGGGATCAATAGTGGCCGACATGACCACAAGTCTGAGTTCAGGCCGCCTGGTGAGGCACGACTTCACCATAGCGAGCAAAAGATCTGTATATATACTTCTTTCATGCACTTCATCAACAATTAAACACGAATATGCGGAGAGTTGTTCATCCTTTTGAAATTCACAAAACATTTCATAATCGCTCATAAATATTATCCTTGTGCCTTTGTTCATTATCCGCTTGTTACCTGCTCGGTAACCAACATCTTGCCCGAAGGTGGTATGTAATTCAGAAGCAACGAACTTGGCCACACTCAATGCCGCTATCTTTCTTGGTTGCGTGCATGCAATCAAACCATGCTGGCTAAGGCCAGCGCTGTCAAAGTACTGCACTAACTGAGTACTTTTTCCCGAACCGGTTTCTCCCAATACAATAGTCACGTGATTGTTCTTGACGGCGTCCACAATTTTTGACCGTTGGGCGTAGATGGGGTATCCTTTGATTAAACGTTCACACTCAATTGAAAATTCTTTCTCGATAATTGGTATGAGATCTCTGCCTCCGTTGGTCAGCTCTGCATTTGTTAATCTTGCTTCTAAACGTTGACTATGTATGGTGAACTCTGTCAGTTGATTGCGAAGCTCCTGTTCTTTATCAACCAGGACATTAATATTTTGTGAGTCTTTTGTACAATTAGTTAAAAGATTATCTCTGAAGCTGTGTAATTTAGACATGTGCTGCTTGAGAACACTTTTGCTTTGCATCTTAATTTTTTGCAGCAGTCTTTGAATATTGGAATCAAAACGGTGCTGTTCGTCATCCGGATGGTTTTGAGATTTCTTCGGTGGATAGGCAGCAGAATGTTTGACCGAACGATAGTAAAATTTTGAAGAATGTGATGACATTGTGTTTATTTTCTTTTCCTTTGGAATTTGTAGAAACTCTTCCTGAAAGAACACAAAAAAAAACAACATCTTATTATAATGGAGATTGTGTGTTTTTCTGTCTGTAACCGAAACTATATTACTACTCAAGTCACAATTCCCTTTGTTATTTACATCATATTCTCCATAATTTTATTTTTATTTAAACCTCAATTATTAATAAAATTGTTTTACAATATCAATACTGTTAGGCTTCATCTACATACTAACAACATGCAATTGTACTTATATATACAACAAAATAGAGGTTTACAGTGTTAACGGGAAGGCTAATTTGCATATTAATATTAAAAATTTGATTTTAATAGATATCTGCTTAGTATTATTGATTTCTAATTGTTTGGTTTTATCTTATTGTATATGAGCAAAAATCTCGGGGATAAATCTTAAAAGAAATCATTAACAAGAATAAATAACTGTAATTTTATTCTTTATTTCCTATTTTAACTAAATAGTTGAATTAGAAAAATTTACCAATGAAATACGGGAGTAAGGGAATCTGATGGAAGAGTTAGTTCCAAATTTGTTCTATTTTTTAATCATACCCCCTCTGTTCCAAATCTTTTTATCTGCATTCTTATTCAGTTTCATTAGCCTTTCTAATTTAATATAATATTTTATTACATTTAAACTTAAATACTTGCACCTGGAGGGTGCGTATATTTGCTAATTAAAATTAACATAACTTAAAGGAAGCGCAGTGGTGTACTGGTTAGAGTCGTAGAAAATGGACTCGTCAACCTGAGTTCAATTTCTGGATGAAGCCACAGTTGACATAGTGCTAATACCCTTGGGAAAGGTATGAATCCAACTATTCTCTAAACTACCCTAAATTGAATACTCGGATTGTAGTTAATTTTTATAAACAAAAATATTTATATAAAAATAAGAAATAATTAACTGGTCGGTTTAGTGGCAGTTACACTCTATGTATTCCCTTTTAATTAATGTAATAAATTAAATTAACTTCAAAACAGAAACTGGCCTGTTGAGTAAACTGCGTGTCTATGACGAGTGAATAGATAATTCTAAAACGAGAATGTCTCATCTTCTGATAAAAACAGCAGTGATCCTCACATATATACTTTTTTCTTTCTCCCTCTCTTTTTTTCTTACTCTATCTTCCTCATCTCTCTCTCTCTCTCTCTCTCCTTCTCTTACCCCCTCCGTATTTATCTTTCTTTCTCTCTATCTCATCTCTCTTTCTCTCTTTATTTTTCTCTCTCTTTCTCATCTCTACTTCTTCTGTCTCTTTTTCGTATATCTCGCATCCATTCTCTTTTCTTTCTGACACACTCTCTCTCTTTTTTTCTCTCGCTCCCCCTCTCCCTCTTTCTTTCTTACCTATCTATCTATCTATCTATCTATCTATCACAAATATTTCCATCTTTCTGACTCTGTTTTCTTTCTGTCTCTTTTGCCCCCCCCTCTCTTCTTTGTATCTTGTTTTTTTCTCTCTCTCTATTTCTGTTTCTGTCTGTCTGTCTCTGTCTCTGTCTCTGTGTCTGTGTCTCTCTCTCTCTCGCTCGCTCAATTATGTCTTCGCCTAGTTGTCGCCTCCTGTATCACTCCAGTTCCCAACGTTTACAATTATTTCAACGCGTGTATTTTCCGAAAAACAATGCCGAAACCCGGGGGTATCAAACTGGGAATATCGAAAATCGTGACTCAGTGGGTTAGGGTTTTCTGGGCTCAGCGCGAAGAGCTATTCCATTTCTTTATTAGCTGAAATAATTTTTAGCAATTGCTAGATTACATTTTGTAAACGAAAGCATATTTTTTCTAAGTTTGATCATGCCATGGGATGGGGTGTGTGTGTGTGTGTGTGTGTGTTAAAAACTGTTAAATTTTTTTTTTTCCCGTAGTTTTCAATTTCTTGGTCTTATTTTGACCTAAGGCCAGAAGTATGGGGGGCACCCAGTGAGAACCAAAGCCACTGGTCTGCTAGTCTGGCTTACCACGTGAGGTGACCATATGAGTATACCGAAAAGTATATGAAATTTTCCGTTTTAAAATGAGCAACAGACTGCATTATTTTCCTGAATTGCATTTTTAATAGTTTTTTATTTTTTTAATTTTTTTTTTTTAATATATGATTAATTTATACCCCGTTTATATTTTTATTTAGCTTTTCTTATGGAAAATAAGGGGTAAAAATATTTTTACTCTCCCCCTCTCGGACGAAAATAGGGTAAGGATTTTATTGAACTTTATTTTCCTTTATATATATATATATATATATATATATATATATATATTTACCAACCCCTCCGCATGAGCAGGATGTGACACAAGGTCAATTTCTTAAGCGGAGTTCAACAGGTTTGAATTCAGAGTTTTCCTTCTCCTAGACGGGTTGCTTAACCAAGGTTAAAGAGCCCAGTCTGCCCTACAATTTATCCATAGCTGGAGGGAGAGTAGAATTCATTTCTTTCCCAAGGGTATTAGCGCTAAGTGAAATGCAATTACCATATCCAGGATTTGAACTTGAGGCGACGAGTCCATTTCCCATGACTTTAACAATTACACCACGCGCTTCCATAATTTAATTATTTATTTTCCTTTAAAAAAGGATGTGGACTCAGTCAGTGTACAAACAAAAATACACACATACAGAATCTTTCTTTTATATATATAGATTTATAGTAAAATGTTTTTTTTTTATTCGTTTATCTAAGAAGTGATTTGAAACTGGAGAATAAAATATAATATAAAAATAAAAATGAAAAAAAAAAAAACAAAAAACAAACTCCCATGAGCCTTCACCGGAAGAACCCTCCGCGCATATGCGACAAAAAGGACTGACATTCCATCACCAAAAGAATATCTCGGCCATTCGAGTTTAGGCCTGAACTGTGCGTATGCGTGTAGTCACTTCCTTGGCCAGGGGGATATCCCTTTGCCACGGGCGATTATGACCAGCCAATAAAGCCTAAATCACAAAACCTCCTTCTGTCTCTGTCCCTTTCTTTTCGTTCCTTAAATTCATTAAACCGTAAAACAACCAAACTTCTTCCTACTCTATAATCTTGGCCATTCATGTTTAGGCCTTAACAGGGTCTAGTCACTCCTACTAGCCAGGGAGAGATTCCCTTGCCACAGGCGACTATGACCGGTGAATATAGCCTAAATCATAAAACTACCTTCTGCCTTTGTCTCTTTCTTTTTCATTCCCTCAATTCCTTCCTTTTCAGCACGACTACCAAATGAGATGGGGTTGTTGGGATTGTCTGCCCTTTGTCTGGAAGAGTTATCTTCCCACTGGGTTTCCATTTCTGACCACCAGGGGTCTGTAGTATTTAAGCGCCGGATTCAAACTCTCTCACTCTCTTTTCTCCTTCTTCTGGGACTGGACAACATGGGTTAGACATTTGTGTCTACACCCCACCCTCGTGGGGGCCTCTAGTCCCCACCTACGGACTAAGTCAGTAAGTGACTTCAACCATATGTAATATCTTTAACTCCTATATTTTATATGTATATTTATGTATCTCTTTTATACCTAAATATTGTATTTCCATTCATGAATGTGTCCTTTTATTATATCTTATTTGTATTCTCTACTATGTATCTTGTATTTCATGTTATATGTTATTCCATGTGCTTTTGATTAAAGTCCATCTTGTTATATGTGTAACACCCTCGTTGGAGTTTGTTTCATTTCAACAAGTTATAACATTATTATAACCTTGAATCTTACAGGGTTAAAATCAAAAACAACACACAAGAATATCCAGCTACCTTTAAACCTTAAAAACACCCTAAAGCTCTTACCACCCCATAATACTCTTGGGGAAGGTATGCATTCAACTACTCTCCCTCCAGCTATGGGTAAATAGTAAGGCAGACTGGGCTCTTTAACCATGGCAAGGTTACCAGTCTAAGAGAAGGAATACTCTGAATTCAAACCTGTTAAAACTCTGCTTGACAAATTGACCTTGTGTCACATCCTGCTCGTGTGGAGTGGTTGGTAAATATATATATATATAAAAGTAATTGGTAATTTGCTTGAAGCATTGTTAAGTATGTTATAAAATAATAAAATTCGAAGGCAATACAATGCGTAAAAAATAAAGACAAAAAGATGTTTTATATGTCTAATCGATTTCAAAGCAAAGCTTTATCATCAGAGTGTATTTTCAGAAATTACACTCTGATGATAAAGCTTTGCTTTGAAATCGATTAGACATATAAAACATCTTTTTGTCTTTATTTTTTTACGCATTGTATTGCCTTCGAATTTTATTATTATATATATGTATGTTTAGCTCAATCTATAGAGCGTCCACTTAGGAAACACAAGTTTCCTGGTTCAATATGCAATACAACACGACATTCTAGAAAATGATTTAACATTTGAAAATCTTTTTTTTTTAATAGGCAAAACAATCACAAAACGGCTAAACTTGCACAAAGGTGTCAAAATTAGGGTGACCCAGAAAAAACAGAACCCACAAAATTTGTAATCATACTGTTAATTTTAACTATGGGTGTCTAAGGTGTAGGGTTAGGGTTGGGGTTTAGGGTTAGTTTAATGGGAAAATAAATAAATAATTTGGTTTCTGTTTTTACTGGGTCACCCTGTATACTGGTGACCCAGAAAAAACAGAACCCACAAATTTGTAATAAAACTGTTCATTTTTAACTAGGAGGGGTTAGGGTTAGGGTTAGGGTTTAAGGTTAGTTTAATGGGAAAATAAATAAATAACTTGGGTTCTGTTTTTTCTGGGTCGCCCTAATTTTGACACCTTTGTGTAAGTTCAGCCCGCGAAACTTATACATTATATTAAACAAAATGTCCTGGGTATGGCGTTAACCTGGATCTAGTGGTGAAATTCAAATTTTGGAGCTCTGAGGATTGTGGAGTACCTCTTTATCGCCATTACTCCACTCAGACCCAGAGTGATAGTACAAGTACCTGTTAGGGTCGCATTTATCGGTTAAATAGACTTTTTAAAAAAGGAGTTCAATAAATGTTTTTTAAAAATTGACTGAGAAAAAACCAAAAATGAATACCCAACAAGAATGATTAAAATAAAACATATTCGACGTAAAATAACCCAATAAGCGTTACCATGCCGTAAAATTCAGACAACTACAAAATATAATTAGTAAGTAAGAAAATCATTTTTTTTTTTTATCAACATATTTTCGGCAAGCAAAAAATAAACATTTTTAGAAGAGTCTTCTAAAAGGTTTATTTTTTGCTTGCCGAAAATATGTTGATAAAATTTTTTTTTTACCAGCATGAAAATAAAAACTGAAGATTTTTTCCTTTTTTTTTTTCTTTTTCAAAAAACAAAACACTAGGTTTTTTTTTTTAAACTTTGACTTCGAGTAAAAAATCACCCCCCCCCAAAAAAAATTTTTCATATTTAACCAAGAAATCAAGAACTGATATTTTTTTCGGTACTCTATGAGGAAGTTCGTCCCGGTCCCCTGCCTCCAAATTTGCTGTTCGGTGATGTATCAAATTTCAACCCCAACTATAACCGCTAGAGCGGTGTTACTTGAAAGAAAACAACCAACTCAAATAACAATCCCAACTATCGTATCGATGCCTATTTGGGGGGGGGGGGCTTTTTTGTCTTAATTCTAATTTTTCTTTTTTTGTCGTAATTCTTATTATCGTAATTTGTCGTAATTTCAAAACAAGCTTTGCGTAACATAATTTCATTAATTTTTTTTAAACATTTTAAAAACAAACTAAAAGTTTCTCGGCATATAACAGGTGTGTTTACGAAGTTACAAGCATAAATAAAAGATATCAATCGAAAAAGAAAAAGAAGATCGTGAATGATAATACTATTAGATAAAAATAATAATTTTACAATTCAAAATATGAGATTTTAAAATGTTAAATTCTGAGATAATAGGAAAAATGAAAATATATGCTTACATTAACGAGACGAAAACTTAGGCAGAGTGAAGGTTGTCTTGCTACGAATTGTTTTATTTACTAAGGATAAAATTTCCCAGAATTTTGATTTCGTTTCAGTTTCTAGGAAAATTACGTCATTTTTTAAACGTGGCTACAAGCAACAATTCTAGGAAACTACGAGTTAATTACCTCCACTACCAATTTACATTTAGCACAAAAGAAGAAATGCTAAATTATTTCCCCCACAAGATCTTTCTGTAATAAGTAGTTAACTTAACTAACTACTATCTATTACTATTTACTACAGAAAGATTAACTATTATTAGGCATTTCTGCAGTACGTAGCCTATAGTAAAGAATTCAGTTAACTAAATTACTTACTACAGAAAGGACCTGTGCTTCCTAGCCGAACGCTCTACCAACTGAGCTAAACCAGCCCTTAACCCCTAACTACAGAAAAAAAATCTTTTCTATAACTTAAAGAAATGATAGGAAAAAATTATGATATATTTTATATGGTGAACCACCATATATACCACCAATTTGACCCTGTAAAATTTATCCCCCCCCCTACATTTAACACAATGAAACTTGCAGAAAAATTAATATTTTAATGAAAATTTTTTTCCATTCGAAAGAAAAAACATTAAACAAACTCCTGATGATACATTTTACATTTTTTATCAGCTTACGAAAATAATGAAAATTATGATTGAAAAACAACGTTTTCATTTTTTCACTGTTAAATCAACTGAAATTTAACGTAGCTAAAAACAAGTTACAATAAGAGTTTTTTTTTTTTTAATTGTTTTTTTTTTTTTTACGAGATTTTTGATAAACAAAGTTCGGAAATAATTATTTCCGTTTTATTCAAGATGGCCTAAAACGATCAATTGGTGGTCCCTAGAACGCCAACGGAAAAAAGTGGCACAGGTAACATGATACAGACAGGTAAAAATAGCACAAGTGAAAAAAGAATAGGGGAAAATATTACACAATAAAAATATGTCACTGTAATGGTCGATGGGTTTATGTATATAAGAAAAATTGTGATGCGCACGTCATTTATTTAATCAATAAATCAGTAAATACTCAGTAGGTACCACCAATTTGACCCTATGCAATTTACCCCCCCCCTACATTTAACACAATGAAACTTGCAGAAAAATTAATATTTTCTTGAAAAATTTTTTCCATTCGAAAGAAAAAACATTAAATAAACTCCTGATGATTTTTTAAATTTTTTATCAGCATACGAAAATAATGAAAATTATGATTGAAAAACAATGTTTTCATTTTTGCACTGTTAAATCAACTGAAATTTAACGTAGCTAAAAACAAGTTACGATAAGAGGATTTTTTAAAAATTCTATGAAAAATCAATTAATGGTCCGATTTTCACGAAAATTTCCATAAATGTTTACCATTGGATGTAAATACATCTGAAATAGTTTTTTTCTAAAATATATTAGGGGAAATATTTTTTTACGATGTCTATCACCCCCTATTTTATTTTATGAGATAAAAAAAAATGATGTGGAAAAAAAAATTGGTTTTTTTCTATAAAGATAAGAGTCTGAATAACTATATCAATGAAATTGCATAACGTACCGAATTATAGTTTTTTCAGGAAAAAATAATGAAATCGGAAATAAAAAGTGCAAAAAAAATGTCATAATATTAATATTTGAAAACTTTTTTTTTCTTATGTAATTGGTATGTACTATATTCTATTAAATTGTCAAAAAAAAAAAAAATTTTTAAGAAATTAATTTTTACGAGATTTTCAATCTTTTGTGTGATTAAATATTTTCATTTTCTGCGTGAAATAAATTAAATTTTTTTTTTTCCTGTGGAAAAAAATCAAAATTTTCACGTATATTTAAAAACATGAATTTTAGAATTCAGGTGAACTAAAAGTTGGTCCGATCCGTGCTCGATTAATATTTTAAAAAGAATTTGTAATTTTTATTGTTGAATAGTAATGTGTGATTCTTAGAATATACGGAAGAGCAAAACTGACATATGACGAGACGCTTCTCGGTAACTAATGTTTGTTTTTCTGAGCGTAAAATAATATTTTATTTAACTTTTACGACCAATTAGAATAAAAATAATATATTGAATGATTGTTTTATCAGTTTTTCTCTTAGAAAAAATATTCAAATTTTCATTTTATTTTCGATTTTAAGAATTAATACTAAAACCGAAGACATTTTTTAACGTCAATTTCACTGCGAAATTTTAAGATTAAAGTTTTTCAAATTTTTATTCATAGTAAATTGTAATATTAAAGTTTTTAAAGATTTTATTCATTTTAAATTGTAATATTAAAGTTTTTAAAGATTTTATTCATTTTAATAGAAAAAATTTGGCTAAAAAAGTTTGTCCGTTACACCCATCCGTACTTAGATGCATAACTGTAAGAGGGTAATAATATGTATTTCTTTCTCTCTAAATCGCGGCCTGAAAATTACCCTTTCGCACCTAATATGGATAGGTTTGTTTATTTTTTAAGATAACGATGTAATTTTTCCCAATCGGATAATTTGATCTTTGAATTAACTATTTTTCTTTGTAACAACCCTGTACGATCTTTTTTTAACGAAATTTTTGATAAACAAAGTTCGGAAATATCTATTTCCGTTTTTATTCAAGATGACCTAAACGGTCTGGTGGTACCTAATACTCAGTAGATACTAGTAAGATACTATCTAGTGATTTTGTCGTAAGAAATGTTTAAAATGACAAAACCACTTGCACTAGGGAGCGGATATACACAGTTTATTTTCATTTAATATTTCATTTGAATATATCCTAGATTTCTACGTAGAAAAGAAAAGAAAAAAGTAAAAGAAACAGGTTTCAGTTCTAAGAATTAGAGCTATGTTTAAATAGTATTGTTTTTTGTTTTGTTTTGGTCTACGAAAATACCGATAACATCACCGAACTTTTCTTCTAAAGTATGGTGATCCAAAAGCGTAATAATACGTGTTTTTCTAATGTAAATAATTTATCTAAATTTAGGCTACAGTCCCAAGCCGATTATCGTTCAATTGTGTCGGATGTAAAAAGTGGCCGAATAAATTGTCCTTTATTATTAAAATGATATCACCCCAAAATTCCAATTTTTTTTTCGCGCATGTTTATTGTCGCAAGAATTAATAAAATAAGTTTTAAGTGATTAAAATACGTATAGAACGAAAATAGCTCCGAATTCAATTAGCCAATGAGATTACAGATTTTATCTGGAATGTAAACATCAGCTGGTGTTCTGTGTTTATGAAATAAAAAAATGACCCTCAAAACCCCCCCCAAAAATTCCTAATAATATGCTTTAGTAACTCAAGCAAACAATAATAATGCTTTAGTAACTAAAGTAAACAATTTTTTTTCTTCAGGAAAAATTTCAAAATATAATTTTCAATTAAAGAACTGGCTTTTTAAAAAATTTTTAAATTTTTTAATGAACCTAAAAAGCGTAAGACTTTAGCCCCCCTACAGAATATAATTTACCAAAAATCAGGGAATTATCGGATTTTAATGAAACTCTCAGTGTTTATTTATCAATGAACGATCTTTATAATGCATTATTTATTTTATTTCAAAACTTTCTCATTTTTTTCAGGTCACTTAATTTTGACCCCACCTTATGTTGGGGGCATTTTCGATACTAATTACAGTATAAATAAAGAGATAAAAGACCGAACTTATGAATAGAAACAACAAAAATTTACGCGATATGCGAAATACTATTATTTTTTTATTTTTTCTAAAAAGCAAATTCGCTTATTACTCATTTTATTTACGTGACTTGTTGTCACATGATGCGAAATACTATTTTTTTTTTCTAAAAAGCAAATTCGCTTATTACTTATTTTATTTACGTGACTTGTTGTCACATGATGCGAAATACTATTATTTTTTCTAAAAAGCAAATTCGCTTATTACTCCTTTTATTTACGTGATTTGTTGTCACATGATGAGTCCACGTTTTCTTAGAAAATTTTATGCTTTTTGGAAAATAAAATGCACATAAAACATTTTTTGTCGCTAACAACTGTTGCTTCTTCTTCGCTGGAGGTGGCCATTTTTTACTTATTCGTATTCCGAACACACGATTCTCATTCGCTTATTCCGTTTTCGGAGCTACTCCATTTTCATTCGTATTTTTTTACAAAGTAGTCCGTTTAAATTTTACTTTTCGCATAATATCAAGATATGCCACCAATTGCGAAAACTTTTTATTAGCCTTTTTTGATTTTTAATTAATAATTACGCTAAAATTATTACCGCTAATTGTAGAGCATCGTAACTCGAAAACTAAGCCCTTTTTGACACCTGGGACTGTAGCCTAATTGGTAGGGATACCCAAAATGAAGCTAAACTGCGCTTTTGACAAAATGACTTTAGCCCCCCGCCACCCGAAAATAATTTACCAAAAATCAGGGAATTTTCGGATTTTAATGAAATTTTCAGTGTTTATTTATCAATGAATGATCTTTATAATGCATTATTTATTTTATTTCAAAACTTTCTCATTTTTTTCAGGTCACTTATCCCCCCCCCACACCTTATGTTGGGGGCGTAACATTTTTTCGAGTTGGTCTTTAAGTTTTCTAATTACAGTATAAATAAAGAGATAAAAGACCGATTTATTTATTATTTTTTACATTTTATTTTACGATTTTCGGTACTTATTTTCTGATAGTAAGGCCACCGTAATTTTTTGTTTTGTTTTGTTTCTATTCATAACTTCAGTCTTTTATCTCTTTATTTATACTGTAAATTTACGAGGAAACAGTTCATTTTTACCAAAATATGTATGGGGCGATAAGACTTTTGGACCACCCTGTACATTATTTAGTATCACTGTCACTTTAATGTTTGACAATTTTGTTGTTGGAGGCGGTAGTGGTGATTAATTCTATTTACGGCAACAATGTTTTTACGAGGCTGTCCATTTCCGAGAAGAGGGTGAAAAATTCCCGTTATATCTGACATAACGTATCAGCCTCGTTTTGAAAACATGGCGCAAAAAATTTTCTTAGAAACTGAAAGTGAAGCTAAATTTTCGGAAATTTTGTTGGAAAATAAAATGGCGAAAACAGTTTGCAACAAGATAGGTACCAACATTTTTGACGTCATAGACGTATTTTACTAAATAAAATAAAATCTCCTGATTGAAAAAAACAAAACAAAAACCCCTCAAGAAACCAGGAAATTATTCGATTTTAATGAAATTTTCAGTGTTGATTATTTGAATAAACTGAACCCCCATTTTATGTCCGTGTTTTTGCAATAAATGTTTTATTTTTCTTGCACCCGTTATTTTACAATACAAAATATATTTTCTCTATTTATTTTAATATTCATTTCAATGTGCATATATTTTTATTTTGTGAGAATGTTTAGTTTTAAAGTGGGGGCTCGTTTTACAATTTAGGCATACATTGGATCCTTCTTTTATGACCGTAATTTTGTTTTTTCGTCGACGATGATTAAAATCTGACGTTTTTATTTTAGAGTAGTAAGTACCAAAGCCAAAAAGAAAAGAAATAACAACAACAAAAGGTACTATTCAACTTTTTACTCGTAAATTCCTGCGATAAAATTAGGCTTGGGCATTTTATAGTAGGAATTTACGAGTAAAAAGTTAAAGTGTAAAAACGAACCCCCACTTTAAAACTAACCATTATACACATTGAAGTGAATATTAAAATAAATAAATAAAATATATTTAGTATTGTAACATAACAGGTGCAAGAAAAATAAAACATTTATTGCAAAAACACGGACATAAAATGGGGGTTCAGTTTATTTTATGGTAGGAATTTACGAGCAAATAGTCCTTTATTACCATGAAACTTACATAAAGGTTAATATTATCTTAAAATTTTTTTGCACATTCACCCCCCCCCCAAAAAAAAAACCCAAACAAACTCCTGATGATTTAAAAAATATTTTTTCAGCTTACGGAAATAATGAAAATTATAAACGAAAAACAATGTTTACATTTTTGCACTGTTAAATCAATTGAAATTTAACGTAGCCAAAAAACAAGTTACGACTAGAGGCTTTTAAAAAAATCTATGAAAAATAAATTAATGGTCCGATTTTCACAAAAATTTCCATAATTACACTTACCTTTTGGTGAAAATATGTTTGAAAAAGTTTTTTTCTAAAATATTTTAGGGGATTTTTTTTACGAGATCTACCCCCTCATTTTATGAAATATGAAGAAATTAACCGAACTTTACTTTTTTTTCTATAAAGATAAGAGTCTGAATAATTATATCAGAAGATTTTTATAAGTTTCTATACGGGAGTTTTTTTTTTAAGTAAAAGGACCATGAATACAGAACTCTGCTAAAAAATATCAATAAAGAAAGTGACCCCCCCCCAAAAAAAATCCGGACTGTTTTACTTATTTTTCAAGATAACGGTGAGTAATTTTTCCCAATCTGATAATTTGATCTTTGAATTAACTGTTTTTCTTTGTAACAACATTTTATGTTCGTTATTCTTTTTGCGAGATTAAAAAAAAAGTTAAAAAAATATTTACGTTTCCTCCTTCAATATGGTCTAAACTAGGGACTGGCATTTTTGTCGTCTGCTACGAATTTTAAAAGCGAATTAGAAATAACTTTAATTTAGTATTTTTGCTATGAAAAATTAATATATAAAATTCGTTTAAAATGTGAAAAAGCCAGTTTAAAATGTTATATTTTTAGATTCTAGAAATAAATATCTATTTAATGCAAACCTTATTTTAGACACATAAAGTAATAAGTTTTGAAGAAAAACTCTATTGAAAATGTACCCCCCCTTTTTTAAGTAGAAAAATATCAATGTATATTTTTTTCTTTTATAAGATAATAGCCAATTAAATAATTATCGAGAGTAAAAAAGAAATCTCCAAAAAATTAATTATTTATTATTTTTTTACATTTTATTTTTCAATTTTCGGTACTTATTTTCTCATAGAAATCCACCGTAAAGATTTTTTTTTGTTTTTTTATTCATAAGTTCGGTCTTTTATCTCTTTATTTATACTGTAATTAGAAAACTATAAGACCAACTTGAAAAAAAAAGTTACGCCCCCAACATAGGGGGGGGGGTAAAAAATAAGTGACCAGAAAAAAAATGAGAAAGTTTTGAAATAAAATAAATAATGCATTATAAAGATCATTCATTGATAAATAAACACTGAAAATTTCATTAAAATCCAATAATTCCCTGATTTTTGGTAAATTATTTTCTGTAGGGGGGGGGGGCTAAAGTCATTTTGTCAAAAACGCATTTTAGGCTCAGTTTGCCAGTAACTAGACTCTAAACTGATCACGTAACATATTTTGGTGGTACCTACTACACGCTTACCCGATTAGGTACGGAGAGCTACGTCAGATTATGCATGCGCAAATGCCAAGATTTGTCTGCAGTACCACACGGCTAAAAATCTGTTCTTGGTAGAGAGAGAAAAAGAAAAAGTTTATTTACATTAACTTAGAAATAAACCTATTATTTTATTTTTAAAACGTAATATTCTTTAGCTTAGAAAATTGAAAGTTTAATTAAAAAAAAAAAATTAAATAATGTAAATTTCTGGTTTTACGAATATTTTTTCTTTATTTACTTAAAGACGAAGATTATTTTATTTACATTTATTTTAGGTACCGACAATTTGTGCACTCATTTTAATTAAAAAAAAAAACGAAATAAAATTAATTAAATCGATTATTTAAGGTATTTTTTTTTTGTTTTAGTCGAAAACATAATGAGCCTCAGTAAAAAAAAAAAATATATTGATGTAATGAATATGTAAATACCTTGGTGCCCCCTCACTATAATCTGATTGAACAGTGTCATGTATAAATAGTCGACACTGTTATGGTACAGGCACCTCAGCCTATAAGCCCAGTGTGTTTCGGCCACTGGACCGGCTAAGTTGGTTGATAGCGTCGATCCCAGGGGGCCGTCCCCCCAGGCAATACCTGTCCCCTCGATTTAAAGGGACAGGACTGGGTTTATTGCTCAGCGCCTGAGGCGCTCTCCTTGAGGGGTAATGCCGACGGGATCGACGCTATTTTTCTACCTACCACCCATGAGTCTCGACTTGTGGGTGGGCCCACGTAAAAAGGCCTTGTGTCGTATCGTGTACAAGTGGGGTACATGTAAATATCCCTAAGCTTACAACCTAAACTTACTCGCCAGACTACACCACGACTGCTCGGAAGACGTATTGCTATTCGACGCATCAACTACTACTGCGATAATAAACCAAATACCAACTTCATAATATATCCCTTAACCCGGATATATCAAATATGTAATTTATTTTTAATACATTTTAAAAATGAAATTTGCCCACAAATGATCAAGTGAATATTCACGAAGCGCTCTAAACAATCCCTGTTATCAGCATTTTAAAACGTTCTTAAAAGTTTCTTCTTAGAAATCAATAACAAAAAACATTAAATACACTATATACAGAAAAATGACTAATTTTTAAACGAAATATCTTTTTTTTTCTAAACACGCAGAAAAAAAGACGCTCTAAAACTTCTTGTGGGTTGTTTACAAAAGAAGGGGGAAATGTCATGTGATCTATGTAAAGTTGGTAAGGTCGGTTTAAGTATTGTATCAACCTCAGAGTACTGCCAGTGATTAGCCAAGAGTTAGATCATATGATTCTGGCCGAGTCTATAAGTAGGAGCGCACATTCATCACACACCTTATATCCAGAATTTCTCAATCTATTTTCTACAGTGGGCCAAGATTGATAAACCAAAAAATTACCAAAAACCAGAGAATTATCTGATTTTAATTAAATTTTCAATGTTGACTTATGGGGTAGAATGAGGTTTAGGTATTTTATGGTTTAAATGTAACTGGATATTCTGGTTGCGTGTTCTTAGGGCTTTTTGCTTTGTACCCCATCTCATTTGGTGGTCGCACTGAAAAGAAGGAATTTAAGGAACAAAAAGAAAGAGACAAAGGTAGGAGGTAGTTTCATGACTTAGGCTTTATTGCCCGGGTCATAGTCGACCGTGGCAAAGGGATATGCCCCTGGCCGAGGAAGCGACTACACTCAGTTAAGGCCTGAACTCGAATGGCCGAGATATTCTTTTGGGGGTCGGGGGACAGTCCTTTATGTCGGATGGAGGGTTCTTCCAGTGATGGGAGTTTTTTTAAATTTTTTATATTTAAATTTTATTTTAGTTTTATCTAGTCCCCACAGACTTATTAATCAACGAGTTCTTTCTTTTAAATTTCTGAATCATTTCAATCAAACCGATTCAATGGAAATAAATCGAAATTCTTTAAAATAAATATTACCGTTCGCGCCACCCATATGCGCATTGAGAAAACAATTTATATACCTCATTAATAGATACAATTCATTTAAGATATAAAATCCCTAATTCTAAGTTTTAAGTTTTATATTTTTAGATTCTAAAAACGAATATTTATTTAATAACAAGCCTACTTTAGTGTTTGTTATCTAATTATTTTGGGAGAAAACTCAATTCAAAAGTTAGGGCCCGACCCTTTTAGACAGAACAGATATCGATGTATATTTTTTCACTGATAAACTAAAAGGCAATTATATATGTATATATGAACAACAGAGTAAAAAAATATCTCAAAAATTTTTTGTTTTTATACTTAATTTTCAGATTTTCGGTACTTATTTTCTACCAGAGGCGCCCCTGTAATTTTTTTCTTCTATTCACACCTTTGGTCTTTTTATTCATACTGTAATTAATTAAAAATTATATAACCCTACCGATAATTTGCGTCCCAAAAATTAGGTGGGCGGGGGTCAAAATTAAGTGATCTGAAAAAATCAGAAAGTTTTTGAATAAAATAACTAATACATTATAGAATTCATTCGTTGATAAATCAACACTGAAAATTTCATTAAATTCGGATAATTTCGTGATTTTTGGCAATTTTTTTTCAATCAGTGGGGTTAAATGTATTTTGTAAAATATATTTGGCAGTACCTATTATTTAGAAATAAAACAATCAAATTCTATATTTGTATATAGATTTTACTAACAATTATTACATTTGTATCAACCTTTGATCATATAAATTTTTATAATTAATAATTAAAGTAATTAAAAAAAAACTATTTTAAATCATGACACCACCAAGTCATGATGCGACACAAGGTCTTTTTTTAAAACTGGGGAGCCCTTTTGGGGGCACTTTGGGCAATAAAACCCTCCCCTTTAAATCGAGGGGGCAGGTGTTATGTTGAGGAATGACCGTCTGGGATCATGCGGTTAATTTGTTCAGGGACCGGCTGGATTTTCACTGAGACCAGTTGTTGCATAGTCTTCTTCATCACTTACTTCTATATCTTGGACATTTTTTCCGATGGCCGTCTTTGGTATTTTCTAACATCTTGTCTAGCGTCTGGTCTAGCGTCTGGGGACTTCGGGTCTGGTCTTCTATTGGGGATTTCTATTTATCAGAAGCCCTGTGTCATTGTTAGTTTTTAGAGGTAACAACACAAGACTCCGATTTGCTTTGATCTTACTTTATTTTTAAATCCCCAACCAGACATCTGCGTAGATTAAGACGGGAGCGCGTGTAACGCGACTTACCCTTCCGTCGAGCTCGGCTGCTAGTCTCTAACTAACTGAAACTTACTTACTATCTAAACTGAAAGAGAGGGTCCTCTCTACCGGTTCTCACGGCTATCCCCGGAAGATAGGGTTAGGACAAAGGTCAAGCTTGTCACTCAATCTTCAAGGCCGTCAGCTGCACTTAAAACGCCATCTTGTTTCTACACTAATGTACACAAATATTAGGAATCTAATAATTATGTAACACAGTGAGTGCCCCCCCCCCGAGAGAAACTGTCTCAACTTTTATGCCTCCCAAATAGTCTTAGCTGAGCGAACCACTCGAACTAACAGAGGGTGACAGAAATCTTACAACAGTAACCACTCACAATCTGGAGGGTGCAAGTTCAATACGGTAATATCTATTTTAAAACATTTCAGGTAATCTGAACATTAGCTAGATAAATGAGAGTAATCTCCCCTTGTTTGTTTCACTTTGAGGAAGCCGTTATGTTTTGGTCGGTCATTTTCATTTCACCGTAAATCTACACTGAAAATACGAATTTGTTCGAATCAATACAACTGCATATTTTAACACGAAAATATCATAAAATACGTTCTTAGTTGTGCTTGCGCTTTATTTGAAATTAACTTGATTGTTATTAAGAACACTTTTTATGATATTTTCGTGTTAAAACATGCAGTTGTATTGATTCGAACAAATTCGTATTTTCAGTGTAGATTTACGGTGAAATTAAAATTGTTAATTGTTTTATTTTCTGGGGTATTGAGCGCTCATCAGGATCATATGGTGTCGTCAATACTTCAGATGTTGTTTCTTCTGAAAGGTTTGACGGAGGTGTAACGGTAACTGTATCATCATCCCTTTATTCTCTAGGCACTTTGTTAGAGTCCTAGTGGTGCAGCCATACAGTAGCACTGATACAACTACAGCTTGGAAGAATTGTCTCTTTAACTTTTCAGTGGGATCAGATTTCCATATGATTGATAATCTATCTATGGCAGACCATGCCTTCTCTATATATGCATTAACATCACTTTCAAGGATTCCGTCCTTAAGCATCACAGGTCACCACCTATGCATTAACATCACTTTAAAGCGATGATAATGATGGAAATAAATTATGGAATGATTACAAAATCAATCGCATTTCTTGTTTTGTTAAATATTGATCTACAAGCTTGTTCGTAGGTTTTTTTTCTTCACCCTTTTAAATTCCCTCATAGATAAGATTTTTCAAACAACCACTTTCAGGAAAGCATCAACATGTTCCAAAAAAGATAGTGTTGATTAAAAGAAAGAAGATAATTGATAAAAAAGATAACAGTATGAATTTAAAAATATTTCATAATAAAATTATTTAAAAAAATTAAAAAAAAGCTTTAAATTAAAATAAAGAAATTCTTTAAACCTGCAGACATGGAGAATTCTAAGTGCCATATTTCTTTGCTTTTTGTTTGTTCCTTTTTTTTTTCTTTAAAATAAAATTTTAAAACAGAAAAAGAAAAAGAAAAAAAACTTCTATTTTGTTGAAAGGTTATTGTCTCCTTTTGTGATGGCTTCTCCGGATTCATTTATCGCTTGCTCTTGTATAAGTGCCGGTGCTAATTCAACTTTTAATAATTCATAATCTTGAACAAAAGGCATCTCCACATTTTGTTCGATGAAAGTGGAAGAGCAATTTATGTATAACAAACAAACTAAAAAGCAAACCCTTTGACAATAGCCCGAGGATCCTCCTTGAAAACAAGATGTTAGTCTCCCGGTTGAGTTTCAGCGTTAGAGGGACCAGGTCTCTCCTTTAGGGTAGTTTTTGAATTTGTTAAATCTCCGTCTGGAGCCAGATCGTCGAGAGAAACGGTTGCTTGCCTTCCGTCTGGGTGTTGCACAAGTGCGTACTGAGGGTTTGCTTCTATCAATTCCACTTCGTTTACCGTATCTGGTTGAGAGAGCCAAGAGGGAAGCGAGGTCCCCGCTGAACTCCGTCGCTGGAAAGGTAGAAATCTTTCGTGTGGGGTGGCGTTGTTTGCCGTGCACAGTAAATATCATATGGTGTTATAGGGCTGCTGGGAGAAGATTTTCTCAATTATTTATTGAGCAATTGTGGCTGAAGCAGCTAATTGAATAGTTTTCCAAATAAAGCTCAAATTGGCCATTACCCTGTGGGTTGTACGAGGTCGCCCGGCTTATTGCCACTCTCCGTTCCAGTAAGCCGCACTGAAGGGACTTGATTAGTCGAAACACGTGTCTGTGGATGACTATATACGCTCCCCTTCCCCCTGGGGTTAAGCACTTTGGAAGGAGATCTCGCTGATGCAAAAATAATGAAGATTTGATTTATTCAAATTCAATTATAATTATATATATTGTATATTATTCTTCAAATTAAAAAGTGCACAAACGTCAAACCACTCTAAAAAGAAAAAACATGCCTCCTATTTAAAATATTAAATGAAAAAAAAATCGAAACTTATTTTATTAAATAGGAATTTTGATTTTGTTTATAATTTTTGGTACAAATGTAGAATATCACACAAGAAACAACATTAGAATCACATTTTGAGATAGCTGTAGATTACGGAAACTCCGAAGTATCATTACCGAGCGTCGCAAAAACTTCGGGTATTTCCGTGAAACATGTAAATTAACATTGCTCAGATTGACACACGGCATTTTTTCTATATCTATCCATCTATCTATCTAACTGAAAAAAAAGTTATATATATATATATATATATATATATATATATATATATATATATATATATATAATATAAAAGATAAATATATAAAGGTTTTACATATCTATTTATTAGGTGACAAAGGAACATTCACAACCATATTGGTTTCATGCGATGCAATCATCAGGTGAAGATGTTTCAAATGTATATAAGACATTTGAAACATCTTCACCTGATGATTGCATCGCATGAAACCAATATGGTTGTGAATGTTCCTTTGTGACCTAATAAATAGTTATGTAAAACCTTTATATATTTATCTTATTATATAACAGCTCTATTTTATATTGAGCACTCTACCAATTAATACTGCCTTTGGTACGCCATTCCAGCAAAAGCTGAAACAGTGACCATCCCACACTATAGTATATATATATATATATATATATATATATATATATTGAAAGAATAAAACAATCGTATTTATTACTATTCATTTTTTTTGTATTAGGTAGATAGCTGGTATTGATACTACTACTTACTTTTTTGTAAACAAAAAAAGTAAAATGGCGATTATTATTTTAAGGTTAAATTATAAGGGTGTTGAATTTTTAGATGTATTCGAAAATATAAATCAAATCTTCATTATTTTTGCTTTAAAACCCAGACCTGGTGATATTCAATGCGTATATATATTTACTTTGACGTTAATTGTATTATTTTCGAAGTTTCCTTCGGACAAAATTAATGCAAATTCCTTTATATATATATATATATATATATATATATATATATATATATATATATATAAGGAATTTGCATTAATTTTGTCGAGAGAGAGAAAAGAGATTAGCTATACCCAAAATTGACGCAAAATCCTTTTTTGACAAAATGAATTCAGCCCCCCCCCAGAAAATAATTTACCAAAAATCAGGGAATTATCGGATTTTAATGAAATTTCCAGTGTTGATTTATCAATGAATGATCTTTATAATGCATTATTTATTTCATTTCCAAACTTTCTCATTTTTTAAATTTCACTTAATTTTGTCCCCTTATTTTGGTTAGTTTTCTGTACTAATTACAGTATAAATAAAGAAATAAAAGACCGAAGTTAGGAATAGAAAAAAAATTACGGGGGAGGGGGGGTTCTATGAGAAAATAAGTACCGAAAATCAGAAAATGAAATGTATATATATATATATATATATATATATATATATATATATATATATGGAGATTTATTTTTTACTCATTTTGATAATTATTTAATTGGCTATTATCTTATGAAAGAAAAAATCATACATCGATATTTTTTCTGCTTTGAAAGGGGGGGGGTAAATTTTCAGGAGTTTTTCTTCGAAACTTATTACTTTTTGCACCCAAAATAAAGTTTGCATTTAATAGATATTTATTTTTAGAATTTAAAAATATAACATTTTAAAATTAACATCTGGATTTTCATATTTTAAAACAATTGAATTGATTTTCAGTGTTATTTACATAACGTTATAAAATTATTTGTATGGAAACAAATAAGACTTAAATGTGAATTACCTCACGTAGATTTGCTGGGAGTTTAACTTTTTTTCAGTTTTGCGAAAGACTTCAATATCTAAAAAGGTAAGTTCTCTTCATTATTACAATTTTTAATTCAATTATTCATTTTTAATAAAAATATTCAAATTCAAATCGATGTTTTCTCACTTTTTATCTTTAAATTAATAAAAACTTCTAACTTCTAAACTTCTAAAACTTCTAAAAAAATTAATTAATTTTTAAAAATTTTGTCATTTTCTTTTTAAAAAACGAATTAAATCAAAATAATTAATTCTATAATTTAAGATCAAAGTCAAAATGTAGTAACAAAATAAACATCAGTAAAATAAAACAATAATATTACATATATACAATTTTCTTTAAATACATTTTAAATTATTAAATCTTGCTAAGTAAAGAATGCACTCAAAACCAATGTATTCTTTTTTACAACTTGAACAGTTTCTTCTGTTGCGAGCTTTCTGTGGTGAGCCGGAAGTTATCGTTTCAACAGACGGAAGTCGAATGGCAAAAATAATTAGTTTGCGCATATGGATCGCGCAACCTTAGTAAAAATAAAATTTAAAATAAAATTCGTAAAATTCAACCAATCAGAGGCGTTCCCGCCTAATAAGAAAATTTATCAACTATACCTTTTTGGAGCCTATGCTGGACTATAAATAAAGCCAGCCTTTCGGATTCTAACCAGAAAGATCTCATTTGCCTAAGGGAATTCACGTCACCCTTTTTAAGAACATTTCGCTTACACGTGGAAGGTATCTCTCTCTCTCTCTCTCTCTCTCTCTCTCTTTGAATAACCTATGCTTTCGGAGATAAACCTTATATTCATTCAACTTATGCCTGACTGCTTTTGAGTTGACTTTAAACTTTCACCTTTTCGTTCTCACTTTTGAACTGTGAAATACCAGCTTACATTTTACATTTGAACTTTAAAAAAAGAACTTTGGGCGGAACCTTGCCCAGTATTCAATGCTATCTTTTTGTATACATTTTGTTAATACAATTTTGTTTGTTTAATCAAGAGTTTTGTCTTCTATGCCATTTTGCTTGATTTATTTATGGTCTTTAAATGTTTGAACACTTTTATTGAATAAAGACATCAAACATCCCACATCTTCCACCATACTTCTTAGAAATCACTTGAAATTGAAATTTGAAAATTATTGATATTTGAAAAGTTTCTTCTTAGAAATCGATTGACATTGAAATCACACTTACGGGGCACCATACCGGAAGCGGAAGTAAACATTTGAAGTTTGATTAAACCGAAACAATTGGAAATTAATATTTGTTTTATTTTTTGTCATGCAAAAAACGGATTTTACTTAGTTAAAAGTTAAAAACTAGTGAGTAAAATTTCAGTAATATTTAATAAATATGTATATAAAGTAACGTCTTACTTATTTCTAAAAATAAACGTTTATGAGTATTTTAAAAATATTTAAAAAAAATTATTGAACATGATAATAAAAAAAAAAAAAACGCAACTTTTCGTAAAAAATTGAACGATTTTTAATGTTAAAAATGTATTAAAAATAAATTGCATATGTAATAATATTTTTCTTTTTTTAAATTATGGTCATTATGTTACTACTTATCGATCTAGACAAGAGTTTGACCTTAAATAATCGATTTAATTAATTTTAATTCGTTGAAAAAAAAAGAAGAAGAATTAGCCGACTGTAGCAGCCGATTTTTGGGTAACCCTAAGATAGATAGATGTAGCAAGGCTCCTAGGAGACAATCGGAGTTAAGGAAAATTGTCGATATTGTAAAAAGTACCTGGTACCTATTACTTATTGCATTATTAGCTTACTCATATATTACATAAGTTATTACCTTATCTAGATATATGAATAAATTATCTATATATAATATCTTATTATAATGGAGATTGTGTGTTTTTCTGTCTGTAACCGAAACTATATTACTACTCAAGTCACAATTCTCTTAGTTATTGACATCACATTCTCCATGATTTTATTTTTATCTAAACCTCAATTATTAATAAAATTGTCTTACATTATTAATACTGTTAACTATGTCTACATAATGCAATTATATTTATATATACAACAAAATAGCGGTTTACAGTGTGAACGAGAAGGCTAATTTGCATATTAATATTAAAAAATCGAATTTAATAAATATGTGCTTAGTATTATTGATTTCTAACTGTTTGGTTTTATTTTAATGAATATAAGCAAAAATCTCTTCAATGAATCTTAAATGAAATCCATTAACAAGATAAAATAACTGTCATTTTATTCTTTACTTCCTCTTATAACTAAATACTTAAATTAGAAAAAATAACAATGAAAGACGAGAGTGATGGAAGAGTAAGTTTCAGTTGTTTTCTTTTATTATACTCCCTCTGTTTCAAATCTTTTTATCTGTATTCTTATTTAGTTTCATTAGCCTTTCTAATTTAATACAATATTTTATTACATTAAAACTCAAATACTTGCACCCGGAGGGTGCATATATTTGCTAGTATAGATAATTCATTTACATATGTAGATAATAAATTAGAATAATTTGACATTATCATTTCATTTATCTTAATGCATGTCATTTTTTTTATATTCGCGAAGATATTTAAAAGATAGAATTTAAATGATAACAGCATGTAATTATTTTTTTTGCATTTAGTATCATAAATAGAAGACATTAATTTTTCTTTTCTGAGTGGCTAGATCAACATAAGGTGTTATATATATATATATATATATATATATATATAATATATATATATATATATATATATATAGTAGTATCTTCCATAAATAAGTATGGGGAGAAGTGATAGTTAGTTGGTTAGTTGGATTTTATGGCACGTCAACTCTTTGGTTATTTTATGCCGAAGATGTTTTTGTTTTATTCATTCTTGTTGGGTATTCAATTTTTTAAAATTAATGGACTGCTCAGCCACCAGGATTCAGTCATTAAGCATCATGGGTCGTCACCCACAGCCAATAGGTGAACCAATTGGGGGGATTTTACCACTCTGCAGATGTTTTGTTGTGTTGTTGGCATCCTTCCGTCTACGAGAGACGATGGAGTATCGTCAAGGTTTTTGTTAACTTGAACTACATAGCATGGGCGGGTTCGTATGGAGGATAAGCTGTTGTCCGTGCAGCAAATCCCCCCTCTCTACACTGCCGCTGTGATCCAAAGGAAAGGTAAGGGACCAATGCAGTTTGGCAACGGTAGTGTCGCAGAAGTTAATGGGTAGCACTGGATATATTTTATATATATATAGTGGGGGATTGTCACTGTTTCAGCTTTTGCTGGAACGGTGTGTCAAAATGCAGTATTATTGGAAGAGTGCTCAATATAAAATAGAGCTGTTATATAATATAATAAAATAAATATAAAAGTATTTGTTCCTTTGTCATCAAATAAATAGATATGTAATACCTTTATATATTTATTTTATTGTATATATATATATATATATATATATATATATATATATATATATATATATATATACGCGCAATTTTGGGCAACATATTTTCGGAGATTTTTATATATTCAAGAATTATTACTTACGTTTTTTCTTTTTCGTTTATGGAAGACTAGTGTAGTCTTAATTATAAATGTGAAAACTTCTCTATTTTACTTCAAAATACCTGGGTTTTCACTCTGAGAATAGCAACAACTGTTTCAGCATACATGTCCATGTTTTGTCTTCCTTTTTTTTTTTTTGCTACGCTCTAACTCTGAGTAGTTATGATAAAAAGCCGGGTAAATTATGATGAACGACATACAAGTAAAACTTAATGAATGACAAACTTAGATTGTATTATTTTGATTTTTCGGACTGTTGTTCTCATCTTTTTTGTGAAATAAGCATACGTTGGCAGAACAAAGTGCCAAACACAGAAGTGTTGGAACGAGGAAACATGAACAGCATGCCCACCATCATCTGGGAAAGACACCTGCGTTGGCTTGGTCACGCCAGGAGGATGGACAATGGCCGCATCCCCAAAGACCTACTGTATGGTGAATTAGTAGAGGGCACCCGACCGGTAGGGAGACCACGCCTGCGCTTTAAAGATGTCTGCAAGAAGGACATGAAGACATGCCACATCAACACCAACACCAGGGAGGCGTGTGCAGAAGACCGTGCGACCTGGCGACTCCTCGCCAAACAAGGGACAAAAAGGAGTGAAAATGAGAGGAAAGAAGCCGCTGCAGAAAAGAGAGCCAGAAGGAAGGAGAGACAACAGCAACTCCAGCAAGCATCACTGTTTGTTTGCAGTCACTGCACCAGAGATTGCCATTCAAAAATTGGTCTGTTAAGCCACTCACGCAGTTGCAGATAAAAAAATGGACACTACGCCATCGTCTTTAGTAGACGGAAGGATGCCAATAAGCATACAAAATAACGAAGAATAACTGATGCAATTGGATTTTACGTTTTGAATTATACAATTAACGCCACTAAAAATTCTTTTTTCTTTTTTTGTGAAATACACATACATAACTTTTCAGCCGATGTACCCTCCGGCCTTCTTCAGGTGTTTCTTGTAATCTAGATTGAGATAGATTGGTAAATTACTTTAAAATTTAAAATAACAAAGAATAACTGCTAATACTGGATTTTACGTTTCGAATTATTCAAGAAACGGCAATAAACAATATTTTGGTTAAATCGAACTTACCGGACCTAAATTCCACCATCATATTGTCACCCCGCCGAAAGAAAAAAAAAAAGAAAGAAAAATCAGGGAATTAACTGAATTTACTGAAATTTTCAGTGTTGATATATCAATGAATGAAATATATAATGCACGATTTATTTATTTAAAAACTTTTACATTTTTTCAGGTCAGTTAACTTGGAACCACGTATCTTTGAGAATCTGTGTTACGCCCCCAAAGATACGTGGTTCCAAGTTAACTGTGAGTATCGTATTCATTAACAAATTGATCTGATAAATTAATTCGTTAACTATTAGATCATGCGAGTTACCTCTGTAGTCATGTGTGTTGTTGTTGTTGATCTTATGAAAGCTGGAATAAAAAGGAAAAATAGAAAAAAAAAAAAAAAATAAAAAACAGAAAACACCACGAAAAATATAAAAATATTTTTTAATATTTGTACAAATAATTGATCCACCCACAAAAAAAAAAAAAAATTCTCAAAAATACACAAAAGATCCCATTATGATTGACAATTAAAAAAAAAAAAAATTAACGTAAGTAATTATTTACCAAATGATGACTGTAAATTCCAAAAATCCCGCAGATTTGTAACAATTTCGCTGGCGTTTCAAGATATTCTTATTGATTGCAAAGAATAAAAAAAAAACAAAACAAAAAACACAACCTTCTGATGGGTCATTATTAGAGTACCCCCCCCCCTCAACGCGCCTGCCCCGCCACGCAAAAAAAAAATAAATAAAAAATGATTTAACCGTGATGGAAATAAGCTTGTGGAAAGCACGCAGGTGTACGGCGCATACCTGTTTCTCAATTTCCTTTCTTTTTTAAATAAAAAAGTATTATCTGCATTATTCGGACTATTGTCCTCATCTTTATTGTTATCTGTACAACGTTTCGGCCGATGTGTCCTCCGGCCTTCTTAATAGTTTTGCATAATAACTCTTCATGGCAAATATCTGATGTGTATATATATATATATATATATATATATATATATAAAGAGAGAGAGGGTGATATAGGGAGACAGAGACAGACAGACAGATAGAGACAGAGAGACACACACACACACAGAGAGAGAGAGAGAGAGAGAGACAGACAGACAGACAGACAGACAGAGAGTAATGTTTGGAATGAAAAAGAAACACTTAAAAACACTTTATCTGAATGTTTGTGATGAGGCTTGATGATTAGTATTATCTGCGTTATTCGGACTACTGTCCTCGTCTTCATTGTTATCTGTATAACGTTTCGGCCGATATGCCCTCCGGCCTTCTTCAGGTATTTCTTGTAGGACTCGGGAACCTTCTCGGACTCGAGAACCTTCTTTTCGGACTCGGCCGAAACGTTGTACAGAAAACAATAAAGATGAGGACAACAGTCCGAATAATGCAGATAATACTAATCATCAAGCCTCACCTCAAACATTCAGAGAAATAGTATTTAATAAAAAAATATTAAAAAAAATCTTCATTGTTTATTAAACCCCACCCCCAACAGTAGAATTTGACACAACCGAGTGTCCAGTATAAAGGCCCCGAAGAAAGTAACCTTTCTAAGAGAGGGGGGGGGCGGGAAAGAAGGGGGGTCAATTAGCTCAGCTCCGTCGGCATTTTCCTTTAGAGGGGGCTTCAGGCACCGGGCAATAAACAGCTGAGGGTGAAGATATTGCTGGGGTGGGGGTGTCGAAGATCTTCCGTCAAATGTCTATCAATTGTTTGGGTTTGCTATAAAGGCAATAGGATTGGGACAATCATATAGGTGCTAGGGATTGTGACCAGCCGATGGTAGAGGACCTTTCCGACCGCCTGTCTAGCCTAAGTAAGGGCTAAAGTGGAGTGTTGCATGTCATGGACAGCTCAGCTACCAGGATTCAGTCCTTAAGCATTACTTTGAATCTACCATGTGCTATTAATGCTCCTCCAAAGTCTAGTTTTAGTTGCAATTAACAAAACTAGCAAAAAAAACACAAAAAAACACACCTTCCGGGCGATGTAAAAATAATTTTTAAAAAATATATTGCCTGAAGGTGTGGGATTTAAAAATTCATTGTCAGAGAGTTTGTACCCTAAGTAAGTAAAATCATTTAAATTCATTAAAGGATTAAAAAATAAAACAATTTGAAATGTAAACTTTAAATATGTATTAAAATAAAACAAACTATATATAGATATATAATACCAGTCATGTATTTATTAAAACTTGTTTTAAAAAACAACGAGGACTGTCTAATGTTGCATGTTCACATTTTGAGTGTATTTATTCTATGTTATGACGATTTTGGGCATTGTGACCTAAGCAGTGACGTAATTTTTGTTACAGACAAAAACCGGAAGCGAATCTCCATTATTAATAGATTATATACCATAATGAATAATACTATATATTATATCATTAAAACAAAAAAAATAATGAAAGTTATAACAACACGTAGGAGTGTCATAAATTGTGAACGTATCTGTAGCTAGAAATTTGTCTGTTAGATTAAAAATCATGGGATCCTATGGAAAATCACCCGGTGGGCAGTTAATAATCTTTGACCCCCTAGAAGGCGCGCGATTGGGCGCCATGAAAAATAAGTTAGTATAGTTTGCAGATGCGACCCAGCTTTCAAAAGAGTGCAGACGTATTGTCTGCTCTGATGGGTCCATCTCTCCGCGGCGGAAATATGGGCTACAAAAAAAATAAAACTTGATCAAGTATAACCAAGTTTTGTTGTATTAATTAAACACTAAAGACAGCGTTAAGCCCAGCCCAGCAAGAAGAATTAGCAAGGGAGAAAATCAACCCTCAGCAGATAGAAGTCAGTCCAAAAAAACATGGCGAGTCAACAAGCAGAGTAAACCTCCTATCACCTATTATATCTCTCTCTGTCTCTGTCTCTGTCTCTGTCTGTCTGTCTGTATGTCTCTCTCTCTCCATTATAGACCCAAATCATGTTAGGTGTATATATGAGTATGTTGAAAAAATAAATAAAGGAAAGAAAGTATAGAATGGATAAAATAAGATATTTTAATCAATTTTAATTACACGTGTTTCGGTCAGGAGTTTATCCATGTGTACATTATTCAAACTATTATAATTTCATTATTCAAACTATTATTATTTCATTTATTATTTCATTTTATTTGGTTATTTAAAAATAATAATAGTTTGAATAATGTACGCATGGATAAACTCCTGACCGAAACACGTGTAAGTAAAATTGATTAAAATATCCTATCTTATCCATTCTATACTTTCTTTCCTTTATTTATTTTTTCAATATACCGTCGGATTCACTTCCAGTTTCATTTTACATATATAAGTATACAACACATGCTTTGCCGCTCAATGCTGGCTTGCGACCCGGCGATTAGGGTTAAATGATCTAAAGCCATAAAAACACCTAGTAAGTAAGTAAAGTCATCGGGGTGGCCTAAAGTCGGTATCAGCCAGTTAGCGAGGGAGTCTATTACCTATTCTCTAGCGCTAGACCAAAGTGATTGTTTCTGCATCCGAGGCAGAGCGCCACGCCTATTACTTATGTTACATAATCTATGCGGTTGCATAAGATTATTGTCAATCACCTGTAATTCTGAGGGGATGACCCTTTTCATATCATGGCCGGGTCCTTCCATGGAAAATTACAGAAGCCCGCCAAATATGTGAAGTCACGTGGGACCTTTTGAGTCCCCAGTTTTCAGTTAGACGTCAGGCAGAGCAGTCGGCCATTCTAGGTCCTGCGCGGAAGACCTGCATGGAGCGAAGACCAATAGGGAACTCACGCGCGCTATGTTAGAGGATTATGTATAGTTAAGGAAATAAAAGTTTGGATAATTGATATGTCCTTGTGGTTAATGAATGTCTTGGTAACAAGACTGAGAAATGACGACCAGCCAGCAAGAACATAGTAACAGAAAACCAGACCGAAGTCCCCAAGTCAACTCCAGACGCAAGATCTTAGAAGATGCCAGACCAAGTCAAGATAGATGATAGAAATACCAAAGACGATCAGAAGCATACCACGATAGACAGACAGAAGAAAAGACGACCAGAAGTAAGAAGTAAGAAAGAGATATATAACATTATAATTATTTAGTGCCAGTGAAGAAGGTGCTATGCAATACTTATATTTGTCACCCAGTTTAACACTTTTAGTACATTGACGTTCGAGTTTCTATTATTCTTAAACACATCAATAGAATAAAGAAAATTATTCCCTTCTAGTAGGACCGAGAACTTTTCAACTCCCTTTCGTACACCTTTTGTAAACAGATGAACGGCTGCCCCCCTCATATTACATAAACCATTCGGGTGAGACGAACAAGACATGCTGGACACTGCTGGAGAAACAAGCGCGAACTCATAAGTGACGTTCTCCTGTGGACACTTACACATGGACATACCAGTGTAGGCCGACCAACAAAAAACTACATCAATCAGTTTCTACGTGGATTCTGGATGCTGCGCGGAAGACCTGCATGGAGCGAAGACCAATAGGGACTGGTGTCGAGAAAAAGTCATGGGAACCCATACAAACAGCATGACGTGATGATGATGATGATGATGAGGATGAGGATGATAACTATTACAATGTTTGATATGTATACTTATGAGCTATTGCAAGAGAGTTCAATATGTAAAAAGTATAATGATCTTGATTTCTCTCTCTCTTTCTTTCTTTCTTTCTTTCTTTCTTTTCATTCCATTCAATTGAAACAGATTAACGTTATCACTTCCGCACTCTCCACTCTCAATTTCTAACCCACTCTCTTTTTTCTTTCTTTCTTTCTTTCTTTCTTTTCATTCTATTCAATTGAAACAGATTAACGTTATCACTTCCGCACTCTCCACTCTCAATTTCTAACCCACTCTCTTTTTTTCTTTCTTTCTTTCTTTCTTTTCATTCTATTCAATTGAAACAGATTAACGTTATCACTTCCGCACTCTCCACTCTCAATTTCTAACCCACTCTCTTTCTTTCTTTCTTTCTTTCTTATATTTTCTGATGTGTAGCGTGTCCTTTTTCTTCCCTTTCAGTCTTCACAATAAAAACGGAATGGTCCATTATTTGACTGAGCTGACGAAACCCATCCCCTAACCCAAATCCCTCCCCCTACCAAATCTCCAACCCCGAAGCTTCTCCGGATCAGACGGGAGGATCTTCGAAGTGTGGCAAACGTAGGTAGGTGCTAGCGTATTAATATATAGATAATAATTATATAACCATTATCGTTATATATTATAATTAATGATATTATATGTTATACTATTAAAACAAAAATAATGAAAGTTAAAAAAAATATGTAGGAGTGACAAGACTTTCGGACCATCCTGTAGATACTTTGCCGCCCAATGCTGGCTGGTGCGTTGGTGATTAGGGATAGCTTATCTAGAACCATAGAACAACTACTATTACTCATATTTGTCATTCAGTTTAATACTTATCACATCGTTCCTAGAGTTTCTTCCATCCTTAAAAACATCGAAAGAGTTAAAAAAAAAAAAGAAAAAAAAAAGAAAGGTCATTCCTTTCTAGTAGGACCGAGAACTTTTCAATACCCTCTCGTACACCTATCCCCGTTTCATAAATTGATTGTACCACAAAACCAAGTTTCCAACATAACAATTTGAATTTCGATTGAGGTGACATTTTAAAAACATATATATATATATATATATGTGAATATGATATATTGAAAAAACAAAGGATGTTTACAAATGCATGGGCTCATCAGAAGAGAATGTGCAAACCGTTTCGGGGCCTTCCTCTCTACGGTTTGCACATTCTCTCCTGATCAGCCCATGCATTTGTAAACATCCTTTATTTTTTCAATATATCATATTCACACTGTCGGATTAAGTTCCATTTTATTTCACCCCCCACCCACACACACATATATATATATATATATATATATATATATAGATAGATAGATAGATAGATAGATAGATAATGAAAAATTGAAAAAGCTCAAGTTTATACACGAGTAATGTTTATTTCGCCTACGCTGCAGTGTTTCGATCTGTTTCAATAGATCTTCATCAGGGCTTTCGTTAGTTTGAGGAAAAATAAATGTATCACAGAAAATAAGAACTCTGCAAGATTCTTTTGCTTTGTTGGTCAGTCCATTTAAAAATTGTTGAATGAAAAGCGAGCGTTCTTGGATGTTTAAAACGAACGCTAAATAAACATTACTCGTTTGTGAACTTGTCTTTTTTCAATTTTTCATAATATTACATACTGTCGGATTCACTTTCACTTTTTCTTCATATATATATATATATATATATATATATATATATATATATATATATATATATGGTGACACCCCCTGTTTTTTGGAGTCACCCTATGCATAAAAAAGGCAGCCACCCTGTACACCCTAATGAAAATTAATTGAAAAAAAAAAAAAAAAAAAAAAAAAAAAACAGCAACAAAAACCACTTTAGTCTCGTTTTTTTCACCGTCCGGGCAGTTTTAGACCCACTGGAGTGACACGGTGTAATCGATTTCTATTTCTTCCTCAGATTACAACATTTGCAGTGGTATGTGTGCAGTATAATGAATCTATTTTTGGGTGTATGATGAAATTTGTTTGGCCTTTAAACATATTGCGTCAACTGTGATTGCATCAAATTTTATCACGCCCAGACACGATTGTCTCAACTGTCGATTAGTTGTCTTACGGCCATTGTCTGTGATGGACGTTACTCCAAGGAAGCGTATGAAAAATGTAACGCTGCACGAACACACTGGCTAGCCTTACAGAGAGATCACGGATAAGTAAATAATAACGGAATTATTCGTTTTGTTTCAATTAATTAGCTCAAGGGTGTAAATTGTCCCCATTTCTGAAAAATAGATTTGTGGTCAATAAGAGGTAATCTGAACATTAGCTACATAAATGAGAGTAACCTCCCCTTATTTGTTTCACTTTGAAGAAGCCATATGTTTTGGTCGGCCATTTTCATTTCACCGTGAATCTACACTGAAAATACGAATTTGTTCGAATCAATACAACTGCATGTTTTAACACGAAGATATGATAAAATGTGTTCTTAATAAAAATTAAGTTCATTTCAAATAGTGCGCAAGCACAATTAAGAACACAATTTATGATATTTTCGTGTTAAAACCTGCAGTTGTATTGATTCGAATAAATTTGTATTTTCAGTGTAGATTTACGGTGAAATGAAAATGGCCAACCAAAATATATGACTTCCTCAAAGTGAAACAAATAAGGGGAGGTTACTCTCATTTATGTAGCTAATGTTCAGATTACCCAATAAGATGCCATCTTTTAGACACCTGCAAATAAGTTACACTGTATTTTCTCACACGACTTATATTTTTTTTTAATAAAAATCACAGTCTTTTTTTTGTTTGTGTTTGTTTTTGTTTTTGTTTTTAAATAATTAAACGACTTTTCTATTCAATATCCCAGGTATTTTATACACCTGCTTGGCTTCCTTGTGTGTGGATCCGTAAATCCCACTTTTGGAACCCAAGCACATCTCGTACTGAGTCGGGTTCAGTTCGTGCGAACAGTACTTAGGATGATAGACGTGCACTAGGGTGATGTCAGGTGCCCGGATCACAGTTAGATTCGAGCGCAAACACAGCTCGTAAAAGTCAATGTCTTCTTTACCCCAGCCCTCAATGGTGGTGTCGTAACCCCCCGTGGCCAGAAAGTCCTTTTTGTAAATGGACACCATGCCGAACCCGAAATAGCGCCACAGGCCCGCATCGTTGTCCAACTTAAAGTGATTTATCTTACATTTTTTGTCTTTCTTGTCGCACCTCGTCTCCGGATCGAACTCGCTGAAATAGATCGGGAAATAAACCTGGCGCCCGTAGATTGTGTTCACTCGCACCCTGTGCAGGAACGTTTCCGTAATGGCCATGTCTATGTCGATGAAGAGCAACAGGGAATCGTTACTGCAGTCTTTCATTCCGTACTGCAGGGCGACTCCCCGGGTAAACGCGCCCTCCATGAAGAGGACCTCCAGTTGAAAGCAGTCGTACTTCGCTGCTAGGTTTTCCATCATTTTAATTTGTGTTTTATACAGTCCGTTTTCGTCCTTGTACATGACCAGGATCACTTTAAGATTGTCTTTCTTTTTTTTAAAGATATTATCCAGCGTGTGAACGAAGCGCACGAAGGCCTCGGCCCTACCAGCAATCGGAAGAATCAAGTTGATTCGGGTTTCGTTTTTCGTGTTGATCTTGTAGCGTCGCTTGTAGAGAGACTCTTCTTCGACGAATTGAGGCGGTTGCAAATTTTGTCGGCTGAGGAACGTGGCGTTGAGGAAGCCCTTTTTCATCCTTCGTTGTAACAGGTGAACGGTCATCAAATGCTGGACGCCCTTAACGGGAGAGAAGTGTTTGTAGGCCCCGAGAAAGTTCTTTAGTTTGATGTTGTCTGATCCTTCCGTGTAAGTCGAGTATAAAGTCTTCATGGCGGACTGTAGAAACTCTGAGTTCTTTTTCACTTCGAGGTTCTGCTTCGGGGCCTGGTGGATATTGCCCAGGGAGTAGATAGACCTGGTGTCCATCTGGTCCCAAATGCTGTCCTCGTCAGTCTCGTTTGTCACGAAAGAGAATCGGTCTGCGTGTGCAATTTTATTTATAAGCTCTACCTCATGCAAATACTTGTACACCGGAGCTTTGTTCTGAGGTTTGAATTTTCTGATGATGCTTCGATTAATTAGACTGATGTCCTTCTTCAGTGATTTCATCCGATCCTGGAGGAATTTCATACGGTCATTTTTAAAGAAGATCTCCATCCTGATAACGTAACTGCTATTCTTAACAGGATGTAACGTTATAGCATGGCTTTCCTTGGCGCCAAGTTCGTGATTGAACGTTCCTTTCACCTCACGATAGTTCTGGTAGAACAGTTGACGCACCTTAAAGAAAGAAAAAAAAAAAAGAAAATTAATTATTTCTCTGAACTTTTGAGATGAGGCTTGATAATTTGTACAGATCATTTATACAGATAAAAATAAAGATGAGGACAATAGTCCGAATAATCCAAATATCCAGAAAATTAATTGTGCATCCGGATTAGCTCAGTCGGTAGACCGTTCGTCTAGAAAACACAAGGTTCCTAGTTCGATACCGGTCCTCGCCAACTCAGCGTATGAGTAACACAGGGATCTGTGTGGTAAAGTAAAGGATCTGATGGTAGGCGTGGCGCTCCACCTCAGATGCAAAAACAATCTCCTTGGTCTAGCGCTATTGAAAAGGGGATAGACTCCCTCGCTGATTGGCTGATATACCGACTTTAGGCCACCCCGACGACTTTACCTTTAAATAACAATTCTAAGATTAAATAACCCAGTTATATTAAAATATTCTGGGGACTTCGCGTGGTGTAATGGTTGGCAAAGTAGATTCGCAGACCATTGTTAATGAGTTTGATTCAAATTGGGCGCCCCATACTTCTGGCCTTGTGTCATATGTAAGGTAAGCTTAGCAAATGACTATATTCAAACAGTCTATTTGATTTTTTAAAAGGAATAATGGCCATTTTCAACATAAGCAATTTAAAAAAATACATACTCGCCAGGAACAAAATCTATGTCACATAGTGTTATCCAGGGCACAAAAGTACATAAGCATATAAACACACACACACACACACACAATGTACATACAGAGATTGATTTTTCTCGATTTGTTTAGCCTTACATTTAAATAGTTTAATCCCGCCTAATTAATTATTAATGAATTAAATTTCAAAAAATAGGTTCGACTTCATTTAAGCACATATTCTCCCAAATATTGTCGGCTGAAAATAGCCATATCACAAACATCGTCTGTTTGTTTACGTCTCGTAAGTTCGTGTAGAGGTCACTTAAGAGGAATATAAAATACTACTACTTAACAAAGCGAAGAAAATCTGGCTAAGTCCGTTTGGTGTGGAGGTAAGACACTTGCCTGCTAATTTGACAGACAGGTTTCGAATCACACACGGGGCGGTCTTCGTATCTATAGCTCTGCTGATGAGGCCTAATAGCCGAAATGTACATACAGAGATTGATTTTTCTCGATTTGTTTAGCCTTACATTTAAATAGTTTAATCCCGCCTAATTAATTATTAATGAATTAAATTTCAAAAAATAGGTTCGACTTCATTTAAGCACATATTCTCCCAAATATTGTCGGCTGAAAATAGCCATATCACAAACATCGTCTGTTTGTTTACGTCTCGTAAGTTCGTGTAGAGGTCACTTAAGAGGAATATAAAATACTACTACTTAACAAAGCGAAGAAAATCTGGCTAAGTCCGTTTGGTGTGGAGGTAAGACACTTGCCTGCTAATTTGACAGACAGGTTTCGAATCACACACGGGGCGGTCTTCGTATATATATATATATATATATAATTTTCTCGTATATATATATATATATATATATATGTGTGTGTGTGTGTGTGTGTGTATATAAAAGGATATGAAAACACACAATATGCTGTTAAAGTGAAAACATTTTATATCATATTCATAGCTAATAGTGAACAATATTTAGATTTATAAAAATCATCTTCAGAGCTTGTTTTTACTCCGGACTCATCGAGAGAGGAGCTGAAAATAATTTGAAAATTATACAATATTGTATTGCCGAAAGCGCTCGTATCGAAACATTTAATGGACTGTTACACCAGTTCCACCCCGACACCAAAAAAATGTCCCGAAAATGAGAAAGGATCAACCAAAAACTCGTCCGACAAAAATTGTCTGTACAGTTCAACAAAACTTGTAATATATATATATATATATATATATATATATAAAGGATATCTACTGAGTCAGACGAACCTACTATTAGTTTCGCATAAAGCCTGAAGTCAGATTTTAGCCCTGAAGAGCTTTATGCGAAACTAATAGTAGGTTCGTCTGACTCAGTAGATATCCTTATTACTTGGCTCTACTTAGGTATCGAGCACTTTTTACAAATTAGCTTCTCCTAGCGGTTATATGAATATATATATATCTTATATACATATATATCATATAAATTGTTTTTCTTTTGGCCAAATACTATACCAATAGATTTTTTTTGTTGGTACGAATATCTTGGTCTTTTCTTTTTTTCAAAAAATTTTTTTTCTTCTGGTTGATGTTTGGTAGTATATTTTTACAATCAAACTCTCTGCCGGGTTTTTTCTCTCCGCAAGGATCTACCAACAGCTTGTAGCAAATATATGCACCCTCCGGGTGCAAGTATTTAAGTTTTAATATAATAAAATATCATGTTAAATTAAAAAGGCTAATGAAACTGAATACGAATTCAGATAAAAATATTTGGAACAGAGGGGGTATAATCGGAAAATAGAACAACTTTGAAACTAACTGTTCACCATTTTCCCTTACTCCCGTCTTTCAGTGGTAAATTTCCCTAATTTAACTATTTAGTTTAAATAGGAAGAAAAGAATAAAATTACAGTTATTTCTTTATGTTAATAGATTTCTGTTAAGATTTATCCCCAAGATTTTTGCTCATATTTATTAGATAAATCCAAACAATTAGAAATCAATAATACTAAGCATATATTTATTAAAATCAATTTTTTAAGATCAATATGCAAATTAGCATTCCCATTCACACTGTAAACCGCTATTTTGTTGAATATATAAATATAATTGCATGTTATTAGTATGTAGATATTGTTAACAGTCTTAATGATGTAAAACAATTTACTAATAATTGAGGTTTAAAATAAAAAATAAAATCATGGAGAATGTGATGTAAATAACAAAGGGAATTGTGAATTGAATAGTAATATAGTTTCGGTTACAGACATACAAACCCACAATCTCCATTATAATAAGATATATATATATATATATATATATATATATGCGTGTGTGTTTGTGTGTATGTATGCCTGTGTATGTGTGTGTGTGTGCTTGCACACATGTTTTATTTACCTTTCTGTTAGATTTACATTGCTCTTTTAAATAATTCTCCACGCATCTGCCCAGTTCAGTGTCTTCATGAAAAGTTGCCGTGTCTCCTTTGCAGTTGTCCAAATTTGGCGCCAAAATATTCAAAGCTTTGTGACTGAAAATCACGCCCGGTCCACCTGCAAATCAGATCATCATCATCATCATCATCATCAACATCATCATCATCAACAACAACAAACAAACAAACAAACAATTGTCATCTTTAGTCGACATCTCAATATGTTGTATACTCTTTCTACTTCTATTATTCTTCTGCTAATCTTTGGTATCTTACGTTCTTCTTCTAGCGTCTGGACTTCGTCTTAGGGACTTCGTCTTGGGGACTTCGTGTCTGGTCTTCCATTGGGGATTTCTCTTTATCAGAAGCCCTGTGTCATTGGTAGTTTTTAGATAATAACCCAAGACTTCGATTTGCTTTAGATCATATTTTATTCCGAAATCCCCACCAGACTAACCTGAGCAGATTGGGTCCGCCGTGCGCTTAACACGACTTACCACCTTCGTGGTTTGGCCGATACTGAACTAAACTCTCTTTCTAATCTAAACCAGAAGAGGGTCTTCTCCACCGATTCTCATGGTATACACCGGAAGGAGGATCAGGACTGAGGTCAAGCCGAGTCACTCAATCCTTCAAGGCCGCCGCCTGCAAATTATAACAGCCATTTTGGTTTCTACACTAATGGTACATAAGTGTTAGGAATCTAATAATTATGTAACAAATATCGAGTGTTGAACCGAACCTACAACATCAGTTAGAATGTTGCAAAATCAGAAATCATTAATAACTTAAAATTAATTAACTCAGTAAGACTTTTATGCTAGCATTTCTGGATTCCCTCGGCCAAAATGCTTTGATAAACTAATTTTTAGAAGTAGGGAAGCTCTAGAACACATTTTACAGATAAAAATAGATTACAAAAAGTCGCTATTTTTCGCTATCCCCTAATATGGAGAGCTAAAAATGGACACAACCCTGCCAATTTTTGGAATTGGAAACTCCAATTTTGGGAATTGTCTAACGTTAACATAGTCCACACATGAAAAACCCCCCAAAAACCCAGAAAAACTAAAGGGGGTGGGTGACATTGCCTGGATGATTTGACATGGAATTACCCGATAACAAACCAAGCGAGTTGCGATAAAACAAAACAACAACAAAGATCGGACCAAGTAACCAATAAGCACCTCAGCTCGGGTCTGTTTTGAAAGAAACACTTTTGCTTTTCACCGTAAACTCCTGGCTGTTTGTTTACAAATAACAGACAATTTTTTTTGCATTAGAATTTCACTGTAAGATTTTTTAAAAGTTTGTTCATGTATATTTACAACCCAAAGGCTCGTTTTTATACTAAAATAGTTTTCGATTTTAATTCTAAAAAAATTAGTTATTTCATGTTGTTGCTGCTAATTCAATAGGATTTTTTAATTATAAAACTTTAAACGAAAGACACATTTTTATATTAAAATAGTTTTTGTGTAATCAGAAGAGAAATGCAGATATGTTTATTTAAATAAAAATAGTTTTATTTACAAAATATTTTTTAATGTTTATTTAAATAAAAGTATGTTGTTCGGAAATGGTATCGCACAATTTATAAAGTTTATTTTCCATGCACTTCTCGTATCACAACCAGAAGTATGCGGTGAAAGCAAAAAGGTGTTCCTTTCGAGGCGGCTCCCAGCTGGGGTGCCTATTGGATACTTGGTCCCAAAAATCAAGAAGATTAAGAAAGATATTAGTTAGAAATTCATAATGGTAAAATCTATAAAGATTGCCTTACCTATACAATAAAAGAAATCCTTTCCCATTCCGAGTTTACCAATCTCTTCGGGTATTCCCTGTCCGTAGTGACCCATGTAGACATTCTGGCTGCTGTCCATGGACCGAAGCAGGCTACCCAATTCTTGACCCTTTATAAAGACGTCGTCATCGGCCCGCACGAAAAACTCGTAGTTATCCACGTGATTTTGGTACATGTACTTGAGCATTTCGAACACTTTCCCCTGCGGCGGGTATACGTTATCCGGCACTCGGTTCAGTCGTATCAAAGGCAGTCCCTCGGGCGCCGGATCGGTACTGTTGCCGACGAAGAACACCACATCTCCGGGAATGGTTTTCGTCCACGTCATTTGGATAGCCCAGTCACGCGTGGTGAAGTATTTATTACTGGTCATCACACCGACAAGCATCAGTTTTCGTTTTGGACCCTTGTGAAATTTAAACTGGCCCAAATCTTCAACGAAGGGGGGTACTACGGGAATTTCAACCTGCGGCGGTGGCACCTATTAAGATAGAAATGCAAAATAATACTGAAGCCAGTCTAAAAAAACAAAACAAAAAAAAACAACAAAAGAATATATATATAAATATAAAACTCATTGAGGAAGTTCAAAGGAGAGCTACTAATGTAATGAATGATTTAAAAAAAACCTTTCGTATGAAGAAAGACTTCGGAAGACTGACTAACCAAGTTTGGTTTATCGACGAACAAGAGGGGATATGATTGAAGTCTACAAATATACACATGGATTTTATTCAACGAACTTTGATCTACTAAACATTGCTCAAAATATCAATACCAGGGGTCATAAATTAAAACTCTTTAAAAAAATTTTGTAAAGCAAACGCAAGACAAAATTATTTTAGCAACAGAGTGGTGAATACATGGAATAAACTACCTTCATCAATAGTGAATGCCCCATCTCTAAACTCCTTTAAGGCAATGTTGGATAATCTGTGGAAAGATTATAAATATTCTGTGGAATTAAGATGAATGTTTATAAGGAACAGCTGACAGGTCTCAGACCTAATATACTAGTTGAAAAGATATTATTATTATTTACTCCTTTTGATTTTCACATCAGCGTTAGCTGATGGTCTTTCATTAGAGTCTGAGTGACAGCAAGTCTCCTCAGGTCTCCAGGACTCTTCTGAGTATTCTGGCAGCATTGCAGCAGTGCAGTGTTCTGCATGGTTTCAATCCTTCCTCTGATTTCCAAACTTCCCAAACCATTTCCAATCCTTTTGGGGTCGTTCCAAGTGCACCAACTACAATTGGTATCACTTTCACTTTCATATTCCATAACTTTTTCAGTTCTCTGGCAAGGTCCAGATATTTGTCCATTTTTTTATTTTTTAATAATAATAATAATAATAATAATAATAATAATAATAATAAACTGATAAGTACTTCATTATCTCAGACGGATCTATTTAACCTATTGTTGGAATAGTCTGTCATCCCCAAGTCTGTTTAATTGGCCAGCCGATCTCAGGTTGCGTTGGACAAGTATGTCGTGTATGTCAAGGAGTTCAGTTCTCTTCCGGTTGGCCCTTTTTGAAACATGCTGCCACCACTTAACATTTAATATACTGTGTAAGTGATGCATATAGTAGACATGTAGATTTCACACTCTCAACTGAGAGAGGGGTCACATGGAATCGGTAGACCAAAGCTCAGGTACAAAGACAACACCAAGAGAAACCTGAAGGACTTTAACTTCCATAGGCAGTTGGCAAGACGCAACCAGAGAGCGGATAAATTGGAGGAAAAGGATTTGCGTGGTATCATCATCGGATACGATGGACAGCAAATAATAATAATGATAAATTGTTGGAGTATTTTAGCTCAAAATACAGAGAATTTTGAAATGTTCGAAAAAAGAAATTTTTTTGAACGTTTTAACTTCAAATATTAAACATTTTACCCTGATGAAGGCCATTATTCTTTATATTCTTAAAGATTTTATAATTTTCAATTAATATTTTAATTTGAAATAATAATAAATAAAATACACGTGTACATGAACAAACTCCTGGCCGAAACACGTACAGTTTACAGAAGTAAACTCATATTAAATCAATTTTATCCATTCAACATTTTCTTTTCTTTCTTTCTTTATCCTTTCAACATACTGTCGGATTCATTTCCATTTTCAACTTACACACACACACACACACACACACACACACACATATATATATATATATATATATATATATATATATATATATATATATATGCGTGTGTGTGTGTGTGTGAAGAAGAAGTGGAAAGGAATCCGACAGTATGTAATATTGTAAATTAAAAAAAACCACAAGTTTATAAACGAATAATGTTTATTTCTCCTACGCTGCAGTGTTTCGGTCTGTTTCGATAGACCTTCATCAGGGTTTTCGTTAGTTTGAGGAAAAAATAAATTAATGCTGTGTATTAGGCTTCTTTTCAGTCATTTTTCGAAATGTGAGAAAGAATATATATATATATATATATATATATATATATATATATATATATATATTATTGATCACACACACACACACACACACACACACACACACACATATATATATATATATATATATATATATATATATATTATAATTTGGCTATTAATATCTCGTTACTATTAATTTCATGCTTACTGCAATCATCAGACGAGACTGTCAAAGGGTTAAGTTTAAAAGATTTTAAAAAAAGGGGTTGTTTGTTTAGCGTTTATATAATTCATATGTCAATATTTTTCTCATTCATTCTCTATTCATTATAATATATATATATATATATATATATATATATATATATGAGGATAGAAGGATTGGAGTAAATCCGACAGAATATGGTAAAGAATAGAGAGAAAATGTGGACAAAAGAACAACTCAAACAAGTAGATGTAGGAGATATATTTCGTCGTGCATTGAGTACGACTTCTTTAGTCTTTTATTTGAACCTCTGTGCATCATACATTTGTTTTTTTATAGAAGAGAAAGTGAACAGGTGAGGGGTTTCTTTTGTCCACATTTTCCCTCTATTCTTTACCACACACACACACACACACATATATATATATATATATATAATTTAATATACCCAACTTGTTGGGTATATTTGGCCAAAAGAAAAAACAATTTATATGTATATATATATATATATATATATATATATATATATATATACAAAACCGCCAGGAAACTAAAGCTAATAAGTAAAAAGTACTCAATACCTAAGTAGAGCAAATAATAAAGATAAACCTAATGAGTCAGATAAATCTACTAAAAGTTTCGCTTAGTGCTCTTCAGGGCTAAGAGTCGGATCTTAGCCCTGAAGACCACTAAACGAAACATTTAGTAGGTTTATCTGACTCATTAGGTTTATCTTTTATACATGTATATATATATGAGGTAAAATAGGAATGAAAGAACAAAACTCAGACAAAAATGTGTAGTATATTTCGCTGGAATATTAATTTCCGCTTCCTCAGCCTTTATTGAATCATTAGGATCCTACAAGTGTTTTATAGAAGGGAGATGTAGGTAGGTAGGTGGGTAAGTTTTGTAGTGAGGGAAAAATTTGATTGGTTATAGGAGACTCAATAAAGGCTGAGGAAGCGGAATTTAATATTCCAGCGAAATGTACTACACATTTTTGTCTGAGTTTTGTTCTTTCATTCCTATTTTACCTCATTCTGTCGGATTCATTCCAATCCCATTTTCCTCATATATATATATATATATATATATATATATATATATTTGGGAGAATATGTGCTTAATGGAAGTCATACATAATTTGAAAATTAATTAGTTGATAATTAATGAATTAGGCGAATATATCTGTTCAAATGTAAGGCGTAAACAAATCGAAAAAAGTAAATCTCTGTATGTACATTTCGGCCTATTATGCCTCATCAGCAGAGTTATAGACTGGAAGTCGCTTTGTGTGTGATCTATAACTCTGCTGATGAGGCATAATAGGCCAAAATGTACATACATAGATCGATTTTTCTCTCGATTTGTTTATGCCTTACATTTGAACAGATATATTCGCATAATTCATTAATTATCAACTAATTAATTTTCAAATTAGGTATGACTTCAATTAAGCACATATTCCTTCAAAAATTCTCGGCTCTCGCCATCTCAAACAAACTGTTTACGTACTCTCATATATATATATATATATATATATATATATATATTATATGTAAAAACAAATTTTTTTTGTGATGAAACAAAGAAAATACAGTGCTCAATCACAAATTGTAAGAGCTAATATTTATTTATTTTACAAAGTTTTCACAGATCAATGTTCATTATAAACAGCGACCCAGGTTTCATGCCAAGGGGCAATCATCAGGTTGTTGAGCAAGATCCCATGGTGTTTGTTGAAGATCTTTACTCAATGTCACATTTTGGACCGCAAATAACGTCGGTTAGTTCCGCGGACGCTATTATAGTTCGGATTTACTAAAAATAAATTTTTTCAAAATTTGCATTTTTTTTGTAGTAATGCCAACGAAGTTACCTCCCTTTATTCGTTAAAAATAGAACATTTTTTTACTTTGAAAGAAATTTACATATATATATATATATGTGTTTGTGTGTGTCACAGTACTTACCTCTTTCGGGACGGAGATTTTGCACTTTCGGATGAGTATCTCTGGAAAGAATGTATAACAGAGGGAAGTTGTCAACTGGATGCCAGCCAGGATGCTAATGCAAAACACGAGGATATCACCAATCATTTTTTCTTTTCTGCGAACTGATTTACTTATAACTCTTGTACGCATGCGCATCGGGTAGATGTCCCTTACATAGCCCATTTTGTTAGGCTCGCGGGAGTAACCCGAAAGGAAACTCCCCGTTTCCCTGTCCGAAGTCCTGAAAACAGAAACAAAGATTCAGAAATAAGTATTGAGCAATAACCAAAGTGATAACCAAAAATTCAACAAATTTACATTCATGACTCTAAAAACTCTGCCAAGACCATCTGATGCTGTAAACAGGGATGTTTGTATTTGAAAAGGATTTTTAATTTCAATGTTTCGACAGTATCACTAATTGCGTATTGACCGGGAGTTATATATATATATATATATATATATATATATATATAATCCAAAAGTCCAGAGAAGAAATCTTCCCTATGACACAAGAGTTTTATTTAAAAGAGCCTGTCACAGTTTGAGAGCTCAATGTGTGCTCTTAATGTTAGAGTCACAGAGCAAATATATAAGTAAAGAAATAACAAAAGACTTAGAGATTTAGCTTATAGTCTATTTCAGGGGGCTTAGACAAAGTGTCTAAATCTCCCGACGCATCTGATGAATCAGGAGAGTTAGACACTTTGTCTAAGCTCTCTGAAATAGACTATAAAGCTAAATCTCTAAGTCTTTTGTTATTTCTTTACTTATATATATATATATATATATATATATATATATATATTGTAGTGATAGAAGAGATATACCTCGTGCAACACGGTGTGACAGGGAACACAAGGTGAGTGGCGGGCATGAAAACTTGCCGTATTCTCGAAGGAAGCGGGCTAGGCTTTGCCTGGCATGTAGTACTGACCTAGAGTCGAACCCACGTCCTTCAGTATGCGAAAGGGCGACACATTGGCACGGGCACCCGAGTCGGTATGCCACAGTACCGTATGTGAGCTCCAGGTGCCCAGGTGATAGCTGCGAGCATTTCGGCGGCTGGGATTGGGTTGAGAATCCCGTGTGTGGGACACAGACGCCCGGATGATAGGGGAAAACGGTGTATAAGTAGAAGGCAACATCCAGAAGTGGAGTGACGGCAGTAACGAGTGTTGTGACATTAGCTGCTAAGGATTGTGAAGACGACGACGACGACGACGAAGTCGGTGTTTTAGCCTGCGAGAAGGCGTTGGACTCGCTTCTTTTTTGCCCCCCCCCTCAACAAAGACCTGTTGAGTTAAATATTCCCCCCCCTCTATTTTTTCCTTCTAGAGACATATTTGAACTTGGAAAATTAGTTCGGAGCAGAGCAACAGCAAACCAGAGAAGTGAACGTATTAGTACGATTGGAGTTCCAATTTGCTTACTACGATGTCGCAGTCCAGTACGTTACTAACTGTACCACGGGGACTCCCCTTCAGCCATTTTAAATGGATACTTAGTTGAAATATCAATGCTTTAAGAACCAAAGTATTAAATTAGTTTTTAATCTGACCCCTAAATGGGGCCCTGGTCGGTACTACCACTCCTGGTCAAAGTTGATGTAGGAGTAGCCTTTCATTGCCATTACCCCCAGGACACGGAGAATTAGCACCTCTTAGAGCCCCATCTATAATTGTCAAATACATCTGTTTAAAAATGATTCGTATTCGATAAGACCAGGTACAAAAAAGCCCTCCCCCAAAAAAAACCTCCCCCAAAGCCCCCCCCCAAACCTCCCCCCAAAAAACCTCCCCCCAAAAGCCTCCCCAAGCCCCCCCAAAAAAAAACCCCCCAAAAAAACCTCCCCTCAAAGCCCCCCCCAAAAAAACCTCCCCCAAAGCCCCCCCCCAAAAAAAAACCTCCCCCAAAGCCCCTCCCCCCAAAAAAAACGCAACATAAGACAAAGCAAAACAAAAATCAACAGAACAACAAAAGACAAACAAAAAAAATAAAAAATAAAAGAGAGACCCCCCCCCAAAAAAAACCCAAAACAAAATCAAACAAAACGCTCTTAATAAACAACTACACACAAATTATAAAAATAAAAGTACAACGAATTACCTAACCTCTAGGCACAAAATAACCCGAGACGGATCAATGTGCAGTTAAATTTTTTTTTTTAACTAAACGTTCAAAAATCAGTGCAAGTTAGAAATCTACTTTTTAGTGTCAGTACTTATCATACCAATACCCAATTTTCCTCAGGTGAATCTCTGATATTAAAAAAAAAGTTGAAAATCGACCTACCCTAACGTGTGGACATATTCGTGTGTTGGTCTTATATTGTCTGATGAACAGATTATTTAACTAAGTCAACCAACAACTTTAAAAGATTAAATCAACTCAGAAGTCTTATTAGATTTGATTTATATTCATAATTCATTGGGGTTATTAGATAGAAAAGTGACGAATAAATCTTCACACGGGAGAGAGAGACACACAGAGAGAGAGAGAGAGAGAGAGAGAGAGAGAGAGAGAGAGACACACACACACACACACACACAGAGAGAGAGAGAGAGAGAGAGAGAGAGGGGGAGAGAGAGAGAAGAGAGAGAGAGAGAGAGACACACACACACACACACACAGAGACACAGTGTCACTACGACCGCCGTCACCATCGTCGTGATGTTACGGTCTAAAGACTTTCACGATTTACGTATCATGATTTTGGAGAGAGAGAGAGACAGAGAGAGACAGAGAGACAGAGAGAGAGACACAGAGAGAGAGATAGAGAGAGAGAGAGAGAGAGAGAGAGAGACACACACACACACACACACGTTTGTTAAAAACGCCAACCCACGGGTACGCACACGCTCGCACTTTAAAGAAATTCTATGGCAAAAAAAAAAGCCGAAATAAATTTAAATTTATATCTGAACTAAGGTACTCATATATCAATTTATTTATATAAAAATATAGAGTTCCCGATACATTCTTTGTCGCACACGCGTGGGTAGAGGCAGAGACGGTAAAAAAACACGTCTGACCCCAACGGGATCGCCAGGACTCAACTACGCTAACTTATCATTCTACTTTCCCCCCAAAGTCCCCTGGTCACGTGACTTACTTAGTCAATGAGAGACCCGTTCCAGATGAACCTGCTGTGGGATACTTTGTCAATGAAACTTTAAAAAAAAATGAACTTTAAAGTGATTTTCCACTATTTATCATTATTTTAAAACTACCCTACACTACCTGTTAAAAATGATAGGCTCTGTCTATTCATTATGCAACAACTTGACCCTTCCTTGGCTGGACATAGGACATTCTCAATTTGTTGCGCGACAGAATTATAACAAATAGTTAAGTGCTGGAAAAATGGAAAATAAAATAGCCCTGATGTTTCAGTTTCGTGAACAGGAAAAAAAAAGTTTGAAAATAGAATTCGTTTTCACTTTTAAAAGAAAAAAAAACATAAAAGGAAATTCAATTTCGTAAATGTCGACTTACAAAATAAAATAAGTAAAGTAGCCCAATTGGTAATCTGAACATTAGCTACATAAATGAAAGTAACCTCCCCTTGATTTTTTCACTTTGAGGAAGACGTGTGTTTTGTTTTGTAAAAGCACGAATTTTTCGAAAGATTGGGTATCTTTACTTTTCTAATATATAGGTACTCTCATAGAAATATTAACATCTTTTTTGTAATTGATTTAAATTTGATATATTTTAAAACAGTCTCCGCATGTTCACCATTCATGTCAACATATGCTTCGAATCTTCCACAGGTGATTTAAAAAAAAGATGTTACTATATCTTTCTATCAGAGTACCTGTATATTAAAAAAAGTATAGGTATGCCCAATTTGTCGAAAAATCCGTGTTTTTATACAAAAAACAAAATAAAAAAACAAAAGAAATAAAAACAAACTAAAAACACACGGTTTCCTCAAGCCCCAACCCTTTTTAAAAATCTTTTATGTGCTAAAAGGCGATGGATGAGGGTCTTAATATCCTGGGATTGACGTTAAACTCTATCTGATGGTGAGGCTCCAATTCTGAAGCTTTTGGGAATGTGGAGTAACCCTTCGTTACCATTACTCCCAGGTCCACTCTTACCTGGAGTGGTAGTACATGTTAGGGTCCCATCTATGGGTTAAATAGAAAAAAAATGAGTTTTAAAAATCTGTTTAAAAAATTGAGTTTGAGAAAAAATGAATTTGAAAAAGAATGTCGAATACCCATCAAGAATGAATAAAACAAAACGTCTTCGGTATAAATTACCCAACAAGGGTTGACATGCCGTAAAATCCCACCAACTAACCAATCAATAACTCTTACTGCCATATAATTCACCAAAAATCCACCAATTAATCACCAAAACAAATGAATGTTATTGAATAGAAATAATTACTTAAAACCAAATAATTATCTACATCATATAGGAATACTTGAAACCATATAACTGGGTGGGCAATTCCACGTCAAATCATTCAGAAAAAGTAAAATTGTCGCCCACTCACTTCAATTTTTCTGATAAAAAAATTGTCTTAGATTCAGTGCCACATCGGGATATTGGTCTTGCTATCAAAAAATCAGAAACCATCAATAACTTAAAATCGGTTGACTTTCAAACTTTTTCAGTGGCATTTTAGGATTCCTTGGGCAAAAATGCTTTTATAAACTAAATTTTAGAAGTAAGGAAGCTCTAGAACTCATTTTACAGACAAAAATAGATTACGAAATGTCGCCATTTTTCGCGACCCACCTCAAATTTGGAGAGCTAAAAATCGATATAACTACGCCAATCCTTGGAATTGGAAGTTCAAATTTTGGGGATTGTCTAACTTTAACACAGTCCACACATGAACAAAATTTCTGAAAAATTTATGGGAGTGGGTGACATGGTCTGCATGATTTGACATGGAATTGCCCATGTGCAAATTATTTATATTAGAAAAGAATACTTGATATATAACTAGGTGCCAAAAACTTCTTAAGAAATAAATACCCCAAAAAATGTTAAAATATGAAAAATGCCCGAAAC
>CM042160.1:88098454-88113454 GCA_023376005.1 Doryteuthis pealeii
AAAATAGCGGGTTACAGTTTGAACAGGAAAGCTAATTTGCATATTGATATTAAAAGTTTAATTTTATTAAATATGCGCTTGGTATTATTGATTTCTAATTGTTTGTTTTTTTTCTTAATGAATATGAGCAAAAAAACTCGGGGATAAATCTTAAAAGAAATCCTTTAATATAAAGAAATAACAGTAATTTTATTCTTTACTTCCTAATTTAACTAAATAGTTAAATTAGGAAAATTCAGCAATAAAAGGAGGGAGTGATGAAAATGATGGAAGACTTAGTTTCAAAGTTGTTCTATTCTTTGATTATACCCCTCTGTTTCAAATCATTTTATTTGGATTTTTATTTAGTTTCAAAAGTATTTCAAATTTAACATATTTCATTACATTAAAATTCAAATACTTGCACCCGGAGGGTGCATATATTTGCTAGTATATATATATATATATATATATATATATATATATATATAGTTGTTCAAAGGTTTTAGCCTCACCCAGAAAGAAGAGTCCCTTATTATAAAACTAGGTAAACAGATTCCAATTTCTATCTTCTTTTTTTTTGGGGGGGGGGGGCAGGTGTGGCCCATATAAAGGTTAAAGGTGTGCAACAAATCCAAAAATAGACAAAACAGCCCCGAGCAGTCCTAAGGTATCTGGGTGAGGCTTAGAGACTTTTGAATATATATATATATATATATATATATATATGTGTGTGTGTGTGTGTGTGTGTGTGTGTGTGTGTGTGTATACGAAATAACATTTATATATCTCAATTTACATGTTGTCTTTATTGGTAAAATAAATACTATTTTATATCGTACAAGACTTTCGTTCCAATCCTATATATATGTATATATATATGTACACACACACACACACACACACACACACACACACACACACACACACACACACACATATATATATATATATATATATATATATATATATATATATATATTCTGTGCGAGAAGGGCCATGAAGAATGTTAGAATGAACAGAAGAATGTGACGATCTTGATTGGCACATGAGCCTAGGTGTCTATAGGTAACACGCATTGAAGTAAACGAAGCGATTATATATATATATATATATATATATATATATATATATATATATATATATATATATAGAGAGAGAGAGAGAGAGAGAGAGAGAGAGAGAGAGATCAGAACACCTACGCACACCTATATATATATATATATATATATATATATATATATATATATATAAAGTTTGTTTCTTTATAGTATCATTGAAGCATTGTGTGTATGTGTAATATAAAGATTTTGAAGGCAATTTACAATGCAATATGTGTTGAATTTATTTAACTTTTGTCTTTTTTGAAAACTAAATATTTTCGGAAGTAAAATTCCATCATCAGAGTTATTGAAAGTACTAGGTGTTTTTTTTTTATAGTACTTATCCCACGGCGATATTGTAATCATCTGTTGTTTAAGAAGTTGAGGAACGCCGTATATTTGAAATTTTTTTTCCGTGATGTCTATTTCTGTCATATTTCTCATTCATGCACACACTCATAGGGTTACGCAAACAGAAATAGGTGCAGACAATGACACAACAAATTATGCTGTTTGTTCCGATGTCAAAAGATCTGATGTTCAAATGGAGACGTTTGGGCTAAGCTGACCATCAATAAAAGATTGGCTCTACGAGGGAATTCCAAAGACAAAATATTTAGAAATCACAGAAACGTTTATTATTCATTGTCAATGATGTTTACATCATTTTAAAATTTCAACATATTCACCTTTGCGTAAATTAATCCAAACAAACTCTTTTGTTTCCTTTCTTTCAGCTCCGATTGTTAATCCAAATTTTCTGGGTCCAGGTATGTCAAAGTCTTTCTTCTATTCATATAATTGTTTTCTACTGCATAGAATTCTTTGCATACGTAACTCTCCCACTTGTAATGGCCGCGCCTTTGGAACAGTTTAAAATATAGTTTACAATTATAGTCATAACAGTTATAGTTATTAACAGTTTAAATATAATGCCAATGGGTTATGGTTTGCCCGAGTGCAAAGACTGATTTAATAAATTTTAGAGAATGTTTTAAACATTCACATTGTTCTAATCCTCAGAATAAAAGCATTATGTAGACTGAGAGAATTGCAACACGCTGAAGTATAATAATGTTTATATCTGATTGCTGTATGTACATCGGGTCTGATTACTGTTGATATACTTCTAATTTGGGAAACACTCCACGTATTTATCAATATATCTGTTCATTTGATTTAATCCAGTTATATACTTGTATGTTCTAATTTGATTAAAATATAACAAATATTCAACACTTTTTCATCTTTTTTTTCGCCAGTATATTTAATGCAGTTAATCAATATTGTATTCTGTTGTGCTTACTAAATAGAGAAAAGTTTGTTACCTAAATTAATGTATTCGATATATAATAATTCAAGTTAAGTAGAAGAGAAGAACTTCTGCTATAATCTCCATAGAATATTCTCCCATGAAAGAAGTCTATAAAAATTTTAGACTCACTGGAGTGACAGGGTGTAATCGATTTTCATTTTTTCCCCTTCAGATTAGGTCATTTGCAGTGATGTGCAGTAATATGAATCTATTTTCAAGGTATATGATGAAATTTGTTTGGCCTTAAAAAAATATTGCATAAGATTTTAATCACGCCCAGACACTATTGTCTCGACTGTCGATTAGTTGTCCTACGGTCATTGACTGTGATGACAGGGAAGCGTACGAAAATTGAAACGCTGCACGAACACACGAGCAAATCCTACAGAGGAGTCGCAGATATTATAACAATAACGGTATTATTTGTTTTGTTTGAATTAATTTGCACAAGGGTGTATTTATTTTTCTACAAAATCGCCATTTCGATCAATTCATTTTGCAAGCACTGTGGCAGTTTTGTATGCCAATGTGTATTACACAATTATATGGTTTCAAGTAACTATTTCTATCTCATAACAATACTTTCTTTGCAGTAAACAATTATAGCTTCAAGTAACAATTATTCATACAAATAATTTGCATTTATATGATTTCAAGTAACTAATAATAATCCTTAGTAAATAATTATAGCTTCAAGTAACTATTTTTAGTATAAATAATTTGCACACAGTTATATGATTTCAAGTAACTAATAATAATAATCCCTATTAAACAATTATAACTTCAAGTAACTATTCTTAGTATAAATAATTTGCACAGTTTTATGATTTCAAGTAACTAATAATAATAATCCTTATTAAACAATTATAACTTCAAGTAACTATTCTTCATACAAATAATTTGCTCACAGTTATATGATTTCAAGTAACTAATAATAATAATCCTTATTAAACAATTATAGCTTCAAGTAACTATTCTTAGTATAAATAATTTGCACAGTTTTATGATTTCAAGTAACTAATAATAATAATCCTTATTAAACAATTATAACTTCAAGTAACTATTCTTAATACAAATAATTTGCAGTTATATGATTTCAAGTAACTAATAATAATCCTTAGTAAACAATTATAACTTCAAGTAACTATTCTTCATACAAATAATTTGCTTTAGGGGCCGGGTTAGCTCAGTCGGTAGAGTGCTCGGCTAGAAACCACAACGTTCCTAGTTCGATTCCGGTCCCCGCCAACTCAGCGTATGAGTAGCACAGGGATCTGTGCGGTAAAGTAAGGAGCTGATGGTAGGTGTGGCGCCCCACCTCAGATGCTAAAAACAATCTCCTTGGTCTAGCGCTATTGAAAAGGAGATAGACTCCCTCGCTGACTGACTGATACCGACTTTAAGCCGCCCCGTTGACTTTACTTACTTTTTTTTATCAAACAATTATAGCTTTAATTAACTATTCTTAATACAAACAATTTACACACAGTTATATGATTTCAAATAACTTTTAATAACAACCCTTAGTAAACTATTATAGCTTCAAGTAACTATTCTTTATACAAACACTTTACACACAGTTATATGGTTTCAAGTATTCGTAGATAATACAAATAATTTTCAAACATATAGGTAGGAGCTTAACAGGTATTATTACTCCTGTTCAGAGTGGACCCGGGAATAATAACAACGAAGGATCTCCAGGATTGAAGTCCCAACATTAGATGCAGATTAATGTCATAGCCGTGACAGCTATTTTTGGAAGAAAGGGGTCATGCATTATTGAAGGGGTTAGTCAGCGTATTATGGCCCCCACTGATAAGACATTAGATACGCAGTGCACGAAGAACAGTTCACGAATAAAAATGCTGATACTCACGGACACCTGTCTGACGCAAATGCACACACAAGCGCCGACATGACCAGCTCCCTCGGAGGATTCTCGGGGGTATGAATACAAATTTCCATACTGTTTCCACGTCTCTCTTTTCTCTATCACGCACAGAACAACACCTAACACACACACACACACACACACACATATATATATATATATATATATATATATATATATATATATATGTTCAAAGGCACAGATATACACACATAGGAAAGGTAACAAATAGAAAAGAAGAAAAAGGGATTGGCAAGGGGATCAGGTTCGAGCATCAATTTTTTCTTTTATTGTGTGTTTTTCTTTTCCTTTTTAACCAACCCTCCCGGTGTCCATTCATTTTTAGAACGGCGCTGGTTCACTCGAGCGTGGCGGGCAAACTAAAAATAGATTCATTTTTTCATCGTTTTCATGTGGGAGTTTGTACCTATTCACATTAGTCCTGGTTAAAAGCGCGTGAACGTAGGGATTTGGCCAGTTTACCACCGGCGAACGTAGAGGTTTTGGCCAGTTTACCACCCGGTAAAATACTCCTATTTGACAAACGTTTTTGGCCAAAAATGCTCCTATTTGACAAATGTAGGGTTTTTGGCCAGTTTACCACCCGGTAAAAATGCTCCTATTTGACAAACGTAGAGGTTTGGGCCAGTTTACCACGCGGTAAAAATGTTCCTATTTGACAAACGTAGGGGTTTTGACCCGTTTACCACCCGGTAAAAATGCTGCTATTTGGAAAATATAGTTGTTTAGCAAAATGTTTCTCGTTCCCTAACGGTACCTTTATCGGATATTGGTTGGGTGACTGTTTTGTTTTATGGCATATAAAACCTTTTCGGGTAATTCAATGCCGAATTAATTTTGATAAAATCATTTTAAGGGATTGTATTTCGCTCTTCAAGTGTCCTCTGCGCAATTATGTTCATGATTGTCCGTCTGAAATAGTTTCTGTTTGCCTTTTACATTCACCGAGGAGAGTTTTCTTTTCCAATTGTTATTCTTTATTGCAGTCAGAGGTTTTGCATTGTAATGTCCCCAATATAAGGTTAGTGTGGTTTAGTTTGATTGTATTGTTTTACGGTATATCAACCCTTTTCAGGTCATTAAATGTCGAATCAATTTTGAGAAAGTTTCTATGTTTCAAGTTCTTAATACCTTCAAATACTTATTCTTGGTGCATATTTTGTCAGTAATTTTCAGATATTGTATTTATATATATTGGTATTGTTTAAATCTTTGTATTTGTTAGATCTTTGAATTTTTCCATAGAGAACCATTGACTTTAGGAAGGATATTATAGCATCTAATTTAATTTTTTTTGTAATAGGTGATACACCCTATAAGACTAATGGAATGCGCCGACGGGTTAATATAAGTAACAGGGACAATTATGGCTTGTAGAGTAATCCAATGCAAGTCAGCTCATAACCCTATTGTCGGACGTAATTCCCACTTCTCTGTACTGAAATTGTCTACTTTTTTCTTAATACATTTTCCTACATTTGTTACCCGTCGTTTTGTTCTTATTTGACCCCTTAAAACCTCCCAACAAACTGGCGACGAGGATGAGATAGTAACTTACGCAGGTTTATCGTTCACAACATTTTTTAAAACAGTTCTTTCATTTTTCTTGTGCGTAAAACATTTCTCTTGTAGGAGCCACATTAATGAATTCAATGAGACCATATTTAATTGTGTATGCCGTCTGGCATGATTGGCCCATTGGTTCTTTTTCAAGCAAGTATGAATGTGTTATCCTTGTGAGACCTATGCGAACTCTGGATAGTATTATTTCTTCTTTTTGGCTTTTTTCCAGAAGCTTTGATTGTATTCTCCTTATGTAGATTGCAAGATTAGTATGTTTGTTATAATGGTTTTCATGTTGAGGTATACATGTAAGTTGGATAAGAATCACATGAAGAAGAAAGAAGTGAAAGGCAGATATAAAGTTATATAACACACATATATTTAATTACAAGAAAATATTTGTTCTTTTTATTAGGTGTCCTCTGCGTAACCTTGTTCGTAAGTATTTATTTGCAAAGTTAAATCAATGTTTTATTGTGTATCGGAAAAACAGGTCCTAATATATATATATATATATATATATATATATGAGGAAAAATGAGTAAAGAAAAGAAATGTAAATGGATAAAATGAATTTAATCGATATCACATTAATCGATTAAATTCATTTTATCCATTTACATTTCTTTTCTTCACTCATTTTTCCTCATATTGTCGGATTCAATCCCTTTTCCATTTTCACACACACACACACACACACACACACACACACACATATGTGTGTGTGTGTGTGTGTGTGTGTGTGTGTGTGTGTGTGTTATTATACATACATATATATACGATTGGAACGAAAGTCTTGTACGATATAAATAGTATTTATTTAACCAATAAAGACAACATGTAAATTGAGATATATAAATTTACACACACACACACACACACACACACACACACACACACACACACATATATATATATATATATATATATATATATATATTCAAAGTCTCTAAGCCTCCCAGATACCTTAGGACTGCTCGGGGCTGTTTTGTCTATTTTTGGATTTGTTGCACACCTTTAACCTTTATATGGGTCACACCTGCCCCCCCCCCAAGATAGAAATTGGAATCTGTTTACCTAGTTTTATAATAAGGGACTTTTTTTTCTGTGTGAATATTTATTTGCAAAATTAATTCAATGTTTTATTGTGTATCGGAAAAACAGGTCCTAAAAAGGTCGGCTTCGGCTTACTCTTACCGCGCTGTTAACCTGGACTCTGGGGAGTGTGGAGTACCCCTTCATCGCCATTACTCCCAGGTCCATCCTGACCCAGGGTGGTAGTACCTGTTAGGGTCCTCTTATTTTGTATGCAGTCTGGCATGCTCAGTACATTGGTTCTTTTTTTAAAAGCAAGTGGGAATGTGTATACCTTGTGTGACTTATGCGAAGTTTGAATAATGTTACTTCTTCCTTCGGCTTTAAAAAAATATACAACCATAATAATAATTTGCTCCCCGCTTCCTTCCTTCCTTATTTTTTTTTAAAATTCTTCTTCATTCAATACATGAATGTTATTCAGGTTCCTACTCGATCTGTCAGGGAAGTGACATTTTATTTGACCTTTTTGTTTTGTTAAGACCCCCCCCAAAAAAAAAAACAACAAACAAACAAAAAACAACAAAAACAACATTTCTCTGAATTTTTTGAGATGAGCCTTGATAATTAATATTATTTGAATGAGAACAGGAAACCCCCGTTGACTGAATAAAGGGTTAGGTTCAAAGTTCCGTGATGGCTCCCGATTACGACAAGAAGATTCCCGAGTCCGAAAAGAAGGTTACCGGGTCCGAAAAGAAGATTCCCGAGTCCGAAAAGAAGGTTACCGGGTCCGAAAAGAAAGTTCCCGAGTCCGACAAGAAATACCTGAAGAAGCCGGAGGGCACATCGGCCGAAAGGTTGTACAGATAACAATGAATATGAGGACAATAGTCCGAACCGAATAATCCAAATAATCCAAATAATACTAGAATAAAACTAACAGAAAACAAAACAAACAAACAAAACAAAAATACCAGGAGATTATCAGTTGACCTGGGGGAAATATTTCATTGAAATTCCACTGTTTTGCTCGAGTCGATCAGCTTTTTCTTATCAATGCAAATGAGAATAAAGACCTCACGTGATCACACGGGCCACGTGACCTCAAAGTAGAACTCTCTAGTTGTTTACTACCGGCAATGAGTGGTGAAAAAAATACAAAACGAAAAGAAAAGAAAAAGTTTTTATAACGTTTGAGTCATTCGTGCGTTCAGTGTCTCGGATTAACGGCTTGTCACTTTAGTGATCAGTCTTTTCTTTTTTTTTTTTTCTTTTTATTTTTTTACAAAACCAACATCCAAATGGGTCATTTTTATAGCAAACATCATGGTTGTATATTATTAACAATGGTGATAAAAAAATATACAGATAAATGTTGAAAAAAATTCACGAGTACATACGGACTTCCGCTAGGAAATGCATCATGTTGAATCTGATTTTAAACTATTTGACCCTCTCTCTCTCTCTCTCTCTCTCTCTCTCTCTCTATATATATATATATTATATATATATATATATATATATATATATATATATATATGCTCCCGTAAGCCGCTCTTTAATGGCAGCTGACGATGGCCTGGAGGTTAATGGGTCGGGTAGACGTAAAGTCAGTCGGGTTTCGCTCCTGGTCAGAATTAGCTGCTGTGCCTAGCCATACTGATGAGATACGAAACGTCGAAACTAGGTGTCTGTGGATGACTACATATATATATATATATATATATATATATATATATATATATATATATATATATCCATGAAAATACTGATGCTTCAATTTAGGAAATAGAGAATTATTGATTGATCTGTTGATTTTAACGGTGTTTCAGTCCGTCTAGGGTTATTTTATGCTAGACGTTAGGAAGTAGCGTTCGTTGTACGTTCAAATATACATCATTTTGTGTTGTAGTTTCTTAAGACGTTACGGTTAACACACACACACGCATACACACACACACACACACACACACATATATATATATATATATTATTTGTTATAGCATTTAAAAGACGTTTGTTACCATTGGCTTCAAAGCAGCGTATTATCCGCTTATCCTAAAGATAAAGTTCGGCCGAAAATAAGTTATACAAGAAGTCAATGACCCTAAGAATACCAGCAAATCTATCAAGTAATGGTTTAAACCGAAGAGGACTCGTACTCTGGGTTGGCCTATTCAAAGTCCGAATCTCAATCCAATAGAAATGTTGCGTTATTTGGATTATTCGGACTATTGTCCTCATCTTCATTGTTATCTGTACATCGTTTCGGCCGATGTACCCTCCAGCTTTCTTCAGGTATTTCTTGTCGGACTCGAGAACCTTCTTTTCGAACTCGAGAACCTTCTTGTCGTAATCGCGAACCTTCTTGTCGTAATCGGGAGCCATCACGGAAATTTGAACCTAACCCTTTATTCAGTCCACGGGGGTATCCTGTTCTCATTCCGCTAACCATAGCTGGGGAACAGGCGTTAAGCTGTGTTAATTATTATTCTATGTTACTGCTGCCTCTGACCAGGATTGAACCTGCAGTCTAGAGATAACTGACACTTAGAACTGTCTTAACATAACTCCTTTATCCACTAGGCTATGTGTCCAATTGCGAGAAATAGAAATGTTGTGGTTAGACCTGATGCTGGTGTTTCATACCCAATGTAAAATCTCTCTCAACTGGCTGAGTTTTACAAGGAAAAGTGGACAACAGCCGATGCGAGAGACTGGTCAGTAGCCACAGAAAACGTTTGGTTGAAGTAATCACTACAAAAGGAGGTTCCACACTGTACTAAAAAGAGTTTTTTAAAGGTACTAAAAGTTACATACTTTTTTGCACATGTCAAATTTCGGTGGATTTTTAATCCAGGCGACGCCGGATAGCCGCTTCTAGTCCAAAAATAAAGGAGAAATAAAAAAAGTAAGTAAAGTCGTCGGGGCGGCCTAATGTCGGTATCAGCCATGCAGCGAGGGAGTCTATCCCCTTTTCACTAGCGCTAGACCAAGGAGATTATCTTAGCGTCTGAGGTGGTGCGCCACACCTACCATCAGCTCCTTACTTTACCGCACAGATCCCTGTGCTACTCATACGCTGAGTTGGCGAGGGCGGGTATCGAACTAGGAACCTTGTGGTTTCTAGCCGAACACTCTACCGACTGAGCTAACCCGGAATGAGTTCTATACGATTAGAATTATATTTCGATGGATTTTAAGAATAAACTTACAGAGTTATGTCCCTTGGAACAATTCAGTTTTTTAGACTCTTGAGGATTTGTATCGAAAGAAACTAAACTCCTGAGACAATATTTCAACTTATTCATTGAATGACCTTGTTCATACATAGTTTTTTCTTCTCCTTGATCGGTTGCCCAGAACTGGATATGGTAATCTGAACATTAGCTACATAAATGAGAGTAACCTCTCTTTGTTTATTTCACTTTAACGAAGCCATATGTTTTGGTCGGCCATTATTCATTTCACCGTAAATCAATACAACTGTATGTTTTTACACGAAAATATCATAAAATGTGTTCTTAATAACAATTAAGTTCATTTCAAATAATGCGCAGGCACAATTAAGAACATATTTTATGATATTTTCGTGTTAAAGCATGCAGTTTATATTGATTCGAACAAATTCGTATTTTCAGTGTAGATTTACGGAGAAATGAAAATGGCTGACCAAAACATACGGCTTCTTCAAAGTGAAATAAACAAGGGGAGGCTACTCTCATTTATGTAGCTAATGTTCAGATTATCAGATAATTAAAGTACACCCTGTTTGTTGTTTGTTTTTATTATTAAGAAAGTCTACTTTAGAAATTGGTGTTTTAATGGGTGTTTAATGGGTGTTTTAATTGGTGTTTAATTGGTGTTTTAATTGGTGTTTAATTGGTATTTTAATTGGTGCACATTTAATAGGCTTATCTTAATTTTATTTTCCCCCGGAATAACTGATCATGTTCACAATCTTTTAAGCGGCACTGTACATTAAATATCATCAACGGATCTATGTGACCCCCTATAGATGGAACCCTAATAGTTAATACCACTTCGAGTCAAAATGGACCTGGTGTTACGATTTTTGTGGCCATCCTTTAGGTTTCAAGCAAGAGCGCTTGTCCAGCGGAGATCCTTTGTATTAAGCAGAGCGTGATCCTTGGTAAAAAATCCTTTGGTTGTTGCTTGGTGCTCCTCAGTCTTGCAAGCCCTACGTCAATGATTGCAAATGGACGTCACTCAATATCAATAGTATTTAACCATCCACGTATTCGGGCTGTTGACTGGCTGAGGTTTAAACCACGTGACCTTGCTTCGTCTATAAATTTAAGTGGTGTATTGTAGCACGGCTTATATCACTAAATAATAATAAATGTAGGAAGCGCGTGGCGCGATGGTTAAAGTCATGGGAAATGGACTCGTCGCCCCGAGTTCAAATCCTGGATGTGATAATTGCATTTAACTTTGCGCTAATACCCTTGGGAAAGGTATGAATCCTACTCTCCCTCCAGCTATGGATAAATAGTAGGGCAGACTGGGCTCTTTAACCTTGCTTAGGCAACCAGTCTAGGAGAAGGAAAACTCTGAATTCAAACCTGTTGAACCCCGCTTAAGAAATTGACCTTGTGTCACATCCTGCTCGTTGGTAAATATATATATCACTAAATAATCCAACACCTAGGAGTAATGGCAATGAAGGCGTGACTCCACTCACTCCAGATATCCACAAGTGGGGCTTCACAACCGGGTGTAGTCATACCTAGGACACCCTAGGTATGGATTTATGCATGAGAAGGCTCTGTGTACACGGGGTACTGTGAAAGTAGTATATCCTGTTTATTTGTACGGAAACAACGAATGATATAAGGAGCACAATAACACCGTTATATAACTGTTTACCTTGTGGCAAACATCCACCCCCCAAAAAAAAACCTGAACGTTATGATAAAAAAACAGCATATATGTACCCAACCCCTCCGTACGAGCAGGATGTCTTTTGTTTAAGCGGAGTTTAACAGGTTTTAGGGTCGGGGTTAGCTCAGTCGGTAGAGCGTTCGGCTAGAAACCACAAGGTTCCTAGTTCGATACCGACCCTCGCCAACTCAGCGTATGAGTAGCACAGGGATCTGTGCAGTAAAGTAAGGAGCTGGTGGTAGGCGTGGCGCTCCACCTCAGATGAAAAAACAATCTCCTTGGTCTAGCGCAAGTGAAAAGGGGATAGACTCCCTCGCTGATTGGCTGATACCGACTTTAGGCCATCCCGACGAGTTAACAGGTTTAGTTGGTTAATTGGTTGGTTGGATTTACGGCATGTCAACACTTGTGGGGTTATTTTATGCCGATTACGTTTTGTTTTATTCAATCTTATTGGGTATTAAAACATTTTTTAAAAACTCAATTTTTTTAAACACATCTTTTTAAAACTCGTTTTTTTGTATTTAACACATATATGTGACCCTAACAGGTACTACCACTCCGGGTCAGAGTGGATCTCTCAGTAATAACTATGAGGGAGTACTATACACCACCCAGATCTCCAGAAGTAGACCCTCACCATCATTAGTGTCATAATCGGGACAACCATTTTTTTTGCGGGGAGATCTTACGATTTAAGCTTATTTTTGACACCCAGCCCAGAAATGTGGGCCACCTAGCGACAATCAAACTCACTAATTAGTTCGCTAGCTATTACATCCAAATCGTGATATAACTAAATACGCTTCAACGGATATCTTTTGTATTAAACGTAGTGGAATTTGGCGATATAATTTTTTTAGCCTAATGTCTTTCTTTCTTCATTAAAGACAATGGAATGGCACTTGTTTCTATGCTAGGTCAACTAAGGGGGTTATTAGAGTCTAACACGGGCACTGCGCATTCTATGTTCGTTGGTTGATTGATTTTAACGGCATATCAACCCGTCCGGGGTTATGTCGTTAACACGTCTAAGCCATCTTGGGTAATTTTCAGCTTGTTCCTCGTAAATTCCTACTATAAAATAAACTGAACCCACATTTTATGTCAGTGTTTTTGCAATAAATATTTTAAATATGTTTGCAATAAATGTTTTTGAATAAAGGAAATATATTCAGTATTGTAAAATAACGGGTGCAAGAAAAATAAAACATTTATTGCAAAAACACGGACATAAAATGAGGGTTCAGTTTATTTTATCGTAGGAATTTACGAGGAACAAGTTGAAGATTACCGCCATCCTGTTGCTAAACGAGTTATTATCGTCATATAGAAAAGACACCACGTGACAATGAGGAAATACGTTTTGATTTTGTGTGGGATAAGATTGAATTTTGAATATTTTCTCTCACAGATAAATTTCTCTTCAATGAAAACATATCAATTAATGTGAATTAAATTGATATCTTAATTAAATAAAGGACGCATCCTAACAGCCTCCATAGCTCAGTCGGTAGAGCATCAGACTTTTAAGTGTACTTTGTATAAGAAATCTGGGGTTCGAGTCCCCATGTGGGCTAATACTTTTCGTAATTAGTTCTTATGATTTTATTTCTATCTTTCTATGCTTATATGAGATTTTGTTTTTATTTAATGGCGAATTATTTAAAATTTGAATTTCATTTTTACTCTTCCCCACTATTTAATCATTTGCGTATTGTAAGTTGAAGTGTGTGAGTTATTATCAAATTATCAAATGAGAAATTTAGTTTGTGTGACTAATTCTACCAAGTCGGTGATATTCCTTACTAAATGTCAACATGATTTTATTCGATTAATTGGCGAAATAAAGAAATTAGCTTTGTAAAAGGTTTGTTTTTAAATCGTTTGCAGTCAGTTAATTAAATAAAAGGCGCATCCTAACAGCCTCCATAGCTCAGTCGGTAGAGCATCAGACTTTTAAGTGTACTTTGTAACAAATCTGGGGTTCGAGTCCCCATGTGGGCTAATGCTTTTTTTTAATAATTAGTTAGCGGTTAGGAAGTAATATATGTTGTGTATCTATCTTTACACTTTTGTAGTAATTGTTTTTTAACAATACTAGCAAATATATGCATCCTCCGGGTGCAAATATTAATGTCATAAAATATATTAAATTAGAAAGTCTAAAGAAACTAAATAAGAATGCAGATAAAATGATTTGAAACAGAGAGGGGTATAATCGAAAAAATATAACAGCTGTAGCTTCCTCTTCCATCACCTCCGTCTTTCCTTGCTAAACTTTTCTAATTTAACTATTTAGTTAAATTAGGAAGTAAAGAATAAAATTACAGTTATTTCTTTTTATTAATTGATTTCTTTTAAGATTTGTCTCCGAGATTTTTTCTCATATTCATTAAGATAAGATCAAATTATTAGAAATCAATAATACTAAGCACATATTTATTAAAATAAAATTTTAAATATCAATATGCAAATTAGGCTTGCTGTTCACACTGTAAACCGCTATTTGTTGTACATATAAATACAATTGCATCTTATTAGTACGTAGATATGGCCAGCAGTATTAATAATGAAAAACAATTTTATTAATAATTGAGGCTTAAATAAAAATGATTCATGGAGAATGTGATGTATGATAACTAAATGGATAATGATTTGAGTAGTGATATAGTTTCGGTTACAGACAAACAAACACATAATCTCCATTATAATAAGATGTTAGCATCATTGGAGATCATGTTGTTGGTATTATCATTATATCCTCCTTGCTAAAGTGACCTGGCCAAGATCAAGCATATTTCAGCCTGCATCCAACATAGTTGTATGTCACCACTTCCTGTATCACTGTAACGTTGGTTCAAAGTTATACATACTTTGATATACAAAACTCCGACGAAGGTTAACAGACAAAACATTTAATATATATACAGCACATGGATATGAAAAGATACAAAGTACAAGGTAAAAGGGCACATAAACAAGGAGTACATAAATAAAGATGAAGACACATTCATGAATGGTACACGATAACATATAAAAGTACAGACATGAGACTAGGATAGTCCATGCTGTGTGAAGAACTTACAGTAATGTAAGTGAGGCCAAAAGCCCCAACGAGAAGGAGTAGACCGTGTCTACTCCATGTGGCTCGTAGTTACTGGACCAGGAAAAGAGGCCGA
>CM042160.1:88118454-88150954 GCA_023376005.1 Doryteuthis pealeii
ATATAAAACAACATTTACTAAATATCAATGATGGGGGTGATACCTCCAGAAACTTGCTTGGTAATTTTGCGGGCGGATCTCCAAAATGCAGGGCTGAGAGCCCTTAAGATCTGCCAAGAGACGGAGGGAGCTAAGGAGCCTCGCAGACAAAATGACAGGGTGACTTCAAATGGGGAAGGACTGAATGCTATTGTATGGGTCGGCAATTAATTATAAAAATAACCAGAAGTTCAAATTGGAAAATTGGAAAGAGTATTTCCTTTTGGAGAAAAATTAAACAAATAAAATCTACAACATATATAAAGGTCAGTCGATCAACACAACGTCATTTTACATAAGGATTTTAATGGGGCATCCTGTGAGGATCCACCTCGCAATTCAATAATAATTCATCTGCGAGACCTTCTTTTTACCCCCCCTCTACCTAGGCGACTCCGGGTAGCCGCTTCTAGTTGTTACTAAGTGGGAAGTGATTTCATATTTTTTAGATACTCATGTTATCTATCTATCTATCTATCTATCTATCTATAAAGGGCAGTTGTGTGTATATGTATGTCCGGAGGAAACTTTGAAAATAAAACAATTAACGACTAAGTAAATATATATAAATATATATACACATTAAATATCACCAGGGCTTGGTTTTTGAGCAAAAATAATAGAGATATGATTTATAATTGTGAAGATAATTAAAAAATAAAATTTAAATGATAACAGCATGGATTTTTTTTTCATTCAATATTTTAGATAGTAGACATTAACATTTCTTTTCAGAGTAGCTGGATCAATGCAAGGTCTATTTTTAAAAAACAGGGATTTAAATGGGACATCCAACGAGGATTCAACTCACGATTCAGTAATAATGGATCTGCGGGTCTAACTTAAAAATCCGCTCTACCCAGGAGGTTCCAGTTTTGGAGGTTTGGGGAATGTGGAGCACCCCTTGATCACCATTGCCCCTGGTCCACTCTGACCCGGAGTGGTAGTATCTGTTAGGGTCCCATCTTTGGGTTAAATAGAAAAACATGAGTTTATAAACAAAATTGTAATTAAAAATGAAATTATTTCAAAACTTTGTCGACACCAAACATTTTTGAATACCAAATTACCAATAGAAGTATTCGGCATAAAATAACCCAAGGGGTTGACATGCCGTAAAACCCAACCAACCAAACCAAACCTTAATCTCGCTGAGAATGTGCTAATCTGTGAATAGTAGGTCATCTGTTTCTCTTGTGGAACCCTCTTTATTCTTCCGGAAATATTCCGCGGCATTCAGGCGATTAATGTATTTCTTCTTTTATCTGTGCGATTAGAATTTTCCACATCATAGGTCGACATTTTATGGAGGTGCGTGGTCTAATGGTTAGAGTCGTAGGAAATAGACTCGTCGCTCCGAGTTCAAATCCTGGATGAGGTAACTGAATTTCCCTTAGCGCTAATACCCTTGGGAATCCTGTTGAACTCCGCTTAAGAAATTTACCTTGTGTCACATCCTGCTCGTGCGGAGAGGTTGGTAAATATATATAGTTTATGGAGGCGCGTGGTCTAATGGTTAGAGTCATAGGAAATAGACTCGTCGCCCGAGTTCAAATCCTGGATGAGGTTACTGAATTACCCTTAGCGCTAATACCATTGGGAAAGGTATAAATCTTACTCTCCCTGCAGCTATGGATAAATAGTAGGACAGACTGGACTCTTTAACCTTGGTTAGGCATCCGGTCTAGGCGAAGGAAAACTCTGAATTCAAACCTGTTGAACTCCGCTTAAGAAATCACCTTGTGTCACATCCTGCACGTGCGGAGAGTTTGGTAAATATATATATTTTATGGAGGCGCGTGGTCTAATGGTTATTTCGTAGGAAATGGACTCGTCGACCCGAGTTCAATTCCTGGACGAAGCTGTTTGCATTTCACATGGCGCTAATACCCTTGGGAAAGGTATGAATCTAATTCTCCCTCCAGCTATGTGCAAATAGCAGGGCAGACTGGGATCTTTAACCATGGATAGGTAACCGGTCTAGGAGAAGAACAACTCTGAATTCAAACGTTAAACTGTGCTTAAGAGACTGACCTTGTGTCACATCCTGCTCGTGTGGAGGGGTTGGTAAATATGTACAGTTACTGGGGATTGTTTTTTTTTTCCGGGACTTTTCTGTATTAAGCTAGATGTAACATCAGTTTTTCATCGTCCGTTCGGTTATGTTTTTTTTTTGTAGGCACTTATTCAGTTGCTGGTCCAATCTATCCAAAATCCATGTACACTAGGTACCACCAATTTTCCCTGTGAAATTTACCCTAACTTAGCTTTTGATGAAAATATGTCTGAAATAGATTTTCCTAAAATATATTTGGGGAAATATTTTTTTTACCAGGTCTACCCCCTATTTTATTTTATGAAGTATGAAAAAATAACCCGAGAAAGAACGATTTTTACTTTTTTTTCTATAAATATAAGAGTCTGAATAATTATATCAGAAGATTTTTATAAGTTTCAATGCGAGAGCTTTTTAGTAAAAGAGCCATGAATACAGAATTCTTCTAAAAAATATCAATAAAGAAACTGACTGTGTTGTAAATAAACGGACTGTTTTACTTATTTTTCAAGATAACGGTGAGTAATTTTTCCCCAATCGGATAATTTGATCTTTGATTTAACTGTTTTCTTTGTAATAACTCTTTATGTTGGTTATTTATTTTTTTCGAGATTTTTAAAAAAAATACCCAAAAATATTTACGTTTCTTCCTTCAATATGGCCTAAACTGATCACGTGACCTATTTTGGTGGTACCTAATGTACACCATCATAGACTGGTGCTTTTTAATTTGGTACTTTCTTGATATCGGCCTCAAGGTTTTTTCTTTGAATCCCTGGAATTCAACTTTTAATTTGTTTTCGCTTCCTTTGAGTTTTTCAGCTGATGTTATTTCATTGGAGTCTGAGTGACAACAAGTCTCCTCAGATCTCCAGGACTCTTCTGAGTATTCTAGTCGATTGCAGCAATGCAGTAGTCTGGGTGGTCTCAATTCTTCCTCTGATTTCCACATCCTCCAATCGTTTTTCCAATTTTTTTAACGTTCCTAGTGCACCAACTATAATTGGTATCACTTTCACCCTCTTATTCCACTGCTTTTAAAAAAAATTCTCTGACAAGGTCCAGATATTTGTTCCTCGTTTTCTTTCAGCTTCACCCTGTGATCTGCTGGAACCGCAAAGTCCTCAAGTTGGCACGTTCTCTTTTTCTTTTTGGGTTTATCAACACTATGTCTGGTCTCCACGCTGGGATAGGATGATCCGTCTTTATCTCGAAGTCCTAGAGAATTATTTCATTCTCAAGAACAGATTCTGGTTTATGCATATACCATTTTGTCGTATGGCCAATTTCTTTTTTCATAATTCCCAGTGGATCATCTTCCCAACCCAGTCGTGCCTACCTTTCTATTCCCGTTGTGATAGTTTGCTTCTTTCGCTTAATACATGGTTTATAGTCTCATCTCTGTCACCACACAGTGTACATTTACTGTTTTGTAGTGTCTTATCAATTTTTGCTTTGATATAATTTGTTCTTATGGCATTATATTGTGCAGCAATTATTAGTGATCCAGTTTCTCTCTTGAGGCTTCCTCTTCTTAACCATGTCTAAGTATTTTATTATTATTATTATATTATTATTATTATTATTATTGAGTTTTTCACACCTGCCGTAGATAGTGGTTCACTGGAGGCTGAGTGACAGCAAGTATCCCCAGGTCCCCAGGAATCTTATGAGTATTCTAGCCGATCCCAACAGTGCTGTAGTTTGGATGGTCTCGATTCTTCCTCTGATTTCCAATTCACCCAAATTCTTTTCCAGAGCTTTGGGGACTACATGTTTGACCTATGTGGCAGGGCCTGCCTGTCGAGGGTTGGGCTTCTCGATCACATACGGTCGCATGCGAGTGGAAACCTAGAAAGGGGTTCATGTGTGACAGGAAAAAAAAAAAACTTGAATCAGGGGACACTCGGCGTGCTCACATCCGAACTACTTGTAGAAATGGCCTTATTCTGTGAAGAAGTGGCAATCACCATATATATATATATATATATTATATATATATATATATATATATAATTTAAGGTAGCGTGGACATTGAGTCAACGGCGCTTACTTGCCTATGCAACCTTCAGAACAAATCTGAGGTGACCAACAGCAGCAGAACTTTGGTTGGGCTAGAAAACTTGGTCTGAAGATCGCATTGGCGAGAAACTGTCAGTAACCAGGCACCGTTGACTCCATGTCTCCGTTACCTTAAATTAAACATAAATGCTCTATCAATGATATTGAGCACAGTTTACTTATAAATAAAGCACCCATATTATGTACAATATAAAAAAAATAAAAAGTCGTTGTTGGGGTGGCCTAAAGTCGGTATCAGTCTAACAGCTAGGGAGTCTATCCCCTTTTCACTAGCGCTAGACCAACGAGGATTGTTTTTTTAGCATATGAAGGGAAAAATAAAATTGCCTCATTGTAATAATTTATTTCATCTGCTTTCATTACGGCTTACCTGTATCACAACAGTTAAATTACTCATGGAATGATCCTCATGACTAAGATCATATATATATATATATATATATATATATATATATATATATATATATATCTTCGAAAGGAAGGAAAAACTCAACACCGTTATTCCATAATAAATTTATTTCGACTAAAATTGGGGCCTATATAAATCTAAGTTGATTTAATATAGCTCCCCAAAATTCAGTCTCATCAGATGAAAGATCAGGTTATTTGAATTGCATAACTGAAAAATGTTACTCTCAAAAAAAAAAAAAAAAAATTTTTTTTGAGAAGTAAAATTTTTCAGTTATGCAATTCAAATAACCTGATCTTCCATCTGATGAGACTGGATTTTGGGGAGCTATATTAAATCAACTTAGATTTATATAGGCCCCAATTTTGGTCGAAATAAATTTATTATGGAATAACGGTGTTGAGTTTTTCCTTCCTTTCTAAGATAAATATTGCTCTGTATATAATCTAAAAAGTTTATTATACATTGAGCTCTCTGTAGTGATTTAAAGATTCACTGTATTTATACATACTGGATCATACAATAATAATATCTTAGAATCTTAGAAATCACATATAGAATCATCGCTTACTACCAAGTTTGGGATACCTCACATCTCTCTCTCTCTCTCTCTCTCTCTCTCTATATATATATATATATATATAGGTAAGTAAGTAAGTAAAGTTATCGGGGTGGCCTAAAGTCAGTATCACCCAGACAGCGAGGGAGTCTATCCCCTTTTCATTAGCGCTAGACCTAGGAGATTGTTTTTGTGTCTGAGATGAACCGCCGCACCTACCATCAGCTAATCACTTTACCACACAGAACCTGTGCTACTCATACGCCGAGCTGGCGAGGGCCAGTATCGAACGAGGAACCTTGTGGTTTCCAAGAGGACGCTCTACCGACTGAGCTATATATATATATATATATATATATATATATATATATATATATATATAAAGAAAAAGGTGACTTACCGGTGAATTTTGTCACGATGGTTAGTAACTGTGGAATTCAGGGGGGTAAGTCAGCGATATAACAAATACAAAGTGCTCAATACTAAGTAGAGCAAATTTATTATAAAATGGGTACAAGAGATAACATACTCGAGTTCACCATAATGATCTTCAGGGTTAAATCCACTGAATTAATCGAGACATTGATTAATAGCAGTCGATTTAAGGTGTGTGTTCATTGCATTCAATAAACAATATATATATATATATATATATATATATATATAGAGAGAGAGAGAGAGAGAGAGAGAGAGAGAGAGAGAGAGAGAGAGAAGGAGGGGGGGTTACTAAATTTCCCATTATGTTTCTATGTATCTATTTAGTTAAACGTAACCCACCAAAAAACGGCACGTACCTGATGGAGAGAATATTGTTTTGCCAGCGCTTAGAAGACCAACACCCTAGTCGACAGGTGACCCTAATGTTTTAGCTCATCAAGGCACATGTTTATTTTGTCATCTTTTTTTTTTTTCATCGTGCCCCGCCGCTCCCAAAATCCGGGGGTCGGGAGGTGGAGATAGTGAAATTTACCGGTGCGTTTAACTGGTCTGCTTTCCTCGTCTGTGTCCCCGTCGTTAACCGTTTTCTTGTCCAACCAAAGTGCCGCTGCTGCTGCTGATAGTGGTCAACACAGATAAAGCCCGCCATTGTTGTACACTTACGCGTAACTAAACAGCCCATCAGACTTCGCGCCACACATTCAGATCAAAAACATGACAGCGCATATCTGTATAAATTTACATATCTCACACATTTATCCATTTAGGCAAAATACGACTAAAAGATAAAAGATGGCGATTCGGAAATTCCGTTTTTAGTGTCTTCCATCGGCAGCCATTACGCGCCTTTTTAAAGACGCACACGAACACGTGGTTATTATAGACTTGTAAGATATCGTATATCGCATTATTATCGGTAACTATTACAAAATAAAAAAAACACCCTCCGGGCGATGTAAAAATAGATTTTTAAACATATTGCCTGAGGGGTGGGAGTAAAAAATTCAATGTCAGCGAGTTTGTACCCTAAGTAAGTAAAATCGTCAAATTCATTAAAGGATTAAAAAAATAAAACAATTTGAAATGTAAACTTTAAATATCTATTAAAATAAAACAAACTATATATAGATATATAATACCAGTCATGTATTTATTAAAACTTGTTTTTAAAAAAACAATGAGGACTGTCTAATGTTGCATGTTCAAATTTTGAGTGTATTTATTCTATGTTATGACGATTTTGGGTAATGTGACGTAAGCAGTGACGTAATTTTTGTTACAGACAAAAAGCGGAAGCGAATCTCCATTATTAATAGACATATTAGTATTTACCCAACCAGTTTGCCACGATCAGGGTTTGACACAAGGTCACAAGTACAGGGCATCTAGCGGGGACCGAACTCGCTATTCTGTAAGTAATGGATCTGCGAGACTAGCTTGCTAACCGTTATACCACGATGGGACACCCATTGTTATTCAACCTGTTCACCACAGGTAGGATGTGACACAAGCTCGCAAGTACAGGGTGTCTAGCGAGGATCGAACTCGCAACTCAGTAAGTAATGAATATGCGAGACTAACTTGCTAACCATTACGCCGGAATGGATCGACTTCTTTTTTACAACCCGTTCCCCACGGGTAAGATGTGGCACAAGGTCACAAGTATGGGGCATCCAGCGAGGATCGAACTCGCAACTCAGTAAGTAATGAATCTGCGAGGCTCGCTTGCTAACCATCACGCCACTATGGGACGCCCTTTATTTATCCATCCCGTTCCCCACGGTTAAGATGTGATAAGGTCACAAGTATATATATATTATATATATATATATATATATATCAACCCCTCCGCACGATCAGGATGTGACACAAGGTCAATTTCTTAAGCGGAGTTCAACAGGTTTGAATTCAGAGTTTTCCTTCTCCTAGACCGTTTGCCTAACCAAGGTTAAAGAGCGCAGTCTGCCCTACTATTTACCCATAGCTGGAGGGAGAGTAGGATTCATACCTTTCCCAAGGGTATTAGCGCTAAGTGAAATGCAATTACCACGTCCAGGTCACAAATATGGGACATCTAGCAAAGATCAAAATTGTTATTCAGTAGTAACGGATCTGCGAGACTAGATTGCTAACAATTACGCCACGATAGGACACCCTTTTTTTTATCCAACCCGTTCACCACGGTTAGGATTTGAAAAGTCACAAGTATGGGGCGTATAGCGAGGATCGAAATTGCTATTCAGTAGTCATAGATCAGCGAGACTAGCTTGCTAATCATTACACAACGAAGGGATGTCCTTAGTTTTGGTATTTTATTGGTGTCCATCTGGCTGGAAGAAACTACGGGTTTGCGCTCAGTTCTCGGTACAGGCTTGGACGAAATTGTATAGAATTGTTATCATTATTGAAATACATATACATTAGGTTAGGAAATCGCGTTCATTGTACGATCATATTTACATTTTTTGTTTTGTTGTTTCTTAAGTGTTAACCGAAACGTTTAAAGGTCGACTTCAACATCAAAAATACATTCTATTTCTCTGAATGTTTGAGATGAGGCTTGATGATTACTAATATCTGCGTTATTCGGACTATTGTCCTTATCTTCATTGTTATCTGTACAACGTTTCGGCCGATGTGCCCTCCAGCCTTCCTCAGGTATTTCTTGTCGGACTCAGGAACCTTCTTTTCGAACTCTGGAACCTTCTTGTCGTAATCGGGAACCTTCTTGTCGATTAAGCTCTCGGTACAGACTTGGACAAAATTGTATAGAATTGTTATCATTATTGAAATACATATTCATCTTCATCTTCATGAAACTCCAACTACCAACTTAAACATTCCTAGTAACACCAGCAACTGACCACCCCCCCTATTCACGACCTGATGACTCACCAGTATGAGAACGACATCCTCTGAAGCAAGAACTCAATACAATGTCCTGAAGAAGGTCTAAAAGACCGAAACGTTATAACGTCGACATCACTACCTACAATAAACATCCATTTTCTACAACATCCTTTCTCCACATATTCATATACATATTTACCAACTCATCTGGCCGCCCTGTCGTCTGGGGCGTTAGAATGCACCGACTGCACCTCTGCAGAGGGGTAAGACTCCCCAATGGGGCCACCTGTTAGCTGTGGGTGACGACCCGTGATGCTTAAGGATAGAAACCAGGTGGTTGAGCAGTTCATGACTTGCAATACTCCACTTTAGGTTTTTCTTAGGCTAGACGGGCGGTTAATAAGTTAAACGGACCATATGACCTTTAGGCACCCCTTTTGCGATCTCGATTCATAAGGACATTTTTTTTCATTTACACCGTCAAAATCCGATTGTTTGTTAGGGGTTAGGGTTATGGGTTAGGGTTAGGGTTATGGGTTAGTTTTATAATTAAAAAAAACCCTCTAAAAATCGTCTGTTAACAAACAACCGTATTTTGACGGTGCAAATGGAAAAATGTCCTTATGAATCGAGATCGCAAAAGAGGTGCCTAAAGTTCATATGGTCCAGTTAAATGCTAATAAAATTACAGGATAGAAGAATGGACGGTTATTACTACGCCACAGACACTGCATCCCAATTCCCTAATATCTTGGCATAAAATAACCCCAGGTGGGTTAGCATGCCGTTAAAATAATCGACTAACCAACATCATTAGAGGACTTCAAATTTTCAATGATTCCAGGAAACTGACATCGCTGACCCCCCCCTTTCACCAGAAAGGTGTATTTTTACAAAGCTAGATGAAACTTGCACCACACAGGTGACTTTCAAATGAGGGAGGTATTTCTGCCTCATCCTGTAGAATGGCTGGTTGGTACCAATGATGTCACCGTTGAACAAAGAGTGTACAAATCGGTGGATATAAAAGAATTAGGTATTTTGAAGAGAACACGTCACCAAAGGTAAGCTATTTTCCTTCCTTCCTTCCTTCCTTCCTTCCTTTCTTCCTTCCTTTCTTTCTTTCTTTCTTTCTTATATAGGGACCAGAGGAAGTACTAAAAGTATTAAATAACCTTTACTTGTCCAAACAGATCTGAGAATTTCCGACACACACAAACATATACTTAGAGAAAGAACATTCCTTAATAATAATAATAATAATAATAATAATAATAATAATAATAATAATAATTACAACTGAGTTGGAAAGGTGATCCACAGGGAATTATGCAAAAAAAAAACAACTTTTGACCACACAACAAAATGGTATATGTGTAAACCAGAATCTGTTCTTGAAAATGAAACGCATGAAATTCTTTAGAACTTTGAGATAAAGACGGATCGCCTTATCCCAACCAGAATACCAGACCTAGTATTGATAAAAAAAAAAAGAAAAAAAAAAAAAGGAAGAACTTGTTAAATGGTTGATTTTTTTCTAGGTAAATCAAGATTTTTTATTCTTTTATACTTTTATATATTGAACTATTTCGCAATAGCTCTCGGGTAAATATATCAAACATTGTAATAAATAAATTATCATACTGTGATATATCCACAGGTCCTGCTAATAATAATAATAATCTATTATCTATCAACAATAGAGATTGTCTGTATTTCTGTCTGTAACAAAAACTACGTCATAGCTCTACGACACAGCTTACGTCACAATATTCTTATGCTATATACACCCAAAATTTGGATAAGCAATTTTAAAAATTGTTTTTTACTCTCGTTCTTTTTTTTTTACAGTAACTAGAAGTTAACTAAAAAGTTTACAAATAAATAAATACCTACGATTTTGTGGAAAATATTCAAAATAATTGTTTGATTATTACATGCACGCAACATTTTATTTGAGAGGGACAGGGCTCAGTTTTCATTTCAAATTGTTTTATTTATTTTTTTATTTTTTTATACTCCTTTAATAAATATGAGGATTTGTCTTACTTATGATACAAACCCTCTGACATTGAATTTTTAACTGCCACCCTCTCAGGTAATGTCTTTCAAAAATTACTTTTTACGACGCCCGGAGGGTGTTTTCTGTTGCTAATAATAATAATAATAATAATAATAATAATAATAATAGACCATCCAAACAACATCTTTGTTAAGATCAGCTAGAATATTCAGAGGAGTCCTGGAGACCCAAGGAGACTTGTTGTCATTCAGCCTCCAGTGAACCTTCCTGATAATAATACTCGATTGAATGCCGCTGACTCTTTCCGGAAGAACCGACCGGATGCCACAAGGGAACACGAGGAACAGAATTACCTACTATTCATAGCTAAACACACCGTTGAGGAAATTAAAACAATGCAGTACAAAAAGGCCTATGACATGGTTCAACAAACTTGTATAATAGAATGTCTAAATATGAACAAGATATCCGACAAAGTCATAAACTAAAGGAAAAACACAAGCAGAACTGAAGATCCAAAGAAACATCTTCCAGGGGGGAGACTCCCTCTCGCCATTGATGCCCCTAAATTACATACATAAGAAATGTGGTTGAGAATAGAGGAAAGTGTGGATATAACAACACAGCCTCAATTGCCCAGTCGGTTTGGCTAGAAACCACAAGGGTCCTAGTTCGATACCAGCCCTCGCCAACTTAGCGTATGAGTAGCACAGGGATCTGTGCAGTAAAGTAAGGAGCTGATGGCAGGGGTGGCGCTACACCTCAGTCGCGAAAACAATCTCCTTGGTCTAGCGCTATTGAATAGGGTATAGACTCCCTCGCTGATTCGCTGATATCGACTTTAGGCAACCCCGACGACTTTACTTTTACTTATATATATATATATATATATATATATATATATATATATATATATGTGTGTGTGTTAAATAAAAGGAAATTAATCCGACAGTGTGAATTTGATATATTGAAAAAACAAATGATGTTTACAAATGCTTGGGATCATCAGGAGAGAATTTGCACCGTTTCGGGGCCTTCCTCTCAACGGTTTTAACTGCACATCGGCCCCACTCACTGTTGTGAGGTCCCTCGGAATATCTGTATCGACCGTGTGTAATAGATCGGTCTTCAACCGATGTGCAGTGTCTTCGGCCGATGTGCAGTTAAAACCGTTGAGAGGAAGGCCCCGAAACGGTGCACATTCTCTCCTGATGATCCCAAGCATTTGTAAACATCATTTGTTTTTTCATTATATATATATATATATATATATATATATATGAGAAGTAAACAAACAGACGATGTTTGTGATATGGCTATTTTCAGCCGACAATATTTGGGAGAATATGTGCTTAATTGAAGTCAAACCTAATTTTTTTGAAAGTTAATTCATTAATGATTAATTAGGCGGGATTTACCTATTTAAATGTAAGGCTAAACAAATCAAGAAAAATCAATCTCTGTATGGCCGAAATGTACATACAGAGATTGATTTTTCTCGATTTGTTTAGCCTTACATTTAAATAGGTAAATCCCGCCTAATTAATTATTAATGAATTAACTTTCATAAAATTAGGTTCGACTTCAATTAAACACACATTCTCCCAAATATATATATATGTATATATATATATATATATATATATATATATATATTCATTGAGGCGGGGTGTTAGTCACGATTTTGATATTTGACTTAGCTACAAGAATGATTAATATCACAACTACACAGGTGACGTCACAAAACATTATCACGCATGCGTAAATGACTCGTATCACACCCACTATTCACTACACTTTATTTTTTACATTGAAAAACATTTTCCTAATGTCAACAATCTTCTGATATTATTAAAAGCTAATATATAAAATCACCTTATCGGCAGGGGTTAGAATACGCTGAATGTATTCCCTGCAGAGAGGTAAGAATATCCTAAAAAGGGGCGCCCTGGATAGGACACAAAACTGCGTCGGATGGTGAGGCTCCAGTTACGGAACGCTGGGGGAGCATAGATTACCCCTTCATTGTTATGACCACCCTGTCTGCTGGGACGTTAAAATATACCGACTGCACCTCTGCAGAGGGGTAAGACTCCCCCAATGGGGCCACCTGTTGGCCGTGGGTGGCAACCCGTGATGCTTAAGGCTAGAGCCCAGGTGGATGAGCAGTCCATGACTTGCAATACTCCACTTTGGCCCTGTCTTGGGCTAGACGGGCGGTCGGAGAGGCCTCCTCCGATCAATCGGCTGGTCACGTCAAGCCCTAGCACCTATATGATTGCCCGAACCCTATTGCTCTTATAGCAAGCCCCAACCCCTTTTTATCATATGGGTGCTAGAAAGCAGTGGCTGAAGGTCTACATGTCATGGGAATGACATTAAACTCTATCCGATGGTGAGGTTCCAGTTTTGGAGGTTTGGGGAATGTGGAGTACAGTTTTCACGGTGTTTATTAGAGAAAATTGATAACATCAGTGTAAAGTACATAAAAAAAGGGAGCCGCATAATTACGGTTGTTGCCTCACAGAGCAGCAGTAGTAGTAAAAGAGGAGGAATGGTATATGAGCTCTTTGATTCTCTTACCCTTTTCCACTTTTGGTAATCTGAACATTAGCTACATAAATGAGAGTAACCTCCCCTTGTATGCTTCACTTTGAGGAAGCCATTTGTTTTGATCGGCCATTTTCATTTCACCATAAATCTACAGTGAAAATACGAATTTGTTCGAATCAATACAACTGCATATTTTAACACGAAAATATCACAAAATGTGTTCTTAATAACAATTAAGTTCATTTCAAATAATGCACAAGCACAATTAAGAACACATTTTATGATACTTTCGTCTTAAACCCAACGTTATACTTACTGCCTCGTGCAGTTGTATTGATTCGAACAAATTCGTATTTTCAGTGTAGATTTAGTGTGAAGCGTCAACCTTTTTTATCCGGCATATAACTACAAGTGTTGCAGGGGATACTGTCGCTTGAGGGCAGTATTAATAAAACATTTGCAATTTTACTCTTGTGGTCTGAACACCACAGACCACGTCTTTTGTGTTCTATAGAGTTAAATTATTCAAAATGATTTCACAGGTTCAATCATTGCTATGCTCGAATAAACAAAGTGTTGAAATTTGCTGCGAGTGAGAGCAGTCTTTCCCAAAGGATTACAAAGAACACTTGAAGAAGGTCGGAGAGTACGCCAACCGAAAAGTTGTGCATGTCTATTTCACAATAAAGATAAGGACAACGGTCTGATAATCAAAATGATATAAAGTATATGTCACACTTATTTTTTTAGTATATTATTTTCATAAATGTCTACGTCTATCACCTGATTGTATGGTCACCTGCCCCCATCTCACAAACCATCCGGGTGAGACGGACTAGACATGCAGGACACTGCTGGAGAAACAAGGACGAGCTCATAAGCGACGTTCTCGTGTGGAAACCAACACGTGGACATGCTAATGTGGGCCGCCCACCAAGAACCTACATTGATCATCTATGCGAGGATGCTGGTTGCTGGTTGCTGCGCAGAAGACCTCCCAGGGGCAATGAATGATATGGAAGGTTGGCGAGAGATTGCGCGACATGATGATGATGATTACCTGATTACTGTTTTAAAAGTTGTTTTTTTTTGCTATAAAACACTATTTACGAACTCTTATATGAAAAGAGTCGGAAATTGTTAAATACAAATAGAAATCTACAACAATTTATCTTTGATGTTATTTCAATGGAATTGAAGAATAATCAAAGTTCCAATTACTGTCGAATTGGGAAGACATGGCAACAAACGGTTGTAACCCAATACAACCCGAATAGTTACAAGATTACTCCTGTAATCGGCCGGTTCGAAAGGAACTAATTCCCCTCAAAAGCCACAACGCCCGTGCAATGGGGGCGGGGGGGAGATGAAGAATAATCAAAGATCCAATTACCGTCGAATTGGAAGACATGGCAACAAACGGTTGTAAACCCAATACAAACCCGAATAGTTGCAAAGTCTACTGCAGAATGACAGGGTATTTATAAAACTCCACAATATCATTCAAATCAAGCAGCCAATCAGAACTCAAGGAATGGAATAGCCCAAATTCCTGAATGGATCATTCTTGATTTCTACAAATACCAACTGCTTCAGTTGTACTTAGCTAGTTGCTGTTATTCAAACCAACAGTAGACTAACTGACTTCAATAGGAATGAATAAATGAATGAGGAAATTACAGGTAAATGTAGAAAGGAAGAGTAGAGGCATAAGATGACGGGATAATTCTTATCATCAACCAGCCTGGGTATCCTGTGTGGGAGGGCCTGATTGTGCTTAGTAAGGGTGAGGTTAATATTTTTGTGATGGTATGTGCTACAATGCGAGTGGCGTTGCCTAAGCTAGAGACTATCAGTCGTAAAGGAGTGTTTGGTTGTTGGGTTTTAGAAAGGCCGCATAATTATTTACTAAGCATAGCTTAGTTGCGACACAAGGTCAGAAGTATTGGACACCCAGTGAGAATCGAACTCACTAACAATGGTCTGCCAATCTAGCTTTTCGTTTTTCATTACTAGTTTTATGATGGGTCTATTCACGCTATCTTTATATGAGGGTTATTTACATAAATAAATCTTGCCTAGAGAGTTGACAATAGGAAGCAATGTTTACAGTTGCACAGATTTCAAGGAAATCAATAGTGATGGGTCCTTTCATGCCACAAGAAATACAGGCAAATGTTGAAGGAAGAGCAGAGGGGTAAGATTTTTATCACCAACCAGCATTAAATGTCAATAGGTCCAGCTAGTTATATATAAAAATTATACGTCGCATTTATTTTTTGTTTTTTGAGTAGATTATTTTCATAAATGTCGACGTCTATTACACGATTACTGTTTAAAAAAAAAGTTTTTTGTTGCTATAAAACACTATTTACGAACTCTTATATGAAAAGAGTCGGAAATTGTTAAATACAAATAGAAATCTACAACAATTTATCTTTAATGTTATTTCAATGGAATTAATGAATGAATGAATGAGGAAATATAGGTAAATGTAGAAAGGAAGAGCCGAGGCATAAGATGACGGATAATTCTAATCATCAACCCAGCATTAAATGTCCATAGGTCCAGCAATTATACGTCGCATTTATTTATTTTTTTTTTTGAGTAGATTATTTTCATAAATGTCGACGTCTATTACACGATTACTGTTTAAAAAATTTTTTTTTGTTGCTATAAAACACTATTTACGAACTCTTACATGAAAAGAGTCGGAAATTGCTAAATACAAATAGAAATCTACAACAATTTATCTTTGATGCTATGAATGAAGAAATACAGGCAAATGTAGAAGGAAGAGCAGAGGGGTAAGATTTTTATCACCAACCAGCATTAAATGTCCATAGGTCCAGCTAGTTATATATTACAATTATACGTCGCATTTATTTTTTGTTTTTTTGAGTAGATTATTTTCATAAATGTCGACGTCTATTACACGATTACTGTTTAAAAAAGTTTTTTGTTGCAATGAAACACAATTTACGAACTTTATACGTGATGAAGGTAGTTTTGAGTAATGTCTGCATGACATTTCACTGAAGGAACAGCTCAACACACCAAAGGTTTTATGTCAAAGTATCGATGTACTTAATGTATGAACTCAGTAGTATACAGACCCCTGCCACGATTACACAATATTCACTACAAGTAATTATTTTCCCATACAGAATTTTAGTGCTTAGATGATCATAAAACAACAACAACAACAACAACAACAACAACAGCAGCAGCAGCAGCAGCAGCAGCAGCAGCAATGCCGGAATATATTATCACTCACACAATGAGCCTAGTTAAATTATTACGTTTTCAACTGCACCAGAGACTGCCATTCAAGAATTGGTCTGTTCAGCCACTCACGCAGTTGCAGATAAAGAAATGGACACTACGCCATCGTCTTTTGTAGACGGAAGGATGCCAACAACAGCAACGAAAAAAAAAAATCAAATATACCAAGATTGACATGTGGATCAAATTGATGTTAAACAAGGGCTCATTAATTCCAAAAGTAAGACCCCCCCCTCCAACAAAGCATGAAGTTCTTGCAGAATAAAAAAAGAAGTCTTTGAGAATAACAAAAATGGTGGAGAGTTCTTTATGGCAAACCATTGTTGGACGACCAATAAAAACATATCAATCACAGAAGACCTGCCAAGAGCGATGACCAATATGGACGAGTGGGGGGGGAGAGAGAGAGAGAGAGAGAGAGGAGAGAGAGAGAGAGGAGAGAGAGAGAGAGAGAGACGGAAATACTTGTTGTCAGCATGACTGATGATATATATATATATATATATATATATATATATATTATATATATATATATATAATTTGATATACCAAACTTGTTGATAAATCCTCGTGGTGAGTAAAAACCCAGCAAATAGTTTGATTGTAAAAATATACTACCAAGCATCACCTGGGGAGAAAAAACTTTTGTGAAAAAAAGAAAAGACCAAGATAGTCGTACCAACCAAAAATAATCTATTGGTACAATATTTGGCCAAAAGAAAAAAACAATTTATATATATATATATATATATATATATATATCATACGCTGAGTTGGCGAGGGTGGGTATCGAACTAAGAATCTTGTGATTTCTAGCCGAACACTCTACCGACTGAGCTAACCCGGCCATTCATACAAAACCGCCGGATCTTAGCCCTGAAGAGCATTAAGCGAAACTTTAGTAGGTTTATCTGACTCATTAGATTTATCTTTATATATATATATATATATATATATATATATGTATGTGTGTGTGTGTATGTGATCTCGAAAAATCCGAAAGAGTTATTATTCCGAGTACTCTCGGTTCTCCTTTGAACTATTATCAAGCTTGTTTTAAACAGGTTATCTTTGTATCAATTGTATTGTTTGTGTCGCTAAGATGACTCTAAATAACATAAGCATTTGACATAAACACATGGGAGGTAGATGCAGAACATCAGTGCACTAAAGACTGCCACTCAGAGATTGGCCTGCTCAGCTACTTGCGCAGATTCTTAGTGGACGGAAAGGTGTCAACCATAAACCACAGTGGTAGTCATCCAATGTAACTGTTCGTTTTCTTTTTTATTACGAGGCATGTCAGAAAAGTTCCAAGACCAGTGTCACAAAAAATTATTTAATAAGACAGATACCTGGACCTTGCTCGAGAATTGAAAGAAAAACTATGGAATATGTATGTGAAAGTGATACCAATTGTAGTTAGTACATTTTGATTGGTCCTCAAAAGTTTAGCAAACAGACAAGAGGAATTGGAAATCAGAGGAAGAATTGCGACTATCCAAACAACAATATTGTTAAGATTGCATTGTTGAATACTCAGAAGGTTTTCTGGAGACCCAGGAGACTTGCTGTCACTTAGACTCACAGGAAATACATCTGCCAACGCTGGTGTGAAAAACTACTCGAACAATACATCTGTTATCAATAAGGAATGAGACGCCGCGAGACAAAGTCAATTTTTAAGCGGAGTATGGCTGGTTTGAATTCAGTTTGCCTTCTGATAAACCGATCGCCTTACCAAGGATAAAGAACCCTGTCTGCCCTAATATTTATTCATCCTTTTGGGGAGAAGAGTAGATGTATACATTTTCCAAGCGTGGTGTGCTCATGTGTAGGTGTTCACAAGAGAACGTGACAAAAAATTATTTCAAATGCACACTACAAATTACAAGTTATCCCCTTCAAAGTAATCCCCCTGGAGTCTAATACACTTCCCCATCCTTCGTTTCCCCGCTTGCATGCACTCCTGGAAGGGTTCTTCTCCATATCTCTATTGTCACGGCCTTTTTGATGGCGTGCACATCCCCAGAACGGGTTATCAAAACCCTCTTGAGCTTGGGGAAGTGGAAAAAATCACATGTAACCAGGTCGGGCGAGTAGGGAGGTTGCTCCAGCACAGTGATGTTCTTCTGGGCCAGGAACTCTCGGATATTCAGTGAAGTGTGGGCAGGTGCATTGTCATGGCGAAGCACCCACGAGTTGTTCTGCCACATCTCCCGCCTCTTCTCCCTGTGGCAAGAACTCGCAGTGGACGATGCCCCTCACATCGAAGTTTTCTGACATACTGGAACTCTTTTCTGACATACCTCGTATTACATGACAAATTAACAAACTGTTTCAATGGCATTATCTGCATTATTCGGACTATTGTCCCTATCTTCATTGTTATTTGTACAACGTTTCGGCCGATATGCCCTCCGGCCTTCTTCGGGTATTTCTTGTCGAACTCGGGAACCTTCTTGTCGGACTCGGCTCCCGATTACGACAAGAATGTTCCCGAGTTCGAAAAGAAGGTTCCCGAGTCCGAGATGGTTCCCGAGTCCGACTAAAAATACCCGAAGAAGGCCGTAGGGCATATCGGCCGAAACGTTGTACAAATAAAAATGAAGATGTGGACAATAGTCCGAATAATGCAGATAATAGTAATCATCAAGCCTCATCTCAAACATTTAGAGAAATGTTTCAATGGTATCTCTCCAGGCGAAAGAAATAATATTTTAACGAATTGAGTTAAAAAGTCATACGCTGAGTTGGCGAGGGCCGGTATCGAACTTGAAACCTTGTGGTTTCTAGCCGAACGCTCTACTGACTGAGCTAACCCTGTTATTTTGATGATTGATCAAATATATAAATAAAAAGTTGGATTTACAAAAGAAAATAAAACACGTAGGAAAAAGTGATCGAGATATTAGAAATAAAATAAAGAAATACATGTAACACGGATTAACCCACAATTCAATAAAGACACATTTACAATCACAGGTAAAATATCACTTAAACTATCAGGAAAAAAAAAAAGCATTTCTCCCAGACAAACATACTCCACCCAATAGAAATAGAGTAAATGGTGGCTATTCATGCAAAAACAAGATGTAAAAATGGTTTGAAAAAACAATAATAAAACAATGTATACTGAACTAAATACGCAAAACATATTACGTGACTATAATAATATAATAATAATAATAATAATAATAATAATAATATGATAGATAAGACACAACAGAACAGCAAATGTAGGGTGTGTGGCGAAAGAAATGAAACGATTAACCCTGTATTAAGCGAATGTAGCAAACAAGCACAACGAAAATACAGGGCTAGGCATGACTGGGTTAGAAGGGTGATCTACTGGGAATTGTTGAAAGCTAAATTTTGACCATATAAAAAAATGGTATGCATAAACTAGAATCTGTTCTTGAGACTGAAGCGCATAAAATTCTCTGAGACTTTGAGATGAAGACGGAACACTTTATCCCGGCCAGGAGAACCGACTAGGTATGGATTAACAAAAAACAAAAAAAAAGAAAAAAAGAAAAAAAAAAAAAAGAGAACGTGTCAACGGGTAGATTTTGCAGTGTTAGATTATTTTGGATATAAGGCGTGCTGCAATCTACCACTTAAACTTATAGACTAAGCGAGGTCACGTGGTTTAAGCCCCAGCCAATGAACAGCCCGAATACATGGTTAATTAACTATTTAATCGTTGATATTGGCAGCCGTCCATTTGTATTTTGTTCGGCATTGACAGATGGACCTGCAACATTAAGGAGCACCAAGGAACAACCAAAGGATCATACCCAATATTAAGAGACACCAAGGAGCAACGCAAGGTTTCTTAACTAAGGATCGCGCTCTGCTTAACACAAGGGATCTCTGCTGGACAGTGCTCTTGCTTGAAGCCTAAGGATGACCACAAAAATCGTAACAAGCAGATAACAAGGATGCAGCGAAAAAAAACCAATACCCCCCCCCAAAAAAAAAGGAAAAAAAAAACAACAACAACAACAACAACAAAAAAAACCCAGACAAAATATAGACAGATACCTGGACCTTGCTCAAGAATTGAAAGAAAAACTATAGAATATGTATGTGAAAGTGATACCAATTGTAGTTAGTACATTTTGATTGGTCCTCAAAAGTTTAGCAAACAGACAAGTGGAATTGGAAATCAGAGGAAGAATTGCGACTATCCAAACAACAATAATGTTAAGATTGCATTGTTGAATACTCAGAAGGTTTCTGGAGACCCAAGGAGACTTGCTGTCACTTAGACTCACAGGAAATACCATCTGCCAACGCTGGTGTGAAAAACTACTCGAACAATACATCTGTTATCAATAGAGAATGAGACACCGCGAGACAAAGTCAATTTTTAAGCGGAGTATGGCTGGTTTGAATTCAATTTTCCTTCTGATAAACTGATCGCCTTACCAAGGATAAAGAACCCTGTCTGCCCTAATATTTATTCATCCTTTTGGGGAGAAGAGTAGATGTATACATTTTCCAAGCGTGGTGTGCTCATGCGTAGGTGTTCACAGAGAGAATCACTTATGAGTTCGTCTTCGCTTCTCCAGTAATATCCAGCATGTCTTGTTCATCTTACGTGTTAGTGCTTCTTGATGGCTGCATCATTTGGACTAAGGAAACACTTAGAGAAAAAGCAAGATAGGAACTACACAAGGATGCAGTGTGCTGTCTTGAAAGAAATCTTGGAAGCAGCATCCCACAAAAAGCTACGGTGTGGAAACTTATCTCCTGTCACACAAGCCTTATCCAGGCCAGAAGAAATCCTCTGATTTATCAACTCCTTCGCACGAGCAGGATGTGACACATGGTAAATTTCTTAAATGGAGTATAACAGGCTTGAATTATGAGTTTTCTTCTCCTAGACTGGTTGCCTAAAGAAGGTTAAAGAGCCCAGTGTGCCCGACTATTTACCCATAGCTGGACGGAGAATAGTTGGATGCACGCCTTTCCCACGGGTATTAATAGGAGGATTGAAATAAATCCGACAGAATATGGTAAAGAATACAGGGAAAGATGTATGATGCACAAATGTTTCAAATAAAAGACAGAAGAAGTCGCACTCTCTGTGTATATTTTGTCGTTTTTTCTGACTGTTTTTTTTTTTGCTTTTTTTCACGCTGCATCTTTGTTATGTGCAACGAACTATATTTCCTACATCTGCTTGTTTGAGTTGCCCACGTTTCCCTCTATTCTTTACCACACACACACACACACACACACATATATATATAAGTGTATTTTGGCAGCATTTTCTCTTTTAAACACGTTTGGTTGAATTCGAGTGACGATTCCTGTCGTACGAGTTTCTGTTCAATCCTTTCAAGGTGACTGGCCATCTTTTTGGTGTCAGGGTGGAACTGGTGTAGCAATCCACCAAAGGTGTCTCTACGAGCGCTTTCGGCATGTCGCTCTGCCATCGTCAGGTTGGAACGATGGTATGTTTCGTGGTGTCTCGTTTTCAAAGAAAACGAGCAGTAGTGTAGGAATTGGTAGTGGGAGGTAGTAACAATTGGTAGTGGGAGGTAGTAGGAATTGGTAGTAGTTCGAACGAACGATGCAGTATATATATATATATATATATATATATATATATATATATATATGTGTGTGTGTGTGTGTGTGTGTGTGTGTGAGAATGGGAAATGAATCCGACAATATGAGGGAAAAAGGAGTAAAGAAAAGAAAGGTAGATGGATAAAATGAATTTTATCGATATCACTTTTAATCGATATCACTTACACATGTGTTTCGGTCTGTTTATCAAAATGTATACGGATTTACGTTATTATTATTATTAAGATAATCAGATGGAGTTGAAATGATGATGATAATAATAATAAGAAAAATGTATAAAATGTTCTGTACACAGAGAGATTTTGACAACCTTCATCAGAGTAAATCTAAACATTTTATACATTTTTCCTATTATTATTATCATCATCATTTCAACTCCATCTGATTATTTTAATAATAATAATAACGTAAATCCCTATACATTTTGATAAACAGACCGAAACACGTGTAAGTGATATCGATAAAATTCATTTTTATCCATCTACATTTCTTTTCTTTACTCATTTTTTCCTCATATATATATATATATATATATATATATATATATATTATATATATATATATGATATTGAACAATATTTCGATTTTATCAAAATCATCACCAGAGCTTGTTTATACTCCGTGTTGTTAAGAGCGGAGACAAAAGTCATATGAGTTCAAGTGCGCACGTGTGGGCTGATATGACTTCTTGTAAAACATTTTTTATGGACGGAAGTTGTAATCTATTCATTTTCAAATGAGTTATTCATGTTTCTATTGCTCGAATATCATGAATTTAATAAATACATGATTATATTCTGGGCCAAAAACAGGAATGCTCTGATTTTTAAATATGTTTTCTTTATTGGTAACAATTATTTTAAACGAATGAAGCTTCTGTACAGTTTTAATTGTTGGGTATGATCCTTTGGTTGTTACTTTGTGTCCCTTAATGTTGGGTATGATCCTTTGCTCTTTTAATCATATATGTGCTAGAAAGCGGTGGCTGAAGGTCTTATTGTCTTGGGTATGATGTTAAACTGATAGTGAAGTTTCAATTCTGGAGCTCTGGGAAGCGTGGAGTACACCTTCATCGCGATTACTCTTAGGTCCACCTGATCCGGAGTGGTAGTACCTGTTAGGGTACTACCACTCCGGGTCAAATAGAAAATATAAGGATCCCATTTACAGGTCAAATAGATGTTTGGAAATTATTTGTATTTGGTAGGAATACTTGAAACCATATAACTGGAATTTATTTGTATTAAGAATAATTACTTGAAGAAGACATGTTCACATGATGGTGATTAATTAATTACTTGAAAACATGTAATGTATGAATATATTTACCAGCTTCTCAGGTTTTTACTTATTAGCAATAAACAATTTTGCATATTCTAATTTAGATATCAAATTGTGACAAAGTATTGTTTTATTATTCATTTCCTATCTTGTCTTTTTAAATAAGATATGATTGTTTGAAATAGTTATTATTAAAGATCTATTAGATATATATTAATAATGGAGATTTTTTGTATTTCTGTCTGTAACACAAACTACGCCATAGCTCTACGTCTCAGCTTACGTCACAATATTCTTATGCTATATACACCCAAAATTTGAGTAAGCAATTTTAAAAATTGTTTTTTTTTTTACTCTCGTTCTTTTTTTTTTTACAGTAACAAGAAGTTAACTAAAAAGTTTACAAATAAATAAATACCTACGATTTTGTGTAAAATTGATGTGGAAAATATTCAAAATAATTGTTTCATTATTACATGCACGCAACATTTTATTTGAGAGGGACGGGGCTCAGTTTTCATTTCAAATTGTTTATTTTTTTTTTACTCCTTTAATAAATATGAGGATTTGTCTTACTTATGATACAAACCCTCTGACATTGAATTTTTAACTCCCACCCTCTCAACCAATGTCTTTCAAAAATTAATTTTTACGACGCCCGAAGGGTGTTTTCTGTTGTTAGTATATTTTAATATATCTATTAGATATATTAAAGTAAAGTTGATATCAGCTAATCAGTGAGGGAGTCTATCCCCTTTTCACTAGCGCTAGACTAAAGAGATTGTTTTTGCGTCTGAGTTGGAGCGCCACAACTACCATCAGATCCTTACTTTACCGCACAGCTCCCTGTGCTACTCATGCGCTGAGTTGGTGAGAGGCCGGTATCGAACTAGGAACCTTTTGGTTTCTAGCCGAACGCTCCACCGACTGAAAAAATTGAAACCAGGAAGAATTGAGATTTTTTTGTAGAGATCGACATTCATACGATACTAGGGTGTCGCAGTCCAGCACATTAACCATAACACCACAAAATTAACTCATAAATGAAATATTGAAATGTCATTTTTTTATCTTTAATCCTTTTGCCATTTCTAATTAAACCGGAGAACTTCAACTGGTTCGGCAAGTTTTCATTATATTCTGGAATTGCAAAGCTCAGCATGCCTGTCAAAGTTTCAGTTATGTTCCATTGATTCAACGTTTTTTTTTTAATTTGACACTACCTTACAAAAATGATAGGCTATGCAAATTCACTATGTAACAGCATGTCTGTTTACTGTTCGGTCTTCAGGTAAAAATCTGTGACTCCGGAGTCACAAGTTATTATTATTATTATTATTATTATTATTATTATTATTATTATTGTTATTGTTATTATTGTTGTTGTTGTTGTTGTTGTTTTTCTTCTTTCATTCTTCTTCTTCTTCTTCTTTCATACTCTTCTTCTTCTTCTTCTTTCTTTCTTTCTTCTTCTTCTTCTTCTTCTTCTCTCTTCTTCTTCTTCTTCTTCTTCTTTCTTTCACTTCTCTTCTTCTCCTCCATCTTCTTTCTTTCACTCTTCTTGTTCTTCTTCATCTCTTTTTCTTCTTCTTCTTCTTCTTCTTCTTCTTCTTCTTCTTCTTCTTCTTTCTTTCTTCTTCTTCTTCTTCTTCTTTCTTCTTTCATTCTTTTTCTTCATCTTTCTTTCATTCTTCTTCTTCTTCTCTTCTTCTTCTTCTTCTTCTTCTTCTTCTTCTTTCTTCTTCTTCTTCTTCTTCTTCTTCTTCTTCTTTCATTCTTTTTCTTCTTTCTTTCATTCTTCTTCTTCTTCTTCTTCTTCTTCTTCTTCTTCTTCTTCTGTAGCTTGCTCAAATTTTGAGTGTATTTATTCTATGTTATGAAGATTATGAGACCTAATCTCCATTATTAAAAGATTATTACTCGTTTAGACGGATAGTCAACTGACTACTGTTTATATATGGTCATTTTATTGTGGTGTGTGGGGTCTTACCTCTCTGTGGGTAGGTAGTCGGCGAATTCTAGGGGGTGGAATAATGGGATATTGAGATACAAATGGACCATCCAATTCCGGCTAGAAGACCGGGCGTAGTATGAATTAACAAGAAGACCGGAAGATTTAACAAGATCGGGCCTAGTGTTGATTAACATGAAAAATAAAAGAAGGCAAACAAGTGGAGAAATACTTGGACCTTGCTTGAGAGCTGAGCAACTTATGGAAAATTGTGAAACAGTCCCCAAAGAACCTGGAAAATAAACAGGTTGAGGTGGGGATCAGAGGAAGAATCGTGGCCATCCAGATCGCGGCACTCCTAACACCAGTTACGATACTTCGCAGAGTCCTGGAGATCTGAGGACACTTGTGTCACCCAGACTCCCGTATTTCACATAACGACACGTGTTTCCATCGTTACAAATCGATTTGCCTAAGAGTTTCAATCGATTAAAGATTCATTCATAAAACAATATCTTTCATTGAACATGTGTTTACTTGTTTGTTCACTAGACATGAGTATCAAGAACCAACTATCAATATTATATCTACTAGCAAAATAAAAAACGCCCCCGGGCGATGTAAAAATAGATTTTTGAAACATATTGCCCGAGGGGTGGGAGTAAAAACTTCAATGTCAGCGAGTTTGTACCCTAAGTAAGTAAGATCATCAAATCATTAAAGGATTAAAAAATAAAACAATTTGAAATGTAAACTTTAAATATGTATTAAAATAAAACAAACTATATATAGATATATAAACCAGTCATGTATTTATTAAAACTTGTTTTAAAAAACAATGAGAACTGTCTAATGCTGCATGTTCAAATTTTGAGTGTATTTATTCTATGTTATGACGATTTTGGGTAATGGGGCGTAAGCAGTGACGTAGTTTTTGTTACAGACAAAAACCGGAAGCAAATCTCCATTATTAATAGATATGTATGTATGTAAAAATATGGAGGCACGTAGGCTAGTGGTTAGAGTCGTGGAAAATGGACTCGTCGATTCGAGTTCAATTCCTAGACGAAGCTGTTGGCATTTCACATAGCGCTAATACCCTTGGGAAAGGTATGAATCCATATATTCTCCCTCGAGCTATGGGTTAAATGGTAGGGCAGACTGGGTCCTTCAGTCTGGGAGAGGGATAACTCTGAATTCAAAATTCCTGAGGTCGGTCGTTGATTGGGTTTGTGGCAACCTTGATGCACCAATTCTTTCCTATCGACTGTGCCAAGAAGTGTGGATGGTCCAACACAAGCCTTCACCACTATAAACAAATCACTGTGTGGATGTTCATTGTATGAACACTCATACGTCGATCGACGGGAGAGTCCATCAAAAATATCCAATTGACTGTTAATTTTGGGATGATTCTATTTGGGATCATCAATATCCTCTGTATATCCACAATGCATGCTCATGCCGATGCACACCTTTATTATAACGTTTATAAAACGTCTTCGTCATAAAATAACCCGACAAAGGTTGTCATACCGTAAAATCCACCCATCAATCCACAGCTTTCTCTCTCTCTTTCTTTCTCTCTCTCTCTCTCTCTCTCTCTCTCAATATATATATATATATATATATATATATATATGTTAATGATAGGAAAGCAATTACAATGCGTATAGAATAAAAATAAAATGTTTAGTCTAATCGATTTCAAAGTAACTTTATCATCAGAGACGGTTTTCAGAAATTACCAAATGATATATATATATATATATATATATATATAATATATATATATATTAGGACCTACATGAGTCAGGCACTATCTACCTAGGTTTCACACGAATGGTTCTTCAGGATAATTCTGACTGGAGGAGGTTGTTACAAACGTTTTTTATTACTGGATCGGGTATCTGATTGGGTAAAAATGAGCATAAATGTTGAAAACTTAAAAATTCGTTAAAAGGTTGTATTATAATTATTTTTGTGTTATGTCAGTTTGAAATTTTATTCTATTTTGAAAAACTGAATTATCTGGGATTTTTTCCACACCAGCAGAGTTTAGAAGTAATATATATATATAATATATATATATATATATATATATATATATATATATATATAAACCTAATGAGTCAGATATACCTACTAAAACTTTCGCTTAGTGCCCTTCAGGGTTAAGATCTGACTCTGAAGAGCACTAAGCGAAACTTTTAGTAGGTATATCTGACTCATTAGGTTTAACTTTATTATTTGCTCTACTTAGGTATTGAGCACTCTTTACTTTTTAGCTTTAGTATATCCTGGCGGTTTTTATATGAATATATATATTTTTCATATATATATACATATAAATTGTTTTTTTCTTTTGGCCAAGTATTATAGTATCAATCGATTATTTTCGGTTGGTACGACTATCTTGTCTTTTCTTTTTTTTCAAAAAAATTTTGTAGTGTTTGGTAGTATATGTTTACAATCAAACTAATTGCCGGGTTTACCAATAAGTTTGATATATATATATATATATATATATATATATATATATATATATATCTTATAATGGAGATTGTGGGTTTGTTTGTCTGTAACCGAAACTATATTACTACTCAAGTCACAATTCCCTTCGTTATTTACATCACATTTTCCATGATTTTATTTTTATATAAACCTCAATTATTAATAAAATTGTCTTACATTATTAATACTGTTAACCATATCTACATACTGACAACATGCAATTATATTTATATATACAACAAAATAGCGGTTTACAGTGTCAATGGAAGGCTAATTTGCATATTGATATTAAAAAATCGAATTTAATAAATATGTGCTTAGTATTATTGATTTCTAACTGTTTGGTTTTATCTTAATGAATATGAGCAAAAATCTCTTCAATGAATCTTAAATGAAATCCATTAACAAGAAAAAATAACTGTCATTTTATTTTTTACTTCCTTTTATAACTAAATACTTAAATTAGAAAAAATAACAATGAAAGACGAGAGTGATGGAAGAGTAAGTCTCAGTTGTTCCATTTTTTATTATACTCCCTCTGTTTCAAATCTTTTTATCTGTATTCTTATTTAGTTTCATTGGCCTTTCTAATTTAATACAATATTTTATTACATTAAAACTTAAATACTTGCACCCGGAGGGTGCATATATTTGCTAGTATATATAATGTTATTTCAGTTCAGTCTGTGTGTATTTGTGTGTGCATTTATGCGTGGGTTAGTAAATATCTGTTTGTGTATGTATGTTACCATAGTTACGAGTAGGGTATTTCCTTGGCTCTGTTACCACGTGATTACATATAGTCCTTGTGGGTATCCACGGATCGATAGAGACATATAGTTTTGTTCAGTCTTGTTATCATATATGTGCCAGAAAGCGATGGTTGCTTCCGGTTTTTGTCTGTAACAAAAACTACGTCACTGTTTACGTCACATTACCCAAAATCGTCATAACATAGAATAAATACACTGAAAATTTGAACATGCAACATTAGACAGTCCTCATTGTTTTTTAAAACAAGTTTTAATAAATACATGACTGGTATTATATATCTATATATAGTTTGTTTATTTCAATACATATTTAAAGTTTACATTTCAAATTGTTTTATTTTTTAATCCTTTAATGAATTTGATGATTGTACTTACTTAGGGTACAAACTCGCTAACATTGAACTTTTTACTCCCACTCCTCAGGCAATATGTTTCAAAAATCTATTTTTACATCGCCTGGAGGTTTTTTTTTAAATTTTGTACTAGTATCTATAATTTTCACAGTTATAAGGTTCCAAATATTCTTATCTATTTCTGATAATTTTCACAGTTATATGATTTCAAGTATTCCTATTAGTACTAATAATTTACAAACCTTTATATGACTTTGAGTATATATTACAACTAATACAAATAATTTGTACACTATTATATGGTTTTAACTAATCCTACCAAATCTATCAATAATGGAGTTTGTCTGTATTTCTGTCTGTAACAAAAACTATGTCATAGCTCTACGTCACAGATTTCGTCACAATATTCTTATGCTATATACACCCAAAATTTGAGTAAGCAATTTTAAAATATTTTTTTTACTCTCGTCCTTTTTTTTTAACAGTAACAAGAAGTTAACTAAAAAGTTTACAAATAAATAAATACCTACGATTTTGTGGAAAATTGATGTGGAAAATATTCAAAATAATTGTTTGATTATTACATGCACGCAACCTTTTATTTGAGAGGGACGGGGCTCAGTTTTCATTTCAAATTGTTTTAGTTATTTATTTATTTTTTTTACTCCTTTAATAGATATGAGGATTTGTCTTACTTATGATACAAACCTACAGACATTGAATTTTTAACTCCCACCCTCTCAAGCAATGTCTTTGAAAAATTAATTTTTACGACGCCCGGAGGGTGTTTTCTGTTGCTAGTACTGATAATTTGCAAATATTTTAAAATAAGTAAATACTTCACACGTATTTGCATATGTTTTAAACTTCTCAATAAAGTTTACAATGATTTTAAACATTGTCTCGAATGACGAATAGCATGGGACCCTCACTCCAAGTCAGAGTCGGCCTGAGAGTAAATATAACAAAGGGGTCACCCTACATGTCTAAGAGATCTAGGTGTGTTGGTTGGTTGGTTGGTAAGATTTTACGGATTATTAACCCTTGTTGGGTTATTTTATACCGAAGATGTTCCGTTTTATTCATTCTTAATGGGTATTCAATTTTTCTTCTTCAAACTCAATTTTTGAAACACATTTCTTAAAACAGGTTTTTCCATTTAACCCATGAATGGAGCCCTAACAGGTACAACCATTCCGGGTCATAGTGGACCTGGGAGTAATGGCAATGAAGGGGTACTCCACCGAGCTCCAGAATTATAACTTCAACACTAGATACATTTTAATGTCATATCCCGGATACTAGAGACCCATCACTGGAGAGTCCACCGTATGCAGTTTCATATCATACTAGGGTACCCCTATTGTGGGTGGGTGGGGTCTTACATTTCTGTGAGTAGGTTGTCGCCGAATTCTAGGGGGTGAAATAATGGGGTTTTGAGATACAAATGGACCATCCGATCCCGGCTAGAAGACCGGGCCTAGTGTTAATTAACAAGAAGACCGGGATAATTAACAAAACAGGACCTAGTGTTAATTAACACGAAAAATAAAAGAAGACGAACAAGAAGTACTTGGACCTTGCTTGAGAGCTGAGCATGTTATGGGAAAAGATGAAACAGTCCCCCAAAGAACCTGGAAAAGAGACTGAGTGAGGTGGAGATCAGAGAAAGAATCGTGACCATCTAGATTACAGCATTACTAAGAGCAGCTACGATACTTTGCATAGTCCTGGAGATCTGAGGAGGCTTGCTATCACTCAGACTCCCGTTTATAGGAGGTGCAGAAAACTTACAAGGAGTAAAATGATAACAAAGGTCACTGGAGTATGAAATATTTACTGAGTGCATCTATGTATTTTCTAAGTTCACAGTGCTACAGGTTTAGTCAAGGGTTAATTAAATTTGGAAAATTCCCTCAACAGCACCCCCCCCCATCTAACTGTTTCGGAAATATGAAGAACTAGCAGGACCTGTGGATATACCACACTATGATAATTTAATTATCACAACGTTTGATGTTTTTACTTAAGAGCTATTATTAAATAGTTCAATATGTAAAATCTATAATAATCTTGATTTAACTCTCTCTCTCTCTCTCTCTCTCTCTCTCTCTCTCTCTTTCCTAAAAGGGGTTATAAAAATATTTAACATTGATTTGTCGATAAAAATCTGGTGGGTGGAAAGGCGTTTATTATATCTACATCAATTTGGCTACAAAAAAACAAAAAACAAACAAAAAAAACTGACAAAAACACGACTCAGAAAATATTTAAATTGGGCCGGAAATTCGCCTGGCGCTGGCTCGCTAAAACATAGCGTAAATTAAGGCAGGAGGCCGGGACAACATAAGATCAAAATTAACAAAATATATTCCATACTTCACAATTTTAATATTACATATAAAACAAACATGTAAATTCTTTTTTTTCCAATTCATTTTAATTTTACGTTTTATTTTTAAGTGATACAAGACCATTTGGAATGCTTCATTTTAAAAATCAGCGATTAATTGACACCGGATAATCTGGATTTACATTTTTGCATTGCATCTTGAACAATTTGGACGGTCTCATTTTTAACCAGAGGGTGTTGCAGGATGACAACGGACGGAAGATTTAGGAACACCAGTATTAGTTAGAGGTAGTTGGTGTGTCTACCCCTACTGAAGAGACGTGGAAGGTCGAAACACAGTGTCTGTAGATGACTTATATATATATATATATATATATATATATATATATATATATATTTATTTTTGTGAATAAAAAGGCCTTAGATACCATGGGTATCGTGATTATGGACCATTTCCACTCGTGGGTATCTGGGGCCCACAGAGCTTCTTCAGACCACGTATATCATTTATTTAGACAATATATGTATATATTTATTTAGACAACTGTCTAAATAAAATATATACGTGGTCTGAAGAAGCTCTGTGGGCCCCAGATACCCACGATTGGAAATGGTCCATAATCACGATACCATGGTATTTAAGGCCTTTTTATTCACAAATAACTTTGCTCGGTTTATAATAATTAAACATTGAGCTCTCATACGGAACCTGAACTCTACAACAAACTACTGGTAGGGAATAGGACCAGCCTAGAATCATCTTGTACCAAGAAACTTTGTACCACAACAAAAGAGTATATATATATATATATATATATATATATATATATATATATATATATATATATATTTGGTAAAGAAAAGGCTTAAAAACGATCATTTTGCGGTTGCAGATCTATTTTTTCTTTACTATTTATATTGCTCTGTTTAGTTAAATTGAGCATCGAAAGAAAATAAAGAAATAACAAAAGACTTAGAGATTTAGCATTATAGTATATTTCAGGGAGCTGACTATAAAGCTAAATCTCTAAGTCTTTTGTTATTTCTTTACTTATACTAGCAAATATATGCACCCTCTGGGTGCAAGTATTTAAGTTTTAATGTAATAAAATATTGTATTAAATTAGAAAGGCTAATGAAACTAAATAAGAATACAGAAAAAAGATTTGAAACAGAGGGAGTATAATAAAAGATTGAAACAGAGGAGTATAATAAAAAGATTTGAAACAGAGGGAGATATAAAAAATGGAACAACTGAAACTTACTCTTCCATCACTCTCGTCTTTCATTGTTATTTTTTTCTAATTTGAGTATTTAGTTAAAAGAGGAAGTAAAGAATAAAATGACAGTTATTTTATCTTGTTAATGGATTCATTT
>CM042160.1:88155954-88163454 GCA_023376005.1 Doryteuthis pealeii
ATTTGCAACTGAATAATAATCCTGTGGGACCGGCTTCCGAACTACACGTCATTTTTTTAATCAACCAAATTCTTAATTAAACGCAGATAACTATAAAATGCTAATTAGTTAATCGTGCACTCCTCCCGAAACAGAAGCATCAGTATCATCATGGAGAGCTGTTAAATCTGAAATTCGAATTCGAATCCTTCACTCGTTGCTAAATAAAAACATCAATCGCATAATATACCTATGTTACAACGGAATGACTTACCGGTAAAAAGTTAGCTGTGATTAATCAATATCTTGATTAACTCAATGGATTTAACCCTGAAGATCCTTATGGTGAAACTCGAGTAGGTAATTTCTGTACACACACACTATATATATATATTAATATATATATATATATATTTTAATGAATATATATATATGTATATATTCATAAAAATATATATATGTGATATCCACACGTGTTGTACTGGTTACCAACCTAGATTCACCGACCATTGGTAATGAGCTTCATTGGTAATCAGTTTTCATTGGGCGCCCAATACTTCTGGCCTTGTGTCACATCTAAGGTAAGTTTAGTAAATAACTATATAATACACACTAGACCAGATGAGTTCATGTTGGGAATATTTCTATTTAGGAACTTCTTTATCCTCCATACAATTATACATATATATATTATAATATATATATATATATATATATTATATATATATATATAATATGTGTGTGTGTGTGTGTGTGTGTGTGTGTGTGTGTGTGTGTGAAGATTTTTTCAATGCCTTAGGAGAGCTCAATATATATATATATATATATATATATATATATATATATTTCTATTAGGCACAATGATATATATAATATATATATATATATATATATATATATATATATATATATATATATATATATTTCTTTACAACTATGCCATTGTGCCAGACTGAGCGATACTAATCAAAAGTTTATTTTATGCTCTACCTTTCATTACAATTACTCCCAGGTTCACTCTGACCCGGAGTGGTAGTACCTTGTTAATATCATTTATGGGTCAAATAGGTTTGCTTGCACATTATTGACTAAATCAGTTCCCTATATCTCGCCGGTGCGAGCGGTCGATGTTCCCGCCCAGATAGCTGTCGTGATTTCGAATGCCGATTTTAAAGGCATGTAAGTCTTCTCTAATTGACGGACTTGTACAATACAATCTTCCTACTCCCATTTTCCATTGTATTTTTGTTGTTGTAATGTCGTATTAAGTTGAACTCTGTGCATACCAAGAATGTTAGTTCGACCATAACATTTTAATCACTATAATTAAGAAGTTGTTATATTTCAATTGAATAATAATAATAATAATAATAATCTATTAAAATGGAGATTGTGTGTTTTTCTGTCTGTAACCGAAACTATATTCATACTCAAGTCACAATTCTCTTAGTTATTGACATCACATTTTCCATGATTTTATTTTTATCTAAACCTCAATTATTAATAAAATTGTGTTACATTATTAATACTGTTAACTATGTCAACATACTGACAACATGCAATTATATTTATATATACAACAAAATAGCGGTTTACAGTGTGAACGAGAAGGCTAATTTGCATATTAATATTAAAAAATCGAATTTAATAAATATGTGCTTAGTATTATTGATTTCTAACTGTTTGGTTTTATTTTAATGAATATAAGCAAAACATCTCTTCAATGAATCTTAAATGAAATCCATTAACAAGAAAAAATAACTGTCATTTTATTTTTTACTTCCTCTTTTAACCAAATACTTAAATTAGAAAAAATAACAATGAAAGACGAGAGTGATGGAAGAGTAAGTTTCAGTTGTTCCATTTTTTATTATACTCCCTCTGTTTCAAATCTTTTATTATACTCCCTCTGTTTCAAATCTTTTTATCTGTATTCTTATTTAGTTTCATTAACCTTTCTAATTTAATACAATATTTTATTACATTCAAACTTAAATACTTGCACCCGGAGGGTGCATATATTTGCTAGTAATAATAATAATCTCTGTAACTTTGTGATAAAATCCGATCCCCCCAATCCGAGCCAGAAAACCAGAGTTAGTATTAATAAACAAAAAGAAAATAACTTGTCATTTAGTGAATTTTGCCGTTCCAGTGGACCATAAAGCGAAAATAAAATAAAAGGAAACGATAGACAAATAATTTGATTTTTGCCAGAGAGCTAAAAAAATCTGTTGGGACATGAAGGTGAAGGGGTTACTGAATACGCAGGAGAGTCCTGGAGACATGAAGAAACATGCTCTATCTCTGACTCTAGTGAAAAACAAACCAGCTAACACCGGTGTGAAAAACTGATAATAAATAAAGTGTGAAAAAAAAATAGGAAGAGAGCCTAGATGAATTGGAAATCAGAGGAAGGATCGAAACCATCCAAACAACAGCATTATTAAGATAAGATTAAGGCTAGAATACTCAGAAGAGTCCTGGAGACCCGAGGAGACTTGCTGTCACTCAGCCTCCAGTGAAAGACCACCAACTAAGGCGGGTATGAAAAGCTCTCATGATAATGATGGTTCTTATTGTAAAAAAAACAAAAAACAAAAAGTAAAACAAAACAAAAACAACACTGGAAAAGACCGGGGGATTTGGTGAATGATTGAGATTGTCTAGACCACAACACTACTGAGGTCGGCTAGAATACTGAGGAGGGTCCTGGGGAACAGGGAAGTCTTGTTGACACTTCAGCGACGCCTACCAGATAGTACTGGGGTGTGAACTCACAAAAGAGTCAAGCAACCACAAAAAAACAACAACAAAGAAGAAGAAGAAGAAGAAGAAGAAGAAGAAGAAGAAGAAGAAGAAGAAGAAGAAGAAGAAGAGAAACAACAACAATAACAACAATAACAACCAACAACAAAATAAAAAGAACAATACATGAGAAACGTCATTTGATTAGTCTATACCTCACGATATTAGTCAGAAATTTCTATAAAAAGCGACCTAACTAAAATGTAAATGGTTATTACCTACGAATTAGAATGGGGATATAAGTAAAATTATGTCTGGTTACTTATCTCCTGAAAAAAAAAATGACTAGAATAAAAAGTACAGTGAATATTTATTAAGTTGTATATCACCAACAACAGAAAGTAGGTCCCAAGTTTTGCTTCATCGAGTCCAACTAAAGGCTTATTTTTATATCGCTATTACAGAACATAAAGGTTGGCTAACGTCTTAAAATATTTATTTAACTATTCATAACTGTGTTAATACTACGAAAGAAATGTTTTTTTAACCGACGACATAAACCACATCAATTTAAAGATAAGTATATGAATTTCATGTTAAAAAAAACAACGTAAGTATATAAAAGTAGATACTTATAAAATATACGTATTTGATTTAAAAGAAGAAAAAAAATGACTTAATATTCATATCAGTATGATTTCTTTTCACATACACTTTCACACACATAGATTTTACACGGTTAAACAGATCTACGTACAGGCCGACACACACACACACACACGAATGAATGTACGGTCACATTAAAAAAAAAATTGTATCAAATATAGGCTTACCTGTAATATTCGGCTAAGGAACCCTGACACAGTTTGAAACTGATAAATGTCGTTTTGTATATTCTTTATAGCATCCATTTAGGTTTGGGATATCGTCATGCCAATATACGATGAAAAAAAAATCATTAAAAAAACTCACACCTTTCGTCTCCCCCACATTTTGAATGAATATGCCGAATCATGACTGGAGTTACCTGTGGATACTGCCAACTCAACTGTACCGACTACTTTGACTACTTCCCTCACGACACTCAACGACGAAATTTCAAGTACAACTACTATTGTCACAAACTACCGACTGGCGATAAGGGTGTATTCTGATTTTCTCTTTCTTAGTTTTATCGATCTATCTGTCTGTTTATCTTAGTGAACAGATCGTCCCGGAACCTGCGGTCTGACGATCGATCTCACCTAAAAGTAATGATACTGATTTAGCAACAGTTATTTGGAAAATTGTCAAAAACAACCCCAAACAAATCCCCCACCTAAAAAAACAAAAACAAAAACAAAAAATAAACATTTATTTTTACTCGAGTTGGTAGTGGCTTAGAATACGTCCTCTGTACAAGGGTAAGACTCTCCCCCCCCCAAAAAAAAAAGGGATGTCCTGGGTATGACACAAAACAACATCTGGCAGTGAGGTTCCAGTTCTGAACGTCTGGGGAGTGGGAAAGTACTATTTGATTGCCATTACTCCCAGGTCTACTTTGACCCGGAGTGGTAGTATCTGTTAGGGTACCACATATAGGTCAGATAGATATGTTAGAAAATTATTTTTCTTAGATATAAATATTAAAACTAAAGTCGGTGGAGTGACCTATTGTCGGTATCCGCCGGACAGCGAGTGAGTGACAGAAAATAATATTTGATATCATATAACCGTGTTCAAAAATAATGAGACTACACAAAAATATAAGTATAAGCGTACAGTGTACGCATTCACTAACCTTTGGGCATAATATAACCTCAGACGGGTTGGCATGGCGTTAAAATCAATCAATAAACCAATTAATTGTCCTTCAGACATCTATCTATCTCAGTCTGTTTATTATCTATCTATCTATCTATCTATCTATCTATCTATCTATCTATCTCAGTCTATCTATCTATCTATCTATCTATCTATATATCTCAGTCTGTTTATCTATCTATCTATCTATCTATCTCAGTCTGTTTATTATCTATCTATCTATCTATCTATCTATCTCAGTCTGTTTATTATCTATCTATCTATCTATCTATTTATCTATCTCAGTCTGTTTACTATCTATCTATCTATCTATCTATCTATCTCAGTCTGTTTATTATCTATCTATCTATCTATCGATCTATCTATCTATCTATCTATCTATCTCAGTCTGTTTATTATCTATCTATCTATCTCAAACTGTATCTCTATCTATCTATATATCTATATATCTATCTGAAACTGTATGTATACCAATCTATCTATCTATCTATCTATCTATATTAAACTGTATATCTATCTATCTATCTATCTATCTATCTATCTATCTATCTATCTTAACTGTATATCTATCTATCTATCTATCTATCTATCTATCTATATAATATTTGCTGTTGTATTTATAAAATACAACTATTACATTAAATATTAAATTATTCGATTTAAAAGGAGTAAGTTCTCTATGACTCGATCAATCAATCAATAAATCTATCTATCTATCTATCGATCGATCAATCAAACTCTATCTATCTATCTATCTATTCTAATCTGTATGTATATATGTATGTATCTATCAATCATCTATCTATCTATCTATCTCAGTCTGTCTATCTATCTATCTATCTATCTATCTATCTCAGTCTGTTTATCTATCTATCTATCTATCGATCGATCAATCAAACTCTATCTATCTATCTATCTATCTATCTATCTATCTATCTATTCTAATCTGTATGTATATATGTATGTATGTATGTATCTATCTATCTATCTATCTAATATATGCTGTTGTATTTATGAAACACAACTATCATATTAGATATTCGAGTGTTCAATATAAAAGGAGTAAGTTCCATTTGGCGCAAACTGAATAAGCTAGAGATTTATTTGGTTCGTCAGTTGATAAATATAAATGAGATGTTTTGAAGATTTTAATTTCCTTTTTAGGTCAGAGCTAGACCACCCGTGAACTAGTTGGGCTCTCTTTTGAAATATCGATCTATAATGACACTGAAGCTTCTATTCAGAAAAGAGTGAAGGATTCTAAATGGCATTCAATAATTATATTCGTTCATCACGAACGTAGACCTGAAAATCATTCAGTTGAAAAAGTGAACTGGAATTTGCACAGTTAGATCATTCTAGGTGTATTGCCCTAATAAAAATCTCGCTATGATATGCCATTTTTTCTGGGTCAGGGTCACACACACACACATACAGAGAAACATGCACACAAAAATACAATAACAACAACGATAATAATAATATTAAACAAATAATGATGATAAATAATGATAATAATGATTATGACATATAATAATAAGCTTCCATGCTTCCTGTAGTCCACCGACATTATACCTGATGCCCCTCTCCACACACGTATGCACACACATACACGAATATTACTACTGTAAACTGTTCATGTTCCTGACACTAATACATTATTCTGTGTACTTGACATGAGACTTTGATGAGTTGTGGTGCACCTGAGCACTGTACATAATAAATTTCATTATTTTTCATTAACAACAACAACAACAATAATAATAATAATAATAATAATAATAATAATAATAATAATATTAATAATAATAATAGACTTGTCGTCTCGTGGATTTTGCCGTTCCGGCCGATCACAGAGTGGAAATGAAAGAGAGCGAAAAGATCGACAACTACTTGGACCTTGCTAGAGAACTAAGAAAATTATGGAACATGAAGGTAAAGATCGTTCCAATTGTAATTGGTGCCCTAGGAACGGTCCCCAGGGATCTGAAAAAAAAAGTTTACATGAACTGGAAATCAAAGGAAGATTAGAGACAACCCAGACTACAGCATTGTTGAGATCGGCTGAAATACTCAGAAAAGTTATGGAAACCTGAGGAGTCGTTCTGTCACTCAGCCTCCAGTGAACCACCGGCTAAGGCGGGTGTGAAAAACTCGAATGGAGTGATAATAATAATAATAATAATAATAATAATAATAATAATAATACAAATTAGGACAATAAAAGAACATTTGGAGAAAAAGAAAGCTATAAATACTTAAGACACCACGAAGCAAATAGAGATAAAATGAAAAGTTAAAAAAAAAGAATACGTCAGGGGAAGAAGAAAACTCCTAGAAACCAAGCTCTGCAGTAGAAATCTAATAAAAGGAATAACTACTTGGTCCGTCCCCATTATAAAATACTCTGGGCCTTTCTTAAAATGGGCAAGAGAGGAATCAGACAGATTAACCAAAAGACTATGAAATTAATGACAATGCACAAGGCCTTACACCCTAGAGACGATAGAGATAGGCTATATGTATCAATAAAAGGAGGTGGAAGAGGTCTTGCCAACATAGAAGATTGCGTAGATGCCACAATCCAAGGACTCGAAGAATACACAAGAAAGAGCAAAGAAAGATTACTTATGGCAGCCAATAACAGCAGCTGCAACAGATGGACAAACAGAAAAACAACGAAAACAAGAAAACAAAAATACGAAGAAAGACAATTATATAAACATTTCAAACGACAAATCGGAGAGGTTGAACATGAAAGTACTTGGACATGGTTAAGAAGAGGAAACCTCAATAGAGAAACTGAATCGCTAATAATTGCTACACAAAACAATACAATAAGGACAAACTATATCAAAGCAAAAATTGATAAGACCCAACAAAACAGTAAATGTAGAGTGTGGTGACAAAGATGAGGCCATAGACCATGTATTCAGCGCATCATAGCGAGATTTTTATCAGGGCAATACA
>CM042160.1:88168454-88178454 GCA_023376005.1 Doryteuthis pealeii
AAGGAGAATGAAGAAGAAGAGAAGAAGAGAGGAAAGAAGAAGAAGAGGAAAGAAGAAGAAAAAGAATGAAAGAAGAAGAAGAAAAAGAAAGAAGAGGAAGAATGAAAGAAGAAGAAGAAGAAGAAGAAGAAGAGAAAGAAGAAGAAAAAGAATGAAAGAAGAAGAAGAAAAAGAAAGAAGAAGAAGAATGAAAAAAGAATGAAGAAGAAGAAGAAGAAGAAGAGGAAAGAAGAAGAAAAAGAATGAAAGAAGAAGAAGAAAAAGAAGAAGAAGAAGAAGAAGAAGAAGAAGAAGAAGAAGAAGAAGAAGAAGAAGAAGAAGAAGAGAATTTGTTGGTTGTTTTATTTTACGAGATGTCAACCCTATTCGGGTCATTTAATGTTGGATCCAGCCATTTTGATATCAGATTGTCTACAGAACCTGCCGTTGCTTAAATAATCATCTTTCTAAGAAATGAACAGTTTAACTTTGATGATCTAGCGGGAACTTCTACTTTCATTGTGACTGGACAAGAAGAAGAAGAAGAAGAAGAAGAAGAAGAAGAAGAAGAAGAAGAGGAGGAGGTGGAGGAGAAGAAGAAGGAAGGGGGAGGATGAGGAAGGGGAGGAGGAGAAGTTTTATAAGTGCACCCTGCCTTAATTTTACGCTTTCCTACTTTTAGTTTTTGTGTTTCATCGGCTCTTTTTAAATTTACGTAAAACATTAAAATTAATCTTTATGTTTGTGTTTTCAATGGAACAGACGGTTTGACAACTTTATATGAAATAAAAGAATAAAGATAAAAATAAAAGAAACGACCCCCTCCCACAAAAACAAACAAACAAACAAAAACAACAACAAAAAACAAAAATAAACAAAAATAAACAAAAAAAACAAATAAACAAAAAATAGAAAAGCAAAAAAAGATGAAAAAAGTTATATTTTTTCTTTTTTTTTTTTTCGTTGTTTTTTTTTTGTTTTTTGTTTGTTGTCAAATTTGAATTTACCATAAAGCTTACAAAAAAATAAATAAATAACAATAAATATAAAAAAAAATATAAAACAAAAATATAAAACAAAAATATAAAACAAAAAATAACATTGCTATTTACACACCTAGCTACAAAATTAAATATTGAAACTGTGACATTCTTGTCAAAATGATTTAATCTAATTTTTGATCAAGATAGAAAAGAATTTCGAAAAATTAGTGAAAAAAAAAAAAAAAAAAAAAAAAAAATCTTATTATAATGGAGATTGTGTGTTTTTCTGTCTGTAACCGAAACTATATTCCTACTCAAGTCACAATTCTCTTAGTTATTCACATTCTCCATGATTTTTATTTTTTTTATCTAAACCTCAATTATTAATAAAATTGTTTTACATTATTAATACTGTTAACTATGTCTACATACTGACAACATGCAATTGTATTTATATATACAACAAAATAGCGGTTGACAGTGTGAACGGGAAGGCTAATTTGCATATTAATATTAAAAAATCGAAGTTAATAAATATGTGCTTAGTATTATTGATTTTTAACTGTTTGGTTTTATTTTAATGAATATAAGCAAAAATCTCTTCAATGAATCTTAAATGAAATCCATTAACAAAATAAAATAACTGTCATTTTATTCTTCACTTCCTCTTATAACTAAATACTTAAATTAGAAAAAATAACAATGAAAGACGAGAGTGATGGAAGAGTAAGTTTCAGTTGTTCCATTTTTTATTATACTCCCTCTGTTTCAAATCTTTTATTATACTCCCTCTGTTTCAAATCTTTTTATCTGTATTCTTATTTAGTTTCATTAGCCTTTCTAATTTAATACAATATTTTATTACATTAAAACTTAAATACTTGCACCCGGAGGGTGCATATATTTGCTAGTATAAATAAAAAAAATAAAAAAAATGAAAGTATATAAATTACTAAAATAAAACAGCTTTAGATTACACCGACTGCACCTCTGCAGAGGCGTAAGACTCCCCCAATGATACCACCAGTTGCGTGGGTGGCGTCCCGTGATGCTTAATGACGGAATACTGAGTGATAAGCAGTCTATGACATGCAATACTCAACTTTTGCCTTTATTTAGTTTAGACAGGCGGTCAGAGAGGCCCCTTCTAATCAATCGGCTGGTCATGTCAAGCCCTAGCACCTATATTATTGCCCCGACCCTATTGCCCTTATGGCAACTCTCAATCCTTGTCCTGGGAATGATGTTAAACTCTATCTGATAATGAGGTTCGAATTATGGAGCTCTGGTGAAAGAGGAGTACCCTTTTATCACCATTACTCCCAGATGCGCTCTGACCCGCAGTGGTAGTATCTGTTAGGGTACCATCTATAGGTTAAATAGAAAAAATGATTTCTTGAAAAATGTGTTTTAAAAAAATTGAGTACCTATCAAGAATGAACAAAAACGTTTTCAGCATAAAATGACCCAATAAGGGTTGACATGCCGTTAAAAACCCAACCAACCGAAAACAAAAAGTAAATAACAAATAAATAAAAATATGAAAATTAAAAAAATCAAAAAATGAATAGACAAAAGATAAAAAAATTTAAGGAAAAAAAAAATGAAATAAATAAATAAATAAATGAATAAAAAACAAGAAGGTTCCCGAGTCCGAGAAGGAATACATGAACACAAAAATATCATAAAATGTGTTCTTAATAGCAATTAAGTTCATTTCAAATAATGCGCAAGCACAATTAAGAACATATTTTATGATATTTTCGTGTTAAAACATGCAGTTGTATTGATTCAAACAAATTCGTATTTTCAGTGTAGATTTACGGTGAAATGAAAGTGGCCGACGAAAAACATATGGCTTCCTCAAAGTAAAACAAACAAGGGGAGGTTACTCTCATTTATGTAACTAATGTTCAGATTACCCCGTAAAACCCAACCAACCAACAAACCAACCAAATCTGAAGATTTGTATTGCATCATAACTGACTTCATCACTTGATTCTGTGTAGCTTTACACATATTGCATAATTGTATGGTGGCGTGGGCTTTTGACAAGCCCTGTAGCGAGGATTCTAAGGTAATGGAAAATATTACCAGTAACGGTTAATGGCCCCAACTGACCCCAGGCGCGAGAATCTCGCGAGTCATGTGATAGATAATCAGTTTCAACCTAAATATGAGCAGACGACGGGGTTGAACTCAGACCGCGCGGTGAAAATGGGCAATATAGAAATAAAGCTTTGATCAAAGCAAACAAAGTCTTGTTAGTTAATTGCATAACCTTAAAAGAACTAGCCCCGAAAGAAGCCCTTTAGAAAAGAAGATGAAACAACGACTAGACAAAAGAAGATAGAAAGAAGTAAAAAGAAAACATGGTGACTAGATGATCGTGGCCGGGTAATCCTTAACTTGTTCCTCGTAAATTCCTACCATAAAATAAACTGAACCCTCATTTTATGTCTGTGTTTTTGCAATAAATGTTTTAAATATGTTTGCAATAAATGTTTATAAAAGTATGTAGACCCGCCCAACGAGGTGGGGGTCCAGTGGCTTCGGCCCTGAATCTTTACAAGTTAATAGCGTCGATCCCAGGGGACTATCCCCCCCAGGCAATACCTGCCCCCTTGATTTAAAGGGGCAGGGCTGGGTTTATTGCCCAGCGCCTGAGGTGCCCCCCTTGTGGGGGAATGCCGAAGGGATCGACGCAATTTTTGTTCTTTCCCACCCATGAGCTTCGGCTTGTGGGTGGGCCCACGTTAAAACGAGGCCTTGTGCCCAGCCCATACAAGTGCGGTATGAGGCAAATACCTGTTTGCAATAAGTGTTTTTAAATAAAGAAAATATATTCAGTATTGTAAAATAACGGGTGTAAGAAAAATAATTTATTGCAAAAACACGGACATAAAATGAGGGTTCAGTTTATTTTATGGTAGGAATTTACGAGGAACAAGTTAAGGATTACCCACGGTCGAAAGGAAGAAGATAGAAAAGAAGCAAGTAAGTCACACGACTCTATCTGTCTGTCTCTCTCTAGTACTCTCTCTCTCTCTCTCTCTCTCTCTCTCTCTCTCTCTCTCTCTCTCTCTATCACCTGAAGACTCTCCCTATCACTCTTGTTTATGTATCTACAATGTCTATATACATAAGGCACCTGAAACTTTACCAAACAGTCGGCATGCACTTGTGTTTCGTGTTTATTGTTACCAAGCAATAAATCAAATAAATACTAAATTTATTCATCTATTTTGGCAGAAGACCGAGGCTGAGACTCACATCCATATTATGGGCGACGAAAACTCTTAGCAACTGAGATGACCATTAATATTTTAAAAAGAGAAAACAGGATTGTTACGTTGGTATTAGATAGAAATACTTTAAACCATATGATTGTGTGAAAACAAATGATTACACTGGTTTACAAAGAAATTGAGGCAAGCACAAAAATAGCTGTTTTAACCTAATTTGGGGGTGCAGCTGAATTCAGATTTGATGGTGAGGTTACTTCCAATGCATTTATGTAGTAAAATCACTTCCAATGCATTTATGTAGTAAAATCACTTCCAATGCATTTATGTAGTAAAATCACTTCCAATGCATTTATGTAGTAAAATCACTTCCAATGCATTTATGTAGTAAAATTACTTCCAATGCTTATGTAGTAAAATCACTTCAATGCATTTATGTAGTAAAATCACTTATGTAGTAAAATCACTTCCAATGCATTTATGTAGTAAAATTACTTCCAATGCATTTATGTAGTAAAATCACTTCCAATGCATTTATGTAGTAAAATCACTTCCAATGCATTTATGTAGTAAAATCACTTCCAATGCATTTATGTATTAAAATCACTTCCAATGTATTTATGTAGTAAAATCACTTCCAATGTATTTATGTAGTAAAATTACTTCCAATGCATTTATGTAGTAAAATCAGTTCCAATGCATTTATGTAGTAAAATCAGTTCCAGTGCATTTCTGGACATTACTTGTTTAATAACACTGGTTTACAAAGAAATTGAGGCAAGCACAAAAATAGCTGTTTTAACCTAATTTGGTGCAGCTGAATTCAGATTTGATATCCGTTTTTACTCATCACCTCTAGTTTTTTTTAGACATGCATACTGTACATTTTGTACATATACTGTACATAAAGGCGTATATGCATTCAGGGTTAATTTCTAATATTGTGTGACTTATGTCTTCTTTTTTAGTTATTATGCAATAAATGTAAGTGATAGCATTACATTATATATATATATATATATATATATATATATATATATATATAAAGACGAATTTTGGCAGTTAAGTGTAGCCAGCATGTCTCAATCAACAGCCAGTAGTGCACTGACCAGTAGTGCACTGGCAGTCATCAGATCATCTAAGAAAACACATTTCTAACTGTCTGCTGCAACTGTTGAAATAAGCACGTATATACTCTGTATATACTAAAATAAGACTATTTAAAATACAGAAAACTAAAGGTGATAGAGCAAAACTGTTTATAAATTTGAATTCAGCACACCCAAATTAGTAAAAAAACACCTATTCACATTCTTGCCTCGGACAAAAAATATTTTTTTGTAAACCAGTGTTATTATTATTAAATAGAAATATTTACTTGGAGCCATATGTGAATTATTTGTATTAAGATTATTTGTATAAAAACAAAACAACCAACTAATTTCATGTGTATTAATAAATTAGAAACTAGAAGTGGCTACCCGGCGTCGCCTGGGTAGAGTGTTAAAAGTTAGTCTGGCAGATCCATTATTACATATCACAAATTAGATCCTCACTTGATACCCCATAAAATCCCCACGTAAATATATAACAATATAGTAATACATTTTAATTCAATAATTTACAATAAAAAAAATCAATATAAATGAGGCGATTTATTCAATCAATCAACATCATATTTCAATTCCCTTCTGTTACTATACAAATTTTAATTTTTAAATATCTTCACAAATATGAATAAAATCTTCATTATTTTTGCTCAAAAACCAAGCCCTGGTGATAATGAATGTATATATATATATATTTTTTTTTTTGGGGGGGGGAGAATATGTGCTTAATTGAAGTCATACCTAATTTGAAAATCAATTGATAATTAATAAATTAGACGAGCATGTCTGTTCAAATGTAAGGCTAAACAAATCGAGAAAAAGTTTAGCCATACATTTGAACAGATATGCCTGCCTAATTCATTAATTATCAATTAATTAATTTTCAAAATTAGGTATGACTTCAATTAAGCACACATTCTCCCCAAAATTGTCGGCTAAGGCCATATCAAACACAACCTTTGTTTGTTTACTTCTCATATATATATATATATATATATATATATATATATATATATATATATATATATATACTTTGTCGTTAATTGTTTTATTTTCGAATTTTCCACTGGACATACACATATACACAACTGACCTTTATATATGTATATATAGATGATTTTAACTTCATGTGTATTGATAAATACTGTTTTTTGACCATCATTCACCGCCTTCTAGCACCTGTATGATACGAATGGTTGGGTGTTTATAATAAAAGCAATTTGAAGAATATGATCGGAACAATCATATAGGGGCTAGGGATTGTTATGACCAGCCGATTGAGTTTCGTATGTTATGGTACCACTCAGTACCCGGGTCACAAACCGCCCAACTACTACAATCCTGTCCTCAGTTCACCACCCACGTTCAACCAATGATCCCATTAGAGGGGGTGGGGTCTTACCCATGTGCAGAGGTATTCTACAGTCCCAGTTGACAGGGTGATCTATGAGTAGAATCGATCAGTTTGACAATTATTAGTATTACCAACCTATGTCTACAATTGCCTATTGATTCTATTCTATTATTTAAGATTTTTCCTATCTGGGAATTTAATTATTATGTATAGAATACGTGAAACCATATTACTGAGCAAATGATATTTTCTTGGGGTTATAATTGTTTACAAAAGATTATCATGAAACACGAATAGTAAATTAAAACCATAGAGGAGGCGCCCTTGCGTAACGATTATCGTCTTGGGAAATAGACTCGTTGACTCAAGTTCGATACGAAAGGCATGAATCTACATATTCTTTCCTCGGTTATGGGTAAAATTGGTAGGGCAGACTGGGATTTTTAGCATTCGTATGGCAACCGATCTAAGAGAAGAAAACTATGAATTCAAACCAGCTGTACTTCGTTTTTAAAATTGACTTTGTGTCAAATCCTGACCCCAGGTGAAGCGTTGGGTAAATGCACACACGCTCACACATACACATACATACACATATACATACACATATACACATATACACATATACACACATGCGCACACACACGTCATGCAGACACATACATACATACACACACATACACACACACTCACATATACACACGCATACACACATACACATTAGAAGCGCGTGGTCTAATGGTTAGAGTCGTAGGAAATGGACTCGTCGACCCGAGTTCAATTCCTGGACGAAACTGTTTGCATTTTCACATAGCGCTAATACCCTTGGGAAAGGTATGAATCCAATTTTTTCCATGCTATGAGTAAATAGCAGGGCAAACTGGGCTGTTTAACTATGGCTGGGTAACCAGTCTAGAATAAGGAAAACTCTGAATTCAAACCTGTGAAACTCCGCTTAATAAGTTGACCTTGAGTCACATTCTACTCGTGCGGAGGGTTGGCATATATATATATACACACACACGCACACACACGCGCACACACACACAAACACACGCACACACATACACACTCATATATATATATTAGAGTGGGTCCAGTAACAGCAAAGATCAGGTAACAAAAATATAGTGGTACTTTGACTTACGAGTTTTTCCGAGTTACGAGCGGTCACCTGGTCGATTTTTTGCTTTGTGTTGCGAGCTAAAATTTGACGTACGAACGAGCTTCAGATACGCTTATGTTGATAAGTTGACCAAAACCATTTAACTTTCAAAATTTTTATTACACCACTGTATCGGTGTGTTGAATTAATAGCCTCGATCCCAGGGGGCTATCCCCCCCGGCAATACCTGCCCCCTTGATTTAAAGGGGCAGGGCTGGGTTTATTGCCCAGCGCCTGAGGCGCCCCCTTGAGGGGAAATGCCGACGGGATCGACGCAATTTTTCCACCTCCCACCCATGAGTCTCGGCTTGTGGGTGGTCCCACGTAAATATGGCCTTTGTGCCTGACCCTGTACAAGTGGGGTACGAGGAGAATATACACCAAAGAAAAATATTATCTATAAAAGAAATAAGCATTAAAACATATTACAGCCCATAATTTATTACATCCACGCAAACTCAGTATAGGTGTAGCATAGGGATCTGTGCGGTAGAATAAGGATCTGGGGGTAGGTGTGGCGCTCCACCTCAGACGTCAAAACAATCTCCTTGGTTTAGCGCTAGTGAAAAGGGGATATACTCCCTCGCTGTCTGGTTGATACCGACGTTAGGCAACACGACGACTTTACTTACTTAGTTACTTACGCAATACAGTGCTATTTTTCTTATTAAAAAAAACGAATAAAAAATTAAGGTGTTTAGTTGTGGGGTGGGGCTCTAGAACAGATTAATGACATTTCGGTATATTTCAATGCGGAAAAATGATTTGATTTACGAGTAAATTGAGTTACGAGCGGAACGAATTAAACTCGTAAATCAAGTCACCATTGTATTTTTGATATTCATGCTCTGATGAACACTGCGATCAGGATCCACAACTACGGACCAACCACAGAGTTTATCTTCTAATACATTATTAATGGGTTCAACCTTCAAGTAGTGATCAATGAATACGCTCTGATAACTTTCTTTCCCCCCTCGCCGCTTCCACGAAGAATGCGCCGCGCTAAAGACGAAATCAGCGATCTAATAATTTCCCCCCTTTTTGTGTTCTTGGTCACCTCTGTTAGCGGAGCTTGGAATACGCTGACTGTCTCCCCTAAAGAAGAGTTTCTATTAGAAATTTCCCCCTGCACGAGCAGGATGTGACTCGTCGTCAATTTCTGAGCGGAGTTTAACAGGTTTGAATTCAGTGTTTTCCTTCTCCCAGAACGGTTGTCATCCCAAAGTTAAAGAGCTCAGACTGAATTAAAACAGGAAATACCAATACTCTAAACCTGTTAAACTCCGCTTAAAAGCTTTTGCGAAGGGGTATGTATATATATATATATATATATATATATATATATATATAATATATGGTATCGGCCTGTCAGCTTGGCAGTCCGGTTTCAAATCACGCACAGGGCGGCCTTCCTATATATAGCTCTGCTGATGAGGCCTAATAGGCCGAAATGTACATACAGAGATTGATTTTTCTCGATTTGTTTAGCCATACATTTAAATAGGCATTCCCGCCTAATTCATTATTAATTAATTAATTTTCAAAATTAGGTACGACTCCAATTAAGCACATATTCTCCCAAAAATTGTCGGCAAAAAGCCATTCTAAACATACCGTGTTTACAACATATATATATATATATATATATATATATATATATATATATATATATATATTATATATTTAAGGTAATCCAAATGACTGGTAGTAAGAGATGATTCTATTTGAGATCTTCGAAATCTCACTGTATAACCATACTGTATGCTCTTGTAGGTGCAAACATATATTCATACAAGGATTTTTATAAATCCCTAAAGAGAGCTCAATGTATAATAATCAATAAATTAGATTATATACAGAGCAATATTTAACTTTCAAAGAAAGAAAAACTTAATAAACCGTCATCCCGTTATAATTTTTATTTCAATCAGAAACTAATATATATATATATATATATATATATATATATATAATACTAGCTAAAGTACCCGGTCCATGACCGGACTAAAATGAAATTTGGATCACCAGGGAGTGAGAGAGAAAGTGGAAGACAGTAGTTAGAGAGGGGTAAGAGGAAAATAATTCTTGAAACTAAAATCATTGAGAATTTGTATATTTCAGGATTTGTATTTCTGTTTTATAGTTTAAAATTATTTCATATT
>CM042160.1:88183454-88185954 GCA_023376005.1 Doryteuthis pealeii
TCTATCTATCTATCTATCTATCTATCTATATATATATATATATATATATATATATATATATATATATATATATATATATATATATATATATATATATATATATATATATATATATATAAAGATAAAGGTTGCTTACCGGTGCAAATGGGCACGATCATTGAAGGTGCAAAATTCAGGGGTTAAGTCAGCGATTAACAAATACAAAGTGCTCAATACGGAGTAGAGCAAATTCATTATAAAAAATGGATATAAAAGAAACCTACTCGAGTTTCACCATAAGGATCTTCACGTAACATCTTATTCAGTGAACACACGTGCCATCGGCTGCAATTAATCGGTACCTCGATTAATTCAATGGATTTAACCCTGAAGATCCTTATGGTGAAACTCGAGTAGGTTTCTTTTATATCCATTTTTTATAATATATATATATATATATATATATATATATGTGTGTGTGTGTGTGTGTGTGTTTTTTAGGTGTATATAAATGTGTCAACTTGTGCGTATACGTATGTCTATAAACATTGCACAACAGGTGCCTTCATTTTTTTGACACAATATGAATATGAAATGCTCAATACATTAGTAGAGTGGATTTAGTATAAACGTATATATAGATAACGTACTTAAGTTTCATCAAAAAAGGATCATCAGGGTTAATTGTAATGAATTAATCAAGAAATTGATTAATTAAAGACAATTGTGGAAGTGAATAATACAATTATGACTGTTGTAAACAGTTTCTCAGTGAAGATGAATGCTATGTAGTTGATTACAGCAACAGTCACACTCGGCATTTGACACCAATCATGTTTGATATTTAACTTTTTAACTTTTGAATGACTGCTTAGCCACCAAGATTCCATCCTTAAGCATCATGGACAATAATTTGGTGCTCTGCTTGTGTTCATTTCTGCAATAAAATCTAGAAGCTGTTGTTATTGTTTTTGTTGTTCTTCTTGGTGTCGTATTTTTTTTTTATTTGTCGTAGTTGTTGCTGTAATTATTTTTAGCTCCTCTAATTCCGTTGAAAAATATTTTTTTTTGTTTTCGTCACCGTTCGAGTTTCCGAGACGATTGTTGACGATATCGTTGAATACCCGTAAATAAAGACCAATCCAGAGAGTTAGTTTGGGAAAAACCACTTTACTACAATGAAGGAAGTAATTCTATCAGCGACTCTGAGCTCGCGGGCATTTTCCTATAAGTAGCTATGGAGGGCGACTCCATTAAACTGTCCTGGGGGGCACACAACAGAAGACAGATAAAAACAGATTGACATGAATACGAAAATACTAAAATAGGTACGTGCCGAAAATGTAGAAACAGACACGTGATGTTATAATGGATGGAAATTTATAGTCGACGTTCGAACGTTTTGGTTTACAAAGGAAACCTTCTTCAGGACTATGAAATCAGCCTCAAGTCATCCATGTTTAGTAGAAATGTTGTTCTTCTTTGTATTGTTATTTTGATAGGACAGAATGGAAATAAGATAGGTACATAAAAAAAAAACCCATAATATATAGATGTGAACAGAGATAGATATGAATAGACAGAGAAAGATAGAAAGATAAACCCTGGTTCGTAGATAAGATTAAAAAAATAGCACTGTTAGTTTAAGAGAAATGAGGGGTAGGAGGAGAGGGAGAGGAGGAGGCGGAGGAAGAGGAGGAGTGGGAAAAGGAGTTTTTAAAGTAGTTTTGTATTACTCCAATTCCACTTTTAATTCGCTGACTTCCTTCTCAGAATTTAGGGGGGAGGAGAAAAAAAGAAATTAACAGACACACAGACATAAGCACTTACACACTTACACACACACAAACACACACACACACACATAAACAATCCCCCTCACACACACACGCATAATTTGGAAGACAGACATGAGACAGAACAAATGAACAGCCACTAGCAACAACTTCAGTTCTAGTAATCTTCTGTAGAAGGGATTTTTATCCCGAAATATTAAGAATTGAGAATAAATCTCAGGTTAACAAACAACACCACAGTTAACTTCTTTTTTTCTTTACACTTGCATTGTGATAGCCTTCAAAACCAACCAACAAACCAATATAAACACAATGATTCAAGCAAATTACAAAACACTTTTAAAACTATATAAACAATCTTTACTGCATCGTTCGTTCGAAACTACTACCAATTCTTACAACCTCCCCTACCAATTGTTACTACCTCCCACTTCCAATTCCTACGCTACTGCTCATTTTCCTTAAAAACGAGACACGGAACATACCATCAGTTTCCTACCTGAAGATGGCAAATCGAATTGCCGAAAGCGCTCGTAATGAAACCTTTGGTGGACTGCTACACCAGTTCCACCCTGACACCAAAAAGATGGCCAGAAAATTCGAAAGGATCGAACAAAAACTCGTCCGACAAGAATTGTCTGTACAGTTTAACACAGCATGTTTAAAACTATATATGTATATAATATATACATATGTAGTTTAAGACGAGTTAATCCATCTAGCTT
>CM042160.1:88190954-88213454 GCA_023376005.1 Doryteuthis pealeii
TATTTATATTTTTGCTTGAAGGCAGTTACAATGCGTATATCGTATAAAATTCGATAATTATTGAAAATAATCATGACAAGCGAACTCGGCAAATATCGTGCCCCACATAGAACATTATACAGCTGTTTCAATTTCAATATTAAATAATCATTATTTAATCTTAATTGTTGGAGGTGCGTTGTTTAATGTCGTAGAAAATGGATATGGTGAACAGAGTTCAATCCTGGGCGTGGCTGTTTACATTTCATAGCGCTATGGGAAAGGTACGGATCCAACTATTCTCTCTTCAGCTAGGTGTGGAGCTCCACCTCAGACACCAAAACAATCTTCTTGATCTAGCGCTACTGAAAAGGGGATAGACTCCTTCGTTATATGTTATATAAATATAAGTTATGTTATATATATAGCTTTATATATATATATATATATATAAACATTTAATATAAGAAAAAAATATTTATCTAAAAATTTAATAAAATTATTTATCTAAAAATTTAATATAAGAAAAATTATTTATAAAATATTATTTATTATCTATAATCCATATAAAATTATTTATCTAAAAATTTAATATAAGAAACAAAAATTATTTATCTAAAAATTTAATATAAGAAAGAAAAATTATTTATCTAAAAATTTATATATATATATATCTAAAAACAGTTATATATATATATGTTATATAAATATAAGTTATGTTGAATATATAGCATTAGGGAGACGCATTATGTAATGGTTATCGTCATAGGAAATGGAAACGGCGAGACGAGTTCAAATCCGGGCCGATCCCATTTCACATTGCAATATGTATGCATGACATAGTGTCCTGTCGATGTATAATGGCTAGCGAGCTAGTCTCGCAGATCCATTATTACTGAAAAGCGAGTTCCATCCTCTTATCTATCTAGTCTCTTCTGTTAATAACTTTTGAAATTTGATTAAATATATTTCTTGTCTTTGTTTTCGCGAAGTTTTCTTGTGCTGTGCATGTGTGTGTGTGTGAGTGTATATGTATGTATGTATGTGTGTGTGTGTGAGAGAGAGAGAGAGAGAGAGAGAGAGAGAGAGAGAGAGAGAGAGAGAGAGAGAGAGAGTATGGATTTGTGTATACAATTGTGGAAATGTGTACGGGTGTTTTTTTTAAATAAATATGCGCTCCCCTCGTGTGTTTACACACACACACACACACACACACATACACACACACATACACACACACACGCACACACACGTACACAAGTATATATATATATATATATATATATATATATATATATATAGTATATTAAGAAAATTGAAAAAGCACAGGTTTAAATAAGTTGAGTGGTAAGTTTATTGGCCGACGCTGCAGTGTTTCGATCTATTAATTAGATCATCTTCAGGGCATTTGTTGGTATAAAGAAGGTGATAACATTTTTTTATCACCTTCCTTATACCAACAAATGCTCTGAAGATGATCTAATTAATAGATCGAAACACTGCAGCGTCGGCTAATAAACTCAACACTCAACTTATTTAAACCTGTGTTTTTTTCAATTTTCTTAACATACTACATACCGTCGGATTCACTTCCATCTCTTCACACACACACACAAACACACACACACACATATATATATATATACATATATATATATATATATATATATATATATATGAGGCAAAAACAGCAGGAGCGTCAACAAAAGAATTCAGTGACCCCACAATTAATTCTGCTCCACCCTTTGTATGGGTAAATCCGCAGATATTTGTCCCCAAGACCGGATATCAAAGAAAAGGGGACTGCTCGTGGGATTGGCACTTCCACCCCTTAAAAGATAAAATTCCCTTGTGACAAAAAGGCCGACAAATGATCAATATGCCATTTCAACCCTGGGAAAAAAAGGACCTTTTTTCGTTCATGAAGTGATATAGTGAAACCTTGAAGTCTCTGGTAATTCCGAAGTTCCTTTTGATATACCTTACCACCCCCTAACCCCCCCCCGCAAAAAAAAACCCAAACCATGCCCACGACTATGAAGCAGAAAGCTGAGATGCACATGGACCCTGATTGGGGGCACTTGCTGTGTAAAGTTTATCACTGTAGGAAATTGACTCCGTGACCCGAGTTTAAACCCTCTTTGAAAAGGCATGAATCCAACCATGCTCCTTCCAGCTATGGGTAAATAGTAAAGCAGTCTGGGCTCTTTAACCTTGGTTAGGCAACCAGTATAGGAGAAGGAAACATTTTGAATTCAAACCAGTTGTCTTCCGCTTAAAAAATGAGTTTGCGTCGCATCCCGCTTGTGGCGGGGAGTTGGTAAATATGTACACACACACACACACACACACACACACACATATATATATATATATATAAATTAAGACTAATTCTCACGCCTGTAATGGCGCCTTCCAGATGGATCAAAACGGGGTCATCCTCAATCACTCATAACCCTAACGGTTATAGACATTTCTACTTCTCCCCCCGATTTTAAATCTAATGACTCTTATTCAAATATTCTTATTACAGGTACGTACATAATCCACAAGCTACTTATGACTTATGTAACATATATATATATATGTTACATAATATATATATATATATATATTATATATATATATATATATATACAGAGAGAGAGAGAGAGAGAGAGAGAGAGAGAGAGAGAGAGAGAGAGAGAGAGAGAGAGAGAGAGAGACTCACTCGCAATTGTCTGTGCTTCTATCATGCTATTGTTATTCTTGGCATTTCAGTCTCGGAGGACTATAATAAAGTTTTTGTGCCCCTGAAGTTACAGCGCCTCCTGTGACTGTGAAGTCCGATGTTTGAAAAACATTCTCAACCACAGATCTCGCATGTGAAGGTGGTCCCTGAAGATGTTGATGAGCCGGTGCTTTGTTGCCGCTGCTTTCTTCTGGACCTCTTAGCTTCACGGTATTGCGCCAGGGTGACTTCAGACATGGACAGTCCTCTACAGAAAGCCTGCCGCCAATCATTACATTAAACAAGGAGACCAATGTGTAATTGTCAAGAGTAATTTATTAAGATTAGTTTAGTTTGGTAGAACACCGGAGATGGGGCATCCGGTGTGAACCGAACTTGCTAACAATGGTTTGTTCACCTAACCCATTAACCATTTCACACCAGTTGGGTTATTTCGATTAAAGTTCAGTTGTCTAGTGATCATTAAATAAGAAAATGTTTATTATAAAATAATAATCATCGCCCAATGAATAGAAAATCAGTTGAAAATCCCCCCAAAAATGTAAATATTAACGTACATATAAGTAAAAGTAAAGTCGACGGGGCGGCCTTAAGTCGGTATCAGCCAGTCAGCGAGGGAGTCTATCCCCTTTTTAATAGCGCTAGACCAAGGAGATTGTTTTAGCATCTGAGGTGGAGCGCCACACCTACCATCAGCTCCTTACTTTACCGCACAGATCCCTGTGCTTACTCATACGCTGAGTTGGCGGGGACCGGTATCGAACTAGGAACCTTGTGGTTTCTAGCCGAACGCTCTATCGACTGAGCTAACCCGGCCCCTAACCCATTAACTAACCTTTAGGAATAAAATAATCCCCGACGGTTTGACATGCCGTTAAAATCAACCAATTACTCTTTAAACGAAAATATGAACGGAAAGCAGACCAGAAATCTTATTATAATAGAGATTGTGGGTTTGTCTGTCTGTAACCGAAACTATATCACTTCTCAAGTCACAATTCCCTTAGTTATTTACATCACATTCTCCATGATTTTATTTTTATTCAAACTTCAATTATTAATAAAATTGTTTTTTGTTATTGATACTGTTAACCATATCTACATTAATAACATGCAATTGTATTTATATATACAACAAAATAGCGGATTACAGTGTGAATGGGAAGGCTAATTTGCATATTGATATTAAAAATTTGATTTTAATAAATATATGCTTATTATTATTAATTTCTAATTGTTTGGTTTTATCTTATTGAATATGAGCAAAAATCTCGGGGATAAATCTTAAAAGAAATCCATTAACAAGAAAAAATAACTGTAATATTATTCTTTACTTCCTATTTTAACTAAATAGTTAAATTAGGAAAATTTTATCAATGAAAGACGGGAGTAATGGAAAATGATGGAAGAGTTAGTTTCAAAGTTGTTCTATTTTTCAATCATACCCCCTCTGTTCGAAATCTTTTTATCTGCATTCTTATTCAGTTTCATTAGCCTTTCTAATTTAATACGATATTTTATTATATTAAAACTTAAATACTTGAACCCTACGGAGGGTGCATATATTTGCTAGTAAGCATAATTAATTGACAAACAGTAAATTAAACAAGATATTCAATAACAACCTTAGCTACTTATGTTTGGAACTTGAAGAATCAAAATATAACTACTGGAGAAGCAAAGACGAGCTCATAAGTGACGTTCTCCTGTGGAAGCCAACACATGGGCAAGTTAATGTAGGCCGCCCAGCAAGGACCTATATTGACCAACTATGCGAGGATGATGGTTGCTGCGCAGAGGAACTCCCAGGGGCGATGAGTGATAGGGAAGGTTGGCGAGAGATTATCATGGATATCCGTGCTGCTTGTGCGACTTGATGATGATGATGATGATGATGGAATAGTTACTTGATAACATAATTGTGTATGAATTATTATTATTATCATATAGAAAGTTCCTTGAAACCATGAAATTGCATATCAATTATTATTATTATTATATAATTTGCTTTAGAAGCATTGTTGAGTAAAGTATATTATTATTTATATTTTTTACACAACAATGCTTGTAAAGCAAATTATCAAATCTCATTATTTCTTACGCCGGAGCATAGACCTAATTTGCGATCTTCTCAACGTCCACTGTACTTTGTATAGTAGTGACGTGTTTATCCTTGACAAGTTAATTTCACATTGTTTGACCACTTCATACTGTCGTGCCATAAGTCACCCAAAAAGTGCGATATACATATCAGTTTAAATTCTGGGGAAGCCAGCTAGTGTAGTGGTTAGAATGTCGCCTGACAGCCTGACAGGTAGGGTTCGAATCGCGCACAAAGCACTACCCTGTCTATAGCTCTGCTGATGAGGCCTAATAGGCTGAAATGTACATACAGAGATCGACTTTTTCTCGATTTGTTTACGCTTTACATTTAAACCGATATGCACGCCTAATTCATTTAATTATAATTAACTGATTAACAAATTAGGTATGACTTTAATTAAGCACATAACCCCCCCCCACATTTATATATATATATATATATATATATATATATATAGGGTATTCGGGATAAAATTGACATACTTATATTTGGTTATTTTTCTCCGTAGGTTGGAGGTATTGACGCACACTGCGCATCATTTAAAAGCTTGGACCCTTCTTTATTCATATACGTGATGACAGCTAGAATGGATGACTGGAATCCACCTGAATCATGGAAGAAAATAACTTGTATCATGATGATCTGCACCGGCCATCAAAATAAAGAGATTATGGTTGCTGCCCAATGCTCCTTGAACACTATAAAAACAATCAGGCATGAACTAGAGAATTGCAATGAAGACTACGAGGCTGTGGCTAGAAGAAAGCAACATAACAGACGATCTGATTGCGTTCGTGCTGTAGAATTCCTCGAAAGTCTACAGAAAATAGTGTTGGAGGACCCTTGGCATTGGAATTCGGGCTTTGTCACGTGAATTGAATGTTTCAGCCTCTACCGTGAAGCTTGCACTCAATGAAGACCTTCGCTACCACTCGTACAAGCGTCGCAGAGGTCAACTGCTCCCAGAAAAGGCCCGTGAAAATCGTCTGACACAGGCGAAGAAAATTCTGAGCAAAGTGAATCATCCTGCTGAACCACAAACAATCTTGTTCTATTCTGATAAGAAAAACTTTTGCCAAGATCAAAAGCACAACACGCAGAATAATAGATGGCTTGCATACAGTCCAAAGGACACTCCTCGTGTCTTGCAGACGAAAATTCCGCAAACTATGATGTTTTTCGGATGTGTGTCTTCTGTGGGGGATGTGACACCTCCGCATTTTTTTTCATAGAGGGTATTAGGTTGAATTCAGATTCCTACGTGGAGTTGCTAAACACTGGATAAACAAGGGTAGCCAATGGTAGGCCATATGTATGGCAGAAGGATTCGGCCCATTGACACGCCGCTGAGAAAAGTCAAAAATGGTTGTCAGCGAATTTTTACGACTATATCATTCCCAATGTTTGGCCTCCAAACTCTCCAGACCTTAAGCCTATGGATTATTATGTATGTGGCGCTGTTGAGAAAGACACCAATCGCCGTGCCAGTACTACAAAAGCCCAGTTAATCGACAGAATTAAAGTAGTTTTTGAGACCCTTCCCAAAGAAACTGTAACATTAGCTTGCTCCAGGTTCTGGAGCAGGATTAAGTTGGTAATCGACGCTAATGGCGATTATTTTGAGTGAACCTTGTTGACAGTGGTGTAATTTCTGTGCCTGTTGAATTTCTTTACAATCCATTAAATTTTGTTGTTACTGTTGTGATGTTAGTCCCAACAGTAAAAAGAAGTCAAGTCGAGATAGGGTAAAATAAGACAAGTGTATTTACAATCATGGTACATGTACGACTAGCTTGTCGTTAACGGGAACAGTTCTCCTTTACACTCGGTGTCTCACTATTTATAGTGAGAACCGGTGCATGTTCTCCACTGTAGGAATGGCCGGTACAACAGTTACCAAGCACTTTTTTTCTTTATGAAACTGTCAAATTTCTCCAGAATACCCTATATATATATATATATACATATATATATAAAGTGCAGTTGTGTGTATATGTATGTCCGGAGGAAACTTCCAAAATAAAACAATCAACGATAAAGTTAATATATACACATTAAATATCACTAGAGCTTGGTTTTTGAGCAAAAATAATAGAAATTTGTTTTATATTCGTGAAGATAATTAAAAAATAAAATTTAAAGGATAACAGTATGGAAATTTTTTTCACTTAATATTTTAGATAGTAAACATTAACATTTCTTTTCAGAGTAGCTGGATCAATGCAAGGTCTATTTTTTTTAACACAGGGATTTAAATGGGGAATACCACAAGGATTCAACTCACGATTTAGTAATAATGGATCTGCGGGACTAACTTTAAAAATCCCCCTCTACTCAGGCGACGCCGGGTAGCCGTTGGTAGTGTATATATATTATATATATATATATATATATATGTGTGTGTGTGTGTGTGTGCGTGCGTGCGTGTGCTATATTTATAAGTAACATATTAACTGCAAACAAAAATGACATTCGTTTCTTTTCGGTAGTTTTGGTAAAAGCCATTATATCTACATAAAACTTTCGTTTGATCTACTTACGTGTCTACCTTTTATTTATTATTATTACTTTATACGTTAAAAACCCAATTATATATGTATATACAATACAATTGTACATATACGATATGATTATACACCCACACACACACACACACACACATATATATATCTTATTATAATGGAGATTGTGGGTTTGTCAGTCTGTAACCGAAACTATATTACTATATAAGTCACAATTCCTTTAGTTATTTACATCATATTCTCCATGATTTTATTTTTATTTAAACCTCAATTATTAATAAAATTGTTTTACATTACTTACACTGTTGACCATATCTACATGCTAATAACATGCAATTGTATTTATATATACAACAAAATAGAGGTTTACAGCATGAATGGGAAGGCTAATTTGCATATTGATCTTAAAAAAATGGATTTTAATAAATATATACTTAGTATTATTGATTTCTAATTGTTTGGTTTTATTTTATTGAATATGAGCAAAAATCTCTTCAATGAATCTTAAAAGAAATCCCTTAACAAGAAGAAATAACTGTAATATTATTCTTTACTTCCTATTTTAACTAAACAGTTAAATTAGGAAAATTTACCAATGAAAGACGGGAGTAACGGAAAATGATGGAAGAGTTAGTTTCAAAGTTGTTCTATTTTTCAATCATACCCCCTTTGTTCAAAATCTTTTTATCTACATTCTTATTCAGTTTCATTAGCCTTTCTAATTTAATATAATATTTTATCATAAAATTTAACTAAAATACTTGCACCCGGAGGGTGCATATATTTGCTAGTATATATATATATATATATTATATTATATATATATATATATATAAGTAAATAATAAACTAAAAACTTAAATGACATTCGTTGCTTTTTTGGTGGTAACCTAATAGTTGAAGTTTTGGGATTGTCCAGATAAAAGAGCGCGATTTATTTGTTTGGAAAGATATAAATGGCGATTATGCTTTTCTTAAAAGATGTCGCCGGCGGAATGTCAAAATGAATATAATCGTTGAGATATTAAACGAGAAGCAAAAAAAAAAAAAAAAAAAAAAAAAAAGGAAGTATATCGCTACTGTCTCGAAAAGCAACAAAAAAAGACGCGTTTTGTAAAAATAATCAAAAGTTTTTTTTTTTTTGCTTTTTTATCGTCTCCACCGGGACGACTGAGGATTGTCGACTGGCCGTGAAACTTATCATTTTCTTTTCTTTTTACCAATCTATAGATTAATACGCTAGGGTTAGCTCAGTCGGTAGAGCGTTCGGCTGAGAAACCACAAGGCTCCTAGTTTGATACCGGTCCTCGCCAACTCGGCGTATGAGTAGCACAGGGGAATCTGTGCGATAAAGTAAGGAGCTGATGGTAGGTGTGGCGCTCTACCTCAGATGCTAAAATCTCTCTCTCTCTCTCTTACACAACACACACACACACACACACACACACACACACACACACACATATATATAATATATATATATATATATATAATCCAAAAGTCCAGAGAAGAAATCTTCCTTACGACACAAGAGTTTTTTTTGTTTTTTTAAAAAAAAAAACCTGTCGCAGTTTGAGAGCTCAATGTGTGTTCTTAATGTTAGAGTCACAGAGCAAATATATAAGTAAAGAAATAACAAAAGACTTAGAAATTTAACATTATAGTCTATTTCAGCTCCCTGAAATAGACTATAATGCAAAATTTCTAAGTCTTTTGTTATTTCTTTACTTATATATATATATATATATATATATATATATATGTATATATATATATGTATATATATGTATATATATATATATATATATATATATATATATATATATATATATACATATATATATATACATATATATATATATATATATACATATATATATATATATATACATTATATATATATACATATATATATATATATATATATATATATATATACATATATAATATATATATACATATACATATATATATACATATATATATATATATACATATATATATATATATATATATACATATATATATATATATATATATATATATACATACATATATATATATATACACATATACATATATATATATACATATATATATATACATACATATATATATATATATATATATACATATATATATATACATATATATATATATATACATACATATATATATATATATATATATACATATATATATATATATATATATATATATATATATATATATATATATATACATATATACACACACACACACACACACACACACACATATATATATATATAGCTAGCTGTCGGTAGAGCGTCCTCTTGGAAACCAAAAGGTTCCTCGTTCGATACCAACCGTCACCAACTCAGCGTATGAGTAGCACAGAATTTTGTGTGGTAAAGTGATTAGCTGATGGTAGGTGTGGCGGTCCACTTCAGACGCAGAAACAATCTCCTTGGTCTAGCACTTGTGAAAAGGGGGATAGACTCCCTCGCTGATTGGCTGATACCGACTTTAGGCCGCCCCGACGACTTTACTTTTACTTTTGTTACCTAACTACGTGTGTCACACTTTGTACCCCTCCCCTCTTGTCGCCTTTATCTCTTCTTATCTTTTAGAATTAAAAATTGTACGGTGACCAAGGACTCATCCCTACCCTGCCAGATTGGTTCTTATGCGTCCGACCGTGGGAATGACTCACGTGTGATTGAATAGCGTAACATTAATATATATATATCTATCAATCTACTGTAATCTGGACCGGTTTAGCTCAGTCGGTAGAGCGTCAGCCGAGGAATCACAAGGTTCCAGGTTCGATATCGGCCCTCGTCAACTCAGCGTAGCACAGGGATCTGTGTGATAAAATAAGGAGCCGATAGTAAGTGTGGCGATCCACCTCAGCTGCTAAAATAACTTCCTTGGTCTGGCGCTCGGGAAAAGTGGATAGACTCCCTCGTTGTCTGGTTGACACCGACATTAGGCCACCCCGATGACTTTACTACACACACAACCTATAAAATATCGGACATATTCTGCCAAATTTATAACCCAATGCCTGAAGACGACAACAGATCAGAAACACGTGTCGCGTATGTAAAATAAAAAGAATAAAACATTTTTTCTGAGAACATAATACATTTTGCGGACCTTCTTCTTTTTTATAGAATATTAAATTTTCTCCCGTTGGAACCAGAACAACATTTTATATATATATATATATATATATATATATATATATATATATATATATATATATATATATTTAATATACCAAGCGTGTTGGTAGATCCTTGCGGAGAGAAAAAACCCAGCAGAGAGTTTGATTGTAAAAATATACTACCAAACATCAACCAGGAAGAAAAAAAATTTTGAAAAAAGGAAAAGACCAAGATAGTCGTACCAACAGAAAATAATCTATTGGTACAGTATTTGGCCAAAAGAAAAAACAATTTATATGTATATACATGTATATAAGATATATATATATATATTCATATAACCGCTAGGAGAAGCTAATCTGTAAAAAGTGCTCGATACCTAAGTAGAGCCAAGTAATAAAGATAATCTACTGAGTCAGACGAACCTACTATTAGTTTCGCATAAAGCTCTTCAGGGCTAAAATCTGACTCCAGATTTTAGCCCTGAAGAGCTTTATGCGAAACTAATAGTAGGTTCGTCTGACTCAGTAGATTATCTTTATTATATATATATATATATATATATATATATATATATATCAAACTTATTGGTAAACCCAGCAAATAGTTTGATTTTAAAAATATACTACCAAACTTCACCTGGGGAAAAAAATGAAAACAAAGAAAAAAAACCAAGTGGGTCGTACCAACCGAAAATAATCGGTTAATACTATAACACTTGGCCTAACGAAAATAATTATATATATATATATATATATATATATATATATATATATATATATATATATATATATTTGTTTACGTCTCGTAAGTTCGTGTAGAGGTCACTTAAGAGGAATATAAATACTACTACTTAACAAAGCGAAGAAAATCTTGCTAAGTCCGTTTGGTGTGGAGGTAAGACACTTGCCTGCTAATTTGACAGACAGGTTTCGAATCACACACGGGGCGGTCTTCGTATCTATAGCTCTGCTGATGAGGCCTAATAGGCCGAAATGTACATACAGAGATTGATTTTTCTCGATTTGTTTAGCCTTACATTTAAATAGTTTAATCCCGCCTAATTAATTATTAATGAATTAAATTTCAAAAAATAGGTTCGACTTCATTTAAGCACATATTCTCCCAAATATATATATATATATATATAAACCGCTCGGATTATCTAATGCTGAAAAGTAAAAAGTGCTCAATACCTAAGTAGAGCACATAATAAAGTTAAACCTAATGAGTTAGATATATCAACTAATAGTTTCACTCATCAGCTCTGAGTAGGTATATCTGACTTATTAGGTTTAACTTTATATATATATATATATATATATATATATATACTAGCAAATATATGCACCCTCTGGGTGCAAGTATTTAAGTTTTAATGTAATTAAATATTATATTAAATTAGAAAGTCTAATAAGAATGCAGATAAAAAGATTTGAAACAGAGTGGGGGTATAATCGAAAAATAGAACAACTGAAACTTACTCTTCCTTCACTCCCGTCTTTCATTGTTATTTTTTTTAATTTAAGTATTTAGTTAAAAGAGGAAGTAAAGAATAGAATGACAGTTATTTTTTCTTGTTAATGGATTTCTTTTCAGATTAATTGAAGAGATTTTTGTTTATATTCATTAAAATAAAACCAAACAGTTAAAAATCAATAATACTAAGCACATATTTATTAAAATAACATTTTAAATATCAATATGCAAATTAGCCTTCCCGTTCACACTGTAAATCGCTATTTTGGTGTATATATAAATATAATAGCATGTTATTAATATGTAGATATGGTTAACAGTATTAATAATGTAAAACAATTTTATTAATAATTGAGGTTAAAATTAAAATAATAGCATGGTGAATGTGAGGTCAATAACTAAGGGAATTGTTACTTGAGTAGTGGTTTAGTTTCGGTTACAGACAGAAAAACACACAATCTCCATTATAATAGGATATATATATATATATATATATATATATATATATATATATATATATATAAACCGCTCGGATTATCTAATGCTGAAAAGTAAAAAGTGCTCAATACCTAAGTAGAGCACATAATAAAGTTAAACCTAATGAGTTAGATATATCAACTAATAGTTTCACTCATCAGCTCTGAGTAGGTATATCTGACTTATTAGGTTTAACTTTATATATATATATATATATATATATATATATATACTAGCAAATATATGCACCCTCTGGGTGCAAGTATTTAAGTTTTAATGTAATTAAATATTATATTAAATTAGAAAGTCTAATAAGAATGCAGATAAAAAGATTTGAAACAGAGTGGGGGTATAATAGAAAAATAGAAATGAAACTTACTCTTCCATCACTGCCGTCTTTCATTTGCTGATTTATTATATATTTTACTATTTAACTATTTAGTTAAATTAGGAAATAAAGAATAAAATGACAGTTATTTTTCTTGTTAATGGATTTAATCTAAGATTCATTGGAGAGATTTTTGCTCATATTCATTAAAATAAAACCAAACAATTAGAAATCAATAATACTGAGCACATATTTAATAAAATCACATTTTTAATATCAATATGCAAATTAGCCTTCACGTTCACACTGCAAACCGCTATTTTTTGTATATATAAATATAATTGCATGTTATTAGTGTGTAGATATGGACAACACTAATAAAAAGGTGAAGCAACTTTATTGAATAATTGAGGTTTAAATATAAATAAAATCATGAAGAATGTGATGTAAATAACTAGTTAATCGTGACTCGATTAGTAATATAGTTTCGGTTACAGACAGAAAAACACACAATCTCCATTATAATAAGATATATATATAATATATATATATATATATATATAGTACGTTTTAATGTCTATGAAATATAAATTATGAATGAAAGACAGAGTCGTTAGCAGAATAAACGATAGTTTTATTTAATGCAACAAAAAGACAGTGCAACCGGCACTTCAAACTGTATGGACCAAATAGATTGTACTCTAACCATATGTCATGGTGACCTACCCTCTCCATTGCTGACATATCCACACAATGCCCTATTCCCTAACGGGAAGGGGGTCACTCCCTGACCTTATGACCCAAGAGGAGCATATATATATATATATATAGATAAAGAAAGAAAGTACAGATGGATAATAAAAGATGAATTTAATCAATATCACTTACACATGTGTTTCGGTCAGTTTATCTATGTGTACACGATTCAAACTATTATTATAATTAAATAAACAAATGAAATGAAATAATAATAATAGAAAAATGTAAAAATATTCCGTACACAGAGAAAATTCGACCTTCATCAGAGTGAAATTTTATTTTCTCTGTGTACGGAATATTTTTACATTTTTCTTATTATCATTATTTCATTTCATTTGTTTATTTAATAATAATAATAGTTTGAATCGTGTACACATAGATAAACTGACCGAAACACATGTGTAAGTGATATTGATTAAAATTATCCTTTATTATCCATTCTGTACTTTCTTTTCTTATTCATTCTTCCTCATATCGTCGGATTCAATTCCAATTCCACTTTTACACACACACACACACACACACACACACACACACACACATATATATATATGAGAAGTAAACAAACAGACGATGTTTGTGATATGGCTATTTTCAGCCGACAATATTTGGGAGAATATGTGCTTAATTGAAGTCGTACATTAGGCCTCATCTGCTAAGTCCGTTTTGTGTGTGGTAAAGACGCTTGACAGTCAGCTTGACAATCAGGTTTCGAATCGCACACGGGGCGATCTTTGTATTTATAGCTCTGCTGATGAGGCCTAATAGGCCGAAATGTACATACAGAGATTGATTTTTCTCGATTTGTTTAGCCTTAAAATTTAATATAGGTAATCCCGCCTAATTAATTAATTATTAATTAATTAACTTTCATAAAATTAGGTCCGACTTCAATTAAGCACATATTCTCCCAAATATATATATATATATATATATATATTATATATAATATATGTTATTATATATTATAATATATTATATATATATATGTATATATATATATATATATGGGGTGTCAAGGTTATGAAAAATAAATGTACTGCCTTTTTCTTGAAGCATGAAAGGATGGTGCATTATCACTTATAGACTTTTTTGTGTGTATTTTGTAGGATTAGTGTTTTTTGTGGGGATGGGGTGATGAAGTGATTCTGGGTAGGGATATCTCGTTCATCTGTCTCTCTATCTATCGATCAAAGCCTGTTCATATCTATCTATCTATCTATCTGTCTGTCTGTTTGTCTGTCTCGGTCACGCAACATGCTCACTACAGAGAAATGAAAAATACCGTCACGATGAAAATACGAATCATTATTACCGAATTGCATATCGTTTTCTTATCTAAACAAAAAAAAACACACGACATATGATGATATATAATTTGTCTATTCAAAAAGTTACTTATCAGATTATTACTGACATATCATATGTTTACATTACCTTACAAAAGCATTCCTTGCTGGTTGGTTCAGTTTTAGCATGTTAACCGATTGGGTTATTTATTGCCGAAGACGTTTTACTTTTATTCATTCTCGTACACAGTTTTTTAAACACATTTTTTAAAACTATTTTTTGTCGGTTATTTCCTATAAATCTAACATAAACAAAGGAAACCACTCTGACTGATAAATTATTTATTCATTTATTGATCTACTAGGAAGAAAGAAGACAGGGTTAGGGTTAGGGTTTAGGTTAGTTTAATGGGGAAATAAATAATTTATCAGTCAATAGTGGTTCCTCTTTGTTATGTTAGACTTATAAGAAATAACCTTTTTTCTATTTAACCTTATATTGGGTACCTAATAGATACTACCACTCCGGGTCAGAGTGAACCTTAGAGTAATGTAATGAAAAGCTACTCTACATTCCCCAGAGCTTCAGAATTGGAACCTCACCATCTGATAGAATTTAACCACATACCCAGGACATTAAGACCCTCAGCACCGCCTTTAAGCACATATATGAAAAAAGGTTTTGGATTTGCCATAAGGGCAATAGGTTGGGACAATCATATAAGTGCTAGGATTGAAGTGACCAGCCGATTGATCAGAGAGGCCTCTCCGACCGCCCGTCTAGCCTAAGTAAGAGCCAAAGTGGAGTGTTGCATGTCATGGACTGCTCAGCCACCAGGTCCCATCATTAAGCATCACAGGTGGCCCCATTGAGGGGATTTTTACCCCCTACAGAGGTTCAATTAGTTTATTCTAAAAGCCCAACGGACAGGGCTTAGCTTCGTTTGTGTAACCAAACAGGAACAAAAATACAAGGGGGGGGGGTGTAATGTGTTTGTGGTCATTTGTCCTTAGAGGAGCAGTCGGTGTATTCTAAAGCCCCAGCTTTATAATAAGAAAGGGAAGAAAAAGGACATGCTACATATAAAATATAAATGAGATAGATAGATAGATAGATAGATAGAGAGAGAGAGAGAGAGAGAGAGATGAATAAAGAAAGAGAGATGGGGAAAATAGAAAGAGGGGGGAGCGCACAGAAGCGATAACGTTAATCTGTTTCAATCGAACATAATTAGAAGTTGAAAAGAAGGAAAGAAAGAAGAAAAAAGAGTGAGGAGAGTTAAATCAAGATTATCATACTTTTTACATATTGAACTATTTTTGCAATAGTTCTTAAGTACAATTATCAGACGTTGTAATAATTAAATCATCATACTGTGGTATATCTACATATCCTACTATTATGTAATAATATCCGTATTAATTAAAATAATGCTTCACAAGAACCAATAACATCCCGGTGTTTTTGGTTTAGAAAAAATATTTGGTTGTCTTTTTGTTTCGATTTTTATCGACCTGATAAAGACAAAATGACAACAAATACACCACATCGCCTTTTGTATCTTCGTTCCTGTTTGGTTACAAATTAAATGAAGCTAAGCCCTGTCAGTTGCGGACTTTAGAATACACCGACAGTACCTCTACAGAAAAGTAAAATCCCTTCAATGGGGCCACTATTGGCCGTGGATTGTCACCTGTGATGCGTAATGATGGGACCCTGGTAGCTGAGCAGTCCATGACATGCATGTTGAGAATTGTATATATATATAATATATATTATATATATATATATATATATATATATATATATATACCCGCTCAAGGAGGATGTGACACAGGGTCAATTTCTTAAGCGGAGTTCAACAGGTTTGAATTCAAAGTTTTCCTTCTCCTAGACCGGTTACCTAACCAAGGTTAAAGAGCCCAGTCTGCCCTACTATTTTTCCATAGCTGGAGGAGAGTAGGATTCATACCTTTCCCAGGGTATTAGCAGAAAGTGAAATGCAATTACTACATCCAGGATTTGAACTCGGGACGACGAGTCCATTTCCCATGACTTTAACCATTACACCAAACGCTTTCCTATGAATTTGTATATATTAGAATTTTATATATAAGGCGTGTGCTAGATCGTCGCCCATACTTATAGACTAGGCCTGATCATGTGATCTATAACTTAGCCAATCACTGGCAGTACTCTGAGGTTGATACAATACTTAAACCGACCCTACTGGCCATAATTACGTTGACATTCTTTGACGACGGACATAGGATTATAAACACTGGACCTTTACCAATACGCTGGATAGGACATACGCTTACCAAAGGATTCCATACCACAGGACTTTCTTTAATCCCTTTTCAACTGGACAAGAATGGCATTTAAAAACTTTACAACTACCACTTCGAGTCAGAGTGGACCTGGGAGTAATGGCGATAAAGGAGTACTCCACATTCCCCTGAGTTCCAGATTTCGAACTTCACTACTGTATGCAATTTAACATCATACCCAAGACACTAAGACCCTATGCCACAACCTTCGTTAGAAAAAGTGTCGGTGGTTGCCATAATGGGAATAAGGATGGGACAATCATATAGCTGCTAAGGTTTTGAGTGACCTCTCCGATCGCCCATCTAGCCTAAGTAAGGGTCCTGGCAGCACGAATATCCATGACAATCTCTCGCTCTCCTTCCCTATCATTTATTGCCCTTGGGAAGTCCTCTGCCCAGCATCCAGTTTCCGCGCAGAGTTAATCTATGTACGTCTTTGCTTGACGATCTACTCTGGCGTGCCCATGTGATAGTTTCCATAGAAGAACGTCACTTATGAGTTCATCCTTGCTTCTCCAGCTGTGCCCAGCGAGTCTTGTTCGCCTCACACGGCATTTAAAAACTTTACAACTTCCACTTTGGTTCTTATTAATTAGATGCGCAGCCGGAGAGCCCCTCCGATCAATCAGGTGGTCNTGAGACGGAAGGAACGAGAAGGAGGAGGGAGACGACAGAACGAGACAAGAGAGAGGGACAGGGGGAGACAAGATACAGATAGGAGACCCACAAACACACAACACACACAACCAACCACCAACGACACAACACGACACCAAACACAACACCACACACACACACCACACATACAGAGAGAGAGAAGGAAGACGAGCGAGAGAGAGGATCGAGAGTGAAGGAGAGAGAAGAGCTTGGAGAGAGACCACACCACACACACACACACACACCACCATACAGAGAGACCGAGAGAGAGGAGAGAGAGGAGAGAGATCGAGACGAGACGAGACGAGACGATAGAGAGAGAGAAGAACACACACACACACACACACACACACGAGAGAGAGGAGAGAGAGAGAGAGAGAGAGAGAGAAGAGAGACCACAGAGAGAGAGAGAGAGACACAGAGAGGAGAGAGAGAGAGAGAGAGAGAGAGAGAGAGAGAGAGAGAGAGAGACAAACACAGAGAGAGAAAAGAGAGAGGACCACACACACACACACAACATACAGAGAGAGAGAGAGAGATGAGAGAGACACACACACACACACACACACACAGAGAGAGAGAGAGGAGAGAGAGAGAGAGAGAGAGAGACACACACACACACGCTCGCACTTTAAAGAAATTCTTATGGCAAAAAAAAAGCCGAAATAAATTTAAATTTATATCTTAACTAAGGTACTCTTATATCAATTTATTTATAATGGTACGTTTATATAATATATATATATAATATATATATTATATATATATAATATATATATATCTGTATATGTACGTTTGAGTTCTCAATTTCAGTTGAATTCTATCAAAGAAATACTTGATACCATCCACCAATACACACACACACACACACACACACACACACACACACACACATATATATATATATATATATATATGTATGTGTGTGTGTATAGATAAATGGCTATGAAAACACACTTTGTTGTTAAATGAATATATTTTTATATCCTTTTTCATAGCTGATATTGAACAATATTTCAATTTATAAAAAATCATCATCAGAGCATAATGATAATTAGGACCGTTTTTAGATGTACATGTTTTTAATCCGGACTCATCGAGAGAGAAGCAGAAAATAATTTAAATTCAAACTAGAAATATCATTTTCCCCAAAAAGCATGTATACCGTACGTTCGCTTCGGTATTTTCGTCGCACGGGATACATGCTTTTTGGGAAAAACAATGTTTCCAGTTTGAATTTAAATTATTTTCTGCTTCTCTCTCGATGAGTCCGGATTAAAAACATTTACATCTAAAAACGGACCTAATTATCATTATGCTCTGATGATGATTTTTTTATAAATCGAAATATTGTTCAATATTAGCTATGAAAATGATTTAAAAATATATTCATTTTAACAACATTGTGTGTTTTCTCATACCCTTTTATCTATACATATATCGGATTCTTTCCTTACTATTAACTCATATAATTTTTCCTTACTATTAACTCATATAACTGGTTTTTAACATCTCAACCATTGAACTCATCTGATGATTGGATTACCATGAAACTTATGAGTGCGAAACCATAATATTACCATTGATTATAAATCTGCTTTGCTTTATTAGCATTGAGCACCTTTCCATGCAAATACTTTTCTCATTTTTTCATTCACAATTCATTATATATTGCACACACACACACACACACACATCTTATTATAATGGAGATTGTGTGTTTTTCTGTCTGTAACCGAAACTATATTCCTACTCAAGTCACAATTCCCTTAGTTATTTACATCACATTCTCCATGATTTTATTTTTATCTAAACCTCAATTATTAATAAAATTGTCTTACATTATTAATACTGTTAACTACGTCTACATACTAATAACATGCAATTATATTTATATATACAACAAAATAGCGGTTTACAGTGTGAACGGGAAGGCTAATTTGCATATTGATATTTAAAAATCGAATTTAATAAATATGTGCTTAGTATTATTGATTTCTAACTGTTTAGTTTTATTTTAATGAATATAAGCAAACATCTCTTCAATGAATCTTAAATGAAATCCATTAACAAGATAAAATAACTGTCATTTTATTCTTTACTTCCTCTTTTAACTAAATAGTTAAATTAGAAAAAATAACAATGAAAGACGAGAGTGATGGAAGAGTAAGTTTCAGTTGTTCTATTTTTTATTATACTCCCTCTGTTTCAAATCTTTTATTATACTCCCTCTGTTTCAAATCTTTTTATCTGTATTCTTATTTAGTTTCATTAGCTTTTCTAATTTAATACAATATTTTATTACATTAAAACTTAAATACTTGCACCCGGAGGGTGCATATATTTGCTAGTATATATATATATATATATATATATAAGATTTTTGGATGTTTGTTTTTATAGAAGCATTGTTGAATAAATTATTATTTATATTTTTGCTTGAAGGCAATTATAATGCACGTATCGCATAAAATTCGATAATTATAGAAAATAATCTTGACAAGTTAATCCCGGCAAAGGATGGTTCGCCATGCAGAACACCGTACAGACTGTTTCGACTTTATTAAGTCTCTTCAGCGATGTATACTAACGACTCCCCTCCGACAGGAATCGAAACCGGGACTTCACAGGCATAGTCAGAGACCATATCCGTTCGGCCGCCGGTACATAGCGAACAATCCCTGCGAAATTAACCTTGTCAGTGATACTACACGCCTCTACCATCGTCTGAATATATATATATATATATATATATATATATATATATATATATATATATATATATATATATATATATATATATATATATATATATATATATATATATATATATATATATATATATATATATATATATATATATATATATATGTATATATATATGTATATATATATATATATATATATATATGTATGTATATATATATGTATATATATATATATGTATATATATATATATGTATGTATATATATATGTATATATATATATATGTATATAGTATATATATATATGTATATATATATATATATGTATATATATATATATATATATATATATATATATATATATATATGTATATATATATATGTATATATATATATATGTATGTATATATATATATATATATATATATATATATATATATATATATATATATATATATATATATATATATATATATATATATATATATATATATATATATGTATATATATATATATATATATATATATATATATATATATATATATATATATATATATATATATATATATATATATATATATATATATATATATATATATATATATATATATATATATATATATATATATATATTATATATATATATATATATACATATATATATATATACATATATATATACATATATATATATATAATATATATATATATATATTCAGACGATTAATTATTGAAGAAGAAGCTTGTTCAGCGTTTATATAATGTGGAGTGTGCTCATGCGATAAAATGTTGTTACACCAGACTTATATCTAAAAAAACATAAACATGATTAGATCGTAATGCACGCAGTAAAAAAAAAAAGATGAATTGATAAAGGGATAAAAATATAAGATTAATTAGGGTTAGGTGAGTACACTTCACGTAATACAAACGCTGAACAGGCCACTTTTTCAATATTCAACCGTCTGAGGATTGCATAATACGCATGAAACTCTAGTTACGGAAAATTAATTCCAGAATATTTTATTTATGATCTTTAATCTACTCTGCTATTTCAGCATTGAGCACCTTTATATGCTAACACATTTCATATTCATTCTCCATTATATTATATCAATTATATACATAGTTGGGGTACAGGTGCTGCAGCCATACAGCAGTACGGACACGACAACGGCCTGGGAAGCGGCTAGAGAATAAACTAGATGGGAGCTGCACAAGAATGCTGAACAAGACGTGGAAACAACACCCCACGAGAAAATAGCTGTACGGCCACCTGCCACATATCACCCAAACCATCCGAGTAAGACGGACAAGACACGCGGGACACTGCTGGAGAAGCAAGGACGAACTCATAAGCGACGTCCTCCTGTGGAAGCCAGTGTGGGCCGACCGGCAAAGACGTACATTGATCAGCTCTGTGCGGATACAGGATGCTGCATAGAGGACCTCCCGAGAATGATGAGTGATAGGGACGGATGGAGAGAGACTGTCATGGATATCCGTGCTAACAGCGTGACATGATGATGATGATGATATACATAGTCATACTCCAATTCAGTATACTGGGTGCATTTCTTGGGCGTCCCATCGTGGTGTAATGTTTGTAACCTAGTCTAGCAAATCCCTTACTACTGAATAGCGACTTCGATCCTTGCTGGATGCTCTATACTCGCGACCTTGTGTCATACTACCCGTAGCAAACGGGTTGCGTAAATACTTCCGGTCGTGGTGTAATGGTTAGCGAGCTAGTCTCGCAGATCCCTTACTACAGAATAGCGGATTCGATCCTCGCTGGATGCCCCATACTTGCGACCTTGTGTCATATCTTACCTGTGGTAAACAAAGAAGGTAAATACCCACTTGTGACCTTGTGTCACGTACTACCCGTAACAAACGAGTTGGGTACATGAGGGTGTCCCATCATGGTGTAATGATGTAAGGTCTCGCAGATCCATTACTACTGAATTGCGAGTTCAATCTCGG
>CM042160.1:88218454-88235954 GCA_023376005.1 Doryteuthis pealeii
AAAAAAAAAAAAAAAAATAGACCTTGCATTGATCCAGCTACTCTGAAAAGAAATGTTAATGTCTACTATCTAAAATATTAAATGAAAAAAAAATCCATGCTGTTATCATTTAAATGTTATTTTTTAATTATCTTCACGAATTTAATAAAATCTCTATTATTTTTGCTCAAAAACCAAGCCCCGGTTATATTTAATGTGTATATATATTTACTTTGTCGTTAATTGTTTTATTTTTGAAGTTTCCTCCGGACATACATATACACACAACTGCCCTTTATAGATGTATAGATAGATATACAGGTTGCGCCAGGTATTTGAAGACACGCCATTAGCATATTGTAAATGGTTTGTGAATAATGAAAATTAAATAGGAATGCATATAAAAAGATTACACTTATTTTAATTATATTCTAATTTACAGGATTAATTTTAATACGTTGGAGAATGAAACAATAATATTAGAGATCAATAATACCAAGTAATTATTTATTAAACTCGGTTTTGTCAAAACCAGTATGCAAATTAACCGCACTATATGTTATGTACACTTTATGAACACTTATACTATCCCGTGGAAAAATGGGAATTAAAAAAAAATTCTGAAAAAAAATCAGAAATAAAACGTATTTTCAAAAGCTTTCGTTATTTATTATTAATACTAGCAAATATATGCACCCTCCGGGTGCAAGTATTTAATGTAATGAATTAGTATATCAAATTAGAAAAGCCAATGAAACTAAATAGGAATCCAGATAAAAATATTTGAAACAGAGGGGGGTATAATCGAAAGATAAAACAACTGAATCTTACTCTTCCACCATTCCCGTCTTTCATTGCTAAATTTTCCTAATTTAACTATTTAGTTAAAATAGGAGGTAAAGAATAAATTTACAGTTATTTCTTCTTGTTAATGGATATCTTTTAAGATTTATTCTCGAGATTTTTGCTCATATTTATTAAAATAAAACAAAACAATTAGAAATCAATAATACTAAGCACATATTTATTAAAATCAAATTTTAAATATCAATATGCAAATTAGCCTTCCTGTTCACACTGTAAACCGCTATTTTGTTGTATATATAAATACAATTGCATGTTATTTGTATGTAGATATGGTCAACAGTGGCTTTGGCCTCTGGACCATTGATTAACAGCGTCGATCCCAGGGGGCCATCCCCCCAGGCAACACCTGCCCCCTCGATTTAAAGGGGCAGGGCTGGGTTTATTGCCCAGTGCCTGAGGCGCCCCCTTGCGGGGGAATGCCGACGGGATCGACGCAATTTTTCACTCGCCACCCCATGAGCTTCGGTTTGTGGGTGGTCCCACGTTAATAGGGACTTTGTGCCTGACCCGTACAAGTGGGGTACGCGGTAAATACTATGTAGATATGGTCAACAGTATTAATAATGTCACACAATTTTATTAATAATTGAGATTTAAATAAAAATAAAATCATGACTAAAAGCGTAAATAACTAAGGGAATTCTGACTTGAGTAGTAATATAGTTTCGGTTACAGACAGAAAAACACGCAACCTCCATTATAATAAGATACAAGTTGCGCCAGGTATTTGAAGACACACCATTTGCATATTGTAAATGGTTTGTTAATAATGAAAAAATGATCGGAGCAATCACTTTCCCAACTTCCTCTAAGTTTGACTACAAAGTCTTCCCGCTTGCAAGAATATTGCAACTGTCTTCGATGTAACCACAACACCACGTTCCAAAGTGTCTCACCTTTTTTCCTTACGCATCAGGCGTTTTATGTATAGTTGATCACAAAAGAATTGCATAGATGCTAACCATTCACACCAATTCTCCTGGCTCTGAGATCGCGTTTTCTTAAATTAAGGTGTTACGGCAGCCATATTTTCTTTCCTTTCGATCCCTTCACTCATTTTGCATGCAAGACACGTTCATGCTCGCTTTGAACTCCGAGGTGAGTTATTTATCTTGCTACAGTTCGGTTTCTTTGTTTAATTACACTAGCAAGAATATGCGCCCTTTGGTGTTAAGTATTTAAGTTTTAATGTAATGAAATATATTACATTAGAAAGACTAACGAAATTAAATAAGAATGCATATAAAAAGATTTTTTAAAGTTAGTCCCGTGGATCCATTATTACTCAATCATGAGTTGGATCCTCGTCGGATGCCCCATTAAAATCCCCATATAAAGAAAAAAGAGACCTTGCATTGTTCTAGCCACTCTGAGAATAAACGTTAATGTCTACTATTCAAAATATTGAATGAAAAAAAAAATATTCCATTCTGTTATCCTTTAAATTTTATTTTTTAATTCTTTTCACAAATATAAACCAAATCTTTATTATTTTTGCTCAAAAATCAAGCCCTGGTGATATTTAATGTGTATATATATTTACTTTGTCGTTCATTGTTTTATTTTCGAAGTTTTCTCCGGACATACACATACGCACAACTGTCCTTTATATATGTACTAGAAGCGGCTACCCGGCGAAGCCTGGGTAGAAGAGAAAAAAAACATGGTTTAATAATTGTTTGCAGATCTATTACTACTGAATAGCGAGTTTGATTTTCGCAGGATGACCCATAAATGGCCGAGTAGAATTTTAACGTTATTTTATAATGCTAATTAATTTTTAAATGTATTCGATAATATAAATCACATCTTCGTTATTTTGCTCAAAAACCAAGCCCATGTGATATTTAATGTGTATATATATTTACTTAATTGGTTTATTTTCGAAGTTTCCTCCGGACATACACATACACCCCAACTGCCCCTTTATATATGTATATAGATTTTTTTTTTACCTTACTCATATTGTGTTTTTTTTTTTAGTAGAAATAATTTTCATTAACTCGGTGTGTATAGATAAAGTGTTATTATCAGTCAGATGGAATTATTTCATAGGGAATGAATTACATATTTTTAATTTTACAATCATGCACATTTTGAGATGCACTTTCGGTGATGGTCTTTCGAGGAATTCTGAGAAATTCATTTGTGCTTCTTTGAATTTTTTTTATTTATTCTTTTAAAAAATTTTTTTTAACTTTTGAAAAGAATTTTCTTTGCAAAGAATAAACTAAATCAAATTAACAAAATCGGCCATGCGATCAAAATATTATTCTCCTCGGTCTACATCTAAAATATATTTCTTTGTGTTATTTTTGTTTATCTGTGGGAATATTTGGTGTAGTAAAAAACAAAAAGAAGAAAAAAACCCCCAAAAAACAAAACAAAAAAAGAACAAAAAAAAAACAAAAAACAAACAAGAAGAAGAAGAAGATAAAACAAGACAAAACAAATAAAAAAATATTATTTAGAAATGTTATGTTAAATACGTCTGCCTTCTTTGTTCGTCGTAAAATATTAATATAACTAGTACAAAATAAAAAAACACCACCCGGGCGATGTAAAAATAAATTTTTGAAACATATTGCCTGAGGGGTGGGTGTAAAATATTCAATGTCAGCAAGTTTGTATCCTAAGTAAGTAAAATCATCAAATTCATTAAAGGGTTAAAAAATAAAACAATGGTTAGCGAACTCGATTCGCAGACCATTGTTAGTCAGTTCAATTCTCATTGGGCACCCCATACTTCTGACCTTGTGCCACATCTAAGCTAAGCTTGGTAAATAACTATATGTAGTTGGTGTGACAGGGCTTGCCTGTCACGGGCTAGTCTCTTGAGTCATATGCGGTCCCATGGTGACCACGTGAAAAACATGTTTATGTACGAGTGAAAGTTGGGGGTCTCACGTGTATTTTATGCGACAGGACGTGTAAAAGCAAAGCTGGACTTCTGAGCCATTTGCGCGCCCACAACCAAACTTAGTAGAAGTGACCTTCTTCTGTGAAGAAGTGGCAATCACCACCACCATGCGTGGAGAACCTCATCGTGTAGCGGTTAGAAGTAGATTCTGCTATCCCAGTTAAAAATCCTGGATCAAGTCACTAATAGGCACCCCAGTTGCGAGCTGTTTTCAAAAGAACGAAATTTTGCTTTTCACCTGTTGTTAGTTAACAAAATCGACAGACAATGTTTCCTACAAACCAAAGACACGTTTTTATACTAAGATATTTTTTTGATATTTATAAAAAAAAAAAATTATTTCAGAGATCTCAATTGAATTCCTATTCTGATAAAATAAAAACAATTTTAACGTAAAAACGTGTCTTTCGTTTAAAGTTTTATAATTAAAAAAACAAACAAACAAACAAAAAACAAAAACAAAAAAACAAAAAAACAAACAAAAAACAAAACAGTATTAGTTTATATCTTCAGTGCAAAATAAATTTTTTCACATATACTAACAACAACAACATGAAATAACTAATTTTTCTTTTATTAAAATCAAAAACTATTTTAGTATAAAAACGTGTCTGAAGAAAAGCAAAATTCCGTTCCTTTGAAAACAGCTCACAACTGGGGTGCCTATTGGTGACTTGATTCTAGATATACTAAAATAGTTTTTGATTTTAATAAAAGAAAAATTAGTTATTTCATGTTGTTGTTGTTAGCATATGTGAAAAAATTTATTTTGCACTAAAGATAAACTGATATTGTTTGTTCTTTTTTGATTATAAAACTTTAAAGGAAAGACACATTTTTTTTTATATTAAAATGGTTTTTATTTAATCAGAATAGGAATTCAGAAGTTTTGCTAATTAATTAGAAGTTGACGAATATTTTTCAACACTTATAATAATTTTATAAAAACTATGAAAAAAAAAAAATTAATTCTTAATTTGATCAAAAACTATTTTAGTATAAAAACGAGTCTTTGGTTTGTATGAAATTATGTCAAAAAATTGTCTGTTGATTTTGTTTACTAACAACAGGTGAAAAGCAAAATTACGTTTCTTTGAAAACAGCTCGCAACTGGGGTGCCTATTAATGACTTGATCCAACATCCTGACTAAGATAGACTCCCTCGCTGTTTGGTTGATACCAATTTTAGGCCACCCCGACAACTTCTCACTGATTCCTGTGGCTTAAATCAAGACCTGGCAATGTCTGCTAAATATCTACGTATAGTTATTTACTAAACTTAGCTTTGTTGTAGCAAAAGGCTAAATATTTGGGGCACCTAGTGAGAATCAAACTCACTAACAATAATCTGCTAAACTAGTTTGCTAACCATTACACTACGTAAAAATACCTAATTGAGAGATTTCTTAATTTTGGGGGCATCACACTATGCCAGATCTGTGTACTTCACGAGAGGCCGTGGTTAGAGAGCTAGCCTAGCCCACCATTGTTAGCGAGTTCGATTCCCAATGGGTGCCTTATACTTCTTGCCTTTTGCTTAGCTTAATAAATGAGCTATCCTAAGCCGACCATTTTAGCTTATTAAATGAGCTAGGCTAGCCGACCATTTTTAGCGAGTTCGATTCTCACTGGGTGCCTTATACATCTGGCCTTTTGGTCATCTTATTAAATGAGCTAGGCTAGCCGACCATTTTTAGCGAGTTCGATTCTCACTGTGTGCCTTATACATCTGGCCTTTTGGTCATCTTATTAAATGAGCTATCCTAAGCCGACCATTTTTAGCGAGTTCGATTCTCACTGGGTGCCTTATACATCTGGCCTTTTGGTCATCTTATTAAATGAGCTATCCTATGCCGACCATTTTTAGCGAGTTCGATTCTCACTGGGTGCCTTATACATCTGGCCTTTTGGTCATCTTTTTAAATGGGCTAGGCTAGCCGACCATTTTTAGCGAGTTCGATTCTCACTGGGTGCCTTATACATCTGGCCTTTTGGTCAGCTTATTAAATGAGCTAGACTAGCCGACCATTTTTAGCGAGTTCGATTCTCACTGGGTGCCTCATAATTCTGGTCTTTTGTTTAGCTTAATAAATGAGGTAGGATCATTGTGAGCGAGTTCGATTCTCATTGTGTACCCCATATATTTAATTTCGTGTCAAACTAACCCAAGTTTTGCAAATGAAAGACTAGCTGTTACGTGACGCATAATACAACCGCGTAACCACCGAAGTGAAGTAACCTTCCCATTTAGTAACAATAGGTAACAACTGAGATTTGTGTGCTTCACTAAGCAAAGATTTATAAATTCTTTTCATATGCTAAGTCCAACCAAGGCGTTAAGAATTAATCAAATTAAAAAAAAACGCATTTCTTTTTATTTATTCTATTTTTCAAAATGTCTTGAGCAAGCGGATAATCTAATTTTGTGACAGCAGTTTCGTTTGGTTTTAGACTATTGTCGTTCAATTGTTCACTCTTTTGACATCATATTGCAATAAATGAATAAATCTATCTATCTATACATATATAAAGGGCAGTTGTGTGCATATGTATGTCCGAAGGAAATCCTTTATCTATCTGTACATATATAAAAGGCAGTTGTGTGTATATGTATGTCCGAAGGAAATCCTTTATCTATCTATACATATATAAAGGGCAGTTGTGTGTGTATATGTATGTCCGGAGGAAATATCTATCTATACATATATAAAGGGCAGTTGTGTGTATATGTATGTCCGGAGGAAATCCTCTATCTATCTATACATATATAAAGGGCAGATATGTATGTCCGAAGGAAATCCTTTATCTATCTGTACATATATAAACAGTTGTGTGTATATGTATGTCCGAAGGAAATCCTCTATCTATCTATACATATATAAGGGCAGTTGTGTGTATATGTATGTCCGGAGGAAATCCTCTATCTATCTATACATATATAAAGGCAGTTGTGTGTATATGTATGTCCGGAGGAAATCCTCTATCTATCTATACATATATAAAAGGCAGTTGTGTGTATATGTATGTCCGAAGGAAATCCTCTATCTATCTGTACATATATAAAAGGCAGTTGTGTGTGTATATGTATGTCCGGAGGAAATTCTCTATCTATCTATACATATATAAAGGGCAGTTGTGTGTATATGTATGTCCGGAGGAAATCCTCTATCTATCTATACATATATAAAGAGCAGTTGTGTGTATATGTATGTCCGAAGGAAATCCTTTATCTATCTATACATATATAAAGGGCAGTTGTGTGTATATGTATGTCCGAAGGAAATCCTCTATCTATCTATACATATATAAAGAGCAGTTGTGTGTGTATATGTATGTCCGAAGGAAATTCTCTATCTATCTATACATATATAAAGGGCAGTTGTGTGCATATGTATGTCCGGAAGAAATCCTCTATCTATCTATACATATATAAAGGGCAGTTGTGTGCATATGTATGTCCGAAGGAAATCCTTTATCTATCTGTACATATATAAAAGGCAGTTGTGTGTATATGTATGTCCGAAGGAAATCCTCTATCTATCTATACATATATAAAGGGCAGTTGTGTGTGTATATGTATGTCCGGAGGAAATCTTCTATCTATCTATACATATATAAAAGGCAGTTGTGTGTATATGTATGTCCGAAGGAAATCCTCTATCTATCTATACATATATAAAAGGCAGTTGTGTGTATATGTATGTATGTCCGGAGGAAATCCTCTATCTATCTATACATATATAAAGGGCAGTTGTGTGTGTATATGTATGTCCGAAGGAAATCCTTTATCTATCTGTACATATATAAAGGGCAGTTGTGTGTATATGTATGTCCGGAGGAAATCCTCTATCTATCTATACATATATAAAGGGCAGTTATGTGTGTATATGTATGTCCGGAGGAAATCCTCTATCTATCTATACATATATAAAGGGCAGTTGTGTGTATATGTATGTCCGGAGGAAATTCTCTATCTATCTATACATATATAAAGGGCAGTTGTGTGTATATGTATGTCCGAAGGAAATCCTTTATCTATCTATACATATATAAAGGCAGTTGTGTGTATATGTATGTCCGAAGGAAATCCTTATCTATCTATACATATATAAAGGGCAGTTGTGTGTATATGTATGTCGAAGGAAATCCCTATCTATACCATCTATCTATACATATATAAAGGGCAGTTGTGTGTGTATGTATGTCCGAGGAAATTCTCTATCTATCTATACATATATAAAGGGCAGTTGTGTGTATATGTATGTCCGGAGGAAATCCTCTATCTATCTATACATATATAAAGGGCAGTTGTGTGTATATGTATGTCCGAAGGAAATCCTCTATCTATCTATACATATATAAAGGGCAGTTGTGTGCATATGTATGTCCGAAGGAAATCCTTTATCTATCTATACATATATAAAGGCAGTTGTGTGTATATGTATGTCCGAAGGAAATTCTCTATCTATCTATACATATATAAAGGGCAGTTGTGTGCATATGTATGTCCGAAGGAAATCCTTTATCTATCTGTACATATATAAAAGGCAGTTGTGTGTATATGTATGTCCGAAGGAAATCCTCTATCTATCTATACATATATAAAGGGCAGTTGTGTGTGTATATGTATGTCCGGAGGAAATCTTCTATCTATCTATACATATATAAAGGGCAGTTGTGTGTATATGTATGTCCAGAGGAAATCCTCTATGTATCTATACATATATAAAGGGCAGTTGTGTGTGTATATGTATGTCCGGAGGAAATCCTCTATCTATCTATACATATATAAAGGGCAGTTGTGTGTATATGTATGTCCGAAGGAAATCCTCTATCTATCTATACATATATAAAGGGCAGTTGTGTGTATATGTATGTCCGAAGGAAATCCTCTATCTATCTGTACATATATAAAAGGCAGTTGTGTGTATATGTATGTCCGAAGGAAATTCTCTATCTATCTGTACATATATAAAAGGCAGTTGTGTGCATATGTATGTCCGAAGGAAATCCTTTATCTATCTGTACATATATAAAAGGCAGTTGTGTGTATATGTATGTCCGAAGGAAATCCTCTATCTATCTATACATATATAAAAGGCAGTTGTGTGTATATGTATGTCCGAAGGAAATTCTCTATCTATCTGTACATATATAAAAGGCAGTTGTGTGCATATGTATGTCCGAAGGAAATCCTTTATCTATCTGTACATATATAAAAGGCAGTTGTGTGTATATGTATGTCCGAAGGAAATTCTCTATCTATCTATACATATATAAAGGGCAGTTGTGTGTATATGTATGTCCGAAGGAAATCCTTTATCTATCTATACATATATAAAAGGCAGTTGTGTGTATATGTATGTCCGGAGGAAACTTAGAAAATAAAACAATTAACGACAAAATAAATATATATACACATTAAATATCACCGAGGCTTGGTTTTTTTTTAGCAAAATAATAGAAATTTGACCTACAAACTGAGGAGCACCAAGGAACAACCAAAGGATTCTTTACCCATAGATTGAAACTATGCTCTGCTTAACACAAAGTATCTCCACTGGACAAGCGCTCTTGCTGGAAGCTTAAACGATGGCCACAAAAATCGTAACATGAAGTAACTCTTTATTGTCATTACTCCCAAGTCCACTCTGTTTCGAAGTGGTAGTACCTGTTAGGGTACCATATATAGGTCAAACAGGTCTGTCTAAAGAATATTCGTAAGCGATTGGACTGGTGAAAAATAAACCCTTAGAAACAATTACACAAAGAAGGTAAAATATAAATGAAATAACTATTTGGTCAGTAAAATACGTTTATTTCTGTGTATGGAGTTAAGTGAGGGAGAACCTTACTGTAATTGGACATATTCAATTGAAACACACGGATCAGTCCCACATGCAATTGACCAGAAATTATCTCTGAGAATTATTGACTTAATAGAAGATACCATATATCCTCAATTTCCCTCTCCATCAGACTAGTTAGGTTCTCAAATTTGACTTTATACATAAAAAGGACATTTATACTGTTGGTCATTGTTTTATTGTTTAATAAACTGTTTGAACTGGACTAAGTTTAATTCATTTATTAGTTGTTGTTAGACTTAGAATAAATGTTAGACTAACATGATATAAACCTAAACGGGTTAACATGCCGTTAAAACCAATCAATCAATCAATCAATCAATCAATCACCTAAAAGTATAAATAAGACGCAAGTAGATACTAAAGTTTCTACCTTATATGGGAACAGATATAGTGAATATTCATTAAAAATGTTCATTAAAAATTATCTATGTTTTATGATAAAAAAGAGTTGACCCTCAAAAGAAAACAATAACAACAACAAACAACCACCCCACCACAAAAAAAGACAAAAAATCCTATAAAACAAAACAAAATATCAACCCCTGAGGCGTGTCTGTATTATAATAGGAATACATTTTAGTCCCTCCCAACATTAGAATATAGTTGAATAATTAAAATTATTATTATCAATAATTATTATTAATTATTATTATTATTAATAATTAATTGAATTTATAATAGCCCACTAATGGAAAATATATTTGCACCATTATATAAGAATAATTGCGCGTTGTCAATTTTAATGATATAGTTAATAATTTCTCTTCTGTATTTCATAGTTGAATAATTAAAATTATTATCATCAATCATTATTATTATTATTATTATTATTATTATTATTAATAATAATAATAATAATTAATTGAATTTATAATAGCCCACTAATGGAAAATATATTTGCACCATTATATAAGAATAATTGCGCGTTCTCAATTTTGAATATATAGTTAATAATTTCTCTTCTGTATTTCATAGTTGAATAACTAAAATTATCATTATCAATAATTATCATTAATTATTATTATTATTATTATTATTATTATTATTATTATTAATAATAATAATAATAATAATAATAATAATAATAATAATAATAATAATAAATAATAATTAATTGAATTTATAATAGCCCACTAATGGAAATATATTTTTTGCCATTATATAAGAATAATTCGCGTTCTCAATTTTAATAAAATAGTTAATAATTTTCTTCTGTATTTCATAGTTGAATAATTAAAATTATTATTATCAATAATTATCAATGATTATTATTATTGTCATTATTATTAATAATTATTATTGATAATTAATTGAATTTATAATAGCCCTCTAATGGAAAATATATGTTTGCCAGTTTAGCATAATATAAGAATAATTGCGCGTTCTCAATTTTAATAAAATAATTAATAATTTTTCTTCTGTATTTCATAGGTGATATATAAATTTAAAATAAGACTCACTTGATTGGATCCTTTGATGACGACATCCAATGAATCAGGCATTTACTCTTCACGAAGTTAGTCTCCCTCATTTGGACTACTTGAAAAAAGTAAAAGAAAAAAAGAAAATTTAAAATCATATTATAGTATATTATTTATTATGTTATACTAGCAAAATAAAAAAAAACATCCTCCGGGCGATGTAAAAATAGATTTTTGAAACATATTGCATTAGGGGTGGGAGTAAAAAATTCAATGTCAGCGAGTTTGTACCCTAAGTAAGTAAAATCATCAAATTCATTAAAAGCATTAAAAAATAAAACAATTTGAAATGTAAACTTTAAATATGTATTAAAATAAAACAAACTATATATAGATATATAATACCAGTCATGTATTTATTAAAACTTGTTTTAAAAAACAATGAGGACTGTCTAATGTTGCATGTTCAAATTTTGAGTGTATTTATTCTATGTTATGACGATTTTGGGTAATGTGACATAAGCAGTGACGTAATTTTTGTTACAGACAAAAACCGGAAGCGAATCTCCATTATTAATAGATAGTAAGTATTTACCACGTACCCCACAAATACGGGTGTGACACAAGGACATTTTAATGTGGGCCCACCCACGAGCCGAGAATCATGGATGGTAGTTGCAAAAAATGCGTTGCTCCTGTCGGCATTTCCCCTCAAGGATGGTGCCTCAGTCACTGGGCAATAAACCCAGCCTTGTCCCTTTAAATCAGGGTGTGTGTGTGTGTGGGGGGGGGCAGTTATTGCCTGGGGGAGTAGCCCCCTGGAATCAACGCTGTTAATTACTTTATCAGTCCAGCGGCCGAAGCTCAAAGAACCCCCGGCTGGGAGTATAATAAAAGTCGTCGGGGCGGCCTAATGTCGGTATCAGCCATGCAGCGAGGGAGTCTATCCCCTTTTCACTAGCGCTAGACCAAGGAGATTATTCTAGCGTCTGAGGTGGAGCGCCACACCTACCATCAGCTCCTTACTTTACCGCACAGATCCCTGTGCTACTCATACGCTGAGTTGGCGAGGGCCGGTATCGAACTAGGAACCTTGTGGTTTCTAGCCGAACGCTCTACCGACTGAGCTAAACCGGAGTATAATAAATAATCGTAATTCAGACCCCAGCTTATTTGGGCAACAAAGAAAACTCGTTAGCCATTACACAAGCAAACCCCCCCCAAAAAAAAAAAACACAAAAAAACAAGAAAAAAAAAAAAAAAAAACAAAACAAACAAAAAAAAACAAGAAAAAAAATCAAGAAAAAAAAAACTGTTGTCCTCATCTTTACGTTCCGGCCGATGTGCCATCAGACTTCTTCAGGTATTGAACTCCGAACCGAACTCTTTATTCAATCCATTGAGTTAGATTGTTCTCATTCGTTTTAACAATGACCGAGTAAAAGAAATAAACACAGTATTCTCTGTTATTCTCGCCTGTAATCAGGATTGAACCCGTAGCCTCCAAATGATCGTCACTTAAAACTGTTCTAGATCAACCCCTATATTGGTTAGTCCATGTGCCCAAACAGTAGAATTCGGAGTGGACTTTTGAAACCTATAAACCTAAAAAAATGTTTACCTAGAATTTACATTTATTATATTTATTTATTTTTTTACTTTACTCATAATGCGAGACTTTTTTTCTCACTTTTGATCTGGCCAACACAGACCACAGCCCCCCCTCCCACCGTATATTTTCCAGACTCATATATTGTTGCTAGCATGTCTTAGGTCAATTAACCTTTCACTGATCTCAGATATACAATAGATTTTAAAAAAGATCATTGTGTGTACCATAGAATTACACACACACACACACACACACACACACACACACACACACACACACATATATATATATATATATATATATATGAGGAAAAACACATAGAAGAATCGACCTTCATCAGAGTGAACATTTATTTGAATGAAAAAATATATAATACATATATATATATATATATATATATATATATATATATATATATATATATATATATAATATAATACATATATATATATATATATATATACATATATATAATATAATACATATATATATATAATACATATATATATATATATAAACCCATACACATATATATATATATATATATATATATATATATATATACATATATATAATACATATACATATATACATATATATATACATATATATATAATATATAATACATATATATATATATATATATATATATATATATATATATATACATATATACATATATATATATATATATATATATATATATATATACATATATACATACACACACACACACACACACACACATATATATATATATATATATATATATATATATATATAGAGAGAGAGAGAGAGAGAGAGAGAATATGGGTGCTATATGTATAAGTAAACAGTGCTCAATATCATCGATAGAGCATTTATATCAAAGTTAAGGTAGCGTGGACATGGAGTCAATGGCGCCTGGTTACTGACAATTTCTTGCCTATGCGATCTTCAGACCAAACTCTGTCGCGGTAGCTTAGAATATCCTGATAATTTTCAAGTCAAGGGTATAAGACCCCCCCCCCAAGGATGTGTTCTGAATATTATAGTAAACTGCACCTAGTAGGCTTCAGTTCTGGAGCTTCAGTGAGTGTGGAGTATTCCATCATTGACATTACTCTCAGGTCCACCCTGTCTCAAAATGCCAGGATGGACCCCTATATGGAACCCTAACAGGGTTCCATATATATATTTACCAACCCCTCCGTACGAGCAGGATGTGACACAAGATCAATTTCTTAACCGGAGTTCAATAGGTTTGAATTCAGAGTTTTCCTTCTCCAAGACCGGTTGCCTAACTAAGGTTAAAGAGCCAAGTCTGCTCTACTATTTACCGATAGCTGGAGGAAGAGTAGGGTTCATACCTTTCCCAAAGGTATTAGCGCTAAGTGAAATGTAATTACCACAAGGATCCATATATAGATAAGGTAGATCTTTTTAAGAATTATTCATATTCGATAGGACCGTGTGCAAAAAAACAAAACAAAGAACAAAAACAAAATAAAAACAAAACAAACAAAAATAAACAAGCTCTTAACGAGTGCAGAATAATTGTAAAATTAGCGTTCAATGAAAGCGATTCCCTAACCCCCTAGGCATGATATAATCATAGACGGATTGACATGCCGTTAACAATACATACATTTTCACTTAAACTACTACAGACAATAAATGCATGGGTTTTTTATATTGTTAAATGTTCATTGAAAACTTCCTAAACGCAAAATTAATAATCCCCTATGAGGATACAAATCACTAAAACTCTAACGATTACCACCCAGAAGTAATAATCCCGACACTATAGCAAAATACCGAGGATCCACATCTGTCTGATTCCATCTATACCAACTTATATCTAGCCCTGTCGGCTGGTGTTACTTAATTGTGTAGTGTCGTGGGTTGTTGACGGACCCTCTAGCGAGAATTCTAAGGGGTCATTTTTTCAGATCAGGGGGTCCACCAGGACGGTTATATCCACCTGACCCCAGAGGCGGGAATCTCGAGAGTCACATGATATAGAGTTTGGAAATCAGTTTCAACCTAAAATGGACGCAGAGCAGGCGTGCCACCACGAGGTTGATTCTCCCGCGCGACGAATAAGAAATGGGCAAAGCAGAAATAAATCTTGAATCAAGAAAATAAAAGTCTTGTAGTTAATTAATTGCATGACGAAAAGAATTAGCCCAGAAAACGCTTTTAGTTAGAGACAGCACCAAGAAGACGATAAAGATGAGGCAGCTAGATGCTAGACGACAACATGACGGCCAATGAAGGAAAGGAAACATACACTAGACGTAGAAAGACGAAATGAAGCAAGTAAACCCCAAATCTCTGTCTCTGTCTCTGTTTCTCGGTAATTTTCACCTTTAGTTGTCAAAATTCCTTGCAAATAAGGAAATTAGAGTAATCTCCCTTGACTTTCACTTTGAACCAAGCCGGTAGCTAGTTTGAAAGTCTCCGTGCGAAATAAACAAATCTTAGAAACTTTTTCGAAAACAATACAACTGCATGCTTTAACACAAAAATATCATAAAATGTGTTCTTAATAGCAATTAAGTTAATTTCAGATAATTTTAGGCTAGGAATTTAGCCAACTGACTTTCACTTTGAAACAAGCCGGTAGCCATTTTGAAAGTCTCCGTGCGAAATAAACACATCTTAGAAACTTTTTTCGAAAACAATACAACTGCATGCTTTAACACAAAAATATCATAAAATGTGTTCTTAATAGCAATTAAGTTCATTTCAGATAATTTTATGCTAGGAATTTAGCCAACTGACTTTCACTTTGAAACAAGCCGGTAGCCATTTTGAAAGTGTCCGTGCAAATTAAACAAATCTTAGAAACTTTTTCGAAAACAATACAACTGCCTGCTTTAACACAAAAAATATCATAAAATGTGTTCTTAATAACAATTAAGTTCATTTCAGATAATGCACACGCACAATTTTATGCTAGGAATTTTGACAACTAAAGGTGAAAATTACCAGTCTCTCTCCATCACCGAGTCTCCTCTCCCGATTATATACCCAACGATATTCGACGAATGGGTATACAACTCTGAGGCTTTAGAATCCACCGATTGCAATTCTGGGGCCACCTATTGGCCGTGGGTGGCGACTCGTGATGCTTAAGTACGGAACCCAGGTGGCTGAGCAGTCCATGACATGCAACACAACCTCTTTGGTCCTTACTTAGGATTGACGGAGGGTCGGAGAGATCCCCTTCCATCAATCAGCTAGTCACGTCAAACCCTATATGATTGTCCCAACCTTATTGCCCTTATGGCAAGCCCCAACACTTTTTATGATACATGTACTAGAAGGCGGTGGCTAAGGGTCTTATTGTCCTGGTGATGACGTTAAAATCTATCTGATGGGTAAAGATCCAGCTCTGGAGCTCGGGGGAGGGCGGAGTACCTCACCATCACCATTGCTCCCAGGTCCTCTGCCCTGGCGTGGTAGTACCTGTTAGGGTCCTATCTGTGGGTTAAATAGAAAAAATGTGTTTATAAAAATAGTTGAGTACCCATCAAGAATGAAATTATTTCAAAACTTTGTCGGCATCAAATGACCCACTGGGATTGATATGCCGTAAAACAAACCAAAGCAAACCAAACCAACATTAATAATCCCCTATGAGGATACAACAAATCACTAAAACTAACAACCGACCCGTCGGCTGGGGCATTAGAATGCACCGACTGCACCTCTGCAGAGGGGTAAGACTCACCCAATGGGGCCACCTGTTGGCCGTGGGTGGCAACCCGTGATACTTAAGGATAGAACCCAGGTGGATGAGCAATCCATGACTTGCAATATTCCACTTTAGGCTTTTCTTGGGCTAGACGGGCGGTCGGAGAGGCCCCCTCCGATCAATCGGCTGGCCACGTCAAGCCCTAGTACCTATATGATTTCCCCAACCCTATTGACCTTATGGCAACCCCCAATCCTTCTTATCATATGGGTGCTAGAAGGTGGTGGCTGAGGGTCTACATGTCCCGGGATTGACGTTAAACTCTATCTGATGGTGAGGTTCCAGTTTTGGAGGTTTGGGGAATGTGGAGCACCCCTTCATCACCATTGCTCCCTGGTCCATTCTGACCCGGAGTGGTAGTAACTGTTAGGGTCCCATCTATGGGTTGAATAGAAAAACATGAGCTTATAAATAAAATTGTATTATGCATAAAGAATGAATTTATTTCACAACTTTGTCGGCATTAAATGACCCACCGAGGTTGATATGCCGTAAAACAAAAGAAACAAAACCAAAACTAATAATTATCACCGATAACCCCGACACTATAGTAAAATACTGAGGATCCACATTTCTCTTATCACGTCTATAGTTATTTACTAAGCCTCGCTTAGATGTAGTACAAGCCGAGTATAGGGGCACGCAGTGAGGCTCAAACTCACTAGTCATGGCTCTCCAGTCTACCTTGCTAACCATTACACACCATGAGGTACCCTACTGATCATATCTATACCAGTTTATTCATATCTATCACCAGGGGGCGTTGATTCTTAAGAACTAAAAACGCATCTCGGAAAAGAATGATATAAGCTATAATTGAATGGAACGTTCTGTGTATTGTGATGTAATGTGATTGGCGTATCCAGGTTGGCCAGTGACTTGCACATTAAATGATCGATGTAAAAAAAAAGAAAGAAAAGTTCTGATTTCAGGTAATACGGTTGATAGTCGATTGGTAGTCACTGTGTATCTACTAGTTAGCACAACAATACAATACAATACTATGTATGTATGTATGTATCTATGTATCTATGTATTTCTCCTAGATGGATAACCTAACAAGGAATAAGGGGTCCAACACTCCCAACA
>CM042160.1:88240954-88263454 GCA_023376005.1 Doryteuthis pealeii
TGTTAATTTTATCAAACGGTCCTTTTTCCAAAACCTATTGCCCTTATGGCAAGCCCCAACCCCTTTTTATCATATGGGTGCTAGAAGGCGGTGGCTGCCGGTCTACATGTCCTGAGAATGACGTTAAATTCTATCTGATGGTGAGGTTCCAGTTTTGGAGGTTTAGGGAATGTGGAGCACCCCTTCATCACCTTTGCTCCCTGGTCGACTCTGACCCGGAGTGGTAATACCTGTTAGGGTCCCATCTATGGGTTAAATAGAAAAATGTGTTAATAAAAAAGATTGTATTATCCATTAAGAATTGATTTATTTCAAAACTTTATCGGCATTAAATGACCCACTGAGGTTGATATGCCGTAAAACAAAACAAACCAAACCAAACCAAACCAATCAAAACCGAAATCAGGACCGAAACCACAGTAAAAGAGAAAGAGGAATGTGTTGTGCTGACTATGTCCTGTTTCGTAAGATCTGTTTACTTGAGCTACTCTGAAGGCGAAAATGGCGCTGTATGGAGTCTAGGTCAGTCTGTTGTAAAAAAAAAAAAAAAAACTAAATTAGAGAGTCAGAAAGAAAAAAACAACGTAAGAAGGGAAGTGGTCTCGGATTTCGTGTCGACGCGCAAAAGGTAAATTAAAAAAAAAAAAAAGTCGGCCAAACACATATCTACGGGGTAAATCTTTCACAGCGCAAGTGGTAGATTTTTGTTTTTGACGGCCAACGAATCGCACCGGGGGGACACTTGATACGAGATTAAAACACTGCCATGATATATTGGATTGCATTCAATACGTCCGTCTCGAGGCACGTGAAATGGTCAGGTATTTCGTGTAGATGCATACGATATACACAATTGGCAAAGTATATCTTCTAGTCTATCTATTTCCTTTCTATCTCTTTCTCCGTACTTCCGTCCTACTTTTTTTCCTGTCTGTCTGTATGTCGGTCTGTCGGTATGTCTGTCTGTCTATCTATACAATAGGATTCAAGTAACAAGGAAGTCAATAATGCTACGTAATATAAAATACCCTACCATGTTGACATTGGTTGCTCTATCATTTCAATCCCACCATATATATATATATATATATTATATATATATATATATATATATATATAATATATATAATAAAAAGGAAGGAAGAACTCAATACAGTAATCCCATAATAAATTTATTTCGACGAAAATTGGGGCCCATATAAATCTAAGTTGATTTAAACCGGCTCCCCAAATTTTCGCCTCATCAGATGGGTCTCAATTCACTTATGGACAAGCATATCACAAAAAACCCCAAAGAGCTGAATATATATAAATTCAAACAAAAAATAATTAAAAAATATATATTTTTAACAGTGTAGGATTGTAACCATAGAAACAGGAAGCGAATGAAAAAAAGAGATACATCTCAAGGTTGATTTCAGGGTGTCCAGACAGACAAAAAAGTGACAGGACAGAAAAAAACAGAGTAGTATATTAAAATATAAATAGACAAGTAAAATAAAAAGATTTTAAATTTAAACATTAGAGTATAATGATGTATAAAAGAAAATACTAGTTAAGATATAAATAATAAAATAAATTAATAGTAAGATAATAAAAATAAAATTAAAAAATAATAAATAATAGAAATTAAAATCAATTAAAAATAATAATACTAATAATAAAAATAATACTCAGAAGAGTCCTGGAAACCTGAGGAGACTTGGTGTCCAGACACAAAATCACATATAGAAATCACATATAGAATCATCCCTTACTACCAAGTTTTGGATAAATCTCTTATATATACTAGCAAATATATGCACCCTCCGGGTGCACGTATTTAAGTTTTAATGTAATGAAATATCGTATTAAATTAGAAAGTCTAATAAGAAGGCAGATAAAAAGATATGTAACAGAGAGGGGGTATAATAGAAAAATAGAAATGAAACTTACTCTTCCATCACTCCCGTCTTTCATTGCTGAGTTTTACTTATTTAACTATTTAGTTAAATTAGGAAATAAAGAATAAAATGACAGTTATTTTTTCTTGTTAATGGATTTCATTTAAGATTCATTGAAGAGATTTTTGCTTATATTCATTAAAATAAAACCAAACAATTAGAAATCAATAATACTAAGCACATATTTAATAAAATCACATTTTTAATATCAATATGCAAATTAGCCTTCCCATTCACACTGCAAACCGCTATTTTTTGTATATATAAATACAATTGCATGTTATTTGTATGTAGATATGGACAACACTAATAAAAAGGCGAAGCAATTTTATTAATAATGAGGTTTAAATATAAATAAAATCATGGAGAATGTGATGTAAATAACTATGTTAATTGTGACTCGATTAGTAATATAGTTTCGGTTACAGACAGAAAAACACACAATCTCCATTATAATAAGATAATATATTATATATATATATATATATATATATATTAAGGAGCGAAATAACCGAACGTATAAAGGGAGGATGAAAGTGGAACCCCCCCCCCAAAAAAAAAAAAACAAACAAAAAAACAAAAAAACAAACTCACCCCCTCACATGGTTTGTAATGTGAGGAGGGCTGTGATGTGATTTTTTTTGTGTTTTTTTTTCTTCCTCTCATCCTTCCTTGATTCGTTCGGTTATTATCCAATTTGTACGTCTTTCAACTTTTGTTCAAGTGAATTTCTCTTGAAAGAGATTGCACGAAGAAAATTTTAAAATTAAAATATAAAAGAAAATAGATCATAAGAAAAAAAGAAAATTTAAAAAATTAAAAAATTAATTAAGACATAAGGGTTCCCTAGCTTTTATTTTTTAGAAATTCAATATTTTACAATGTATACGCTCTTTCGCTCCTTAATAAAATTCTGTACCTACAAAAAACATTTTACACACACACACACACACACACAACACACACCACACACACACACACCACACATAATTATATAATAATATATATATATATATATATATATAATATATATATTATATATATATATATATATATATATATTATATATATCAGGCTGTTCATATCTATTCACTTATTTATCTATCTCAGACTTTTCATATCTATCTATCTATCTATGTATCTATCTATCTATTTAAGACTATTCATATCTATCTATGTATCTATCTATGTATCTATTATCTCAGTCAATTCATATATATGTCGGTCAATTCATATCTATCAAGTGTTCCGAAAATGGGATGAATTTTCGAACACTTGTTTTTGTTTTTTTTTAATTTTCTTTATATTGTCGATTTAATTTCCATATTTACTCCCATATATATATATATATATATATATATATATATATATATATATTTATAATATATTAAAACATATTGTAAACCCTTGCGGTAAGAAAAAAACCCGAAAAAGAGTTTGCTTGTAAAAATATCTACCAAAATTCACCTGTGGAAAAAATGATGAAAAAACAAAAAGAAAGAACCAAGAGGGTCGTACCAACCGAAAATAATCGATTAATACTATAACACTTGGCCAAAAAAAGAATATATATATATATATATATATATATATATATATATATATATATATATATATATATATATTTTCCGTAGTTAGGGTCTTTCCACGTGTGTTTAACCAAGCTGATGCAGGTAGAACCATAAGGAGAGCTCAATGTGCCTAATACCAGTGAGTAAAAGGACAGAGCAAGATATTTAGTAAATGAAGAAAAAAACTCTAAACTTGCTTCATTACAATAATTTATTTCAACCGTATTAATACGGCATCTTCAGGTAATCACAAGAACATGACTCTTACTGAGAATTTCCCAAAGTAACACACACACACACACACACACACACACATCACACACCACACACACATATATATATATATATATAATATATGTAAGAAAGTTTTATAGAAAAACAACAAAATGTTTTTCTATAAAACTTTCTTACATATTGTCGGATTCAATATCAATTTTTACCTTCATATATATATATATATATATATATATATATTATATATTATATATATATATATATGAACCGGGTAGGATTATCTAAAGTAAAATGTAAAAAGTTCAATACCTAAGTAGAACAAATAATAAAGTTATGAGTTGGTATACCTACTAATAGTTGTCGCTTACTAGCTCATCAGGGCAAGAGTCAGATTCTTGTCCTGATGAGCTACTATGCGAAACTATTTAGTAGGTATATCTGACTCAATTATATATAATATATATATATATATATTTTTAAAACTGGAACACATCACCCCTGATGAGACACTTCGAAGTGCCGAAATTACTCGGAACCTGAAACTTTGGTGGACTTATCCACGAATTCCACCCAAACATTAAAAAGTTGGCCAGAAAACTCGAAAAGATCAAAAATAAAATTGTTAAACAGGGAGATGTGTCTTTTGTTTATTCACATGGCACACACAACACACAACACACACACACACACACACACACACATTTATATATATATATATAATATATATATATATATATATATATATATATATATATCGTCTGTTTATCGTGAGAAAATACACACGTGAAATCGGCTGCAATTAATCAATATCTTGACTAATCCAGTGGATTTAACCCTGAAGATCTCTATGGTGAAATTCGAGTAGGTTATTAGCGTGTGTACCTTTATGATAATAAATTTCCTCTACTAACGTATTGAGCACTTTATATTTGTTATATCGCTTGTCTTATCATTGTGAAACTTGAATCAACTAACTATTGTGACCATTTTCACCGGTAAATCACCTTTTCCACAAATACCATATATATATATATATATATATATATATATAATTTGTGAAAAAGTTTAAAGAATAATACACTTTGACTTTTAAAAGATCTACCGGTTGTTGAACTGTTGAAAATGCACCGGTGCACGTCGAAAGGGCCTTTAAGTTTCTCTATCTTCTTTCGCCTTCTTTTTAAATAATCGTTTAATTAGCTGATCACGTTAATTAGCTGATAAAACATGATATTATCTAAACTTTTAAAGGAAATTTACTTGTACCAAAAACTTGTTTATGTTCTACACTCACGTTACTCACGGTTTTTATCCACATGACGTCACAGATATTTAAATTTAAAAATTATAATTCAAACACCGCAAAAAAACCCCAAAAAAAAACCGCTAGCGTCATTTTCTTTTGTATTCAACATGGAATGACTAGATGCAAACAATGATAACGTTAAAACTTCTTTATATATACTAGCAAATATATGCACCCTCCGGGTGCAAGTATTTAAGTTTAATGTAATAAAATATTATATCAAATTAGAAAGGCTAATGAAACTAAATGGGAAATGCAGATAAAAAGATTTGAAACAGAGGGAGTATAATAAAAAATAGAACAACTGAAACGTTCTCTTCCATCACTCTCGTCTTTCATTGTTATTTTTTTCTAATTTAAGTATTTAGTTAAAAAGAGGAAGTAAATAATAATAAAATGACAGTTCTGTTTTCTTGTTAATTTAGATTCATTGAAGAGATTTTTTATTATATCCATTAAAATAAAATCAAACAGTTAGAAATCAATGATACTAAGCCCATATTTAATAAAATCCCATTTTTAATATCAATATGCAAATGAAACCTTCGTTCCCACAGTAAACCGCTATTTATGTTGTATATATAAATATAATTGCATGTTGTTNTGTAAACAAAATGTCTAAGCGTGTCTGTGCCATGAATTAAGAATATGTTGTCCCCTTTTTTTTTCAACATAACTGATATTTGTTTTAGTTACTTTTAAAGGCATTAATCGACTTAATGGTTAGATGTGTGTGCTTTTCTGGGTTTTTTTCAAGATATTTTTTCGCTCTAATAAGTCTTTTCCAATAAAACTTGGCGACACACGCACAAAAAAAAAAAAAACAGAGAAGAGAAGAGAAGGGATCTCACCTTGATACTTCATTGTAGTAACATTCCCCTCTCCCATTTTATTCTGTGTTTTTGTCAACATTGTGGTGTAGAAAGAAATGGATTTGATACGAAAAGGTGGGCCAAGTGTGGGAAAAATGATCTGTTGAAAGAAAATATCCAACTGGTGGGGCATAATGACCCATTCACATAAGGTAACTAATAGGATAGCACAAATAAATAAGAATAGAGAAGGCAAGTAATTATACAGCATCATATATATATATATATATATATATATATATATTACATTATAGGTACAAGTGATAACCTACTCGAGTTTCACCATAAGGATCTTCAGGGTTACAAATTGTCGGCCTTCGCCATTTCAAACACATTGTTTGATCACTTCCTACTGTCGTGCCATAAGTCACCCAAAAAATGCGATATACATATCAGTTTAAAATAAACGAGAAATTCTGGGGAAGCCAGCTAGTGTAGTGGTTAGAATGTCCGCCTGTCAGCCTGACTTATACCGTCGGATTCATTTCCCTTCTCTTAACATACACACACACACACACACACACACACACACATACAAATATATATATATATATATTTGTATGTGTGTGTGTGTGCTTGAAATAAACGATAAAAACAAATAAAAATTTCCTTTAACTATGCATAACTATCCCAAACGTTCATAAAATAACTTTGCCTTCTATAATGACCATCTTAAAACTTTGTAATTACTGCCAATTTCACTGCTTTAAACTTTAAATGATAACGTATAATTATTCTAAACTAAAAATCCCACTCGATATCTTTTATTATTTAATAATGACCATCCTCCAACCCGTATGTAATATTGGTAAGTCCTGCTTACAAATAACACTGGTTTACAAATAAATATTTTTTTGTCGGAGGCATGAATGTGAATAGATGTTTTTTTACTAATTTGCGTGTGCTGAATTCAAATTTATAAACAGTTTTGCTCTATCACCTCTAATTTTCTGTCTTTTAAATAGTCTCATTTTAGTATATTCAGAGTATATACATGCTTATTTCAACAGTTGCAGCAGCTTATTACAGATAAAACAGGATAGATAAAGAACATTGACGGAATAAATATACTTGGATGACACAATGTACACAATTCACAGTACCGCAGAAGTTAGAAATGTGTTTTCTTAGATTACCTGCTGACTGCCAGTGTACTACTGGCCAGTGCACTACTGGCTGTTGATTGAGACGTGTTGGCTACGCTTAACTTCCAAAATCCGTCTTGATATATAGCTATATATATATAATGTAATGCTATCATTTACATTTATTGCATAATAACTAAAAAAGAAGACATAAGTCACACAATATTAGAAATTAACCCTGAATGTATATACGCCTTTATGTACAGTATATGTACAAAATGTACAGTATGCATATCTAAAAAACTAGAGGTGATGAGTAAAAACGGATTTCAAATCTGAATTCAGCTGCACCCCCAAATTAGGTTAAAACAGCTATTTTTGTACTTACCTCAATTTCTTTGTAAACCAGTGTAATTACGAGGGTGGGTCAAAAAGTTATGCCATTTTCTTTATTTCATGCGAAGTTTTTATTTATTTATAAAACTAAGGCCTACATTGAGGCCCTAATGAGGTTCAGAGCAAGAATCCAAAGAGTAAGACCCAACTCGCCAATCAACAATGTCCTCCTTTTGTTATATTTTTTACTAATATATATATATATATATATTATATATATATATATATATATATATATATGAATTTAACATTTTGAAAAAAAACAATTAGTAATTATAATCTGCTGACAGAAATCTGTTTCGACCGCTTAGTAGAAGGGTCTTCATCACGAGCAAAACATATGAAGGAAAGAAGGGATAAAAAACCGTTGGAAGAAATAGGGGGTACAAACACACGCTGGAATGCTTGAATTTTTAAAATGCGCATTCTGTATCAAAAATAAAATAAATTTTATTTTAAAAAATCAGAAGCATTTTAAATCCAAAAATAAAACTCAATCTGAATCCGACGGTATGTAGTATATTAAGAAAAATGAAAAAAACACAGGTTTAAATGGGTTAAGTGGTGAGTTTATTGGCCGACGCTGCAGTGTTTCGATCAATTAATTAGATCATCTTCAGGGCATTTTTGGTATATGGAAGGTAATAAGAATTTTTTTTATCACAGAATAACGAGAAAAGCGAGTGGTAGTCCTTGTTATTCAGTCTGTTTAAAAAAATTTGAGGTTTGAAAAAAGAAGACGGTTTGAAATATGACGTCAAATATTCTATTTTACGGTGTGAGTATGGGACGGTGTAAGTGTGAAAGGAAACATTGTGCATTTTTTAGGAGTGTGGTTGCGTGTGTTGTGTGTATAAATCTTTTGCGATAAACGACAGCGGAAACAAATCTCAAGGTTATGTGTGTGTGTGTGTGTTGTGTGTGTGTAGCAAGAGAATATTCTTTAAACTAATATATATATATATATATATATATATATATATATATATATATATATATATATATATATATAAACTGGCTTCTAGCACCTTTAAGATAAAATAGAGAACACATTGGGTTAAAAACGTTGAAATTCATTTTGCAATTCTTTAAGTCAATCGTTTCTTTCTATCAATTGTACATGACGGGCATACCATTCATTCGACCGACACTTCCTTGAATACTTTAGCTTAATCTACATTCAACATGTCTAGACATAGAATACGACATGAAATCAATCCTTGATTCTATAGATCCCCGCTCCACGCAAAAACAAAAAACCAGAAAAAAAAACACAGTAGACACCAGGGCCTCGCCATGGGGACAAATTGAAAAGAACGCACTAAATCGCAGCCCTTTTAGGTTTTTCTTTTGGAGCAGAACATGTCAGTTATCAATAAATCTTATTTATTTCTCTTCAGATTTTGATTAATTGATTTTTAAATATTTAAAGATAATTCCCCAAAGAAATCCCGCCCTATCGGCTGGGGCGTTAGAATGCACCGACTGCACCTCTGCAGAGGGGTAAGACTCCCCCAATGGAGCCACCTGTTGGCCGTTGGTGGCGACCCGTGATGCTTAAGGATAGAGCCCAAGTGGATGAGCAGTTCATGACATGCAATACTCCACTTTGGCCCTATCTTGAGCTAGATAGGCGGTCAGAGAGGCCCCCTCCGATCAATCGGCTGGTCACGTCAAGCCCTAGCACCTATATGATTTTCCCAACCCTATTGCCCTTATAGCAAGCCCCAACCCCTTTTTATCATATGGGTGATAGAAGGCGGTGGCTGCGGGTCTACATGTCCTGGGAATGACGTTAAACTCTATCTGATGGTGAGGTTCCAGTTTTGGAGGTTTGGGAAATGTGGAACACCCCATTCATCACCATTGCTCCCTGGTCCACTCTGACCCGGAGTGGTAGTACCTGTTAGGGTCCCATGTATGGGTTAAATAGAAAAATGTATTTATAAAAAAATTGTATTATCCATTAAGAATTGATTTATTTCAAAACTTTATCGGCATTAAATGACCCACTGAGGTTGATATGCCGTAAAACAAACCAAACCAAACCAAACCAAACCAAACCAAAGAAATCAATTTTTTTTAACCTTTTTTAAAACAAAATAACACCAGAAGTGTTTATAGAAGAGGGTATTATAGATTTTAGAAGTACTGGTTTTATTACATTTGTTATTAGTTGAGAAGTAAAGACAGCAATTAAAATGGCGCGATCAGGCTCAAACATTGATCCCATGACCACAACAATGCCAAATAGAAATATGTATGTTGCAGACAGAAGAAGACAATGTTTTATTATCACACATTACACAATATTAGGAATGTCACATAAAACAAAACAAAATAAAAACGTAATGTTGTAATAATATGTGGAGACTGATTACTAATAACTAGTAGTGACCACCTCAGTTGTTGATTTTTGTTTGTTTTTGTTATGATTTATTTCCATACATTACTCAATATAAACAATGTCACATAAAACGAAACACATAAAAAACATAATGTTGGTTGTTGTAGTAATGTGTGGAGGATGATCACTAATTCGGATTCTATGCACCCTCCAGGTGCAAGTATTTAAGTTTTAATGTAATAAAATATTATAGTAAATTAGAAAGGCCAATGAAACTAAATAACAATGCAGATAGAAATATAGTTATTTTTTATAGAATTTTATTTTATTTATTGTTATAAATATAGATAATCCAGATTTGAAACAGAGGGGTGCAATTTAGCCATCAATAACTAGGAGGCTATATTGATAGCTAAACTGTGCCCAAGGATCAATAGCAGAAATAAAACTAAATAATATAAATACAGAAAAAAAATGCAGGTAAAAAAATTTGAAACAAAGGCGGGTATAGTAGAAAAATAGAACAACTGAAACTTCCTCTTCCATCACTCCCGTCTTTCATTGCTAAATTTTCATAATTTAACTATTAAGTTAAAATAGGAAGTAAAGAATCAAATTACAGTTATTTTTTCTTGTTAATGAATTTATATATATATAATATATATACCGTGACTCGTGGGGTTAATCGGCTAATTATCGATAAATAAATTCCCGAATATACCATTTTTTTGGGGGGGGGGTTCATGCACCATCCCCTCCCCCACTGACAACATTTTGTTAATTTGACTCCCTTAAAAAGGCACAGGTGAATGATTTTTTAAAATGTGTTTTAAAGATAATTACATGGAAAATTATATTGTGTTAACATTTATTGTGTTAACATTTGAAAAAAATCTTCTAGGTTTGGTGCTAACGAAAAGAGGATAGACTCCCTCGCTGTTCAGTTGATACCGATAATAGGCCACTTCACAGACTTTAAAGAAAGAAGAAAATAAATCTACATAAGAATATAGGTATTTACTTACCGTGTATAAAAGAAGTTGTTTTTTCGTCTAGTTTTGAGATGGATTTTCAGGGCTAGGTCTGAGAAATTTCGGTTCCTACGTAGCGGCAACAACAGCGAACACTCAAAGACTAAATATGAATTTCTTTTTTTTTTAATATCAAAGAGGATCGTTGTGTACTGAGATCGTCTGTATTTTCTTTTTTTTCTTCCTTTCTTTCTTTTTTAAAAAAAAATGTCTCCCTTTTGTTCCTTCTCTTTACTTTCCAATTTACTCGCAATAAAATACAATTTAATCTTTTTTTTTTGCTCTCTTTTAAAAAAAAATCCTTCTCCCCTCGCACCCACCGAGTTACGCGTATGATGGCCTATTCACTAGTATTGTCCACCATTTAATTTGTTAAACGTTTTTTGCAAGATACCGATGACAATTGTTGTATTTGTCCTCGCCAGTAATGACGGTCCAACAATGGCAGACAATCAGATCGGAAAATTCCAACGTTAACAGGAAATAGAAAAAAAAGAAGACAGTTATTATTAATCGGAATGAAACTTATGAATTCAATGAATAGGTAACTAACAAATAAAGTATTTCGTCTGTCGTTTACAATCTTACGCAATCATCTGTCCACCTGGATATTAAAAAGAAAAAAACTCATTATATTTTTTGTTATTTTCCTGACCTCCCAAACAGGACAGGTTCGGAGAGGCCCCCTCCGATCAATTGGCTGTTCACGTCAAGCCCTAGCACCTATATGAGTGCCCCAACTGTATTGCCCTTATGGCAACCCCCAACCCTTTTTATCATTTACGTGCTAGAAAGCGGTGGCTGAGGGTCTACATGTCCTGGAAATGACGTTAAACTCTATCTGATGATGAGGTTCCAGTTCTGGAGGTCTGGGGAATGTCGTGTATCCCTTCATCACTATTGCTCCTAGGTCCATTCTGACCCGGCGTGGTAGTACCTGTTAGGGTCCCATCTATGGATTAAATATAGAAAAATGAGTTTAGAAAAAAAGTTGAATATCCATTAAGAATGAATTTATTTTACAACTTTGTCGGCATTAAATGACCCACTGAGGTTGATGTGTCGTAAAACAAAACAAACCAAATCAAACCAGACCGGATTAACAAAAGATCTTTTTGAACATGGGGAGCATGGACAATAGAATACGCCGACTGCACCTTTCAAGAGAGGTAAGACCCCCTCCCCCTAATAGGGCCATCTGTTGACCGTGGGTAGCAACCCGTGATGCTTAAGGACCTTACTTTGGCTAGAAGGGCAGTTGGAGAGGGTCCCGTCTGATCATTCAAGCCCTAGCGCCACTATTCCTCAATTGCTCTTATGGCAACCCCCAACACTTTTTATTGTATATATGCTAGAAGGCGGAGATTGAGGGTCTTAACGGCTTCTTAACCAATCCGTTCACTACTGGTAGGATATGACACAAGGCTGCAAGCACGGAGCGCCCAACAAGTATCGAACTCGCTGTTCAGTAGTAATGGAACTAGCTTGCTAACCATTGCACTATGATGGGACGGATAGGATGTGACACAAGGTTGCAAGTGTGGGGCATCCAGCGAGGATCGAACTCGCTATTCAGTAGTAATGGATCTGCGAGATTAGTTTGCTAACCATTACAACACGATCGGACGCTCTTCTAAACCAACCCGTTCACTACTGATAGGATGTGACACAAGGTCGCATGTATGGGGCATCGCTATTCAATAGTAATGAATCTGCGAGACTAGCTTGCTAACCATTACACCACGATGGGACATCCTTTTTTAAGGTAGCAAGTATAGGGCAGCCATCGATAATTAAACTCGCTATTCAGTAGTAATAGATCTGCGAGACTAACTTGCTAACCATTACTCCACGATGAGACGCCCTTTTTTAAGGGTCGCGAGTATGGGGTACCCAGCGATGATTGAAAACGCTATTCACCAGTAATGGATCAGCGAGACTAGATTACAAAGATTTTCGCCACGATCGGACATCCTGTATTTACCCAACCCGTTCGCCACGGGTAGGATGTGACAAGGTTGCAAGTATGGAGCGCACAGTGAGGATCGAATTCACTCTTCACTTCCTCATAGAATGTGAAGTTTATGCTCCTACCAGAAAAAAGATTTTCAACACAAATAATATTTGTTTGAAAATGTTAACATAGATATCCTTTTGCCCTTCTTGCGAGAAATAAAAATATATTGAAAATTATGAATCTGATATGAAATACGTCCACAAGACCACTTACGTGAATTCACCTGAAAGGTAAAATAGATTACTGTAATCTCGCCCCCTGACAATTGAAAAAAAAAATTACCAAAAAATAATTACTTACAAAACATATGTATGTATGGAGACGCGTGGGCTAGTGGTTAGAGTCGCGGAATTGTCGTTGATTCGAGTTCAATTCCTAGACGAAGCTGTTGGCATTTCACATAACGCTAATACCCTTGGGAAAGGTATGAATCCATATATTCTCCCTCCAGCTATGGGTTAAATAGTTGGCCAGACTGGGCCCTTCAGCCTTCGGTAGGTAACCAGTCTAGGAGAGGGATAACTCTGAATTCAAAATTCAAAATTCCCTCCAGCTATGGGTTAAATAATAGGGCAGACTGGGTCCTTCAGCCTTGGGTAGGTAACCAGTCTAGGAGAGGAATAACTCTGAATTCAAAATTCCTGAGGTCGGTCGTTGATTGGGTTTGTGGCAACCTTTGATGCACCAATTCTTTCCTATCGACTGTGCCAAAAAGTGTGGATGGCCCAACACAAGCCTTCACCACTATAAACAAATCACTGTGTGGATGTTCATTGTGTGTGTGAACCCTCATACGTCGAAAATCGACGGGAGAGTTATCTCCCCCTAACGATTCAAACCGGATACTCTCCGAAAAAAGGAGGAGGAGAAAAATACAGCCAGACAGAAAAGAAGCGAGCACGGTACGTAACACACACGTATCCTACATCAAGCCGAACTGAATCCAAAACCATCCCACTGTATTCCCTGTCAGTGAGAATAAATAAAACAAATATTGTTATCGTTAACATATTCACTGTTTTTATTATCTATTCTGTATATCCTACATTTCGGGATACAACAGTATAAATATGTATATATATTGTGTTATATTGCTAGATATTATGCTATATTATTCGTTGTTATGTATATCTTATTATAATGGAGATTGTGTGTTTGTCTGTCTGTAACCGAAACTATATTACTACTCAATTCACAGTTCCCTTAGTTATTTACATCACATTCTCCATGATTTTATTTTCATTTAAACCTCAATTATTAATAAAATTGTTTTACATTATTAAGACTGTTGACCATATCTACATACTAATAATACGCAATTGTATTTATATATACAACACAATAGTGGTTTACAGTGTGAATGGGAAGGCTAATTTGCATGTGGATCTTAAAAAATTGATTTTAATAAATATATGCTAAGTATTATTGATTTCTAATTGTTTGGTTTTATCTTATTGAATATGAGCAAAAATCTCTGGGATAAATCTTAAAAGAAATTCATTATGAAGAAGAAATAACTGTAATATTATCCTTTACTTCCTATTTTAAGTAAAGAGTTAAATTAGGAAAATTTACCAATGAAAGACGGGAGTAATGGAAAATGATGAAAGAGTTAGTTTCAAAGCTGTTCTATTTTTCGTTAATACCCCCTCTGTTCCAAATCTTTTTATCTGCATTCTTATTTAGTTTTATTAGCCTTTCTAATTTAACATGATATTTTATTATATTAAAACTTAAAAACTTGCACCCGGAGGGTGCATAAATTAGCTAGTATATATAAAGGGAAATTTGCGTGTATGTATGTCCGAAGGAAACTGAAAATAAAACAATTGACAACAAAGTATATATATATATATATATGGTGACTGCCACTTCTTCACAGAATAAGGCCATTTCTACAAGTAGTTCGGATGTGAGCACGCGAGTGTCCCCTGATTCAAGTTTGTTTCTTTCCTGTCACACATGAACCCCTTTCTAGGTTTCCACTCGCATGCGACCGTATGTGATCGAGAAGGCCAACCCTCGACAGGCAGGCCCTGCCACATAGGTCAAACATGTGGTCAGTCCCAGATGTAGGAGATGTTTCCATGCCGTCTGTCATGTGCCGATAACACAGAAGCCACTATAGGGTGGGGTGCTCGAGCTGCCTTACCTCAATTCCATACAGCTACCATGAGGCTGCTTATACAAAAGAATGTATATATATATATATACATTCACTATCACCAGATCTTGCTTTTTGAGCAAAAATAATGAAGATTTTATTTTTATTAGTGAAGATACTTAAAAAAATAAAATTTAAATGATAATAGCATAGATTTATTTTTTGCATTTAATTTTTTTAGGTAGTAGACATTCATTTTTGTTTCCAGAGTGGCTGGATCAATGCAAGGTATTTTGTTTTTACGTGGGGCTTTTAATGGAGTATACTACAAGGATCCAACTCACGATTCAATAATAATAGACTTTGGTTTGGTTTGGTTTGGTTTGTGGCATATCAACTTCGGTGGGTCATTTAATGCCGACAAAGTTGTGAAATAAATTCATTCTTAATGCATAATACAATTTTGTTTATAAACTCATGTTTTTCTATTTAACCCATAGATTGGACAATAATAGATTTGATTTCTTTTACCTCCCCCACTACCCAGGCAACGCCAGGTAGCCACTTCTAGCATTATATATGACATATGTTGTATATTTTATAAATATTATGAAGAGTTGGCATTAAATAACTCCCATGATTTATATGCCATTAACCAAACCAAATAAACCAAACCAAACACTATTCACAATTGGATCTGCGAGACTAGCTTCCTAACCATTACACCATGATGGACTTATCAGATAGTGCTGTTAGCACGGATTTCCCATGACTCTCCCTACACTGACAAGACATAAAATTTTCGCTTTAAAAGGATTCTTTATTCTTAGCCAGTTCTTTGATAATGTTTTTATTTTTTATGATCGAGCATGAAACTAAAGGTTTTTGTTTATTCTAAGTCGTAATAAAATTCAAGCTGAATAGCAAAATACAAAAAACACAAACAAAAAAAACAAAACAAAAAAAACAAAAAACAACAACAACAAAAAAAAATGAAAAAGAAAGAAAAGAAAAGAAACGAATAAATAAGTAAATAAATAAAAATAAAAATAAAATAAAATAGATAGATAAATAAATAAATACCGCTACTGAAAATTTGAGAGGTAACCTAAACAGAACCCAACCCAAACATTTAAAAAATCAAACGATCTTAAATAAATAAGACACAAAGTGCAGAATTGCGGAACTGTTTTATTTTATGGCATCAAACAGTCACGCGAGACTCCATGAATCTCATCACAGGGCAGGACAAGCTTTTATGGAAGTACCGTAGTTTCCCATGCTGCAGGTCTCCCCTCTTCCTATTGGAGGCGCGTTGTCTAATGGTTAGAATCGTAAGACAATGGACTCGTCGACACGAGTTCAAATCCTGGATGAGGTCACAGTTCACATAGCGCTAATACCCTTGGGAAAATTATGCATCCAACTACTCTCCCTCCAGCTATGGGTAATTAGTTGGGCAGACTGGGATCTTTAACCTTGGTTATACAACCAGTCTAGGAGAAGCTACAGTTCACATAGCGCTAATACCCTTGGTAAAGCTATGCATCCAACTACTCTCCCTCCAGCTATAGGTAATTAGTTGGGCAGACTGGGCTCCTTAACCTTGGTTATACAACCAGTCTAGGAGAAGCTACAGTTCACATAGCGCTAATACCCTTGGTAAAGCTATGCATCCAACTACTCTCCTCCAGCTATGGGTAATTAGTTGGGCAGGACTGGGCTCTTTAACCTTGGTTAGAACAACCAGTCTAGAAGAACTACAATCACATAGCGCTAATACCCTTGGTAAAGCTATGCATCCAACTACTCTCCCTCCAGCTATGGGTAATTAGTTGGGCAGACTGGGATCTTTAACCTTGGTTAGACAACCAGTCTAGAAGAAGCTACAGTTCACATAGCGCTAATACCCTTGATAAAGCTATGCATCCAACTACTCTCCCTCCAGCTATGGGTAATTAGTTGGGCAGACTGGGCTCTTTAACCTTGGTTAGACAACCAGTCTAGGAGAAGCTACATTCACATAGCGCTAGTACCTTGTAAAGCTATGCATCCAACTACTCTCCTCCAGCTATGGGTAATTAGTTGGGCAGACTGGACTCTTTAAACCTTGGTTAGGCGACCAGTCTAGGAGAAGCTACAATTCACATAGCGCTAATACCCTTGGTAAAGCTATGTAATCCAACTACTCTCCCTCCAGCTATGGGTAATTAGTTAGGCAGACTGGGCTCTTTAACCTTGGTTAGACAACCAGTCTAGGAGAGCGCTAATCCCTTGATAAAGCTATTCGTCCAACTACAGCTATGGGTAATTATTGGGCAGACTGGCTCTTTAACCTTGGTTAGACAACCAGTCTAGGAGAAGCTACAATTCACATAGCGCTAATACCCTTGGTAAAGCTATGCATCCAACTACTCTCCCTCCAGCTATGGGTAATTAGTTGGGCAGACTGGGCTCTTTAACCTTGGTTAGGCGACCAGTATAGGAGAAGGAAAACTCTGAATTCAAACCTGTTAAACTCTGCATGGGCTGGTCACAATTAGAATAGGCTCAGTCCTAATTAGTGATCTATTTCATAACTACAATATTTGACGGCATATAGGACGCACTTTTTTCCAAAATTTTGGCTAAAAAAATTGCCCCGCGCCTTATACATCGTAGGTAAAGTTTGAGACCTCCCTTAGGCCTAGGCTAATCTTCTCTATGAGGCTCACTAACCCAACTTACGCTCAGTATTTTTACATACCCTAAATTATGCTTATTGCTTGCCTGTACTGCCAAATTGCTTTTATACAGCTATGTTTCTGCTTGTGTAATGTACAGCTAGACTGTTTTCAATAATATATGCTCAAATACACTAAAAACCTTTTTTTCTCCTGAATACATTTAAGCATCAACATCCGGTGTCAAACGGATACATATAAACACAGAACAAATAAGTACAAACGGTTAACAAAACAAAACTTACACTAAATAAAGGAGGGTCAATTCGGTATAACCAACGCAGCAATGTTAGTCGGAATATTATTCGGCTAATTAATCCACTTTAATCGTTGGCTATTTCATGGTTTTGAGCCAGTCCATCTGGTAGAGTGCCGAAGGGGTGTTACCTACTCTACAACAATGGCTATGAACCAGTCCATCTGATAGAGTGTCGAAGGGGTGTTAGCTACTCTACAGCAATGGCTATGAGCCAGTCCATCTGATAGAGTGTCGAAGGGGTGTTAGCTACTCTACAACAATGGCTATGAACCAGTCCATCTGATAGAGTACTGGAGGGGTGTTAGCTACTCTACAACACGGGGTGCCATAATTCTGGCATTGTGCCAAAATCTAAGTGTAGTGAATGACAGCTAACGAAAATAACCGGACGATAAAAGCCCCTCCCCCTCCCGCCCGGACAATTGACCCGGTTCTCTTGGGTCATTGTCCTCAGTTTATTGATTTACAACACTGGACGACAAATTTGAAAAGTTTTATCCGCTGTCTTCGTATCAGCGCATAAAAATTGAACTGAATTGAATAAGACACCCCGGTGCATTAAAAGTTTTTATTGCACACACACAGGAGTCTCTGTTTTGGCTTGACAATAGGGCGTAACGGATTTTTGCTGTCTGGTCGAGCACATACGAGGCGTGCTCTAAAATTAAAATCTCGCGTCTATTTCCAGGAAAACTACAACAAACACAGAGCGGAATATCACCGGTGGATCGTCATTTTTTTGTAGGTATCCTTTGATGAGAAAAGTCTAAGAGAAGGTGCTATGTTATAAAACAAGTAGTTTGTATAGTCACCAGTTATCTTTCTATGTTTGTCACTGTGCTGTGGTTATGTAGACTCAGACAGTGGCATAGGTGTTATATAAGTCTATGGGTGGCTCTATAGTATTGTTGTATACCCCATTGCACGATATATAATTGAGAGAGTACTCGGTTGAGAGAGAGAGAGAGAGAGAGAGAGAGAGAGAGAGAGAGAGAGAGAGAGAGAGAGAGAGAGAGAGAGAGAGTATGGGTGCTATATTTATGAGTAAAGTGCTCAATATCATGGATAGAGCATTTATATCAAAGTTAAGGTAGCGTGGACACGGAGTCAATGGCGCCTGGTTACTGACAATTTCTTGCCTATGCGATCTTCAGACCAAGCTCTGTCGGCGGGGGCTTAGAATATCCTGATAATTTCCCAGTCTGAATAAGATAGTAAACTGCACCTAGCAGGCTTCAGTTCTGGAGCTTCAGTGAATGTGGAGTTTCCCATCATTGACATTACTCTCAGGTTCACCCTGTCTCAAAATGCCAGAATGGACCTATATATGGAACCTAACAGGGTTCCATATATATATTTACCAACCCCTGCGCACGAGCAGGATGCAACACAAGGTAAATTTCTTAAGTGGAGTTTAATAGGTGTGAATTCTATTTTATATTGAGCACTTTACCAATAATACTGCCTTTGGCACACCGTTCCAGTAAAATCTGAAAAAGTGACAACCTCCACACACACACACACACACACACACACTATATTAATATATTATATATATATATATATATATATATATGTATATATATATATATATATATATAGAGAGAGAGAGATAGATAGATAGATAGATAGATATGTAATAAAACAAGTAGTTTGTATAGTCAAAAGTTATCTTCCTATGCTTGTCACTGTGCTGTGGTTATGTAGACTCAGACAGTGGCATAGGTGTCTATGGGTGCCGTTATAGTATTGTTGCATACCCCATTGCGCTAGCTATACATAATTGAGAGAGTACTAACCATTAGTATTCTTCTAAATCAGTTAATATGTGATCACCATTCTGAAGCCAAAATTTGTGGTCAAAATGTATAGCCAACATCGGGTATATAAACGAGAGAGGAAACTTGGGAGAGAGAGAGAGAGAGAGAGAGAGAGAGAGAGAGAGAGAGAGAGAGAGAGAGAGAGAGAGTTGTATTGTGGGACCATATGACCTTTAGGCACCCCTTTTTGATCTCGATTAAGAAAGGACATGTTTTTCATTTACACCGTCAATATCCGGTTGTTTTAACAGACGATTTTTAGATTTAAATTTTTTTTTATAAAACTAACCCCTAACCCCTAACAAACAACCGGATATTGACGGTGTAAATGAAAAACATGCCTTTCTTAATCGAGATCAAAAGGGGTGCCTAAAGGTAATGTGACGGAGAACGAGTACTATCGTACTCATTTAGAAAAAGAAAAAGAGCATATATATATATATATATATATATATATATATATATATATATATATATATATATCAAACTTCAAAAATATTTTAAACAGACTGAATGACGGATTACCACTCGCTCTTCTCATTATTCTGTGATAAATAATTTCTTATCTTATGCCCTGAAGATGATCTAATTAATAGATCGAAACACTGCAGCGTCGGCCAATAAACTCACCACTTAACCCATTTAACCTGTGTTTTTTCATATATATATATATATATATATATATATAACAATATATATCTTTGAAAGGAAGGAAAAACTCAACACCGTTATTCCATAATAAATTTATTTCGACCAAAATTGGGCCTTTATAAATCTAAGTTGATTTAACAAAGCTCTCCAAAATCCAGTCTCATCAGATGGATAATGGAATAACGGTGTTGAGTTTTTCCTTCCTTTCAAAGATATATATTGTTTTGTATATAATCTAAAAAGTTTATTATACATTGAGCTCTTTTTAGTGATTTAAAGATTCACTGTATTTATACATACTGGATCATACAATATTAATACAGTGTGTCTTAGAAATCACATATAGAATCATCCCTTACTACCAAGTTTTGGATACCTCACATCTCTCTCTTCTCTCTATATTATATATATATATATATAGTGGTACCTTGACTTAGGAATGTCCCAACTTATATGTGTGTGTGTGTATGAGTAAGAGAGAGAGAGAGAGAGAGAGAGAGAGAGAGAGAGAGAGAGAGAGGGGCGAAGAGAGACTGTCGCTTTTTTGTCTGATGGTCGTCGTCATCCCTTTAAAGGATGATGGCTCAACAGGCCGGTTTCTATCCTGCGGACTCGTCCACATTTGAATGATTAGTGAGTTCGATTCTTTCTGGACGCCTTGTGCCACATCTAAGCTAAGCTTAGTAAATAACTATATGGCATTTGAACAATCTATTTTAGAGGTGCAATCTGAGGCCCTTCTTTCTGGAGCCGTTTCGTGTGGCAAGTCAAGCCAGAAGATTGCCGCTTATTAAGCAAGCATTCTTTTCAGGTCCAGTGGGTTGGATGTTGTTGCATGTAGTTGTTTGACCTTTGACCTTTTTTGGTTCGTTTGTGATTAGCGAAGCAGGGCTTTTGATGAGAACATGCCATTACAAATGTTAGGGGTCGCGTTGTGGATCAATGGGTAACACCTCATCACCCTTCTTTCGAAATGCTCCACGCGTTGTTGTTCAAATGTTGCGTCTCTTTTGCCACAATAAAAATGCATTAGAAATGAATTTTACTATAAAAATGCATTGGAATTATTTTTACTTTTACTATAAAAATGCATTGGACAATAATTTTTTTTACTATAAAAATGCATTGGGAATGATTTTTACTATAAAAATGCTTTGAGAATGATTTTTACAATAAAAATGCATTGGAAATTATTTTTACAATAAAATGCATTGGAAATTATTTTTACTATGAAAATGCATTGGAAATGATTTTTACTATTAAAAATGCATTGGAAATGATTTTTACTATGAAATTGTATTGGAATGATTTTTACAATAAAAATGCATTGGTAATGATTTTATATAAAAATGCATTGGAAATTATTTTTACTATAAAATTGCATTGGAAATGATTTTTACTATATAAATGCATTGGAAATGATTTTTACTAAAGAAATGCATTGGAAATGATTTTTACTATAAAAATGCATTGGAAATGATTTTTACTATAAAAATGCATTGGTAATGATTTTTACTATAAAAATACATTGGAAATGATTTTTACTATAAAAATGCATTGGTAATGATTTTTACTATAAAAATGCATTGGAAATGATTTTTACTATAAACATGCATTGGAAATGATTTTTACTATAAAATTGCATTGGAAATGATTTTTACTATAAAAATGCATTGGAAATGATTTTTACTATAACATTTCATTGGGAATAATTTTTACAATAAAAATCCATTGGAAATGATTTTTACTATAGAATTGCATTGGAAATGATTTTTACTATAAAAATGCATTGGAAATGATTTTTACTATAAAAATGCATTGGAAATGATTTTTACTATAAAAATGCATTGGAAATAAGACAAGATGTTTAACTTTTGAAAAATTAAAAAAAAACCCAAAAAACAAAGATCACGGCTGAAGTCTTTTAAAAACAAAAGAGGCATCTCAACTCTCGATGGCAAACTCCTAAACTCGGTAGAACAATTTAAGTACCTAGGCAGTAATATCTCATCTACAGAAAGCGAAGTTAATGCACGCATAGGAAAGGCATGGTCCGCTATAAATAAATTATCAGTCATATGGAAATCCGGACTCACAGACAAGTTGAAGAGACAATTCTGCCCAGCCGTTGTCGTGTCAGT
>CM042160.1:88268454-88273454 GCA_023376005.1 Doryteuthis pealeii
CCCCTTATCGGAACCGCTAAATTATTTATTTATTTATTTATTTTTCCTTCAATGGATTATTATCGATTACACACCAATCTATCAGATTTAAAAAAAAAATTCTTGAAAGTTCTTTATTTTTTGAGTTTTCATGGGTGCTCATTTCCCCGTATAAGTTTATAGTAAATCGACCTCCCATATCGGAACCGCTCGAAAGGAAACTGGCGCAAAGGTGTCAAAGTTAGGGTGGCCCAGAAAAAACAGAACCCAAATTAATTTTTTTATTTCCCATTCCCAATTAAACTTAATTAAAAACCCCAACCCCAACCCAACCCCTAACCCTAACTCTCACATTTGTGGGTTCTGTTTTTCTGTGTCATCTTAATTTTGACACCTTAGTGCAAATTCAGCCCAACTGTTAAGATAGAGGCGGTTCGATATGGGGGGATCGATTTACTATAAACTTATACGGGGAAATGAGCACCCCTGAAAACTCGAAAAAATAAAGAACTTTTTAGATTTTTTCTTGCAATCGATAATAATCCGTTGAAAAAAAAATTTAAAAACGAAAATTTTTAGATGGGGGGCGGGGGGGGGGGGGCTGAGAAGTTCAGGTCCGCCCAGAAATCTAATAAAAAATCGTACCTTCTCCGAGGGTATTAGTTCAAAAGTGAACGTAATGATTGGACTTCGAATTCGCTTACTATCATGTCGTTATCCAGCACGTAAGGAACTGCTCTATGGAGATTCCTCTCTTGAAGAATACAACAAGTTAATGTTTATAATAATACAAAGCTAGGCACGACTGGACTGGAAAGGCGATGCACTGAGAATTGTTCTTGAAAATAAACTAGGATCACCAACTGGATTGTGTGAACAACAACAGAACAACTGCACCCTTACAAAAATGACCCGGACTTTAACAAAAACAAAAAGTAAACATGAACGTACTAGGAACAGAAATTCTTGACCTCAAGGCTATCAATAACCCTAGACGGGTTGATATGCCGTTAAAATCAACCAATCAATCAATCATCATAACCGCAAGGCATAAAATAACCCCTAGACGGGTTGATATGCCCGTTAAAATCAACCAATCAATCAATCAATCATAACCGCAAGGCATAAATAACCCTAGACGGGTTGATATGCCGTTAAAATCAACCAATCAATCAATCATAACCTCTAGGCATAAAATACCTAGGGGTTGATATGCCGTTAAAATCAACCAATTAATCAATCATAACCTCTAGGCATAAAAAAACCCTAGACGGTTGATATGCCGTTAAAATCAACCAATAATCAATCATAACCTCTAGGCATAAAATAACCCTAGACGGGTTGATATGCCGTTAAAATCAACCAATCAATCAATCATAACCTCTAGGCATAAAATAACCCTAGACGGGTTGATATGCCGTTAAAATCAACCAATCAATCAATCATAACCTCTAGCATAAAATAACCCTAGACGGGTTGATATGCCGTTAAAATCAACCAATCAATCAATCATAACCTCTAGGCATAAAATAAAACCTAGACGGGTTGATATGCCGTTAAAATCAACCAATCAATCAATCATAACCTCTAGGCATAAAATAACCCTAGACGGGTTGATATGCCGTTAAAATCAACCAATTAATCAATCATAACCTCTAGGCATAAAATTAACCTAGACGGGTTGACGTGTCGTTAAAATCAATTCAACAATGAATCATCTTGCACAAGCCTTCATCTCTATAAACAAATCATCATTATTAGCTGTCTTGTGGTTCACATCTTTTATTGAATTGTTGGACACTCATACGTGGTGATAGTGGTGTTGGGTGTGTCCCCGAGTCGTAGTGCATAACGGGCTGAACTGTGAAATCTTGGAAAGTTTTAATTTCAGTCGTGCCATTACGTTCACGTTCGGACTAATATCTTTGAGAAAGGTATATATATTTACCAACCCCTCCGCACGAGCAGGATGTGACACAAGGTCAATTTCTTTAGCGGAGTTCAATAGGTTTGAATTCAGAGTTTTCCTTCTCCTAGATCGGTTGCCTAACCAAAGTTAAAGAGCCCAGTCTGCCCTGCTATTTATCCATAGCTGGAGGGAGAATTGGATTCATACCTTTCCCAAGGGTATTAGCGCTAAGTGAAATGCTATTACCAAGTCCAGGATTTGAACTCGGGGCGACGAGTCCATTTCCCATGGCTTTAGCCCTTACACCACGCGCTTGAGAAGGTATAAGCCCGCTCATCCGCCAGCTATGTGTTAAATAGTATCACTACGGTCCTTCTACAAGGATGACCATGGCATTAAATAACCCATGAAAATTGATATGCCATAAAAACAGAAACAAAAGAAAGAAAGATTGATTACAGTACCTGCCTTTGCAAAAATATCCAAAAGCAATCAAATGCCGTTCGTGACGAGAGAGCTGCTACAATATTTCCGCACTTAGCGTAACGATTATCGTCGTAGGAAATGGAATCAGAGACCCGCGTTCAAATCCTGGACGGAGCTGTTTGTGTCTTACTTCGAGCAAATGTCATTGAGACTATCATGGATCCATATGTTCTCATTCTAGCAATAGGTAAATAGTAGGGCAGATTTGATTCTTTTGCCTTGTTAAGGCAACTAGTCTAGGAGAAGGAAAATTCTGAATTTGTTGTATACCATACCTACAAGCATTAATGAGTATGTCCCAATCCTCATACATATGGGAGTATTATGCTGACTGAGTACTCTTATACCACTCGCAGTGGTTTACCTTCTTCACGCCGCTGGCGAGTATTGTATTTGTTAATGTTATAAAGATTCCATTTAATTTCCAACCTCCTTTTGGTTATTCCTCATTTAGTAACCTTTGTTGGGTTGCGACATTTTGGAGTCTTATACCATTCGCAGTGGTTTACCTTCTTCACGCCGCTGGCGAGTATTGTATTTTGCTAATGTTATAAAGGTTCTATTTCATTTCCAACCTCCTTTTGGTTATTCCTCATTTAGTAACCTTTGTTAGGTTACAATAAATTCTATATTAAATGATTTCCAATGCATTCCTATGATAAACAATTTCCATTTAATTTCCAATCTTTTTTTGCTTATTCCTCATTTAGTAATCTTTGTTAGATTACTACAGAATTCCAACCAGTTGTACTCCGTTTAAATATTGCCTTTCTGTCGCATCCCGTTCGTTACGGAGGACCCGGGTAAATACGTACTGCTACTATTTCCGACTCTTTAGCAATTGTGGGGGTCCCTACATTAAATCGACCATGTGTCACATTCCAACTGTTAAGGGGTTGGATAAACACTTATTTTTCTCTTTTTCTTTACGCGTATTCATAAACCATCTTGACAAATGTGTGTCCTCCTCTTTCAATTCAACCACACGTTATTTGTATTTCTTATCGTAGTCTCTCGCTGTAAAGATACGACCTATTTATTATTTTTAGAACACATTGTCCTCTACTTTTGATAAAATCGCCTCAATTAGCGGAAAAATAATTGAGTCCTTATTTATTGATCACTTGAACAAAAAAAAAAAAAAAAGAGAAAAAAACCTGTTGGAATATAGTTATTTACTAAGCGTAGCTTAGATGCGGCACAAGGCCAGTAGTATGGGGTGCCCAGTGAGAATAGAACTCACTAACAATGGTCTGCAAATACTAACTTGCTAACCATTACACCACGTGAGGTACCCATATTGTTGCTATATAATTATTTACTAAGCTCAGCTTAGATGCGGCATAAGGCCAGTAGTATGGGGCGCCCAGTGAGAATCGAACTCACTAACAATGGTCTAACCATTACACCACGTGAGGTACCCATATTTTTGGTATATAGTTATTTACTAAGCTCAGCTTAGATGCGGCACAAGGCCAGTAGTATGGAGCGCCCAGTGAGAATCGAACTCACTAACAACGGTCTGCAAATACTAACTTGCTAACCATTACACCACGTGAGGTACCCATATTTTTGGTATATAGTTATTTACTAAGCTTAGCTTAGATGCGGCACAAGGCCAGTAGTATGGAGCGCCCAGTGAGAATCGAACTCACTAATAACGGTCTGCAAATACTAGCTTGCTAACCATTACACTACGCGAGGTACCCATATTTTTGGTATATAGTTATTTACTAAGCTTAGCTTAGATGCGGCACAAGGCCAGAAGTATGGGGCACCCAGTGAGAATCGAACTCACTAACAATGGTCTGCAAATCCAACGTGCTAACCATTACACTACGCGAGGTACCCATATTTTTGGTATATAAGGCGTGCTCCAGTTACCCACATGGATTTATAGACTTGCTGGGGTCACGTGAGTTGTTCCTGCAGCCAATCACTAACCATACTGCGTGGCTGATACACTATTTAACCCTCCTCCACTGGTCATAATTACAATTACGCGGACATAATTACAATTACGAGGACGGACATAGGATTACCAGATCTTTACCAGAGGAACCAAAGGATTCATTATCGAAGAACTCTTTACCAAGTAACCAATTCCACTGGACAAGCGCTCTGGCTTGAAGGCCAAAGGATGGCCCATAAAAACTTAACCCCCCAATCCCCCCCTAATCACCCCCCCAAAAAAAACCCAGAAAAAATACAAAAGAACCAAACCATGAGCGAATACTGACATCTCACCTCGTGTTGGTAAAGTAGGTATTTGAATATTTACCACGTACCCCACATTTTCGGGTTAGGCACAAGGCCCTATTAACGTGGGACCACCCACGAACCGAAGCTCATGGGAGGTGGGCGCAAAAATTTGTTGATCCCGTCGGCATTCTCCCTCGAGGGGGCGCCCCAGGCACCGGGCAATAAACCCAGCCCTGCTCTTTAAATCGAGGGGGAAGGTGTTGCCTGGAGGGATGGCCCCCTGAGATCGACGATATTAACTTATGCGGTCCAGGGCCGAAGCCATCGGACCCTCCGGTCGAAACCAGTTATTTACCTTACCTGTTTGCCACGGTTCGATCCGTTTACACAAGGTCGAATGTTTTCGGTATCCAGTGAGGATCGA
>CM042160.1:88280954-88298454 GCA_023376005.1 Doryteuthis pealeii
GGAAGGAAAAGAAGCCGAAGGAATTATTTGCAAGTTACTCTTTCAGTCAAGTTGAATATGCCGTGCAAAATTCTATTTTACGGTTATTTTGTTTATAGACAGTATGGCCTGATTTTGTCTGTTCAGTGAACAATATTGAGAGAGAGAATTCAAATCTGGAATTAGAATTATTCAATCAATCATAAATTCTACTTTCTTGTTTATCGTAATAAATAAAAAGGAATTTTTCAGAGTTTATTTGTTTTCATGTGTCCCGACTTCAAAACTACAAAGGCGACATCTAGTAGACATTTACGTAATCTCCTCCTCCCCGCCACCCATTTCCCATCCCACTTCTGCGCGCAGGATTTGCCCAAGGTCTGCAGGATATGGATATGTAAAGGGTATTAACGACTCTGATAGGTACATCATACTTCCCAATAATCCTATCACTGATAAAAATAAATAGAAACCCCAAAAAGATAGGTATTAAAACAGTTATTCACTCCACTAAAACAATCAAAAACATCTTACAGAATAAAAATAATCAAAAACATGCATATTCCGAAGCTTGAGTCTACACAATAGATTGCTTAAATTGTAACAAAAAGTATGTGGGAGAGACTTCTAGATCCTTATCTAAACGATTATCTGAACATAGATATAATATTTAACGAGGTTTTCTAAACAACGCCCTAGCTAAACATATTTTAGACAATAACCATACCTTTGATTTTAAAGGTGCCAAAATATTAACTCACATACACAATAGAACACTACGTAGAATTCTGGAATCTTGCGTTATTCTCACACATCCAACCATCCCCCAAAGACAAGGCATTTTTAATATATCCCCTTATTTAGCGACACTTGTAGTCAGAAATCATAAAGTACCCTTCACATAACCATTTCCGTCATATACTTCCCAACAGGATATGGAAAGTAAAAAGCCTTACCTGCTACGCTGACCTAAAACGTATTGTTCCATCTTCCAGATTTGCTCCCCAACCAATGCTAGAGAGCTCAACCTACCTTTCGATCTACCCATAGCTTTTTGCATTTCACATAGCGGTGATTAATTTTGGGAAAGGTATATATCCAACTATTCTCCCTACCCCTCAGCTATATATTAAATAGTACCACTATTGTTTTTCTACAAGGATGAACTTTGGCATTAAATAACCCATGAAAGTTAATATGCCAGTAAACAAAGAAAACAAACCAAAAATTTCTAAGATACTGTTCATCTACAAGGATGGCTTTGGCATTAAGTAACCCACAAAAGTTGATATGCCATAAAAAACAAAAACAAAAGAAAGATTACTTACAATACCTGCTGTTACAAAAAAAAAAAAAAACAAAAACAACCCCCGCCAAAAAAAAAATCAATTATTAACTTTCATGGGTTATTTAATGCCAAAGTCCATCCTTGTAGAAAAACAGTAGTGGTACTATTTAATATATAGCTGAGGGGTAGGGAGAATAGTTGGATATATACCTTTCCCAAAATAATCACCGATGATTGATTTTTTTTTTTTGGGGGGGGCGGGGTTGTTTTTTGTTTTTTTTGTAACAGCAGGTATTGTAAGTAATCTTTCTTTTGTTTTTGTTTTTTATGGCATATCAACTTTTGTGGGTTACTTAATGCCAAAGCAAGAAAGAAAACAAACCAAACATTTCCAAGATACTGTTCATCTACAAGGATGGCTTTGGCATTAAATAACCCACAAAAGATTACTTACAATACCTGTTGTTACAACCCCCCCCAACCCCCCCCTAAAAAAAAAATCAATCATCTTCACGCGATGAGAGAGCAGCTACAATATTTTCGCGCCTAGCGTAACTGTTGGAATTCTTCTGATATATAATTATTTACTAAGCTTAGCTCAGATATGGCACAAGGCCAGAAATATGGGGCACCCAGTGAGAATCGAACTCACTAACAATGGCCTGCAAATCTAGCATGCTAACCATTACACCACGCAGGTGCCATTCTTCACTAAGCTTTCATTGAGAATCGAACTCAACAATGGAAGCACTAAGCCTAGTATGGGGTGAGAATCGAACCGCTGGGGAGGTGCCCATTCTTCTGATATATAGTTATTTACTAAGCTTCGCTTAGATGTGGCACATGGCCAGAAGCATGGGGCGCCCAATGAGAATCGAACTCACTAACAATGGTCTGCGAGGCGAGATTGCTAACCATTACACCACGTGAGGTGCCCATTCTTCTGATATATAGTTATTTACTAAGCTTAGCTTAGATATGGCACAAGGCCAGATTATGGGGCTCCCAATGAGAATCGAACTCACTAACCATGGTTTGCGAAGCGAGCTTGCTAACCATTACACCACGTGAGGTGCCCATTCTTCTGATATATAGTTATTTACTAAGCTTAGCTTAGATGTGGCACATGGCCAGAAGCATGGGGCGCCCAATGAGAATCGAACTCACTAACAATGGTCTGCGAGGCGAGATTGCTAACCATTCAACCACGTGAGGAGCCCATTCTTCTGATATATAAGGCGTGTGCCAGACGGTCACTTCTAAATATAGACTCGTTGGGACTACCACGTGACCACCGAAGATTCCTATTATCCAATCACTGGCAGTGCTGCTGCTGCTGTTGGTGTATTTATAGAGATTCTAATCTTAACTAATTCACACTCGGACCATCTAGGACGTCGGACCTAAAGGACACTATCCACAAGGACTTATTGGTTTACTCACTTGTTTACTTTAAGTTCTTCTTAAAACTGGAACCAAGGATGGCGGCCAGTTACTCAACAGTCATCGTCGTAGTAAACGGAACCAGAGACCCGAGTTCAAATCCTAGACGGAGCTGTTTACATCTCACTTCGTTTCTAAAATCATTGAGAATGTTCTGAATTCATCGTTTTTCCCTCCAGCAAAAATGGAGCTCTCAAAGTAGTTTTGACAAATAAGAAAAGAGCTCCTTTGGTTTGAGTTTTCCTTCTCCTGGATCGGTTACCATACACAGGCCAGAAAGCCCAGTCTGTCTCATTTACTTATAGCTGGAGCGAGAATAGATGGATTCGTACCCAAGTGTATTAGCGCTATATGAAATATAAATAACCACTTCCAGGGCCTGATTTCGTCTTGCCGTGCCCACGACGGTAACCATTACACCACGCGCCTCCATTACAATGAACACGATTCCCTAACCTTTAGACATAATATAACCATAGATAAAAAGATTGGGGTTCGCCATAAGATCAATACGGTCGGGACAATCATATAGGCGCTAGGGTTGACGTGAGCAACCGATTGAGGGGTTCTGTGATTATCCGAGTAAAAGTCGAAAGTGTAGTGTTTTCTGCAAAACTAACCCAACAAGGGTTGTCAAGCCGTAAAATCCAACCCAACCAAACAAACAAATAATTTACCCCTCTACAGAGATGCAGTCAGCTTATTGTGTTGTATACCCTTTTCATTACTTACTTCTATTCTTCTTCTGACGCCTTTTCTATCTTACGTCTTCTTCTAACATCTCTTCTAGCGTCTTGGTGGCCGGTCGCACTTAACTCATTTCTTCTTCTAGATCAATCTTGTTACCAAGACATTCACCAACCACAAAACCGTGTTATTTTCTTAAACTTTTATTTCCTTAACTAAACATTTCATGTAACTAAACATCTGACTAACATAGCGCGCGTATGCAGTGAGTTCCAGTTAAGGCAGGACATCTTATCTGCCTGACGTCCAAACTGAAAACTGAAGACCCAATCAGGTCCCACGTGACTTCACGTATTTCGCGGGCTCCTGTAATATTCCATGGAAAGTCCCGCCCGTGATATGAAAAGGGTCATCTCTTTAGAAATACAGGGGATTGACAATAATCTTATGCAACCGCATAGATTATGTAACAATTATATAACCCCAGCTGACAGGACTTAAAACGATCAGTTTAAAAAAAAAAAAAAAAAAGAACAAAGACAAAACGGACAGACCGAATGTAATAAAAACAAGAGGCAAATATAAGTTTTGGAAAATGTTAAAAAAAAAAAAAAAAAAAAAAAAAAGAAGTTCAGATTAATGACACAGAAAAATTGGTTATTGAAGCAAATACAATGAAATATTTTCTTTGATGTTATTAGATTTTTATTCTTATTTTGTTTATCAGTTTATCATCGAATGACGCCTACTTATTGAAAACGAGTTTTGCTGCTCAAAGCGATGAAGTTAAAAGACTTGAATGTTACAAAGTTGATCCTCAATTCGGCTGACATAATATTGAACATGTTTGTCTACTGCAGTTCTATCAGGGATTTACATCAATAGGCAAAGTAGCTTTCCCATTTACACTGTAAACCGCTATTTTGTTGTATTTCTAGGGCCGGGTAGCATAGTCGGTAGAGCACTCGGCTAGAAACCACAGGGTTCCAAGTTCGATACTGTCCCTCGCCAACTCAGCGTATGTGTTCATGTAGTTTATTCTTAGAGTAGTATTTTTGTACACCGTTCTATTGAATACGAATATTTTTTAAACAGATCTCGCCGGTACATATACTAACATTGGAACGATACAGAGATGATTAACATGGCCTCTGTGCGAGGATGACACGCAAATTCGCGAAGCGTTCCATATTTTTAAGGGCCGGTTTAGTTCAGTCGGTAGAGCGTTCGACTAGAAACCACAAGGTTCCAAGTTCGATACCGACCCTCGCCAACTCAGCATATGAGTAGCACAGGGATCCGTGTGGTGAAGTAATGAGATGGTGATTGGTGTGGCGCTCACCTCAGACGCAAAAACAATCTCCTTGCTCTAGCGCTAGTGAAAAGGGGATAGACTCCCTCACTGATTGGCTGATACCGATTTTAGGCCACCTCTACGACGACGACTTTTTTAGTATGTGGATATGGTCAACAGTATTAATAATGTAAAACAATTTTATTAATAATTGGGTTGTAAGTAAAAATGAAATCATGGAGAATTTGAAGTAAATAATTAAGGGAATTGTGACTTGGTAGTGATATAGTTTCGGTTACAGACAGACAAATACACAATCACTATTATAATAAGATAACACATTCAAAGAGGTTTCTTGGAATCCAGAAATGGATAAAAGTCTAACCATTAGTATTCTTCTAAATCAATTAATATGTGGCCACCATTCTGAAGCAAAATTTATGGTCAAAATGTTGTATAGCAACATCGGGTATATAATCGAGAGGAAACTTGGGTGATAGATAGAGAGAGAGAGAGAGAGAGAGAGAGAGAGAGAGAGAGAGAGAGAGAGAGAGAGAGAGAGAGAGAGACTTATTTGCTGCTTCATTTCTTTTCTGCTTTACAGCTTCTGCTAATTTCATGTCTGGTCGCCATCTTGTCTTCTAGCTGCTGTCCTCTAACTAAGGGATTCTTCAGGACTAACTCTAGTCATTTTAATTAATTAAATGAACTACAAGACTTTTATTTCTTGATCAAGATTTTATTAGGCTAGCCCATTCTTATTCGCCGCGCGGATGAAAATCAACCTCGCAGTAGCACGTCTACTCTGCTCCAATCTCAGGTTGAAACTTATTTTCTAAACTAACTAATCACGTAACGCGCAAGATCCACGTCTCTAGGGGTCAGAGAGTTATAACCGTCCTAGTAATTTTCCATTGGCTGATCTGAAAGCCAAGAATCCCTTTCAGGGTCTGTCAACAAATTTATGCTACCACATAAATTGTAACAAAAAGGATTACGCTCTAAACCAGAAGACTGGTTTTGGGAAAGAAGGGGAAACAACTCAACCTTATCTAAACATGAGAATATTAGTATTATCTGCGTTATTCGGACTATTGTCCCCATCTTCATTGTTATGGCTCCCGATTACGACAAGAAAGTTCCCGAGTCCAAAAAGAAGGTTCCCGAGTCCAAGAAGGTTCCGAATCGAGAAAAAGTCAATCTCTGTATGTACATTTCGAGATTGACTTTTTCTCGATTTGTTTACGCCTTACATTTGAACAGATATGCTCGCCTAATTCATTAATTATCAACTAATTAATTTTCAAATTAGGTACGACTTCAATTAAGCACATATTCTCCCAAAAATTGTCGGCTATCGCCAACTCAAACAGACTGTTTACTTTCATATATATATATATATATATATATATATATATTATATATATTATATATATAAAGAGTCAGGGACAGAGACACGATAATGACGAGGACAACAGCCCCAAAATCGAAATAAAACGTAGAACTTGTTTGGGACATATATTCTGTTATTTGTTGTTACATCTTATGTTTATTAAACATTCATACATGTATTGTTCATGTAAGTTAGCTGCCTATCTTTCCTTACCGAATATTCAGTGTTAGTGTATCCATAGATTCATTAATGCATTATAAGGACCTAGTATTGATTTCAATCAAATAGCCAACTGATTCTTATTTTCTGGATAGCCTGACGCTTCTCGGATTGTTGGACGTGCAAAACAATAAAGTCGTTATTTAAATTGGTTGCTTGTCTTTTCATACCGAATGTTCAGTGTAAGTATACCTATGAATCCACTATTGCATTCTGAGGATTTAGTGTTGTTTTCTTATAAAACTATTTGCGTTGTTTTCAAACCAATACCCCAATAAAAAAAAAAAGTTATAAAACTAACAACAACGTTACATTTAGTCACGACAAAATTCGTTGACCAGAAAGATACGAAGTAACAAGTTTCTTTAAACTAATCAAGCTTAGAAATTTTCCTTTCTGCATCTAAAAGTTGTCAGAAAAACTGTATTGAAGTAGGAAAAAACCCATAAATATAGATTTGTATAATATGAACTCAAAATATACAATGTTCCCCTTACTCCGTGTTTTTCTTGTTCCTTTAATTTTTTTTGCTTCACAAAACAGAGGTCATGTCAAAGTATAAACAGACAATGATCATTGTGCCATTGAAAAAATAAAAACATCTAAACCTATCTCTGTAGTATATTAAGAAAACTGAAAAAACACAAGTTGAGTGGTAAGTTATTAGCCGACGCTGCAGTGTTTCGATCTATTAATTGATTGAAAATAAAAACATCTAAATCTATCTCTGTAGTATATTAAGAAAATTGAAAAAACACAAGTTGAGTGGTAAGTTTATTAGCCGACGCTGCAGTGTTTCGATCTATTAATTGATTGAAAAATAAAAACATCTAAACCTATCTGTAGTATATTAAGAAACTGAAAAAAACACAAGTTGAGTGGTAAGTTTATTAGCCGACGCTGCAGTGTTTCGATCTATTAATTGATTGAAAAATAAAAACATCTAAACCTATCTCTGTAGTATATTAAGAAAACTGAAAAAAACACAAGTTGAGTGGTAAGTTTATTAGCCGACGCTGCAGTGTTTCGATCTATTAATTGATTGAAAATAAAAACATCTAAACCTATCTCTGTAGTATATTAAGAAAACTGAAAAAACACAAGTTGAGTGGTAGTTTATTAGCCGACGCTGCAGTGTTTCGATCTATTAATTGATTGAAAATAAAAACATCTAAACCTATCTCTGTAGTATATTAAGAAAACTGAAAAAACACAAGTTGAGTGGTAAGTTTATTACTGCAGTGTTTCGATCTATTAATTGATTGAAAAATAAAAACATCTAAACCTATCTCTGTAGTATATTAAGAAAACTGAAAAAACACAAGTTGAGTGGTAAGTTTATTAGCCGACGCTGCAGTGTTTCGATCTATTAATTGATTGAAAAATAAAAACATCTAAACCTATCTCTGTAGTATATTAAGAAAACTGAAAAAACACAAGTTGAGTGGTAAGTTTATTAGCCGACGCTGCAGTGTTTCGATCTATTTAATTGATTGAAAAATAAAAACATCTAAACCTATCTCTGTAGTATATTAAGAAAACTGAAAAAAAAAACAAGTTGAGTGGTAAGTTTATTAGCCGAGCTGCAGTGTTTCGATCTATTAATTGATTGAAAAATAAAAACATCTAAACCTATCTCTGTAGTATATTAAGAAAACTGAAAAAAACACAGTTGAGTGGTAAGTTTATTAGCCGACGCTGCAGTGTTTCGATCTATTAATTGATTGAAAAATAAAAACATCTAAACCTATCTCTGTAGTATATTAAGAAAACTGAAAAAACACAAGTTGAGTGGTAAGTTTATTAGCCGACGCTGCAGTGTTTCGATCTATTAATTGATTGAAAAATAAAAAACATCTAAACCTATCTCTGTAGTATATTAAGAAAATTGAAAAAAACACAAGTTGAGTGGTAAGTTTATTAGCCGACGCTGCAGTGTTTCGATCTATTAATTGATTGAAAAATAAAAACATCTAAACTATCTCTGTAGTATATTAAGAAAACTGAAAAAACACAAGTTGAGTGGTAAGTTTATTAGCCGACGCTGCAGTGTTTCGATCTATTAATTGATTGAAAAATAAAAACATCTAAACCTATCTCTGTAGTATTAAGAAATCTGAAAAAACACAAGTTGAGTGGTAAGTTTATTAGCCGACGCTGCAGTGTTTCGATCTATTAATTGATTGAAAAATAAAAACATCTAAACTATCTCTGTAGTATATTAAGAAACTGAAAAAACACAAGTTGAGTGGTAAGTTTATTAGCCGACGCTGCAGTGTTTCGATCTATTAATTGATTGAACCATGTGAAAACTATGATTTGAAATAAAAACATCTAAACCTATCTCTGTAGTATATTAAGAAAACTGAAAAAAACACAAGTGAGTGGTAAGTTTATTAGCGACGCTGCAGTGTTTCGATCTATTAATTGATTGAAAAATAAAAAAATCTAAACCTATTCTGTAGTATATTAAGAAAACTGAAAAAAACACAAGTTGATGGTAAGTTTATTAGCGACGCTGCAGTTTTCGATCTATTAACTGATTGAAAAATAAAAACATCTAAACCTATCTCTGTAGTATATTAAGAAAATTGAAAAAAAACACAAGTTGAGTGGTAGTTTATTAGCCGACGCTGCAGTGTTTCCGATCTATTATTATTGATTGAAAAAAAAAACAATCTAAAACTATCTCTGTAGTATATTAAGAAAACTTGAAAAAACACAAGTTGAGTGGTAAGTTTATTAGCCGACGCTGCAGTGTTTCGATCTATTAATTGATTGAAAATAAAAGCATCTAAACCTATCTCTAGTAGATATTTAAGAAACTGAAAAACACCAAGTTGAAGTGGTAAGTTTATAGCCGACGCTGCAGTGTTTGATCTAATTAATTGATTGAAAAAATAAAAACATCTTAAACCTATCTCTGTAGTATATTAAAGAAAATTGAAAAAAACACAAGTTGAGTGTAAGTTTATTAGCCGACGCTGCAGTGTTTCGATCTTTTAATTGATTAAATAAAAAATATCTAAACCTATCTCTGTAGACTCTGAAAAAAACAACACCAGCTACGATTGAAGCCGTATGCCGAAGCGGGTATCACTTGAAAAAAGAAAAACACAACAACTTTAGGTTTTTCCTGAAAACCAACCCCAACCCTCTAGTTAAAATTAAGTTTTATTTACAAAATTTGTGGTTCTGTTTTCTTGGTGTCACCCAAATTATTTATTTATTTTCCATTTAACTTACCAACTAACCCCAACCCCAACCCTAGCCCTAAACTCTAACTCTATTTTTTTACACCGCTTCGGCTACGGACTTTCAATCGTAGGCTGATGTTTTTTTTTTCCAGCATTCACTGGCTAAGCAGTTTTTGAGGCAGGATTCCAGGACGAGAACTCCCAAATATACCCAAATAATACTCAAAAAATATTTTTAGTTTTTATTTTCATTTTATTTTTCGATTTTCGGTACTTATTTACTACTAGAGCAGATTCTTAAAAAAAACGGTACTCTTCGTGGAGAACCGTCCCGCCTCCTGGTGCTCTGAAAAAAAACACTAGCTACGATTGAAGTCCGTAGACGAAGCGTGTCACTTGCAAAAACAAAAAAATCAAAAACAAAAAAACCCCAACCAACTTAGCATTTTCCCCCGAAAACCCAACCCAACCCTAAACTCTAACACCACCCCTGGTTAAAATTAACAGTTTTATTACAAAATGTCTGGGTTCGTTTTTTCTGGGTTAGAAAAAACAGAGCCCAAATTATTATTTTCCCATTAAACTAACCCTAAACAACCGACCCCAAATCTCAAACCCAAACCCTATACCCGATTTTAAAATTCAAGTAACACTGCTCGGCTACGGACTTCATCGTAGTGGTGTCTTTTTTCTTTACAGCAGCCACCGGCAAGCATTTTTGAGACAGGGGTCCGGGATGGTTCTCCGCGAAGAGTACCAAAAAAAAAAACACTTTTTTTTCTATCACACCTCTGTCTTTAGTATTTCTTATTTATGCAGAAAATAGATTCATCACATATATACACACCAATTTTGATCCCCAATCTTGAAAAAAATCAGAAAGTTTTAAAATAAAATAAAAATTAATTCATTGCTAAATCAACACTGAAAATTTAATTATAATCGAACATTTCCCTGAGTTTTGGTACATTTTTTCAAACGTGGGGGTCAGGAGTTGTATTAAAAATACCCCGAATTGACTTAGTTAAAATTGAAATAAACATTATTATTATTGAGGGCGGTTTTTGCTCTTCAGTCGCCTATAGAAAGGGAAAGAGGTTATGTACAATCGAAGGTGGTGTTGAAGGGGACGGCCGTTGATTGCTGCGTTACGGTCTGGCATATCACTCCCCTTCACAGCCAGTGAAGGGCGGTGAGATGCGCTATAGAGAGTAAAAAAAGGGGAGGATGTATAATGTAAAGACAGAGAAGGGTCAAGATTTGACTTAATTGCAAATTACACTATTAAACCAATTTAAAGTGGATTTTTTTCCCAACATTAGTAGTACTAAAACATAGGAATAATTAAAGACAAATTTCGTGTACAGGGTCACCAACAAATAAACCTCAGACATTGAAAGCTGAAAATCTCAGCTTTAGTAAAATAAATAGATACGATTACAATATATGTACAATTGATAACTACTCGAGTTAAGGATCTTCAGGGTTATATCCACTGAATTAATCAAAGATATCAATATAAATATCTTGATTAATTAAGTGGGTTTAACCCTGAAGACCTTATGGTGAAACTGAGTAGGTTATCACTTGTACCTATATTGTAAATAAATTTGCTCTACTAACGTATTGAGCACTTTTATTTGTTATATCGCTGTCTACCTTTCTGAATTTCGCATCAACCAACCTTTGTGACCATCTTCACCGGTAAGTCACCCTCTCTCTCTTCTCTTCTCTCTCTCTCTCTGTATATATATATATATATATATATATAAATATATATATATAATAATATCTCTTGAGCACCAATTCTTTCCTATCGACTGTGCCAAAAAAGTGTGGAACGGTCCACACAAACCTTCACCACTATAAACAAAAACACTGTGTGGGTGGTTCATTGTATGAACCCTCATGCGTCGAAAATCGACGAGAGAGTCCATTATATATACTAGCAAATATATGCAGCCTCCGGGTGCAGTAATTTAAGTTTTAATGTAATGAAATATTGTATTAGAAAGGCTAATGAACCTAAATAAGATGCAGATAAATATATTTGAAACAGAGGGGGATATAATCAAAAATGGAACAACTGAAACTTACTCTTCCATCACTCTCGTCTTTCATTGTTATTTTTCAATTAAGTATTTTAGTTAAAAGAGGAAGTAAAGAATAAAATGACAGTTACCTTTCTTGTTAATGGATTTTCATTTAAGATTAATGAAGAAGATTTTTGCTTATATTCATTAAATAAAACCAAAACAGTTAGAAACCAATAATACAAGCACATATTTATTAAATCAACATTTTAATATCAATAATGCAAATTAGCCTTCCCGTTCACCACGTAAAAACACTATTTTGTTGTAAATTAATGAATACATTGTGCTGTTGTTATANATTTCATAGATGAGCCTCATTTTAACTTAATCGTTTTTGTTCTTATTATTATGATGATCTACATATTGTCTTCCTCGACAAGAAATCTAACGACACCGCACATACTAAAGGACATCATAACAAACTTAACTTTAACCTGTAAACTTATCCTCAAAGCGATGTCTAATCATTAAGTAACAAATAACTGCAGAAACTTACTTTCAAAACCAAGGAAAACCCCTTCGAAAAACATATCATAAATCTACTTCCACAATTTACTGCTGGCAAAATATCACCCTGCGTTGCGCGGCCGTTATAAATAATTAATCAATCGATGTATCGTTAAACTGAATGTGCTTTGAGCCACCAAATTTTCTGTAATTTTTCTCTATTACACTTAAGACCAGACCAAAGATTTTGAAATGAGATATTTGAAACTTCTCAGCATATTTATACATTTTTTCCCAAGATATTTTCATTGTATATTGTAGATGAGTGCATTGGCATCAATGCTCATGTATATAACTTTCTAATTTATTATTCTAAAAAAAATGATAATACTTATCTGAATTATTATTCTAAAATGTATATAACTTTTAATTTATTATTCTAAAAAATGTATCATAACTTTTCTAATTATTATTCTAAAAATGTATATAACTTTCAATTTCATTATTCTAAAAAATGTTATAATAACTTCTTAATTTATTATATCTAAAAAAATGTATATAACTTCTTAATTTATTATTCTAAAAAAATGTATATAACTTTCTCCATATTATTCTAAAAAAATGTATATAACTTCTAATTTATTATTTCTAAAAAAATGTATATAACTTCTAATTATATTCTAAAAAATTAATAAACTTTCTAATTATTATTCTTAAAAAATGATATATAACTTTCTTAATTATATTCTAAAAAATGTTATTATAACTTTCTAATTTATTATCTAAAAAAGTATATAACTTTCAATATATTAAAAAAATGTCCTAAACTTTTCTAATTTAACAAAAAAAGTATAAACTTTCATAATCTAAAAAAAGTAAGAACAATTTATTATCTAAAAAAATGAAAACTTTCTAATATATACTAAAAAAAGACTATAACTTCAATTATTCTAAAAAAAATTTATATAAACTCTCTAATTTATTATCTAAAAAAATGATAAACTTCTCATTATTATTCTAAAAAAATGATATAACTTTTCATTTATATTCTAAAAAAAAATAACCTAATTATATTTCTAAAAAATGAAAACTAAATTATCAAAAAAAAGAAGTAACCAATTATATTCTAAAAAAAGATAGATATAACTTCCTCATACATTTATATCCTATAAAAAAAAGAAAAACTTCTCAAATATCTCAAAAAAAGATATATAACTTTCTAATTTATACAAAAAAATGTTTATAACTGCGAAAATATCTAAAAAATGATAAACAATATATTCTAAAAAAATGAAACTAATATTATTCTAAAAAATTGTATAAAACCTAAATATTCTAAAAAATGTATAAACTTAGTAACTAAAAAATGTATATAACTTCTAATTTATTATCTAAAAACAATGTATATAACTTTCTAATTTTATTATTCTAAAAAAAATGTATATAACTTTCTAATTATTATTCTAAAAAATGTATAATAACTTTCTAATTTATTATTCTAAAAAATGTATATAACTTTCTAATTTATTATTCTAAAAAATTGTATATAACCCTTTTCTAATATATAACTTTTCTATTTATTATTCTAAAAAAATGCTATATAACTTTCTAATTATGATTCTAAAAAAATGTATATAACTTTCTAATTTATTATTCTAAAAAAATGTATATACTTTCTCATTTTTATTCTAAAAAATGTATATAACTTTCTATTATTATTCAAAAAAATGTATATAACTTTCTAATTATTATTCTAAAAAAAATGTATATAACTTTCTAATTTATTATTCTAAAAAAATGTATATAACTTCTAATTTATTATTCTAAAAAAATGTATATAACTTTTCTAATTTATTATTCTAAAAAAATGTATATAACTTTCTAATTTATTATTCTAAAAAAATGTATATAACTTTCTAATTTATTATTCTAAAAAAATGTATATAACTTTCTAATTTATTATTCTAAAAAAAATGTATATAACTTTCTAATTTATTATTTAAAAAAATGTATCATAACTTTCTAATTTATTATTCTAAAAAAATGTTATATAACTTTCTTAATTTATTATCTAAAAAATGTATATAACTTTCTATTTATTATCTAAAAAAATGTATATAACTTTCTAATTTATATTCTAAAAAAAATGTATATAACTTTCTAATTATTATTCTAAAAATGCTATATAACTTTCTATTTATTATTCTAAAAAATTGTATAACTTTCTAATTTATTATTCTAAAAAATGTATATAAACTTTCTAATTTATTATTTCTAAAAAAATGTAATATAACTTCCTAATTTTATATTCTAAAAAAATGTATATAACTTTCTAATTTCTAATTTATTAATTTATTATCTAAAAAATGTATATAACTTTCTAATTTATTATTCTAAAAAAATGTATATAAACTTTCTAATTTATTATTCTAAAAAAATGTATATAACTTTCTAATTTATTATTCTAAAAAAATGTATATAACTTCTTAATTTATTATTTCTAAAAAAATGTATTATAACTTTCTAATTTATTATTCTAAAAAAAATGTATATAACTTTCTAATTTATTATTCTAAAAAAATGTATATAACTTCTAATTTATTATTCTAAAAAAATGTATATAACTTTCTTAATTTATTATTCTTAAAAAAATGTATATAACTTTCTAATATTTCTAAAAAATGTATATAACTTTCTAATTATTATTCTAAAAAATTATATAACTTTCTAATTTATTATTCTAAAAAAATGTATATAACTTTCTAATTTATTATTCTAAAAAAATGTATATAACTTTCTATTTATTATCTAAAAAAATGTAATAACTTCTAATTTTCTTTTGTATATACTTCTAATTTATTATTCTAAAAATTGTATATAACTTTCTAATTTATTATTCTAAAAAAATGTATTAACTTTCTAAATTTATTATTCTAAAAAAATGTATATAACTTCTAATTTATTATTCTAAAAAAATGTATATAACTTTCTAATTTTTATTTCTAAAAAAATGTATATAAACTTTCTAATTTATTATTCTAAAAAAAGTATATAACTTTCTAATTTATTATTCTAAAAAAATGTATATAACTTCTCTAATTTATTATTCTAAAAAAATGTATATAACTTCAATTTATTATCTTAAAAAAAATGTATATAACTTTCTAATTTATTATTCTAAAAAAAATGTATATAACTTTCTAATTTATTATTCTAAAAAAATGTATATAACTTCTAATTTATTATTCTAAAAAAATGTATATAACTTTCTAATTTATTATTTCTAAAAAAAAATGTATATAACCTTTCTAATTTATTTTCTAAAAAAGATATAACTTTCTAATTTATTATTCTAAAAAAATGTATATAACTTTCTAATTTATTATTCTAAAAAAATGTATATAACTTTCTAATTTATTATTCTAAAAAATTGTATATAACTTTCTAATTTATTATTCTAAAAAAAGATGTATATAACTTCTAATTTATTATTCTAAAAAATGTTATATAACTTTCTAATTTATTATTCTAAAAATGTATATAACTTTTCTAATTTATTATTATGTATATAAACTTCTAATTTATTATTCTTAAATGTATATAACTTATCTAATTATTGATTTCTAAAAAATGTATATACTTTCTAATTTATTATTCTAAAAAAATGTATATAACTTTCTAATTTATATTCTAAAAAAATGTATATAACTTTCTCATTTATTATTCTAAAAAAAATGTATATAACTTTCTAATTTATTATTTAAAAAATCTTTCTAATTTATTATTCTAAAAAAATGTATATAACTTTCTAATTTATTATTCTAAAAAAATGTATATAACTTTCTAATTTATTATTCTAAAAAAATGTATATAACTTTCTAATTATTATTCTAAAAAATGTATTATAACTTTCTAATTTTATTATTCTAAAAAATGTATATAACTTTTAATGTTATTATTCTAAAAAAATGTATATAACTTTCTAATTTATTATTCTAAAAATGTATATAACTTTCTAATTTATTATTCTAAAAAATGTATTATAAACTTTCTAATTATTATTCTAAAAAAATGTATATAACTTTCTAATTATTATTCTAAAAAAAATGTATATAACTTTTCTAATTTATTTATTCTAAAAATGTATATAACTTTCTAATTTATTATTCTAAAAAAATGTATATTAACTTTCTTAATTTATTATTCTAAAAAAATGTATATAACTTTCTAATTTATTATTCTAAAAATTATATAACTTTCTAAAAAAAATGTATATAACTATTTCTAAAAAATGTATATAACTTTCTATTTATTATTCTAAAAAAATGTATAATAACTTTCTAATTTATTATTCTAAAAAAATGTATATAACTTTCTAATTTATTATTCTAAAAAAATGTATATAACTTTCTAATTTATTATTCTAAAAAAATGTATATAACTTTCTAATTTATTATCTAAAAAAATGTATATATAACTTTTCTAATTTATTATTCTAAAAAAATGTATATAACTTTCTAATTTATTATTCTAAAAAAATGTATATACCTTTCTAATTATTATTTTCTAAAAAAATGTTAATAACTTTCTAATTTATTTATTCTAAAAAATGTATATAACTTTCTAATTTATTATTCTAAAAAAATGTATATAACTTTCTAATTTATTTTCTAAAAAAAATTATATAACTTTCTAATTTATTTATTTCTAAAAAAATGTATATAACTTTCTAATTTATTATTCTAAAAAAATGTATAGTTGCATAAAACTGATTAATCGTTTTTTTCTCTCTATTCTATTTGATTATACAGTTCTTTATTATTCTCGCATAAGACAATATTTGTGGGATTGAGCACGATCTGTCTCACTCTCTCTTCCTATGACCTATCCCTACTCTACCTGTTATAAGGCCAAGTCAAATTATTCACACCCAGAATAGAACAGGGCGTTAAGTTCATGCCGTTCCTTACTTCGTTAACAGAAAGAAAAAAAAAAAGTTAACCCATAAACCGGAATTTTGATCTAATCATTTTCATTTTGCAATGCTTTATTCGGCAATTTTAATCTTTCAGAAACTACTTTTTAATCTCTCTCTCTCTCTCTCTCTCTCTCTCTCTCTCTCTCTCACTCACTCTCTCTCTCTCACTCACTCACTCACTCACACACACACACACACACACACACACACACACACACACACACACAGTCACTATCTTGCACTCTAGATATGTTATATTAATATATGCCCTGGGCGGAACATTAAACTGTAACCAGTTTTAGAGCTTCAGGGTGTGTAGATTCACCAGTTTGTTGCCATGACACCCAGGTCCACTCTGACCTAGTGTGGTAGTATATGTTAGGATCCCATTAATAGGTCAGATAAATCTATTTGGGATGTTTAAAACGATTCTGAACTACATTAATAGATTCACTCTTAAATAATTGATATTTCAACAA
>CM042160.1:88308454-88314243 GCA_023376005.1 Doryteuthis pealeii
TAAGCGTAAACAATCTTCAGGTAACGTTGTTTCAAATGCCTTTGTTTCAAAGGCATTTGAAACAACATCACCTGAAATTGTTATATATATATATATATATATATATATATATATATATATATATATAATATATATAATAAATAATTTCTGGTACAAGCAAATTTAAATAATACTTTAAGGGTAATCATTATGATCACCTATATAGGTGGATACGAAGGAAAAGAGTGAAAAAAAAAAATTGTTTTATTTGATAAAAACAAGGGCCCTTTCGTCCGGTTGCTCATCAAGGTTTTTACAGCCGGAGACGACTAAAAGTCAAATTGTAAATACATATGGGTATATATATGAGGGGGTTTTTTTAGGGAAAAGAAGGAAAAAAAAAATTTTTTTACTTCTTTTAAGTCCCCATTATGTGACACCAGGCCCCAGACACTCACCCAATAAAATAAGCGAGTGCCTAGGTCTGATCTGTCTGCACAAGGTAGGACGAAAAAAATTAATAATTACGGCCTCAAGGACCTGTAAATGGTGTTTCGTCCTAGCCCTGTGCAAAATAGAGAATTGGTGATCATTATAACTAGACCGGCAAGCGCTCATGTTGATTAGATGTTCGCAAATCGAAGACTCGCTGCTCTGCGATATATATATATATATATATATATATATATATATATATATATATATATATATATATATATATATATATCCGTAGATGAGTTGTTATATATATATATCCGTAGATGAGTTACCAGGTAAGTTGGTATTAGGATGATTCTAAGTTGGACATTTCTTCAAACAGCGAAATGTTAGAGTTGTTCAGGTCTAAGTTGAGTGATCGATATTCAATATTATTGAACAGACCAATATGGCTGGTAAAAAAGAAAGGCTTCAAAATCGATTATTTTACGGTTATAGATCTATTTCTACCCACAGGTATCTGTGTATACCTATGAGTTTCCTCAGACCGCTAACTTCATTGAAAAATAATCAATAAAGTTAGCACTTTGATGAAACTTATAGGTGTACACAGATAGCTGTGGATAGAAATAAATCTATAATCGCAAAATGGCCGATTTTGAAGCCTTTTTATTCACCATATATATATATATATATATATATATATATATATATATATATATATATATATATGAACAAATTCTTGGTACAGGAACACTTATAGAGTACTAAAAGTAGAGGAATCATATGTATGTTAGGAGATCATACAAGTTACGAGATGGTAACATTTGATTACGAAAATAAAATATAATATGGGGGGGGGGCGGGTATGAAAATACAAAAGCCTTTTCGACCGGTTCTTTTTCAAGTATAAACACGGCGACGAATAAAAGTCAGATTGTATAAGAAATATTCTTTAGGAACGAATGGAGGTGAGCCAGAGGTGGATAATATATATATGTATGTGTGTGTGTGTGTGTGTGTGTGTGTGTGTGTGTTGTGACAAGGTTATAAAAAATAAATGTTATTTTTTAAGCATGAAAGATTAGTGAAACTAAAAATTCAAATGGATAATATTCAAGAAATACAGCTGATTTGCCCTTTTCGTTTGGATTAATTGTGTAACTGATACGAGTTTAAGGAACTGTTATTAGTTGGCTTCCAGTTCACCATATCACTGTACGCCCGGTCTAGTTCCTGAGCTATTTTCCTGATCTTATTCAGTGATGTCAATTCAATTTGTAAATCGAGTTATTTCTTTTCCTTTTTCCTTTTTCTCTGGAATCATATTTTTCTTTCCGAATTTCTATGTTAAAATCTAAACCTTTGTTTATTTATTCCCTAATTCTAAATTCTTAAGTTAATTGCTACTTCAAATGATAACAAGTGTTTCCGATTAGAGTATAAAAGAATAATCCTAATTATATTTTAGTGACCGGCTAATTCTATTTCTCCAATTTCTAATTGATTATCATTTAATACTTTTTTTAAATCTGGGAATCTAAGTTTCCAGTTTGCCATATTACCGTACGCCCGGTCTAATTCCTAATCTATTTCTCTGATCTTATCCCGTGATGTTAATTCAATTTGTAAATCGAGTCATTTCTTTTCCTTTTTCTTTTCTTTTCTTCACCCATTCCCTCCTTTTTCCTTTCTGCTGGAATCCTATTTTTCTTTTAGAATTTCTATGCTTAAGTATAGTCCTTTATTTATTCCCTGATTTAACATTTCAAATGATTCCCTATTTCAAATGATAGCTGGTTATTTCATATAACTTCAACCTAAAAAGGGGAACCACTTTGAATGAATTTTATTTGTTAATTAATCTACCCATTATTTTCCCATTAAACTAACCCTAAACCATAACCCTAACCCTAAACCTTACCCTAACCATAATAACCCAACATGCCGTAAAATTCATCCAATCAACTATTCTCCCTCTAGCAATGGGTAAATAGTAAGACAGAATGAGCTCTTTAACTTAGTTTAGGCAACCGGACCAGGAGAAGGAAAACGCGACGAGTTCAAATCCAGGACGATGCTGTTTGCCTTTCACATAGCACTAATACGCTTGGGAAAGGTATGAATCCAGCTATTCTCCCTCCAGTTATTGGTAAATATTAGGGCGGGCTGGGGTCTTTAACCTTAGTTGGGCAACCAGTCTAGGAGAAGGAAATTCAAACCCGTTAAACTCCGCTTAAGAAATTGACCTTGTATACACGAATATTAAGAATGCTTACTTGAATAAGATATGGGATACCGTGATGAAGTCAATCATAGTTGTTTCCACCGTCTGGTTTTATCAAAAAAGCTCCACCCTAACTGACCACAGTTGTGTTATCTATACACATATAAAGGGCAGTTTGTGGGTATGTATGTCCGGCGGAAACGATGAAAATATAACAATTAATAACAAAGTAAATATATATACACATTCACTATCACCAGATCTTGCTTTTTCAACAAAAATAACGAAGATTTGATATATATTCGCGAAGATAATTAAAGAATGAAATGACAACAGCATGGAATATTTTTGCATTTAGTATTTTAAATAGGATATCAATTTTTCTTTTCAGACAAATCAACACCAGGCCTTTTTTTTACATAGGGAATATAATGGGGCATCCTGCGAGGATCCAACTCGCAATTCAACGATAATGGATATGCGAGACTACACTTGTCTACCCCCCCCCCTCTACCCAGGCAATGCCGAGTACCCACTTCTAGTACATATATATTGTGTGTCTGTATGTCTGGAGGAAACTATGAAATATCATCATCATCATCATATCGGCATGTAGCACGGGCATCCATGACAATCTTTCACCAGCCCTCCCTATCATTCATTGCACCTGGGAGCTCTCCTCTGCGGAGCAGCCAGCATCTTCACATAACTGGTCAATGTATGTCTTTGCTGGGCGCCCCAACTTGCATGTCCATGTGTTGGCTTCCACAGGAGAACGTCGCTTATGAGTTCATCCCTGCTTCTCCAGCAGTGTCCTGCATGCCTTGTCCGTCTCACTCGGATAGTTTGTGAGATGGGGGGCAGGTGACCGTACAGCTGTTTTCCTTGTGGGGTGCTGTTTCCACGACTTATTCAAGACTGCACGCAGCATTCTTGTGCAGCTCCCATCTAGCTTATTCTCAAGACGCTTTGTTAGGGTCCAGGTGGTGCAGCCATACAGCAGCACCGACACAACCACAGCCTGGAAGAACTGTCGCTTCAGCTTGCCAGGGAGATCGGACCTCCATATGACTGATAATCTATTTGTGGCCGCCCATGCCTTTGCTATTATATAACAATTAATAATAAAGTAAATATATATACACATTCACTATCACCAAATCTTTTTGAACAAAAATAACGAAGATTTGATTTATATTCGAGAAGATAATTAAAAAATAAAATTTAAATGATAACAGCATCGAATTATTTTTTGTATTTAATATTTTAAATAGGAGACATTAATTTTTCTTTTCAAGGTATCTGGATAAACGCAAGGTTTTTTTTACATAGGGACTTTAATGGGGCACCCTGTGAGAATCCAACTCATGATTCAACAATAATGGATCTAGGAGACTACCTTTTTTACCCCTCCCCTTCTACCCAGAGGATGCCGGTAATCCGCTTCTAGTATTTCAATGAAGCTTCAAGTCAAGCTATTACCTCGTTCATTTTTCATTACAGGTAACCAACGAGACAGAGATCCCGTGGCGTAGTGGCCAACGTACTGGACTGCGACATTATTAATATTTTTTACGGCATATCAACCTCGTTGGGTCATTTAATGCCGGCAAAGTTTTGAAAGATTCGTAGCGATAGTTTGGAAGATTTTTTTTAAAACTCAAATTATTTTTATAAACAAATTTTCTATTTGACTCATAGATGGAACCCTAACAGGTACAATCACTCCGGGTCACAGTAGAATTGGGAGCAATGGTGATGAAGGGGTACTCCACACAGATCTTCCGAACTGTAACCTCACCATCAGATAGAGTTTAACGTCATTCCCAGGACATGTAGACCCTCAGCCACTGCATTCTAGCACCCATATGATAAAAAGGGTTGGGACTTGCCATAAAGGCAATTGAGTTGGGACAATCATATAGGTGCTAGGGCTTGACGTAACCGCCCGTCTAGCATAAGTAAGGGCCAAAGTGGAGTATTGCATGTAATGGACTGCTCATCCACCAGGATTCCATTCTTAAGCATCCACGGCCAACAGGTGGCCCCACTGGGGGGGAGGGGTGTTCTTACCCCTCTGCAGAGGTGCAGTCGGTGTATTCTAAAACCCCAGCCGACAGGGTTGCGAATTCGAACTCCAGTCGGGCTATTACATTCACTTTCGGCCTAATACCCTTGGGAAAGGTATGAATCCTCTCACCCTCAGCTATGGATTAAATAGTACCATCACTGTTCCACTACAAGAATGGCTTTAGTTTTAAATAACCCGAAACCTGCTACCCAATGAGGATCGAGCACATTTTTATTAGTAATGACGTCAGGTGTCAGCGATCTAATCTAGTCTACGATCTCATTTCAACCATTAAATGGCGGGAGTCGTCTACTAAATAGGCATCTCTCGCCCCCCCCCACAATCACACAAAAAAACAAACTCTATAAAAAGAGTGCAACGTTAAGATAATTTAATATAAGCATGGTTTCTAGGCACCTCTCGTGGTGTAATGGTTAGCAAGCTAGATTAGCAGACCATTGTTAGTGAGTTCGATTCTCACTGGGCGCCCCACACTTCTAGCCTTGTGCCATATCTAAGCAAAGCTTAGTAAATAACTATAAGCATGGTTTCTAGGCACCTCACGTGGTGTAATGGTTAGCAAGCTAGATAAGCAGACCATTGTTAGTGAGTTCGATTCTCACTGGGTGTCCCATACTTCTGGCCTTGTGCCACATCTAAACTTGGCTTAGTAAATAACTATAAGCATGGTTTCTATCACCTTTTGGATTCATTTCTTATTTGCCTTAACCTATGACCTAAGATATTTCTAATCCGACCCGCTTTCTACCCCCCCAAAAAAAACAAACAAACAAAAAAACAAAAACAAAACAAAACAAAACAAAAGTTTGCCAACCTCTCGCCTACGTGACGGGCTTACTAATCATTTGCATATATATTTTTTCAAGGGGAAATTGCCGCTTTAAAATGAAATAAACCGGATAAGAAAAAAAAATTCAATGAAAAGATTTCTCTTCGGTCTCTGTACACGTATTCTACCTGACAGCACACAGTTAATTAGCTTCTTAGAATAACACTTCATTCTTAGAACCGTAGATTTATTGAATACTAGCAGATGCTACCCCGGCGTTGGTT
>CM042160.1:88314343-88338818 GCA_023376005.1 Doryteuthis pealeii
TCGGTGTCGGAGTATCGATCTGTATTCAGCTTTGCTGGTAGGACGCGATATGTGCCAAAATTGCTGGTACGTTTATGTTTATAAACCGACAAGGTTCGCTGTAGTTCTAGTGATCTGCCCCCGCCACACGTACATGAGTAGCACGAGGAAATTCTGAGTGCGGGTAAGAAGTTAAGGGGGCTGGATGGGTAGAGTAGTGGCGCTCCTATCCTCTAGAGTTGCTAAAATAATCTCCTTGGTCTAGCGCTAGGTGAAAAGGGATAGACTCCCCTCGCTGGAATATCTGGCTAGTTGACCGACAGTAGGCCGCCCGCTCTGACGGTACTTACTTTTACATGATTCTCCGAAATATTAAAGTAATAAATAATCTATATTCATATAATTAGTCTTTATTATGAGTAAGATAAATATATAAAGGTTTTACAAATATCTATTTACTTATGACAACTAGGAAAACATCAACAGAAACCATTGTGGTTTCTATGCATATGCGTAGATAGCTCAAACAATCTTATCAGATGAACGTTTTGTTTCAAATGCACTTGTGTTTCAAAGAGCATTTGATATCAACATTTGAGCGTATTTTGGCGACGTCACGCGAGAGAAGAGTTTATATATATAGATATTTATATATATATATAATATAAACAAGGTTTGTTTAGAATGCTTTTTGCCGATAATTTTGGAGAATAAAGTGTTTAATTGGAGTCGTACCTAATTTTTTTGAAAATTAATTAATAATAATGAAATTAGGCGGGAATACCTAATTAAATGTATGGCTAAACAAATCGAGGAAAAATCAATCTCTGTATGTACATTTCGCCTATTAGGCCTCATCAGCAGAGCTATAGATCGGAAGATGAGGCCTAATAGGCCGAAATGTACATACAGAGATTGATTTTTCTCGATTGTTTAGCCATAACATTAATAGGTATTCCCGCCTAATTCATTATTAATTAATTAATTTCAAAATTAGGTACGACTCCAATTAAACACTTATTCTCCAAAAAATTATCGGCAAAAAAGCCATTCTAAACAAACCTTGTTTACAACTTATCATATCGTCGTGTAATAAAAAGTCACTTGAGAGGGAATATTAACCTACTCTAAACAAATCATAAAATCTAAGAAGTCCGCTTAGGTAAGGGTTATGGGATCGGCCTGTCCGGTTTCAAATCACGCACAGGGCGGTCTTCCGATCTATAGCTCTGCTGATGAGGCAATAGGCCGAATTGTACATACAGAGATTGATTTTCTTGATTTGTTTAGCCATACATTTAATAGGTATCCCGCCTAATTCATTTATAATTAATTAATTTTCAAAATTAGGTACTACTCCAATTAAAACCATATATATATATATATATATATATATATATATATATATATATAAATAATATATAATATATATATCCGTAGATGAGTTGTTATATATTATATATATTATCCGTAAATGAGTACCAGGTAAGTTGTTTAGGATGATTCTAAGTCGGACATTTCTTCAAACAGCGGTGTTAGTTGTTCAGTCTAAGTTGAGTGATCGATATTCATATATTGAACAGAGCAATATGACTGGTAAAAAAGAAAGGTTCAAAAATCGATAATATTTTACGGTTTTAGATCTATTTCTACCCACAGTTATTTGTGTATACCTAATGAGTTTCCTCAGACCGCTAAACTTTATTGAAAAATAATCAATAAAGTTACAGTTGATGGAAACTTATAGGTGTACACAGATAGCTGTGGAATAGAAATAGATCTATAATCGCAAAATGGCCGATTTTGAAGCCTTTTTTATTCACCATATATATATAATATATATTATATATATATATATATAATATATATATATGAACAAATTTTTTGGTACAGGAACAACTTATAGAAGTACTAAAAGTAGAGGAATCATATGTATGTTAGGAGATCATACAAGTACGAGATGGTAATATTTGATTACGAAATAAAAATATAAAATATGGGGGGGGGGTATGAAAAATACAAAGGCCTTTCGACCGGTTCTTTTCAAGTATAAAACCGGCGACGAATAAAAAGTCAGATTGTATGAGAAATATTCTTTAGGAACGAATGGGGGTGAGCCAGAGGGGGAAATATATATATATATATATATATATATATTATATATATAATAATATGTGTGTGGTGTGTGTGTGTGTGTGTGTGTGTACAAGGTTTATAAAAAATAAATGTTATTTTTTAAGCATGAAAGACTAGTGAAACTAAAAATTCAAATGGGTAATATTCAAGAAATACAGCTGACTTGCCCGTTTCGTTCGGATTAATTGTGTAACTGATACGAGTTTAAGGAACTGTTACTAGTTGGCTTCCAGTTCACCATATTACTGTACCCTCGGTCTAGTTCCTAATATATTTTCCTGATCTTATCCTGTGATGTCAATTCAATTTATAAATCGAATTATTTCTTTTCCTTCCTTTTTCCTTTTTCTCTGGACTCATATTTTTCTTTGCGAATTTCTAATCCTTTGTTTATTTATTCCCTAATTCTAAATTCTTAAGTTAATTGCTACTTCAAATGATAACAAGTGTTTCCGATTAGAGTATAAAAGAAGAATCCTAATTATATTCTAGTGACCGGCTAATTCTATTTCTTCAATTTCTAATTGATTATCATTTAATATTTTTTTATTATCTGGGAATCTAAGTTTCCAGTTTGCCATATTACCGTACGCCCGGTCTAATTCCTAATCTATTTCTCTGATCTTATCTCGTGATGTTAATTCAATTTGTAAATCGAGTCATTTCTTTTCCTTTTTCTTTTCTTTTCTTTACCCATTCCCTCCTTTTTCCTTTCTGCTGGAATCCTATTTTTCTTTTAGAATTTATATGCTTAGGTATGGTCCTTTATTTATTAAAAAAAGCTCCACCCTAACTGACCACAGTTATGCTATCTATACATATATAAAGGACAGTTTGTGGGTATGTATGTCCGATGAAAATATAACAATTAATAACAAAGTAAATATATATACACATTCACTATCACCAGATCTTGCTTTTTCAACAAAAATAACGAAGATTTGATTTATATTCGCGAAGATAATTAAAGAATGAAATGACAACAGCATGGAATATTTTTGCATTTAGTATTTTAAATAGGATATCAATTTTTCTTTTCAGACAAATCAACACCAGGCCTTTTTTTTTACATAGGGAATATAATGGGGCATCCTGCGAGGATCCAACTCGCAATTCAACGATAATGGATATGCGAGACTACATTTGTCTATACCCCCTCTACCCAGGCAATACTGAGTACCCACTTCTAGTACATATATATTTGTGTGTCAGTATGTCTGGAGGAAACTATGAAAATATTATCATCATCAACATATCGCGCATGTAGGCCACGGGCATCCATGACAATCTTTCGCCAGCCCTCCCTATCATCATTACACCTGGAAGCTCCTCTGCGGAGCATCCAGCATCTTCACATAACTGGTCAATGTATGTCCTTGCTGGGCGCCCCACACTTGCATGTCCATGTGTTGGCTTCCACAGGAGAACGTCGCTTATGAGTTCTTCCCTGCTTTCCAGCAGTGTCCTGCATGCCTTGTCCGTCTCACTCGGATAGTTTGTGAGATGGGGGGCAGGTGACCGAAACAGCTGTTCCTTGTGGGGTGCTGTTCCACGACTTATTCAAGCTGCACGCAGCATTCTTGTGCACTCCCATCTAGCTTATTCTCAAGACGCTTTGTTAGGGTCCAGGGTGGTGCAGCCATACAGCAAGCACCGACACAACCACAGCCTGGAAGAACTGTCGCTTCAGCTTGCCAGGGAGATCGGACCTCCATATGATTGATATCTATTTGTGGCCGCCCATGCTTTGCTATTAATAACAATTAATAATAAAGTAAATATATATACACATTCACTATCACCAAATCTTTTTGAACAAAAATAACGAAGATTTGATTTATATTCGAGAAGATAATTAAAAAATAAAATTTAAATGATAACAGCATCGAATTATTTTTTGTATTTAATATTTTGAATAGGAGACATTAATTTTTCTTTTCAAGGTATCTGGATCAACGCAAGGTTTTTTTTTTACATAGGGACTTTAATGGGGCACCCTGTGAGAATCCAACTCGTGATTCAACAATAATGGATCTAGGAGACTACCTTTTTTACCCCTCCCCTTCTACCCAGAGGATGCCGGTAATCAGCTTCTAGTATTTCAATAAAGCTTCAAGTCAAGCTATTACCTCGTTCATTTTTCATTACAGGTACCCAACGAGACAGAGATCCCGTGGCGTAGTGGCTAACGTACTGGACTGCGACATTATTATTTTTTTTTTTACGGCATAATCAACCTAGTTGGGTCATTTAATGCCGGCAAAGTTTTGAAAGATTCGTAGCGATAGTTTGGAAGATTTTTTTTTAAAACTCAATTTTTTTTTTAAAAACAAATTTTCTATTTAACTCATAGATAGAACCCTAGCAGGTACAATCACTCCGGGTCAGAGTGGAATTGGGAGTAATGGTGATGAAGGGGTACTCCACACTCCCCAGATCTTCAGAACTGGAACCTCACCATCAGATAGAGTTTAACGTCATTCTAAGGACATAAAACCCTCAGCCACTGCCTTCTAGCACCCATATGATAAAAAGGGTTGGGACTTGCCATAAGGGCAATTGAGTTGGGACAATCATATAGGTGCTAGGGCTTGACGTAACCACCCGTCTAGCATAAGTAAGGGCCAAAGTGGGGTATTGCATGTAATGGACTGCTCATCCACCAGGATTCCGTTCTTAAGCATCCACGGCCAACAGGTGGCCCCACTGGGGGGAGGGGTGTTCTTACCCCTCTGCAGAGGTGCAGTCGGTGTATTCTAAAACCCCAGCCGACAGGGTTGCGAATTCGAGCTCCAGTCGGGCTATTACATTCACTTTCGGCCTAATACCCTTGAGAAAGGCATGAATCCAATCATCCTCAGCTATGGATTAAATAGTACCATCACTGTTCCACTACAAGAATGGCTTTGGTTTTAAATAACCCGTGAAGGTTTATATGGCATTAAACGAAAAAAAGAAAAAAAAAAGAAAAAAGAAACCTGCTACCCAATGAGGATCGAGCACATTTTTATTAGTAATGACGTCAGGTGTCAGCGATCTAATCTAGTCTAAACGATCTCATTTCAGCCATAAATGGTGGGGTCGTCTACTAAATAGGAATCTTCTCGCCCCCCCCCCCCACAATCACAGAAAAAAACAAACTCTATAAAAAGAGTGTAACGTTAAGATAATTTAATATAAGCATGGTTTCTAGGCACCTCACGTGGTGTAATGGTTAGCAAGCTAGATTAGCAGACCATTGTTAGTGAGTTCGATTCTCACTGGGTGTCCCATACTTCTGGCCTTGTGCTACATCTACGCTCAGCTTAGTAAATAACTATAAGCATGGTTTCTATCACCTTTTGGATTCATTTCTTATTTGCCTTAACCTATGACCTAAGATATTTCTAACCCGACCCGCTTTCTCTCCCCCCTCCCACAAAACAAAACAAAACAAAAGTTTGCCAACCTCTCGTCTACGTGACGGGCTTACTAATCATTTGCATATATATTTTTTCAAGGGGAAATTGCCGCTTTAAAATGAAATAAACCGGATAAGAAAAAAAAATTCAATGAAAAGATTTCTCTTCGGTCTCTGTACACGTATTCTACACTGACAGCACATTGTTAATTAGCTTCTTAGAATAACAACTTTCATTTCTTAGAACCGATAGATTTATTGAATACTAGCAGAGCTACCCGGCGTTGGTTGGTTGGATTTTACGGCATGTCAACCCTTGTTGGATTATTTAATGCCGAAGACGTTTTATTCATTCTTGTTGAGTATTCAAATTTTTTCAAACTCAAAATTTTTTTAACATATTTAAAAAAAAATATTTTTGATCTATTTAACCCATAAAAAGGACCCTAACAGGTACTACCACTCCATGTCAGAGTGAACATGGGAGTAATGGCGATGAAAGGGTACTTCACACTCCCAAGGGCTCCAGAATTGGAACTTAAACACTAGATGCACTTTAACGTTGCACTTATGAACACTAAGCCTAATCATCACACCGTCTTCCAGCAAATTTATGATAAAAAGGGTTGTGGTTTGCCATCTTTTGTGGAGGGCGTTTGACACCTACTCGGGAGAAACAATCAGCCTATTCTAAGCCCCACCGACAAGGCGTACTACAGTGGGTGAAAGGCTGAATGGGTAGACGTTTACTGAATTTAAGATTATTTTATGTCTTGAGGAGTTTAAGAATCGCGTTCACTGTACGTTCGTATTCATATTTTTATGTAGTTGCTTTTTTTAAGTTTTTTTTATGCACACTGGCACATTTATCCTGTAACGATTGTCTGCCCCTGTTTGGATTGATGTGGGGTCAAGAAGAGTTATCTTTCCTTGCCGCCAGTTTTTTTACCAGTAGAGGGCTAGTGTATTTAAGTAGTAGCCCGGGAAATTCTAACACTCTTTCTCTCGAAAGAAAAAAAGAAAGAAAGAAAGAAAAATAACAAAAGAAAGAGAGAGAGAGAGATAGAAAAAAGAAGGAAGAAAAAAGATAAAGAAAAAAAGAAAGAAAAAGAACGTGAAATACAGAAAGAAAGAAAGAAAGAAAGGAAGGGAGGGAGGAGGAAGGGAGGGAGGACAATTTGTTTTGACTGAAAAGAAAGAAAAAGAAAGAAAGAAAAAAAGAAAGAAAAAAAAAATAAAAAAGAAAAGGAATAGAAAAAAAAGAAGGAAGAAAAAAAGACAAAAAGAAAAAAGAAAAAGAAAGAAACGTGAGAAATAGAGAAAGAAAAGAAAGAGAAAGAAAGAAAGAAAAAAAAAACAAAAGAAAGAGGGATAGAAATAAAAGGAAGAAAAAAGACAAAAGAAAGAAAAAAAAAGAACGTGAAATAGAGAAAGAAAGAAAGAAAGGAAGGGAGAGAGAGGAATGAAAATTTGTTTTGACTGAAAGAAAGAAAGAAAGAAAGAAAGAAAAAAATAAACAAAAGAAAGAGGGATAGAAATAAAAGGAAGAAAAAAGACAAAAGAAGGAAAAAAGAAGGAAAAAAGAAAGAAAGAATGTGAAATACAGAAAGAAAGAAAAAGAAAAAAAGAAAGAAAAGGAGGGAGGAACATTTGTTTTGACTGAAAGAAAGAAAGAAAGAAATGAACAAAAGAAAGAGAGATAGAAAAAAAAGAAGGAAGAAAAAGATAAAAGAAAGAAAGAACGTCAAATACAGAGAAAAAGAAAGAAAGAAAGAACTTTTAAAAAAGTTCTAAATTTAAATCTTATTTATCTTTTATAAATGTCCAAATTCCATTCCTAACTGATTTACATCTGTATGTCTATTAATTGTTCGGCCATTTTGTTTTGAAGGAAGCCATGATTCCACGCAGTTGATAAAATTCTATTCCAGTCTATGTCCTGACTTGTCGGCTGCACACAGCAGTTGAATAAATCTTCCCGCCTTATTGTGCAACCGTCAAAACTAATCAATTGTAAAACGTTGAACGTTATTTAAACAAAAAGAATTTAAAAAAAAATCAAATTTGTTGTCAAGATCTTGAAAAATAATCGGTGGGATCCAATTTTAATTGAGAATAAACTCATCAAAAGAGCGTAGGTATTTACCCAGCCATTTCGACACGCGTACGATCTGACACAAGGTCGCAAGAAAATGAACTCACTATTCAGTAGTAATGGATTTGAAAGTCTAGAAATGCGAACCATTAACCATGTTAAGTTTTTAAATGCGATCCTTGGCCAGTTGAAAAGGACTTAAAGTAAGTCCTGAATTATGGAATCCTTTGGTAAGTGTAGTGAGATAACCAATAGCGTGTTATCTCATTTACATATGTGTATTACAGCAGGAGATATGTAGAGACAGTTTAGAGGACATAAGGGAACTATTATTGTTATTGCTATTTGCTGATGATGCAGCAGTGGTAGCACACTCTCAGGAGCAGCTGCAAACACTCATGGATCAGTTCACCCAAGCCTGCCAGGACTTCAGCCTGACCATTAGTATAAAGAAAACTAAGACGATGGGTCAGGGAACTGGAAATCCTCCCTCCATCACCATCAACAGCTACACCCTGGAAGCCGTAAACACCTTCACCTACCTTGGATCCACCATCACTGACAACCTGTCACTTGATGCTGAACTCAGTTGCCGGATCGAAAAAGCTGCCTCAACTTTTGGGAAGCTCACAACAAGAGTGTGGGACAACAGCAAGCTCACTATCCGCACAAAGATACAAGTGTATAGGGCATGTGTTATCAGCACCCTCATATATGGAAGTTAAACATGGACCTTATACTCCCACCAAGAGCGGCGGCTAAATACCTTCTACCTTCGCTGCTTTAGACGTGTACTGGACATCACCTGGAGGGACAGGATCACTAACACAGCAGTCCTAGAGAGAGCTCAACTCACCAGCCTGTACTCTCTACTGAGACAACGTCGTCTCCGATGGTTGGGTCATGTACGTCGGATGGATGATGGACGAATCCCGAAAGACATCCTGTATGGAGAGCTAACATCTGGTAAAAGACAGATTGGTCGCCCCCTACTGCGATTCAAGGATGTCTGCAAAAATGATCTCAGGTGCTTTGGCATTGTCCCTTCCAACTGGGAAAATTTGGCTCAAGACCGCCCTCGGTGGCGGCAGAATCTCCATAGAGGCCTGTACACGTCAGAATTCACCCTGATACAACATCATGAAGCTAAGAGGTCCAGAAGAAAGCAACGGCAACAAAGCATCGGAACATCATCATCTACAGGGGCAACCTACAAATGCAAAATCTGAGAATGTTTCATAGGACTTCATAGTCACAGGAGGCGCTGCAACCTTAGGGGCACAAAAAAACTTTTATCATAGTCTTTCGAGACTGAATTGGCAATGATGAATGATGATGAGAGGACATAAGGGAACCAGCTACGAGAGAGAGAGAGAGAGAGAGAGAGAGAGAGAGAGAGAGAGAGAGAGAGATCCGATAAGTTCAGAGAATTACTACTATTGCTACCACAAGGAATATGAAACAACACATCACAACAGTAAGCGAATAAGTCCTACCCTGCATAGTGTTAAAGGTCCAGTGATTTAATCCTATGTCCGTCGTCCACGAAAGTTCAAAGTAGTTATGGCCAGTACTGTCGGTTTAAGTATTGTAACAGCAGCAGAGTACTGCCAGTGATTGGCCAAGAGTTTGATCACATGGTTCTCGGCGAGTCTATAAATAGAAGTGGACTTTTAACACACACCCTATAACAGAAAAATTTCAACACCACGATGGGTTGCCTTAGTGGGAATTTACCCAACTCTTTTGCCACGGCAAGGATGTGACACAAGGTCGCAATTATGGGACAACCAACAAGAAACAAACTCGCTATTTAGTAGTAATGGATTTGCAAGACTAGCTTTTGTCGCGGTTAGGATGTGACACAGGGTAACAAGTATGGGCATCCAGCAAGGATCGAACTCGCTATTTAGTAATATTAAATTTGCAAGACTAGCTTGCTAACCATTACACCACGATGGAATGCCTTAATGGGCATTTACCCAACTCTTTTGCCACGGCAAGGATGTGACACAAGGTTGCTATTATGGGAAATCCAACAAGAAAAAAACTCGCTATTCAGTAGTGATGGATTTGCAAGTCTAGCCTGCTAAACATTACACCTTTTGTCGCGGTTAGGATGTGACACAGGGTAACAAGTATGGGGCATCCCGCAAAGATCGAAAAGTAGTAACATAATGAGCATCAGTAAAAAAGCAAATAATATTACTAATGTAATTTATTTTTAATACATGTAAAACTATTTTTTCGGTCAATTTTGATCGCGCATGACCATAAACGCTGTTTAAAGATGGCGTGTTTACAAAATTCATGTAACATTTGCGATTAATGCAAGAGATAAAATTGGTGTATTCTAGACCCCATCAGTAGCAGTAAGCTAATCCTCATAATAATTTTATACATATTTACCCCCTACTCATGCAAGCAGAAAGTGGCACAAGGTCAATTTTTAAGCGGAGTTTAACAGGTTTGAATTTAGAGTTTTCCTTCTCCCAGACTGGTTGCCTAATCAAGGTTAATGAGCCCAGACCGTCCTGATATTTACCCATAGCTGGAGGGAGAGCAGGTAGATGCATACCTTTCCCAGAAGTATTAGCGCTATGAGAAATGTAGACAGCCTCGTCTAGGATTTGAACACGGTTCGACGAGTCCATTTCCTACGACTGAAGCCATTACACCATGCGCCTCTACATTTGCGATTGATGCAAGAGATAAAATTGGTGTATTCTAGACCACATCAGTAGCAGTAGGCTAATCCTCATAATAATCTTATACATATTTACCACCCTACTCATGCAAGCAGAAAGTGGCACAAGTTCAATTTTTAGGCGGAGTTTAACAGGTTTGAATTTAGAGTTTTCCTTCTCCCAGACTGGTCGCCTAATCAAGGTTAATGAGTCCAGTAACTGACAAGTTACAGCGACAGTTCTTCCAAGCCGTAGTTTGGATCAGTGCTACTGTGCCATTTGTCCCATATCACAAAAACCATCCGTGTGAGGCGAACAAGACGTACCGGACACTCCTGGAGAAGAAAGGATGAACTCATAAGTGACGTTCTTCTATGGATGCCATCACATAGGCACGCCGGCGTAGGCCATCCAGCAAAAAATTATTGACCAGCTATGCGCGGATACTGGATGCCGCGCAGAGGATCTCACAAGAGCAATGAATAATAGGGAAGATTGTCATGGATATCTGTGCTGCTGGCGCGACATGATGATGATGATGATGATGAGATTTGCAAGACTAGCTTGTTAACCATTACACCACAATGGTATGCCTTAGTAGGCATTTACCCAGCTCTTTTGCCACGGCAAGGATGTGACACAAGGTCACAATTATGGGGCATCCAACGAGTATGAAAACTCGCTATTCAGTAGTAATAGATTTGCAAGACTAGCTTGCTAACCATTACACCCCGATGGGATGTCATAGTAGACATTTGCCCAACCCTTTGACCACGGTTATAATGTGACACAAGGTAACAAACATGGGTCATCCTGCGAAGATTGAATTCGCTATTCAGTAGTAATGGATCTGCGAGACTAGCTTGCTAACCATCATATTCCGGCGAAATTTCCAATATAGGTATTTAACCAGGTAGATGTATTTGACCCGTTGATGGGACCCTAACAGGTACTACCACTCCAGATCAGAGTGGACCTGGATAGTAATGGCAATGAAGGAGTACTCCACACTCCCCAGAGATCTGGAACTGGAGCCTCACCATCAGATACAGTTTAGTGTCATACCCAGGACATTTTGAATTACTTTCTAATTGATTTGTATTGATACATTTTCTCTACTTTCTTAAAACAAGCGATGTTGATAATTGATTTAATTAGTAGTAGATATAATATTCTATACATATATAAAGGGCAGTTGGTGTGTATGTATGTCCGGAGGAAGCTACAAAAATAAATCAATTAATGACAAAATAAATATATATATACACATACCTAAAACAAACAAACAAAAAACTGAATTGAACTGAAATACCATAAATCAATTCCAACACAACAAAACACTAATTTTTCTTAGTTTTTTTTTTTAGATAAGAAAAATAGCTCTGTATTGTATAGAAACATAATGAAATAAAATGAAATGAAATATGTGCTTTAATATGCTTTAATGGGTGCCGTTATAGTATGTGGCCTACCTTTTGACTGTGGCCTACCTTTTGACTGTGGCCTACGAAATCTTGTCTCTCTTATAGTATGTGGCTTACCTTTTGAATGTGGCCTACGAAATCACGCCTCTCTCTTATAGTATGTGGCCTACCTTTTGAATGTGGCCTACGAAATCATATCTCTCTTATAGTATGTGGCCTACCTTTTGAATGTGGCCTACGAAATCTCTCTCTTATAGTATGTGGCCTACCTTTTGAATGTGGCCTACGAAATCATGTATAGTATGTGGCCTACCTTTTGAATGTGGCCTACGAAATCATGTCTCTCTTATAGTATGTGGCCTACCTTTTGAATGTGGCCTACGAAATGTCTCTCTTTATAGTATGTGGCCTACTTTTGAATGTGCCTACGAAATCATGTCCTACGAAATCATGTCTCTCTTAGTGAATGTGGCCTACGAAATCATGTCTCTCTCTATAGTATGTGGCCTACCTTTGAATGTGGCCTACGAAATCATGTCTCTCTCTTATAGTATGTGGCCTACCTTTTGAATGTGGCCTACGAAATCATGTCTCTCTCTTATAGTATGTGGCCTACCTTTGAATGTGGCCTACGAAATCATGTCTCTCTTATAGTATGTGGCCTACCTTTTGAATGTGGCCTACGAAATCATGTCTCTCTTTATAGTATGTGGCCTACCTTTTGAATGTGGCCTACGAAATCATGTCTCTCTCTTATAGTATGTGGCCTACCTTTTGAATGTGGCCTACGAAATCATGTCTCTCTTATAGTATGTGGCCTACCTTTTGAATGTGGCCTACGAAATCATGTCTCTCTCTTATAGTATGTGGCCTACCTTTTGAATGTGGCCTACGAAATCATGTCTCTCTTATAGTATGTGGCCTACCTTTGAATGTGGCCTACGAAATCATGTCTCTCTCTTATAGTATGTGGCCTACCTTTTGAATGTGGCCTACGAAATCATGTCTCTCTTATAGTATGTGGCCTACCTTTTGAATGTGGCCTACGAAATCATGTCTCTCTATAGTATGTGGCCTACCTTTTGAATGTGGCCTACGAATCATGTCTCTCTCTTATAGTATGTGGCCTACCTTTTGAATGTGGCTACGAAATCATGTCTCTCTTATAGTATGTGGCCTACCTTTTGAATGTGGCCTACGAAATCATGTCTCTCTTATAGTATGTGGCCTACCTTTTGAATGTGGCCTACGAAATCATGTCTCTCTCTTATAGTATGTGGCCTACCTTTTGAATGTAGCCTACGAAATCATGTCTCTCTTATAGTATGTGGCCTACCTTTTAAATGTGACCTACGAAATCATTTCTCTCTCTTATAGTATGTGGCCTACCTTTTGAATGTGGGCTACGAAATCATGTCTCTCTCATAGTATGTGACCTACCATAAAAAAGCATATTATAAGGTTATAATAATAACTGCTAACCCTAACCCTATTTCAGAATTTTAGAATATTTTAGAATTAAATAGATATCTGATTCATGTAAATTATGGATAAATCCTTTTTTAATTATTCTTAATTACTATATACAGCTTATGACTGAATTGCATTTCTTGAAATTGAATATATGTGAAAAATAATTAGTTTCAATAAATTGCCTACTACTAATATCTATAAATATACTCTTACTGAGGTAGGACACATTCAAACCGGGTTGGCCACATGCTATAACGGTACCCTTTACTGTTTATCTTTTTTAAATAAATAATGATTTTCTTTGGCGAAACTTAAATGTTTTTAGTGAACTTATTAACATAAGCATATCTGAAGCTAACTTGTACCTCAAATTTTAGCTCTCAGCACAAAGTAAAAAATCGACCGTGCGAGAAGCTCGACGTAACTCGAGAAGCTCGTAAGTTGAGGGACTCGTAATTCAAGGCAGCACTATATGTACTTCTGGTCGTGTCATAAACTAAGACTACTAAATGACTATGACCGTATTGACCCACCTTCGTATGTAATTGTTTGTACAGAAGTATCTTGATAAACACACACATACACACACACACACACACACACACACACACACATACATACATACATACACAAAAACAACAAAAAGACAAGCACACACACACACACACACACGCACATTCACAAAAAAAAGACAAGCAGATACGCACACTCGCGCGCACACACACACACACACGCACGCGCATGCGCACACACACATATTAACACTTTTGTTCTTTAAACTCTTTTAAGTGTTCTTTTCACACGTGATTACACACACACGAATACACACACATACACACATACATACACAAAACAACAAAAAGACAAGCAGACACACACGCACACACGCACACGCATACACACATTCACAAAAAAGACAAGCAGATACGCACACGCACACGCACACACACACACTAACACTTCTGTTTTTTTTAACTCTTTTAACTCTTCTTTTAACACGTGATTACACACACACGCACACACGCACATACACACATACATACATACACAAACAACAACAAAAAGACAAGCAGACACACACACACACACACACGCACACGCACATTTACAAAAAAGACACGCACGCACACACACACGCACACACACACACAATAACACTTCTGTTTTTTTAACTCTTTTAACTGTTCTTTTAACACGAAACTACATACACCCATATATTCGTTAGCAGGTGTCTGTTGTACTCAATAGCCTTTCCGGTTGACACCACTTGTTCTTGAAGTGAAAAGGCCGATTCTTATTATGTCATTGTTTTGTTTGTTACAATTATTTTCAAGAAAAGGAAAATAGAAATTGCGTGAACTCCAACAAAAACTTTCTGTTGTCTGACAATTGCTTTGCACTATTGTTCTATGAAAATCCTTTTTTTTTAAATCGTTACTCTTTGTCTAAATTGTGTAAACGCGAATCATTGTACTAATGTTAGTTACTCAGTTATAGAAGCGAGAAAATGAAAAAACAAAGAACAGTTTTTCGAAGCTTTGATAGTTTTTATCACAGGTGTTTCTCAGGATCAGGACCGGCGCTGCCTTTGCAGGTTTTTTTAGAATTAAAATAAAAAAGCATGCAAATCAAAACAATGTTTGTTATGATTTATAAAAATTGTTTTCAAATTTGAAATAAATAAAATTATGAACGAATTTCAGTTATTAAATTTTAATGAAACGTAACACTTTTGTTTATTTACGGTCTTTACGAGTTTGACAACGGTATCTATTTGGAAGGCTCGAAGAAAGCCTACTTTTGTGACGTCACACCTCCAATGAACAGGCCTTCTGATGTTAGAGGGTCTTGGCTCACTACGTCCGAAGCCTCCGACTAAGGGAGACAAGTCTGCTTGGGTACCCCGGAAGTGCGTATTTCTTATATTTTCTATGTATGCTATCCCCGCAAATTACTTTATGGTGAACTCGCAGAAGGCATCCAAAGGGCAGGAGTCCCCCCGCCCCTCAAAGCAATTCAAAGACCATATGAAGACGACTCTAAAGAAATGCGCCATTACACTTTCTATTGTCTGACAATTGTTTTACGCTCTTGTTCTATGAAAATCCTTTTTTAATCGTTACTCTGTGTCTAAATTTTGAAAGCTCGAATTATTGCATTAATGTTGGTTATTCAGTTATAGAAGCGCGAAAATGAAAATGTAGCTAGAGAAATCACGCACATGGCAGCTCAAAGCGAGCACGAACATTTGGATACTTTACACACACACACACACATATATATATATATATATATATATATATATATATATGTGTGTGTGTGTGTGTGTGTAAAGTATCCAAATGACTGGTAGTAAGGGATGATTCTATTTGGGATCTTCAAAATCTCACTGTTTAACCATCTCTTAAGGATTTTTAGAAAAAAAAAAAATTTAAAAAAAAAAAAAAAAACCTTTTGAGTTTCTGGCCGAAATAAAATTATTACGGAATGACGGTTTGTTAATTCATGGAAGGGCAGGGGAGGGGGTCCTTACCCCTCTGCAGGGGATACAATTAGCCTATTCTAAGCCCCATCAACAGACTGGGATGCTTTTGGGTTAAAAAGTTATTTGAAATAAACATTCCATATACACAAATAAGAAAATATGTTTTTATTAATCTGTAAATTAAAAACAAGTTTAGGATGGAACAAGTCAGGAGTTGTCCGACATTGTGAGATTAAGTATTTTTTAAAAATATCCCACAAAAAATCAGCTGTATGGCCACTTGCCTCCTATCACACAAACTATCCACATAAGACAAACAAGACATGCTGGACAATGAATGGAGAAGCAAAGACAAACTCATAAATGACATTCTCCTTTGGACACCTACACATGGACACACCAGTCTAGGTCAACCAGTCTAGGACAAACTCATAAGTGACGTTCTCCCGTAGACACACCAGTGTAGGCTGACCAACAGAAACCTACATCAACCAGCTCTGTACGGATTCTGGATGCTACGATGAGGACCTGTCAGGGGCGTTGACCGATAGGGACGGTTGGTGAGAAAGAGAGTCATGGGAATCCGTGCTGTCAGCGTGACCTGATGATGATGATGATGATGATGATTTACCTATATGTGAATGTTTTTTGGGTTTATGTGAATAGGTTACGATATAAAGAGTTTTAAAAAGGTATTTTGTAACTGAGATTATGTTACAGTGGCACAGTAGCTAACGATTTTGTAACTTCAAAATGAGATTCTTTTTTCAATTTGTACAACGAAGTCTATCTGATATTCTTGTTCTATGTATCGTGTTCTGCGTACAAGACGACATCGATAAGGTTTAAGAATTTTTAAAAGATATCTACCACCCTGTCGGCTGGGGCGTTAGAATGCACCGACTGCACCTCTGCAGAGGGGTAAGACTCCCCCAATGGGGCCACCTGTTGGCCGTAGATGGCGACCCGTGATGCTTAAGGATAGAGCCCAGGTGGATGAGCAGTTCATGATTTACAATACTCCACTTTGGCCCTATCTTGGGCTAGACGGGCGGTCGGAGAGGCCCCCTCCGATCAATCGGCTGGTCACGTCAAGCCCTAGCACCTATATGATTTTCCCAACCCTATTGCCCTTATGGCAAGCCCCAACCCCTTTTTATCATATGGGTGCTAGAAGGCGGTGGCTGCGGGTCTACATGTCCTGGGAATGACGTTAAACTCTATCTGATGGTGAGGTTCCAGTTTTGGAGGTTTGGGGAATGTGGAGCACCCCTTCATCCCCATTGCTCCCTGGTCCCCTCTGACCCGGAGTGGTAGTACCTGTTAGGGTCCCATCTATGGGTTAAATAGAAAAATGTATTTATAAAAAAGATTGTATTATCCATTAAGAATTGATTTATTTCAAAACTTTATCGGCATTAAATGACCCACTGAGGTTGCTATGCCGTAAAACAAAACAAACAAACAAACAAACAAAAGATATCTAAAAGCTGAACAAAATTTAAACAGAAAAAAAAGCTATTATCTAGTATTATCTGCATTATTTAGACTATTGTCCTCATCTACATTCTTATCTGTACAACGTTTCGGCCGATGTGCCCTTCGGTCTTCTTCAGGTATTTCTTGTCGGACTCGGGAACCATCTCAGACTCGGGAATCTTCTATTCGAACTCGGAAACCTTCTTTTCGAAGTCGGAACATTCTTGTCCGAAAAGAAATACCTGAAGAAGTCCGGAAGGCAGATCGACCGAAACATTGTATAGATAACAATGAAGATGAGGACAATAGTCCGAATAATACAAATAATACTAATTATCAAGCCTCATCTAAAAGATTCAGCGAAAATTGTTATTATTTGCCATAATTTTTTTTAGGTGAGTCTTGATAATTTTCGTTATTTAGATTTTTCCGACTGTTATCCTCCTCTTTATTTTAATATACACACCATCTCGGCCCTCCAGCTTTCTTCAGGTGTTTCGGCTGATATGCCGTTGAACACAAGGCACAGCGGATATAAGGGTTTGCTTAATACAATTCTAAGTGACAATAATCTGTAAATTGCAGGTTCAATCCTGACCACGGGCGATAATAACATAGAATACTTAATATTGCTTAAAACTTATACCCGGTCATGGTTAACAGAATGAGAACAGTAGATTGAAAGGATTAGGTTCAATCCTGACCACGGGCGATAATAACATAGAATACTTAATATAGCTTAAAACTTGTACCCGGTCATGGTTAACATAATGAGAACAGTAGATTGAAAGGGTTCGGTTCAATTTTCCACGAAGGTTTCCAATTACGATACGAAGGCTCCTGGGTTCGACAAGAAGATTCCTGAGTTCAACCAGAAACACCTGAAGAAGGGCGGAGGTCACATAGGCAGAAACGTTGTTTATATAATAATAAAGATGAGGACAGCAGTCCGAAAAATCTGAATAATACAAATGAAAAAAAAGGTTTTACCTAAAAATTTTGAAATAAAATAACTGATGCATTGTAAAATTCATTAATTGATAACAAGGCGCCGTAACTCAATACGGATCTAACCTTGTTGCAATCCTACTACAGAATGCCAGAGTATTTATGAAGCCTCATAACATCACAGAAACCAAGCCACCAATAAGGAATGGAATCATCCAAATACATGAATGGACTATTCTTGAGTTCCATAAGTACCAGCTGTCTTGGGCACTAGTTCAGTTGTGCTTAGCCAGTTGCTGTTGTCCAAACCAACTGTATACTGACTGACTGACTTCGACATCTATCTATCTATCTATCTATCTATCTCATCATATCTATCTATTTATCTATCTATCTCATCATATCTATCTATCTATTTATCTCATCATATCTATATATCTATCTATATATCTATCTATATATCTATCTATTGATGGAAGATAGATAACCATGACATCTCGTGCGCATTATCCTTAGTTTGTCCTATAGTTTGGTTTATATACTTGGTTTAATGGCATATCAAACTTTGATGGTTATTTAATGCCAACGCCATCGCAGAAGAGTAAAGAAAAGAGAAAGAAGAAAAGAAAGTGAAAAAGAAAAAAAAACCCAAAAAACAACAACAACAAAATACCCTAAAAAAACCCAAAACAAACGAAGAGAATGGAAAAAGAGAGAACACATGATGAAACAAAAGAAAAAAAAGAAAAAAAAAAAGAATGAAAAATAGGAAATAATCAAAGAATGAAAAATCGAAAAGAAAGAAAATGAAAAAACAAACAAAAACAAAACAAAACAAACAACAAACAACCCCCCCCTAAAAAAACTCCCAAAACAAACAAGAGAAGATATGATAAAACGAAAGAAAAAAGCCAAAAAAAAAGAAAAGAATGAAAAATAGGAAATAATCAAAGAATGAAAACCGAAAAGAAAGAAATTGAAAAAAAAAAAAAAAAAGCCAAAAAAAAGAAAAGAATGAAAAATAGGAAATAATCAAAGAATGAAAAACCGAAAAGAAAGAAATTGAAAAAAGAAAAAAATTAGCGGTGTTGGTGTGGGTGGTATTTGTAAAGTTTGTAGAACATCTATTTCATAAATGTATTTCTATGGCGGGTGTGACAAGAACAGTTTGGGTCATGACTTGCAATCTGAATGATTACCTCACATACAGGTCTATGGACCAACAAAGGAGACATCCTTAAACACAGCACCGGCTTGTCTATGTGGCACTATGGAACTGCAGCACCACCTGCTGGCAGGAATAAGCAACAATAAAAGGTATATTCATAGCTTTAATTGAATTAATTAATCACACACACACACACACACACACATACACATATATATATATATATATATATATATGGGAGAAATATGAGGAGGTTAATCCGATAATATGTGGAGAAAGGTAGACAAACACGGGATGTTATGGAAACTGGATGTTTATTGTCGATGGTGCAACGTTTCGGTCTGTTAGACCATCTTCAGGACTTGAATATAGTACTTGCTTCAATGATGGACATTCTCAAAATGGTGAAACAGAGGGTCGTCAGTAGGTGGAGGGGTGGTTGGGGGTGGTTAGTGGATTTTCTTCTCTGTGGTACCACCATCCACCATTCTGACACTCCCCATCTAATGAGAAGAAAATCCACTAGCCACTCCCAACCATCCCTCTCCCTACTGACGACCTTCTGTTCCAGCATTTTGAAAATGTCCATCATTGAAGCAAGTACTATATCCAAGTCCTGAAGATGGTTTAACAGACCGAAACGTTGCACCGTCGACAATAAACATCCAGTTTCCATAACATCCCGTGTTTGTCTACCTTTCTCCATATATATACATATACGAAACCACTCAGAATGACACGATCACCACGACCTGGCTAATTTATCCCCAGTCATAAACCCCGCCCCCTAAAACGATGAGAAGAACTTAAACTGAAATCTTTTCATGAGTTTATATACTGTTAAACAGCAACCAACCAACCAACCAACCAACATTCCTTGTCTCATCCAATCATTATTCAGTTTCATCACGAGGGTTCAATATCATCTAAAGATAGCCACACCGCATCCGAATGGATCACAGAAGTTAATCTGTAAGTCTAGCGATATATATATAATATATATATATATATATATATATATATATATATATATTGGTTAGGAGGACGATTTAGAAGGCTATCACAATGCAGGTGTAAAGAAAAATAATAATACGGTAACAATGATGTTGTGTGTTAACCTGTATTTAATTCTTAAATTTTCGAGATAATATCTCTTTTTGAAAAGATCACTGGAACTGAAGCAGTCTAGTTATGGCATTTCTTTTTAAATTAATTTTTTTTTTAAAGAAATGCCATAACTAGACTACTTCAGTTCCAGTGATCTTTTGAAAAAGAGATATTTCGAAAATTCAAGAATTAAATACACAACATCCTTGTTACCGTATTATTATTTTTTCTTTACACCTGCATTGTGATAGCCTTCTAAATCAACCTCCTAACCAATATATACACAATGCTTCAAGCAAATTATAAACTCTCTTATATATATATATATATATATATATATATATATATATATATATATATATATATATATATATATATATATATAATATACTAAGCTTATTGGTAAACCCTTGTAGGAAGAAAAAACCCGGCAAATAGTTTGATTGTAAAAATATACTACCAAATTTCACCTGGGGTACCAACCGAAAATAATCGATTACTACTATAACACTTGCACCCCCCCCCAAAAAAAAAATATATATGAAACATATATATATATAAACCGCTAGGATATTCTAAAGCTAAAAAGTAAAAAGTGCTCAATACCTAAGTAGAGAAAATAATAAAGTTAAACCTAATGAGTCAGATATACCCACTAACAGTTTCGCTTAGTAGCTTATCAGGGAAAGAATCTGATATATATATATATATATATATATATATATATATATATATATAAAATTCCCCAACTTTAGTGTATGTAATACATTTTGTTCATGTCACGCACTGTTTCCTCGAAACAAAGTGTTTCTTTTTTGTCAACCATAATGTCAAGGATGAATTGGCATGTCACAACAAACAAGGTTACCTCGATGCAACATTAAAATATCATGGGGGTCACCATTTAAGGTAAATATCTTCTTTTTTTCCCACAGATATAAGACAACTCCTCTGAAAATAACGAGTTCGAACCCCGACTGTGATGATTTGCAATCACGTACCACTGATGCCATTATGAGAGGCTTAGATCAGTTTCTTTGCCCAAATTTGGGTAAATAGCAGGACAGTTGAATCCCTTTAGCCTTGAAAATATAATCCATCTTATGCATTATACATCGGCCAAAACGTTGTGTATAATGAGTAAACAGTCCGAAAATATTAACGCATACTATTTAGGAACAAAATATATGTTACATAGTAATATGAGGGCTCTCGATTTTTGACAAAAAGGTTCCAGAGTTCGAAGAGAAGGTTTCCCAATTCCAGAGTTCGGAGAGAAGGTTTCCCAGATCCGGAGTTCGAAGAGAAGGTTTCCGTGTTCTAGAATTCGAAGAGAATGTTTACGAGTTCCAGAATTCGAAGAGAAGATTTCAGAGTTCCAGAGTTCGGAGAGAAGGTTCTCAAGTCCGAAAAAAAGGTTCCAGACTTCGAAGAGAAGGTTTCCGAGTCCGACAAGAAACACCTAAAAAAGAACAGTAGGCTATGGGCCAGAGTCGATTTTTGTTTACTTTGGTGGACATAGAATTTATATGAAAAAAATTGACGTGTTTTTAAGAGTATTAATGAAGTAGAGTCTAAATCTTAATTTATCTCCAAGTGAAAGTTGCGCATTATTTTAGAATTTGACTTTAAAATGCATTATTTGATCGATACATTTAGGTGTAAAAATCAAGTAAGCGATCATAGTTGTCATTTGATTATAGGCACCATCTTTGTTTGTTGGTTTTGTTTTGTTTTACGCCATATCAACCTTGCTGAAAAGTTTTGAAATAAATTCATTCTTAATAGATACTGAATATTTTATACATACATTGTTCTATTTAACCTACAGATGCGACCCTAACAGGTACTACCACTACATTTCAGAGTGGACCAGGGAACAATGGTGATAAAGGGGTGATCCACATTCCTTAGACCTTCAGAAATGGATCCTCACCATCCGATAAAGTTTAACGTCATTTCCAGAAGATGACAACCCTCAGCCACCGCCTCCTAGCACTCATATGATAAAATGGGTTGAGGCCATTAAGGGAATAGGATTGGAACAATCATATAGGGATTACAGCTTGAGGTGACTAGCCGATTGATCGAAGAGGGCCTCCCCGACCGCCCGTTTAGCCTAAGTAAGGAACGAAGAGAAGTGTTGCAAGTCATGAACTGCAAATTCACAAGGATTTCGTCCTAAAACTTCACGGGTCGCAACCCACGGTCAAAAAGAGAACCAATTGGGGAAGTCTTATCCCAAGCTACATAGAAAAATACAAACCAATAAGGTCCAACGTGTTGGATTCCCGTTAATCCGGCATCGGTGAAAATTTTCATCCTCATTTGGTTTCATTAAACCCAAGCTACATGGCCAAATACAATCAAACAAGGCCCAACGTGTTGGATTCCCGTTAATCCGGCATCGGTGCAAATTCTCATCCTCATTTGGTTTCATTAAACCCAAGCTACATGGCCAAATACAATGAAATAAGGCCCATAGTGTTGGATTCCCGTTAATCCGGCATCGGTGCAAATTTTCATCAACATTTGGTTTCATTAAACCCAAGCTACATGACCAAATACAATCAAACAAGGCCCAACGTGTTGGATTCCCGTTAATCCGGCATCGGTGCAAATTTTCATCAACATTTGGTTTCATTAAACCCAAGCTACATGACCAAATACAATCAACAAGGCCCAACGTGTTCGATTCCCGTTAATCGGCATCGGTGCAAATTTTCATCAACATTTGGTTTCATTAAACCCAAGCTACATGACCAAATACAATCAAACAAGGCCCAACGTGTTCGATTCCCGTTAATCCGGCATCGGTGAAAATTTTCATCAACATTTGGTTTCATTAAACCCAAGCTACATGACCAAATACAATCAAATAAGGCCCAACGTGTTGGATTCCCGTTAATCCGGCATCGGTGCAAATTTTTCATCAACATTTGGTTTCATTAAACCCAAGCTACATGACCAAATACAATCAAACAAGGCCCAACGTGTTCGATCCCGTTAATCCGGCATCGGTGCAAATTTTCATCCTCATTTGGTTTCATTAAACCCCAAGCTACATGACCAAATACAATCAAACAAGGCCCAACGTGTTCGATTCCCGTTAATCCGGCATCGGTGAAAATTTTCATCAACATTTGGTTTCATTAAACCCAAGCTACATGACCAAATACAATCAAACAAGGCCCAACGTGTTCGATTCCCGTTAATCCGGCATCGGTGAAAATTTTCATCAACATTTGGTTTCATTAAACCCAAGCTACATGACCAAATACAATCAAACAAGGCCCAACGTGTTGGATTCCCGTTAATCCGGCATCGGTGCAAATTTTCATCAACATTTGGTTTCATTAAACCCAAGCTACATGACCAAATACAATCAAACAAGGCCCAACGTGTTCGATTCCCGTTAATCCGGCATCGGTGCAAATTTTCATCAACATTTGGTTTCATTAAACCCAAGCTACATGACCAAATACAATCAAACAAGGCCCAACGTGTTCGATTCCCGTTAATCCGGCATCGGTGAAAATTTTCATCAACATTTGGTTTCATTAAACCCAAGCTACATGACCAAATACAATCAAAAAGGCCCAACGTGTTGGATTCCCGTTAATCCGGCATCGGTGCAAATTTTCATCAACATTTGGTTTCATTAAACCCAAGCTACATGACCAAATACAATCAAACAAGGCCCAACGTGTTCGATTCCCGTTATCCGGCATCGGTGCAAATTTTCATCCTCATTTGGTTTCATTAACCCAAGCTACATGACCAAATACAATCAAACAAGGCCCAACGTGTTCGATTCCGTTAATCCGGCATCGGTGAAAATTTTCATCAACATTTGGTTTCATTAAACCCAAGCTACATGACCAAATACAATCAAACAAGGCCCAACGTGTTGGGCATCGGTGAAATTTATGGGAGTTTCATTAAACCAAGTACATGGCGCAAATAAATCAAATAAGGCCCACGTGTTTGGATTCCCGTTAATCCGGCATCGGTGCAAATTTTCATCCTCATTTGGTTTCATTAAACGCAAAGCTACATGGCCAAATACAATCAAACAAGGCCCAACGTGTTGG
>CM042160.1:88338918-88422546 GCA_023376005.1 Doryteuthis pealeii
AAAGAGAGATGGTTAATAATAACTGCTAACGCCAATTTCAAAGAATTTTTTTAGGAATTTTAATTTTTTTTAAAAAAAAGAAAAAATTTAAAAAAGATAAATCTTTGAATTTCATTTTTAAATGGATAAAAATTTCTTTTTTAAAATTTTATTCCTTTAATTAACTAAAATATATACAGCTTAAATGAAAACCTGAAAATGCCATTCTTTTGAAAATTGAATATATGTGAAAAATAATTAGTTTCAATAAATTGGCCTACTACTAAATATCTTATAAATATACTAATTACTGAGGTAGGAACACATCAAACCGGGTTTGGCCAACAATGCTATAACGGTACCTTTTACTGTTATCGTTTTTTAAATAAATAATGAATTTTCTTTGGCGAAACTTAAATGTTTTTTAGTGAACTTAAATTAAACATAAAGCATAATCTGAAGCTCACTTGTACCTCAAATTTTAGCTCTCGCAACAAAGTAAAAATCGACCGTGCGATAGCTCGTAACTCGAGAAGCTCGTAAGTTGAGGAACTCGTATCAAGGCAGCACTATATGTACTATCTGGTCGTGTCATAACTAAGACTACTAAATGTACTATGAACCGCTATTGACCCACCTTCGTAATGTAATCTGTACAGAAGTATCGTTGATAAACACACACAGACACACACACACACACACACACACACATCACACATACATAATACATACACAAAAACGAACAAAAAGACGAAGCACACACACACACATTCACAAAAAAAGACAAGCAGATACGCACCGCGCGCACACACACACACACGCACTGCGCGTGCGCACACACACAATTAAGCACTTTTGTCTTTAAACTATTTTAAGTGTTTTTTCACACGTGATTACACACACACACGAATACACACACATACACACATACATACACCAAAAACTACAAAAAGACAAGGCAGACACACACACAGCACAGACAGAGACCAACAACACACACACACACGCACACCATACACACATTCACAAAAAAGACAAGCAGAATATGCAGCACACACACGCACACGACACACACACTAACACTTCTGTTTTTTTAAAAAACTCTTTTAACTCTTTCTTTTAACACTGAATTACATCACACACGCACAAACGCACGATACACACATACATACTCAAAAACGAACAAAAAGACAAGCAGACAGCACACACACACTCACACGCGCACGCACACACGATTTACAAAAAAGACAAGCACACACACACAACACGCACGCACACAAACGCAGCGCACACACACTAACACTTTCTGTTTTTTTAACTCTTTTAAAACTGTTCTTTTAAACACGTGACTACACACACCGCATAGTACTCGTGTAGCAGGTGTCGCTGTTCGTACTCAAGTAGCCTTTCCGGATTGAACACCACTGTGTTCTTGAAGTGAACAAGCCGATTCTTATGAGTGCGCTCATTGTTGTTTGCGACAATTATTTTTCAGAAAAAGGAAAATAGAAAATTTTCGGTCCCCCGGGTGGGAAAAATACCTCCAGAAAACATAAGAACTTTCTGTGTTGACAATATGCTTTGCACTATGTTCTAGTGAAATATCCTTTTATTTTGTTAAATCGTTACTAAACCTTTGGTCTAGAATTGTGTAAACGCGAATCACATTGGGTACTAATGTTAGTTACTCCAGTTATAGAAGCAGAGAAAATGAAAAAAACAAGAACAGTTTTGTCGAAGCTTTGATAGTTGTTTTTAATCACAGGGGTGTTTCTCAGGGATCGCGAGGACCGGCGTAATCAGGCATTGTTTTTTTTAGTATTAAATAAAGCCATGCAAATCAAAACAATGTTGTATGATTTATAAAATTGTTATTCAAATTTGCGCACAATAAATAAAATTAGTGTAACGTAATTTCAGTTATTGAAATTTTAATGAGAGAGAAGAGTGTTTATTTACTGGTCTTTACGGAGTTTTTGAACAACGGTATTATTTGGAAGGCTCGAAGAAAGCTACTTTTGTGACGTCACAAGCCTCCAATGAACAGCCTTCTGATGTTAGAGGTCTTTGGCTCACTACGGTCGAAGCCCTCCGACTAAAGGGAAGACAAGTCTGCTTGGGTACCCCGGAAAGTATGGGCGTATTTTCTTATATTTTCCTATGGTATGCTATCCCCGGTAAATTATTTATGGTGAAACTCGCAGAAGGGCATCCAAGGGCAGGAGTCCCTCGCCCTCAAAGCAATTCAAGACCATAATGAGACGAACTCTAAAGAAATGCGCCATTTAGACACTTTCAAATTGTCTACAATGTTTTACGCTCTGTTCTATGAAAAATCTTTTTAATCGTTACTCTGTGTCTTAAATTTTGAAAAGCTCGAATTATTGCATTAATGTTTGTTATTCAGTTTATAGAAGCGCGAAAATTGAAAAATGTAGCTAGAGAAAATCAACGCCACATGGTAGCTCAAAGCGAGCACAAACATTTGATACTTTAACACACACACACACACACACACACACACACACACACACTATATAGATATATATATATATATATATATATATTATATATATGTGTGTGTGTGTGTAAGTATCCAAAATGACTGGTAGTAAGGGATGATCTTATTTTGGGTCTTCAAAATCTCACTGTTTACCATCTCTTGAAGGATTTTTAGAAATTAAAAAAATTAAAAAAACCCCCAAACCTTTTGAGGTTTTCTGGCCGAAATAAAATTATTACGGAATGACGTTTGTTAATTCCATGTAAGGGCCAGGGGAGGGTGTCCTTACCCCTCTGCAGGGGATACAGTTTAGCCTATTCTAAAAGCCCCATCAACAAAGACTGGGATGCTTTTGGGTTAAAAAGTTTATTTGAAAATAAACATTCCATAATACACAAATAAGAAAATATGTTTTTATTAATCTTAAATTAAAAACAAGTTAGGATGGAACACAGTCAGGAGTTGTCCGAACGTGAGGTTAAGTTTATAAAAAAAATATCCAAAAAGCAGCTGTATGGCCACTTTGCCTCCTTCACAAAAATAATCCACATAAGAACAAACAAACTGCTGGACAATTGATGGAGAAGCAAAGACAAACTCATAAATGACATTCTCCTCTTGGACACCTACACATGGACACACCAGTCTAGATCAACCAGTCTAGACAAACTCATAAGTGGACAGTTCTCCCCACCGTAGACACAACAGTGGTAGGCCCGACCAACAGAAAGCACATCAACCAGCTCTGTCGGATTCTGATGCTACGTATGAGGAACTGTCAGGGGCCGTGGACCGATAGGGACGGTTTGCGAGAAAGAGAAGTCATGGGAATCCGTGCTGTCAGCGTGACCCGATGATGATGATGATGAAATGTGTGAAATGATGATGAAGATGATTTAACCTATTATGTGAATGTTTTTTGGTTTTGTGAATAGGTTACGATATAAAGAGTTTTAAAAAAGGTATTTGTAACCTGAGATTATGTTACAGTGCACAGTAGCTTAACGATTTTTGTAACTTCAAATGAGATTTCTTTTTTCAAATTGTACAACGAGTCTTCTGAATATTGCTTGTTTCTTATTGTATCGTGTTCTGCGTACAAGACGACCATCGATAAGGTTTAAGAATTTTAAAGATAATCTACCACGCACTGTCGGCTGGGGCTTTAGAATGCACCGACTGCCACCTCTGCAGAGGGTAAGACTCCCCCAATGGGGCGCACCTGTTGGCCGTTGATGCGGAACCCGTGATGCTTAAGGATAGAGCCCAGGTGGATGAGCAGTTTCATAGATTTACAATACTCCACTTTGGCCGCTATCTTGGCTATGACGGGCGGTCGGAGAGGCCCTCTCCGATCAAATCGCTGGTCTACGGTCAAGCCTAGCACACTATATGAATTTTCACAACCTTATTGGCCCTTATGGCATAGCCCCAAACAGCCTTTTTATAATATGGGTGCTAGAAGGGGTGGGTTGCGGTCCTACATATCCTGGGAATGACGTTAAACTCTATCTGATGGTGAGCGTTCCAGTTTTGGAGGTTTGGGGAATGTGGAGCACCGCCATCATCAAACCATTGCTCCGCCTGGTCCACTCTGAACCCGGAGTGGTAGTACTGTTAGGGTCCCCATCTATGGGTTAAGCATAAAAAAGAATTGTAATTATCCATTAGATTGACTTATTTCAAAACTTTAATCGCAATTAATGACCCACTGAGGTTGTCTATGCCGTAAAACAAAACCAAACAAACAAACAAACCAAAAGACTATCTAAAAGCTGAACAAAATTAAACTGAAAAAAGTTATTATCTAGTATTATCTGCCATTATTTAGACTATTGGTCCTCATCTTCATTGTTAATCTGTACAACGTTTTCGGCCGATGTTGCCCTTCGGTCTTCTTCAGGTGATTTCTTGTCGGACCTCGGGAAACCTTGTCGGAACTCGGGACCTTTCTATCGAACTTCCAGGGAACCTTCTTTTCGAAGTCGGAACATTCTTGTCCGACAAGAAATTACCTGGAAGAAGTCCGGATAAGGCAGATCGACCGAAACAATTGTAAGATAACAATGGAAGAGAGGACAATAGTCCGAATAATACAAATAATAACTAATTAATCAAGACTCATCTAAAAGATTCAGCGAAAATTGTTTATTATTTTGCCATAATTTTTTTTAAGGTGAGTCTTGATAATTTTCGTTTTATTTAGATTTTTAGCGACTTGTTATCCTTCCTCTTATTTTTAATATACACACGCAGATCCTCGGCCTCCAGCTTTCTTCAGGTGTTTCGGCTGATATGCCGTTGAACACAAGGCCCACAAGCGGATATAAGGGTTTTGCTTAATACAATTCTAAGTGACAATAAATCCTGTAAATTGCAGGTTCAATCCTGACCGCGGGGCGATAATAACAAGAATACTTAATATTGCTTAAACTTATAACCCGGTCATGGTTAACAGAATGAGAACAAGTAGATTGAAAGGGTTAGGTTCAAATCCTGACCACGGCCGGATAATAACATAGAATACTTTAATATAGCTTAAAACTTGTACCCGGTCATGGTTAACAGAATGAAGAACAGTAGATTTGGAGAGGGTTCCGGTTCATTTCCACAAAGGTTTCCAAATTACATATGAAGGCTCCTGGTTCGACAAGAAAACACCTGAAGAAGGGCGGAGGTCACATAGGCAGAAAAGCGTTGTTTATATAATAATAAAGATGAGGAACCAGCAGTCCCGAAAAATCTGAATAATACAAAATGACAAAAAAGGTTTTTACCTAAAAATTTTGAAATAAAATATAACTGATGCCATTTGTAAAATTCATTAATTGAATAACAAGGCGCCGTAACTCAATACGGATCTAACCTGTTTGCATCCTACTACAGGAGAAAGCACAGAGTTATTATGAATGCCTCAATACAATCATAGAAACCAAGCCACCAATCAGGACTCAAGGAATGGAATCATCCAATGCATGATGGACTATTCTTGAGTTTCTCATAAGTACCAGCTGTCTTGGACACTAGTTCAGTTGTGCTTACTAGTTGCTGTTGTTCCAAACCAACTGTAATACTGACTGACTGAATTCAACATCTATCTATCTATCTATATATCTATCCTATCTCATCATATCTAATCTATTTATGCTATCCATCTCATATCTTATCTATTTATCTCATCATATCTATCTAAATCTATATATCTATTCTAATATATCTATCTATTGACTGGAAGATAGATAACCAATGACATCTGGTGCGCATTATCCTTAGTTTGTTGCCTATAGTTTGGTTTATAAATACTGGTTTAATGGCATATCAAACTTTGATGGTTATTTAATGCAACACCATCGCAGAAGAGTAAGAAAAGAGAAAAGAAGAAAAGAAAGTGAAAGAAAAAAAACCAAAAACCCAGACAACAACAACAACAAAAATACCACTAAAAAAACCCAAACAAACGAGAGAAATAGAAAAAGAAAAGAGAACACATGATGAACAAAAGAAAAAGAAAGAAAAGAAAGAATGAATAGGAAATAATCAAAGAATGAAAACCGAAGAAGAAATTGAAAAAAAAAAAAAAAAAGCAAAAAAGAAGAATGAAAAATAGGAAATAAGTCAAAGAATGAAAAAACGCGAAGAAAGAAATTGAAAAAAAAAAAAAAAAAGCAAAAAAAAGAAAAGAATGAAAAATAGGAACTAATAAGAATGAAAACCGAAAAGAAGGAATTGAAAAAAAAAAAAAAAAAAAGCAAAAGAAAAAAAAAATAATGAAAATAGGAATAATCAAAGAAATGGAAAATACCGAAAAGAAAAGAATTGTAAAAAAAAAAAGCAAAAAAAAAGAAAATAATGAAAAAGGAAATAATCAAAGAATGAAAAACCCGAAAGAGAAAGAATTGAAAAAAAAAAAAAAGAAAAAAAAAAAGAAAATAATGAAAAATAGTAATAATCAAAGAATGAAAAAACCGAAAAGAAAAGAATTGAAAAAAAAAAAAAGCAAAAAAAAGAAAGAATGAAAAATAGGAATAATCAAGAAATGAAAAACCGAAAGAAAAGAAATTGAAAAAAAAAAAAAAAAAGCAAAAAAAAAAGAAAAGAATGAAAAATAGGAAATAATCAAAGAATGAAACCGAAAAGAAAGAAATTGAAAAAAAAAAAAGAAAATGAATGAAAAATAGGAAATAATCAAGAATGAAAAACCGAAAGAAAGAAATTGAAAAAAAAAAAAAAACAAAAAAGAAAAATAATGAAAAATAGGAAATAATCAAAGAATGAAAAACCGAAAAGAAAGAAATTGAAAAAAAAAAAAAAGAAAAAAAAAAGAAAATGAAAAATAGGAAATAATCAAAGAATGAAAACCGAAAAGAAAGAAATTGAAAAAAAAAAAAAAAAGCAAAAAAAAGAAAGAATGAAAAATAGGAAATAATCAAGAATGAAAAACCGAAAAGAAAGAATTGAAAAAAAAAAAAAAAGCAAAAAAAAAAGAAAAGAATGAAAAATAGGAAATAATCAAAGAATGAAAAAACCGAAAAAGAAAGAATTGAAAAAAAAAAAAAAAGCAAAAAAAAGAAAAGAATGAAAATAGGAAATAACAAAGAATGAAAAACCGAAAGAAAGAAATTGAAAAAAAAAAAAAAAAGCAAAAGAAAAAGAAAATAAATTGAAAAATAGGAAATAATCAAAGAATGAAAAACCGAAAGAAAGAAATTGTAAAAAAAAAAAAAAGCAAAAAAAAAAGAAATAATGAAAAATAGGAATAATCAAGAATGAAAAACCGAAAAGAAAGAATTGAAAAAAAAAAAAAAAAGAAAAAAAAAGAATAATGAAAAATAGGAAATAATCAAAGAATGAAAAACCGAAAAGAAAGAAATTGAAAAAAAAAAAAAAAAGCAAAAAAGAAAAGAATGAAAATAGGAAAATAATAAGAATGAAACCGAAAAAGAAAGAAATTGAAAAAAAAAAAAAAAAAAAAAAAAAAAGCAAAAAAAAAAAAAAAAAAGAATGAAAAATAGGAAATAATCAAAGAATGAAAAACCGAAAGAAAGAAATTGAAAAAAAAAAAAAAAAAAAAAGCGGTGTAGGTGTGGGTGAATTTGTAAAAGTTTGTAGAAATCTATTTCCTAAATGTACTTCTATGGCGGTGTGACAAGAACAGTTTGGTCATGACTTGCATCTGAATGATTACCTCACATACAGGTCTTATGGACCAACAAAGGAGAAATCCTTAACACAGCACCGGCTTGTCTATGTGGCACTATGGAACTGCAGCACCACCTGCTGGCAGGAATAAGCAACAATAAAAGGTATATTCATAGCTTTAATTGAATTAATTATACACACACACACACACACACACACACACACACACACATACACACATATATATATATATATATATATATATATATATATGGGGAGAAATGTGAGGAGGTTAATCCGACAATATGTGGAGAAAAGTAGACAAACACGGGATGTTATGGAAACTGGATGTTTATTGTCGATGGTGCAACGTTTCGATCTCTGATTAGACCATCTTCAGGACTTGGATATAGTAGTTGCTTCAATGATGGACATTCTCAAAATGCTGAAACAGAAGGTCGTCAGTAGGGAGAGGGGTGGTTGGGAGTGGCTAGTGGATTTTCTTCTCACCATTCTGACACTCCCCATCTAGCGAGAAGAAAATCCACTAACCACCCCCAACCACCCCTCCACCTACTGACGACCTTCTGTTTCAGCATTTTGAGAATGTCCATCATTGAAGCAAGTACTATATCCAAGTCCTGAAGATGGTCTAATAAGAGACCGAAACGTTGCACCATCGACAATAAACATCCAGTTTCCATAACATCCCGTGTTTGTCTACCTTTCTCCATATATATACATATACGAAACCACTCAGAATGACACGATCACCACGACCTGGCTAATTTATCCCCAGTCATAAACCCCGCCCCCTAAAACGATGAGAAGAACTTAAACTGAAATCTTTTTATGAGTTTATATGCTGTTAAACAGCAACCAACCAACCAACATTCCTTGTCTCATCCAATCATTATTCAGTTTCATCACGAGGGTTCAATATCATCTAAAGATAGCCACACCGCATCCGAATGGATCACAGAAGTTAGTCTGTAAGTCTAACGATATATATATATATATATATATATATATATATATATATAATATATATATATAATATAATGAATAGTGAATGAAAAAATGAGAAAAGTATTGGCATGAAAAGGTGCTCAATGCTAATAAAGCAGAGCAGATTATAATTAATGGTAATATTATGATTTCACACTCATAACTTCAAGTTTCTTGGTAGTCCAATCATCAGATGAGAAGTGGTTGAGATGTCAAAAACCAGTCGTGAAATGGTAAAAATCGATTTTTTAATGGTAAAAATCCTTTTTTACCATTAAAAATTCACGACTGGTTTTTGACATCTCAACCACTTCTCATCTGATGATTGGATTACCAATAAACTTTAAGTTATGAGTGTGAAATCATAATATTACCAATAATTATAAATCTGCTCTGCTTTATTAGCATTGAGCACCTTTTCCATGCCAATACTTTCTCATTTTTTCATTCACTATTCATTATATATATAATTATATATATATATATATATATATATATATATATATATATATATGTGTGTGTGGTGTGTGTGTGAAAAGATGGAATAAAAACATCACACAATGCTGTTAAAGAGAAAACAATTTATAATATAATCATAGCTGATATTGATCAATATTTCGATTTTACAAAAATCTTCTTCAGAGCCCGTTTACTCTTTTGTAAAATGATCAATATCAGCTATGATTATGTTATAAATTGTTTTCTCTTTAACAGCATTGTGTGGTGTTTTCATTCCATCTTTTTCATACTTATACTGTCGGATTCATTTCTTTATATATATATATATATATATATACTAAACTTATTGGTAAACCCTTGTAGGAAGAAAAACCCGGTAAATAGTTTGATAGTAAAAATATACTACCAAACTTTACCTGGGGAAAAAGATGAAAAGAAAGAAAAGAACCAAGAGGGTCGTACCAACCGAAAATAATCGATTACTACTATAACACTTGCCCCCCCCAAAAAATGTATATATGAAACATATATATATATATATATAAACCGCCAGGATATTCTAAAGCTAAACAGTAAAAGAGTGCTCAATACCTAAGTAGAGAAAATGATAAAGTTAAACAACCTAATGAGTCAGACATACCTACTGACAGTTTCGCTTAGTAGCTTATCAGGGAAAGAATCTGATATATATATATATATATATATATATATATATATATATATATATAATTTAATATACCAAGCGTGTTGTAGAATCCTTGCGGAGAGAAAAAACCGGCAGAGAGTTTGATTGTAAAAATATACTACCAAACATCAACCAGGAAGAAAAAAAATTTTGAAAAAAGAAAAGACCAAGATATTTGTACCAACAAAAAATAATCTATTGGTACAGTATTTGGCCAAAGAAAAACAATTTATATGTATATATATGTATATAAGATATATAATATATTCATATAACCGCTAGGAGAAAGCTAATTTGTAAAAAGTGCTCGATACCTAAGTAGAGCCAAGTAATAAGGATATCTACTGAGTCAGACGAACCTACTATTAGTTTCGCATAAAGCTCTTTCAGGGCTAAAATCTGACTTTAGATTTAGCCCTGAAGAGCTTTATGCGAAACTAATAGTAGGTTCGTCTGACTCAGTAGATTATCCTTATATATATATAATATATATATATATATATATATATATAAAATTCCCCAACTTTAGTGTATGTAATACATTTTGTTCATGTCACGCACTGTTTCCTCGAAACAAAGTGTTTCTTTTTTGTCAACCATAATGTCAAGGATGAATTGGCATGTCACAACAAACAAGGTTACCTCGATGCAACATTAAAATATCATGGGGGTCATCATTTAAGGTATATATCTTTTTTTTCCTACAGATATAAGACAACTCCTCTGAAAATAACGAGTTCGAACCCCGACTGTGATGATTTGCAATCACGTACCACTGATGCCATTATGAGAGGCATAGATCAGTTTATTTGCCCAAATTTGGGTAAATAGCGGGGCAGTTGAATCCCTTTAGCCTTGAAAATATAATCCATCTTATGCATTATACATCGGCCAAAACGTTGTGTATAATGAGTAAACAGTCCGAAAATATTAACGCATACTATTTGGAACAAAATTTATGTTACATAGTAATATGAGGGCTCTCGATTTTTCACAAAAAGGTTCCAATTCCAGAGTTCGAAGAGAAGGTTTCCCAATTCCAGAGTTCGGAGAGAAGGTTTCCCAGTTCCAGAATTCGAAGAGAAGGTTTCCGGGTTTCAGAGTTCGAAGAGAAGGTTCTCGAGTCCGACAAAAAGGTTCCAGAGTTCGAAGAGAAGGTTTTAGTGTTCCAGAGTTCGAAGAGAAGGTTTCTGAGTTCCAGAGTTCGAAGAGAAGATTTCCGAGTTCCAGAGTTCGGAGAGAAGGTTCTCGAGTCCGACAAAAAGGTTCCAGAGTTCGGAGAGAAGGTTCTCGAGTCCGAAAAAAAGGTTCCAGAGTTCGGAGAGAAGGTTCTCGAGTCCGACAAAAAGGTTCCAGAGTTCGGAGAGAAGGTTTCCGAATTCCAGAGTTCGAAGAGAAGGTTTCCGAATTCCAGAGTTCAGAGAAAATGTTCTCGAGTCCGACAAGAAACAGTTGAAAAAGAACAATATGCTATGGGCCAGAGTCGATTTTTGTTTACTTTGGTGGACATAGAATTTATATGAAAAAAATTGACTTATTTTTGAGAGTATAAATGAAGTAGAGTCTAAATCTTAATTTATCTCCGAGTGAAAGTTGCGCATTATTTTAGAATTTGACTTTAAAATGCATTATTTGATCGATACATTTAGGTGTAAAAATCAAGTAAGCAATCATAGTTATCATTTGATTATAGGCACCATCTTTGTTGGTTTGTTGTGTTTTGGTTTACGCCATATCAACCTCGGTGGGTCATTTAATGTTAACAAAGTTTTGAAATAAATTCATTCTTAATACATACTGAATATTTATACATAAATTTTTCTATTTAACCTAGAGATGCAACCCTAACAGGTACTACCACTACAGTTCAGAGTGGACCTGGGACCTTCAGAAATGAATCCTCACCATCAGATAGAGTTTAACGTCATTTCCAGGACATGAAAACCCTCAGCCACCAACTTCTAGCACATATATGATAAAAAGGGTTGGGGCTTGCCATTATATGAATAATATTAGGACAATCATACAGGGGCTAGAGCTTGACGTGATCAGCCGATTGATCGGTGGGGGCCTCTCAGACGACGCGTTTAGCCTAAGTAAGGACCTAAGAGAAGTGATGCAAGTCATGGACTACACATTCCTTAAGATTTCGTCCTTAGAATCGAGTCACAACCTGAGACCAAAAATTGGACCAACTGGGGAAGTCTTATCCCAAGCTACATGGTTAAATACAATCAAATGAGAACCAACATCTTAGATTCCCGTTAATCCGGCATCGGTGCAAATTTTCATCCTCATTTGGTTTCATTAAACCCAAGCTACATGGCCAAATACAATCAAATAAGGCCCAACGTGTTGGATTCCCGTTAATCCGGCATCGGTGCAAATTTTCATCCTCATTTGGTTTCATTAAATCCTAGCTACATGGCCAAATACAATCAAATAAGGCCCAACGTGTTGGATTCCCGTTAATCCGGCATCGGTGCAAATTTTCATCCTCATTTGTTTCATCAAACCCAAGCTACATGGCCAAATACAATCAAATAAGGCCCAACGTGTTGGATTCCCGTTAATCCGGCATCGGTGCAAATTTTCATCCTCATTTGGTTTCATTAAACCCAAGCTACATGGCCAAATACAATCAAATAAGGCCCAACGTGTTGGATTCCCGTTAATCCGGCATCGGTGCAAATTTTCATCCTCATTTGGTTTCATTAAACCCAAGCTACATGGCCAAATACAATCAAATAAGGCCCAACGTGTTGGATTCCCGTTAATCCGGCATCGGTGCAAATTTTCATCCTCATTTGGTTTCATTAAACCCAAGCTACATGGCCAAATACAATCAAACAAGGCCCAATGTGTTGGATTCCCGTTAATCCGGCATCGGTGCAAATTTTCATCAACATTTGGTTTCATTAAACCCAATCTACGTGGCCAAATACAATGAAATAAGGCCCAACGTGTTGGATTCCCGTTTATCCGGCATCGGTGCAAATTTTCATCCTCATTTGGTTTCATTAAACCCAAGCTACATGGCCAAATACAATGAAATAAGGCCCAACGTGTTGGATTCCCGTTAATCCGGCATCGGTGCAAATTTTCATCCTCATTTGGTTTCATTAAACCCAAGCTACATGGCCAAATACAATCAAACAAGGCCCAATGTGTTGGATTCCCGTTAATCCGGCATCGGTGCAAATTTTCATCAACATTTGGTTTCATTAAACCCAATCTACGTGGCCAAATACACTGAAATAAGGCCCAACGTGTTCGATTCCCGTTAATCCGGCATCGGTGCAAATTTTCATCATCATTTGGTTTCATTAAACCCAAGCTACATGGCCAAATACAATCAAACAAGGCCCAACGTGTTCGATTCCCGTTAATCCGGCATCGGTGCAAATTTTTTATCATCATTTGGTTTCATTAAACCCAAGCTACATAGCCAAATACAATCAAACAAGGCCCAACGTGTTGGATTCCCGTTAATCCGGCATCGGTGCAAATTTTTAATCATCATTTGGTTCCATTAAACCCAAGCTACATGGCCAAATACAATCAAACAAGGCCAACGTGTTGGATTCCGTTAATCCGGCATCGGTGCAAATTTCATCCTCAGTTGGTTTCATTAAACCCAGCTACATGGCCAAATACAATCATAAGCCCAACGTGTTGGATTCCCGTTAATCCGGCATCGGTGCAAATTTTCATCCATTAGGTTCACATACTAAGGTAGCAATAATTTCCTTCCTTCCCTCTCTCTCTCTCTCTCTCTCTCTCTCTCTCTCTCTCTCTATATATATATATATATATATATATATATATATATATGTGTGTGTGTGTGTGTGTGTGTGTGTGTTAAATCGAACTTGACGGACCTATATTCCACCATCGTATGTTCCCCCCGCTGAAAGTAAAAAATACCAAAAATCACGGAATTAACTGAATTTAATGAAATTTTCAGTGTTGATATATTAATAAATAAAAGTTATAATGCATCAGTTGTTTTATTTAAAAACTTCATATGTTTTTTCAGTTCAGTTAACTTTGGACCACGTATCTTTAAGAATCTGTGTTACGCTTCAAAGTTACGTGATCCAAAGTTAACTGACCTGAAAAAATATAAAAGTTTTTGAATAAAATAACTGGTGCATTATATCTTTTATTCATTAATATATCAACACTGAAAATTTCATTAAATTCGGTTAATTCCATGATTTTTAGTATTTAGGTCCGTTAAGTTCGATTTAACCTAAATGTTCTCAAGTATTTAGAATTTTTTAAAAAACGAATTAGATTACGCAGTAGTAGTAGTAGTAACAGCAACAATTGAAGCATTCAAGAATCATGGTAAGCTGAGAAAGGTAGATAGATAGATAGAGAGAGAGAGAGAGAGAGAGAGAGAGAGACAGAGAGAGAGGGGGGGGAGAAGAGCTACTACTACGTCTTTCTCCCCCTCTCTCATTGAAATGTCTTCTCTTCCCTCTTCCATTGTGAAGATTCCTCCTGGGGTTTCATCATTGATTTTTATTGAAATCCAATGAGTTCTGTTTTTGAATATTTGCTAAGAATATTTATAAAATTTCATCATGATCGGATCACATGGTGTAGGCGCCATCAGATTATACACAAACAGACAGAAATTGCCATTTAGATAGTAGACGCCCAAAAAGAGGAAGATAGAATCATCTACTAATCTAACATAAAATTCATTTTAATTTCAGGCCCTATAAGATGATATTTCTCGATATCTCAACTTCACATCGATGATTTCGTGGACCAATGACTCCGGAAGATCGAGTTTCACGGACATATCACGAAGTCTGCTCTGTCTCTAACCTTGAATCAAACACTACCCTCCCATTTTCTCGTTGATTCTGTCAGCAAGCGGATCGTAGATGCAATTCTTCTAATATTTAACTGAAACCTATTATTATTATTATTATTATTATTATTATTATTATTATTATTATTATTATTATTATTATTATTCCTTTTGAGTTTTCACATCAATGTTAGCTGATAGTCTTTCACTGGAGTCTGAGTGACAGCAAGTCTCCTCAGGTCTCCAGGACTCTTCTGAGTGTTCTGGCAGATTGCAGCAGTGCAGTGTTCTGAATGGTTTCAATCCTTCCTTTGATATCCAAACTTTCCAAACCCTTTTCTAATCCTTTAGGGACTGTTCCAAGTGCACCAACTACAATTGGTATCACTTTCACTTTCATGTTCCATAACTTTTTCAGTTCTCTGGCAAGGTCCAGATATTTGTCCATTTTTTCATTTTCCTTCAGCTTCAACCTGTGATCTGCTGGAACTGCAAAATACATCAGTTGACAATTATTATTATTATTATTATTATTATTATTTGCTGTCCATCGTTTCCGATGATGACACCACGCGAATTTATTCGGTCTCTGGTTGCTTCTTGCCAACTGAGTATGGGGATGTTAATGTCATTCAGGTATTTTTTGATGTTGTCTATGTACCTGAGCTTTAGTCTACCGATTAACTCTAATTAACCTTTCCTTGACCTTTTTTGTGTATTCTTCGAGTCCTTGGATTGTAGTATCTACGCAATCTTCAATGTTGGCGAGACCTCTTCCACTTTCATTTGTTTATACATATAATCTGTCTCTATCATCTCTCGGGTGTAATGCCTTGTGTATCGTCATTAATTTTATTGTATTTTGGACTTATTCCTCTCTTGTCCATTTTAAGAATGGCCCAGAATATCTTATAATGGGGACCGCACATGTATCTATCTCTTTGGTAAGATTTCTACTGCAGAAAAAAATCCCAACCTTCGTCCCTCCAGAAGACAACCATCAGATTGTACCCCCCTCAAAAGAATCCCTAACAATAACAGTCAGATTAAAAACAATGAAAAAACTCCAACAAAACAACAACAATTAGACCCCCCCAAAAAAAAGAAATCAACAAATCAACAACATGTTTTAAGTCTTTCAAGGCTTCCATATTAGTTGAGGTGAATCTTTAGATCAGTGATTCTGTTATCCACACCAACACACGAAACCTTCAGTACACAAAAGAAGTAAAGACTATAACAGAGTGTCAAGTCCTTCGTCGTCAAGCACAGAACAGAGCTAACAGGTTACATTCAATCAATACGCATACGAAGCCTGTAGGAGAACTGCTCGCACCACGTCAACTTGCCTGTTTTTTTTTAATGTGTCGCTGCCATCTTATGCAAATAAGTCTGCAACAAAAAATGGCAGTTTGGCGAACGACTCTCATAGAGAGATTGACACGCGAGACAGCGAACGCGTTTAGCTCCCGGTAAGTCAGTCCTTCTATTACACAACAGTCAGACCCACCCCCCAAAAAAACCCAACAAAATAAAACAACAGTCAGATTAGAAAAAACAAAAAGCAAAACACACACACACACACACACACACACAAAAGCAACCAAACAAAAACAACAAGAATCAGATTGTAAACAAAGCAAACCCCCCAAAAAATCAATAGTCAGACTAGCCAACTCAAATACCAACAAAACAATAGTTAGATTACCAAAAAAAAAAAAAAAAACAACAAAAAACAACAAAAAACAAACCAAAACAAACAAACAAACAAAACAAAAACAAACAAAAACAAAAACCCAAATAAACAAAAAAACAAAAAAAAAAAAACAAAAACAAAAAAAGAACAAACAAAAACAAAAAAAAAACCCACAAAAAACAAAAAAAACAAACAAAAACAAAAAAACAAAAACAAACAAAAAACAAAAAAACAAAACAAAAAAACAAAAAAACAAAAAACAAAAAAACACAAAAACAAAACAAAACAAACAAAAAAAAACAAAAACAAAAAAACCTACAAACACAAAAAACAATAAAACAAAGATAGCAATGGATATGATCTGCATTATTCGGACTATTGTCTCATCTTCATTGTTATCTACACAACGTTTCGGCCGATGTGCCCTCCGGCCTTTTTCAGGTATTTCTTGTTGGACTCTGGAACCTTCTCGAACTCGGAAACCCCCTCTTCGAACTTGGGGAAATAAAGGGTTAGGTTCAAAGTTCTGTGAAGGCTCCCGATTACGACAAGAAGGTTCCCAATTTCGAGGAGGGGGTTTCCGAGTCCGAGAAGGTTTCCGAGTCCGACAAAAAATACCTGAAGAAGGTCGGAGGGCACATCGACCGAAACGTTTGCAACTTTTAGATGTCGGCCAATTACTATGCCCGTGAACTAGGCAAAGTCTGTAAAATAATAGATGTAGTTGTCCCAGCAGACCACAGGGTGAAGATTAATATTCCAGGAAAATTAATTATGAAGAAATATTGATGAAGTGAAATTTAAATCGACAAAAAATATTTTATGAAAATAATTATCATGGAATTTTAAATCCAAAATTTCTTTTGAAAGACTTGTTTTGAGAGAGAGAGAGAGAGAGAGAGAGAGAGAGAGAGAGGGAGAGAGGGAGAGAAGGGGGAAAGATGAAGAGATAGAAAGAGGGGAGCAAAGAGATGATGATGATAATGATGAGAGAGAGAGAGAGAGAGATAGAGAGAGAGAGAGAGAGAGAGAGTGTGTGTGTATAGTGGAAAGAGAGAGGAAGAAACATAGATAGTTAGAGAGAGTTTATTTGTCGCATACCCCACTTGTATGGACTGGGCACAAGGCCTCGTTTTAACGTGGGTCCACCCACAAGCCGAAGCTAATGGGTGGGAAAGAACAAAAATTGCGTCGATCCCTTCGGCTTTCCCCCTCAAGGGGGGCGCCTTAGACGCTGGGTAATAAACCCAACCCTGCTCCCAAGGGGGCAGGTATTGCCTGTGGGGATAGCCCCCGGGGATCGACGCTATTAATTTAACACTACTCACCGGACCAGTGGCCGAAGTTCACCGGACCCCCACCCCGAAGGACGGTTTGAGATTGCCTAGATAGTTAGAGAGAGAGAGAGGGGGGGATAAAAAGAGAGAAGAGAGAGAGAGTGTGTGTGTGTGTGTGTGTGTGTGTGTGTGTGTGAGAGAGAGAGAGAGAGAGAGAGAGAGAGAGAGAGAGAGGAGAGAGAGAAGAGAGAGAGAGAGAGAGAAGTAATTTGACCTACCTCTTAATTGCAAAAGGAGAGTAACACTTTGAGATTCCGAACAGAATTCCTGGTGTCCAAACTTCAGTTCTTGTCTTCGCAAGTCTCAGAAGAACTCGAAAAATTGTTGTAAAAAAGCCAACCGTTTTGTCACTGTTGGTACCTCACCTCAAAGCATGGGGTTATCAAGATAGTTTTCAGACTATCATTGTAGTAGTGTACAGTCCTAACGAGTACCTACACACGTGACCTCAAACCGTACGCATCTCAGTCACTAGTCACACTATAAAATAAAACAATCGTGGCGACTCGTCGTGGAACAGTGGTTAAACAATTTTTGTTTTTAATCGGGTTCAATCCTCACCGGATGCCTCTATTTGAATGTGCTAGGTAGTTGCGCAATTCGTTCTGGTGACAATAGTGTCCAACTCGAGGTAAATGGCTAATTACGAATGTTGATTAACATCTAGGAAACTATTGAATTGTTTGTTTACTAACCCACATTCCTTCCCTTTATTCAATAATTTTGCTTTAGTCAGCGAAGCTTATTAAATGTGCTCGTCATTTTTAACATTATTTTGCATTTTTAATTATATATATATATATATATATATTAAAGTAATTGGTAATTTTGCTTGAAGCATTGTTAAGTATGTTTAAAAATAATAAAATTCGAAGGCATACAAATGCGTAAAAAATAAAGACAAAAAGATGTTTTATATGTCTAATCGATTTCAAAGCAAAGCTTTTATCATCAGAGTTTATTTTCAGAAATGAACGTGCTTATGTTTTTTTATTTGTGTGGTTATAATTTCTCTTCTTATTTCCTTTTCCTCTCCTTTTTTCCTCTCTTTCTTCTTCTCCTCCTTTATGAATGGCCGAATAACTGTAATTTCTTATTTCTCTTTTTTTTTTCTTTTTTAAAAGTTTGTTGAGAACAAGGCTGACATCGGTAAGATGTTGCAATATGTTGCGACGACCGTGTGGAGATGTCAAAATTTTTTTGAAAACAAAAATGAACAAATAAATAAAACCGTTAATAGAAAATTTTTTACATACTTAGCTTTTGTTTCGCTTTCACCTTTCCTTTCTTATTCTTTCTCCCTCTCTTTCTTTTTTTTTGTGTTATTTCTCTTCTTTTTTCTTTTTTTTTCTTTTTTATCCTTTGTTCTTTAATTTAAATTATTTTTTTATAGTAAATAAGTAAATAAAAGATTATCTTAAATATGTATTAGTATTGATAGAAAAATAAATAATTCTTTTTTATTATTTTTTTTTTAAGAAATATCTTTTATGAGTACTTTTTTCTCTTTTTCTTTTAAACTTAAATAAGTTAATATTATATTAATTATATATTAAAATATCATATAATAATTACATATTACAATACTCATAAAGGAGGAGAAGAAGAAAGAGAGGAAAAAAGAGAGGAAAAGGAAATAAGAAGAGAATTATAACCACACAAATAAAAAAACACATAAGCACGTCATTTCTGAAAATAAACTCTGATGATAAAGCTTTGCTTTGAAATCGATTATACATATAAAAACATCTTTTGTCTTTATTTTTTTTTACGCATTGTATTGCCTTCGAATTTTATTATATATATATATATAATATATATATATATATTATATAATATATGAATGAAAAAAGTGGAATGAAAACATCACAACAATGCTGTTAAAGAGAAAACAATTTATAATATAAATCATAGCTGATATTGATCAATATTTCGATTTTACCAAAATCATCATCAGAGCCTCATTTACTCCGTGGTGATTGTGGTCGCATTGGTAAATTGCCTTCAAGCAAATATATTATATTATATATATAATATATATATATATATATAATATATATATATTCGACGTCTTCTTTCAAAACGTTTTATCCCAGCATTTCATAAATTTGAATATTTTAAGAGCGCTAATTTTCCATTCAATACAATTTTAAACAACTGATCAACAACAACTATCACACGATCTCGCTAATCATTTTACGATAAATTTTCCTTTTAATTCATCAACAAAAGCCCCGAAGAAGATCTACTAAACAGATTGAAACACTGCAGCGTTGGCTGAATAAATATTCACTCCTTTTATTGAAACCTGTGTTTTTAAAAAAAATGTTCACTATTTTTACACACCGTCGGATTCACTTCCATTTTCTCTTTCACACCACACTCACACACACCACCACACACCAGACACACATATATTATATATATATATGTATTATATATAATATATAATATATATATATATATATATATTATATAATGTAATTGGTAAAAATTGAAAAACACAGTTTCATTAACGAATGATGTTTAATAAACCCACACTACAGTGTTTCAGTTGTTTAAGAAACCTTCATAAGGGCTTCAGTGGTTTAAGAAACATAATTATTAATGAAAAAAAAGACTGTGAGCCTCTGTTTTTGGAATTTGGCTGCTTTTGTTGATATTCAAATATGAGAAGAAAAAGAAAAAACGCTGATTTACGTCGGAGTCTTTATTTCAAACTACGTGACGTAATTTTCCCCAAAGTTCTTGGAAACTAATTTTCATGAATGGAAAAATTCATTTACTTTTGTTAACAGGGCTTTCGTTGGTTTATGAAAAAATAACTTTATTAATGGCAAACAAAAGTAAAAGTGTGTGTATGTGTGTGTGTGTATGTGTTGTGTGTGCGTGTTATGTGTGTGTGTGTATGTGTGTATTGTATGTTATGTGTGTGTGTTTGTATGTGTGTGTGTGTATGTATGTGTGGTGTATGTGTGTGTGTATGTATGTGTGTGTGTATATGTATGTATGATGTGTGTATTGTATGATGTAATTTTGTGTGTGTATTAGTATGTATGTGTTGTGTGCGCGCGTGTGTGTGTGTGTGTGTGTGTGTGTGTGTGCGTCGGTACTGAGGCACTGACTAATGAATTTTCAATTAGTTTATTGTTGAAGTGGGATGGTCAGTGCTTGTTTGTTTTTGTTTAAGTGTTCTGGCTCCACATTTTTATCACCACTCTTTATTGGCCATATATATATATATTATATATAATATATATATAATATATATATATATAGTGTCCGATTTCCCGCTTTAGTGTTTCCATTGCTGTAGCATTAATAATTTATCTAAGATTGCTCAATAGATAGTAGACCGTAGAGCTATAAATAATTGTAGAAATATATGTAAAAATTATGGGGTCTATCACAATTTTCGATCTTGAAAAGATCTTTTAGTTCTGAAAAGATATGTTCAAGATCGAGACGTAGTAACTCATAATTTGTTCATATTTAAAAAAAAATTAATATAGAGAGTAGGAACCTTTGAATATACCACAGTATGTAGTATTTCATTATTACAACGATTGATATGTTTACTTAAGAGCTATTGCGAAATAGTTTAATATGTAAAGAGTATAATAATCTTGATTTAACTCTCTCTCTCTCTCTCTCTCGCACACACACTCTCGTTCTCTCTCGCACACCTTCTTCTTTCCTATTTTCATTATGCTTGATTGAAACAGATTAGCGTTCTTTCTTTGTACAGATGCTTTAAAAAGGGTGGAGGCCACCGGAACTATTGGAGGAAATAAAGATCAAAAGCATACAAACGTTGATACTCTAGAATTATTTTGTTTTTTGTTCATTTTGCATTTTCCATGGTTCTAATGTAATTAAAACGTTCCCAATGACTATATATATATATAATATATTATATATATTATATAATATATATATATATATGTGTGTGTGTGTGTGTGTGTGTGTGTGTGGTGTGTGAGCTAATCCAAATTAACTGGTAAGTAAGGATGATTCTATTTGGGATCATCGAAATCTCACTGTACTACCATACTGTATGCTCATGTAGGTGCAAACCTATAAACTCATACAAAATTTTTTATAAACCCCTAAGAGAGCTCAATGTATAATAACTAATAAATTAATTATATACAGAGCAATATTTAACTTTCAACGAAAAAAGAATTAACAGTCATTTGACTATAATAATTTATTTCAACCAGAAACTCAAAATGAGTCTAGCCTCTTCAATAGATTTTTCAATGGGTATTTGTAAAATCTATCTGAAGAGGCTAGACTCATTTTAAGTTTCTGGTCAAATAATCATTGTTATAGGTTTTGTTAGTGTTTTTCTTTTTTTGAAAGTTATATAATATATATATATATAATATATAGTTTATATATATATATATATATATAATTTATATAAATAAGAATATCAGTCCAGAAAGTAACGGGATTGATTTTTTTCAGGTCAGCAACCCTGATCTAAAATCAACTGAATCAATGTGTCCGCATGCAAAAACGTTCAGTTCATGTTTAAATGTCATCTTTCGATGGCGTAGGTGTTCAAGGTTTGTCACTGCAACACCACAAAGACTAATACCAGCAAAAACGAGAATACTGAACACTCGATGGCACTAATTTACTAATACTCACAGTTGATATCAACGCTGGTGTACTAACGCATTGTACAGCTTAAATTGTGTCCCAAGATGTAGGAATAACAAATGATAACAAAAACAGTGAAATTGTTTACATATAAATATTTGTTTTATTCATTCTCACCGACCGGGAATACAGAGGGATGAGTTTGGATAGAATTCAACCGTGTGTTGTCATGTGAGTGTTCATCACATGCAGCCAAGTCCTTGTCAGTTTCTGTCTCACTGCTTGTCAGTGAATATATCCAGTCGAATCGTAAGGAGAGATAATTTTCCCTAACAAATTGCTTCCTTGCTTGTTTTGTTTTACAGCATTTCAACCCTTGTCGGGTCATTTAATTCCGAAACAAATAATTTAGATAAAAATATGACTCGGCTTGCTTACCTGTAGCGGCTAAAGTGGTCACCCCAATTAAATATTGAACCGGTTCATCGCTACTTAACTTCGGTGATCTAAGCAGAACCTGGTGCTTTCAGCGTGATTGACCGTAATATAATCCCAGGGTTGCTGATTCAAAATCCTTGCAACATTTAGATCATACATGTAGCCGTCTTTATTTAGGCAAAGGAAGGAGCTGCACTTTATTAGATGGCTGCCTGAATTTATTTTATTCTACTTTTTGCAATGCAGGTAGATCAAATTTCGGTAGTCATTTGAGTGTTCTAAGCAATTAGAACATTCAAAAGCGGCAATTTTTCGTACGCAAAACATTCATGATGCCATCTTTGAGGCCGAATAAGCGAAATGTTTTTTTCGTGCGTGCAAACGAAGCGCAACCCTCCTCCACATCATTTAGGAGAAACATGGATCAGCGAAGTTGACGTTAGAGGGGGGGGGAAATAAAATAAAAGCAGACGTAATCCGTCTGACCATGGACGGGTCTTTCTTTTTTCTTTCTTATAGGACTCTAATCATTATTTTCTGATTTTGTGTGTGTGTGTGTATGTATGTGCGGTGCGTGTGTGTATGTGTGTCATATATATATATATATATATACTATATAATATATATAATATATATGTATATAAAGTATTAACTTACGGTGGGTATAAGAACGATCGTTGGAAGCGCACAATATCCAGAGGTTAAGGTTGAAGAAAAAACAAATACAAAGTGCTCATACAATGTAGAGCATACATTTATTTTAAATGGAAAGGAGTAACCTACTCGAGTTTCTTCCCAACGGGCATGTTTATAACACCCTAAGATTAATCGTAAACTCGATTAATTTTAAAGTAACCCTGAAGAATCAAATCGCTGAAACATCGAGTAGGTTACTTCTTTCNTCCCAACGTGTTGGATTCCCGTTAAATCCGGCATCGGTGCAAATTTTCATCCTCATTTGGTTTCATTAAACCCAAGCTACATAGCCAATACAATCAAATAAGGACCCAACGTGTTGGATTCCCGTTAATCCGGCATCGGTGCAAATTTTCTTCCTCATTTGGTTTCATTAACCCAAGCTACATGGCCAAATACAATCAAAAAGGCCCAACGTGTTGTGATTCCCGTTAATCCGGCATCGGTGCAAATTTCATCCTCATTTGGTTTCATTAAACCCAACAGCTACATGGCCAAATACATCAAATAAGCAAGCCCAGACGTGTTGGATTTCCCGTTAATCCGGCATCGGTGCAAATTTTTCTCTCATTTGGTTTCATTAAACCCAAGCTACTAGCCAAATACAATCAAATAAGGCCCAACGTGTTGGATTCCCGTTAATCCGGCATCGGTGCAAATTTTCATCCTCATTGGTTCATTTAAACCCAAGCTACATAGCCGAAATACAATCAAATAAGGCACAACGTGTTGGATTCCTCTAATCCGGCATCGGTGCAAAAATTTTCATCCCATTTGGTTTCATTAAACCCAAGCTACATGGCAAATACAATCAAATAAGGCCAACGTGTTGGATTCCCGTTAATCCGCATCGCATTCGGTGCAAATTTTCATCATCATTTGGTTTCATTAAACCAAAGCTACATGGCCAAATACAATCAAATAAGGCCCAACGTGTTGGATTCCCGTTAATCCCGGCATCGGTGCAAATTTTCATCTCATTTGGTTTCATTAAACCCAAGCTACATGGCCAAATACAATCAATAAGGCCAACGTGTTGATTCCCGTTAATCCGGCATCGGTGCAAATTTTCATCCTCATTTGTTTCATTAAACCCAAGCTACATGCCAAATACAAATCAAATAAAGGCCCAACGTGTTGGATTCCCGTTAATCCGGCATCGGTGCAAATTTTTCATCCTAATTGGTTTCATTAAACCCAAGCACATGGCCAAATACAATCAAATAAGGCCAACGTGTTGGATTCCCGTTAATCCGGCATCGGTGCAAATTTTCATCCTCATTTGGTTTCATTAAACCCAAGCTACATGTGCCAAATACAATCAAATAAGGGCCAACGTGTTGGTATTCCCGTTAATTCCGGCATCGTGGTGCAAATTTTCATCTCTCATTTGGTTTCATTAAACCCAAGCTACATGGCCAAATACATCAAATAAGACTAAGCCCAACGTGTTGGATTCCGTTAATCCACATCGGTGCAAATTTTCATCTCATTTGGTTCATTAAACCCAACTACATGCAAATACAATAAATAAGGCCAACGTGTTGGATTCCCGTTAATCCGGCATCGGTGCAAATTTTCATCCTCATTTGGTTTCATTAAACCCAAGCTACATGGCCAAATACAATCAAATAAGCCCAACGTGTTGGATTCCCGTTAATCCGGCATCGGTGAAATTTTCATCTCATTTGGTTTCATTAACCCAAGCTACATGCCAAATACAATCAAATAAGGCCCAACGTGTTGGATTCCCGTTAATCCGGCATCGGTGCAAATTTCATCCTCATTTGGTTTCATTAAACCCAAGCTACATGGCCAAATACAATCAATAAGGCCCAACGTTGGATTCCCGTTAATCCGGCATCGGTGCAAATTTTCATCCTCATTTGGTTCATTAACCCAAGCTACATGGCCAAATACAATCAAATAAGCCCAACGTGTTGGATTCCCGTTAATCCGGCATCGGTGCAAATTTTCATCCCATTTGGTTCATTAAAACCCACAGCTACATGCCAAATACAATCAAATAAGGCCAACGTGGTTTGGATTCCCGTTAATCCGGCATCGGTGCAAATTTTTCATCTCATTTGGTTTCATTAAACCCAAGCTACATGGCCACAATACATCAAAATAAGGCCCAACGTGTTGGATTCCCGTTAATCCGGCATCGGTGCAAATTTTTCATCCTCATTGGTTTCATTAAACCAAGTTACATGGCCAAATACAATCCAAAACGTCCAACGCTGTTGGATTCCCGTTAATCCGGCATCGGTGCAAATTTTCATCTCATTTGGTTTCATTAAACCCAAGCTACTGGCCAAATACAATCAAATAAGGCCAACGTGTTGGATTCCCGTTAATCCGGCATCGGTGCAAATTTTCATCCTCATTGGTTTCATTAACACCAAGCTACATGGCCAAATACAATCAAATAAGCCCAACTGTTGGATTCCGGTTAATCCGGCATCGGTGCAAATTTTCATCTCATTTGGTTTCATTAAACCCAAGCTACATGGCCAAATACAATCAAATAAGGCCAACGTGTTGGATTCCCGTTAATTCCGGCATCGGTGCAAATTTTCATCTCATTTGGTTCATTAACCCAAGCTACATGCCAAATACAATCAATAAGGCCAAACGTGTTGATTCCCGTTAATCCGGCATCGGTGCAAATTTTCATCCTCATTTGGTTCATTAAACCCAAGCTACATAGCCAAATACAATCAAATAAGGCCCAACGTGTTGGATTCCGTTAATCCGGCATCGTGCAATAATTTCATCCTCATTTGGTTTCATTAAACCCAAGCTACATGGCCAAATCAATCAAATAAGGCCAACGTGTTGGATTCCCGTTATCCGGCATCGGTGCTAATTTTCATCCTCATTTGGTTCATTAAACCCAGCTACATGCCACAAATACAATCAAATAAGGCCCAACGTGTTGGATTCCCGTTAATCCGGCATCGGTGCACAAATTTTCATCCTCATTGGTTTCATATTAAACCCAAGCTACATGGCCAATACAATCAAATAAGGCCAACGTGTTGGATTCCGTTAATCCGGCATCGGTGCAAATTTCATCCTCATTTGGTTTCATTAAACCCAAGCTACATGGCCAAATACAATCAAACAAGGCCACACTGTTTGATTCCCGTTAATCCGGCATCGGTGCAAATTTCATACCTCATTGGTTTCATTAAACCAACTACATGGCCAACAATCAAAAAGGCCCAACGTGTGGATCCGTTAATCCGGCATCGGTGCAAATTTCATCCTCATTGGTTTCATTAAACCCAAGCTACATAGCCAAATACAATCAAATAAGGCCCAACGTGTTGGATTCCCGTTAATCCGGCATCGGTGCAAATTTCATCTCATTTGGTTTCATTAAACCCAAGCTACATGGCCAAATACATAAAATAAGGCCAACGTGTTGGATTCCCGTTAATCCGGCATCGGTGCAAATTTTCATCCTCATTGGTTTCATTAAACCCAAGCTACATGGCAATACAATCAAATAGACCCAACGTGTTGGATTCCCGTTAATCCGGCATCGGTGCAAATTTCATCCTCATTTGGTTTCATTAAACCCAACTACATGGCAAATACAATCAAAATAAGCCAACGTGTTGGATTCCCGTTAATCCGGCATCGGTGCAAATTTTCATCCTCATTGGTTTCATTAACCCAAGCTACATGGCCAAATACAATCAAAAAGGCCAACGTGTTATTCCCGTTAATCCGGCATCGGTGCAAATTTTCATATCCTCATTTGGTTTCATTAAACCCTAGCTACATGGCCAAATACATCAAACTAAGGCCCAACGTGTTGGATCCCGTTAATCCCGGCAATCGGTGCAAATTTCATCCTCATTTGGTTTCATTAAACCCAAGCTACATGCCAAATACAATCAAAAAGGCCGTGTTGGATTCCCGTTAATCCGGCATCGGTGCAAATTTCATCTCATTTGGTTCTCATTAAACCCAAGCTACATGGCCAAATCAATCAAAAAGGCCCAACGTGTGGATTCCCGTTAATCCGGCATCGGTGCAAATTTTCATCCTCATTTGGTTTCATTAAACCCAAGCTACATGGCCAAATACAATCAAAAAGGCCCAACGTGTTGGTTCCCGTTAATCCGGCATCGGTGCAAATTTTCATCCTCATTTGGTTTCATTAAACCCAAGCTACATGGCCAAATACAATCAAATAAGGCCCAACGTGTTGATTCCCGTTAATCCGGCATCGGTGCAAATTTTCATCCTCATTTGGTTTCATTAAACCCAAGCTACATGGCCAAATACAATCAAATAAGGCCCAACGTGTTGGATTCCGTTAATCCGGCATGCGGTGCAAATTTTCATTCCTCATTGGTTTCATTAACCAACGCTACCATGGCCAAATACAATCAAATAAAGCCCAACGTGTTGGATTCCCGTTAATCCGGCATCGGTGCAAATTTTCATCCTCATTTGGTTTCATTAAACCCAAGCTACATGGCCAAATACAATCAAATAAGGCCCAACGTGTTGGATTCCCGTTAATCCGGCAATCGTGCAAATTTCATCCTCATTTGGTTTCATTAAACCAACTACATGCCAAATACACATCAAATAAGGCCCAACGTGTTGGATTCCCGTTAATCCGGCATCGGTGCAAATTTTCATCCTCATTTGGTTTCATTAAACCCAAGCTACATGGCCAAATACAATCAAATAAGGCCAACGTGTTGGATTCCCGTTAATCCGGCATCGGTGCAAATTTCATCCTCATTTGGTTTCATTAAACCCAAGCTACATGCCAAATACAATCAATAAGGCCCAACGTGTTGGATTCCCGTAATCCGGCATCGGTGCAAATTTTCATCCTCATTTGGTTTCATTAAACCCAAGCTACATGTCCAAATACAATAAATAAGGCCCAACGTGTTGGATTCCGTTAATCCGGCATCGGTGCAAATTTTCATCCTCATTTGGTTTCATTAAACCCAAACTAACATGCCAAATACAATCAATAAGGCCAACGTGTTGGATTCCCGTTAATCCGGGATCGGTGCAAATTTTTCATCCTCATTTGGTTTCATTAAACCCAAGCTACATGCCAAATACAATAATAAGGCCCAACGTGTTGGATTCCCGTTAATCCGGCATCGGTGCAAATTTTCATCCTCATTTGGTTCATTAAACCCAAGCTACATGGCCAAATACAATCAATAAGGCCCAACGTGTTTGGATTCCCGTTAATCCGGCATCGGTGCAAATTTTCATCCTCATTTGGTTTCATTAAACCCAACTACATGCCAAATACAATCAATAAGCCCAACGTGTTGGATTCCCGTTAATCCGGCATCGGTGCAAATTTTCATCCTCATATATGGTTTCATTAAACCCAAGCTACATGCCAAATACAATCAATAAGGCCCAACGTGTTGGATTCCCGTTAATCCGGCATCGGTGCAAATTTTCATCCTCATTTGTTTCATTAAACCCAAACTACATGCCAAATACAATCAAATAAGGCCGAACGTGTTGGATTCCCGTTAATCCGGATCGGTGCAAATTTTTATCCTCATTTGGTTTCATTAAACCCAAGCTACATGGCCAAATACAATCAAATAAGGCCCAACGTGTTGGATTCCCGTTAATCCGGATCGGTGCAAATTTTCATCATCATTTGGTTTCATAAACCCAAACTACATGCCAAATACAATCAAATAAGGCCGCAACGTGTTGGATTCCCGTTAATCCGGCATCGCGTGCAAATTTTCATCCTCATTTGGTTTCATTAAACCAAGCTACATGCCAAATACAATCAAATAAGCGCCCAACGTGTTGGATTCCCGTTAATCCGGCATTCGGTCAAATTTTCATCCTCATTTGGTTTTCATTAAACCCAAACTTACATGTCCAATACAATCAAATAAGGCCCAAGTGTTGTGATTCCTCTTTCCGGCATCGGTGCAAATTTTTCATTCCCATTTGTTTCATTTTAACCAAGCTACATGGCCAAATACAATCAAATAAGGCCCAACGTGTGGATTCCCGTTAATCCGGCATCGGTGCAAATTTTCATCCTCATTTGGTTCATTTACCCAAGCCTACATGTGCCACAATCAATCAGAATACAGGCCCCAAGTGTCCCAACGTATTGGATTCCACGGTTAATCCGGCATCGGGCAAATTTTCATCCTCATTTGGTTTCATTAAACCCCAAGCTACATGGCCAAATACAATCAAATAAGGCCAACGTGTTGGAATTCCCGTTAATCCGGCATCGGTGCAAATTTTCTCTCCTCATTTGGTTTCATTAAACCCAAGCTACATAGCCAAATAAATCAAATAAGGCTAACGTGTTGTGAATTTGGCGTTAATCCGGCATCGGTGCAAATTTCATCCTCATTTTGGTTTCATTAAACCCAAGCTACATGGCCAAATACAATCAAATAAGGCCCAACGTGTTGGATTCCGTTAATCCGGCATCGGTGCAAATTTCATCTCATTTGGTTTCATTAAACCCAAGCTACATGCCAAATACAATCAAATAAGGCCCAACGTGTTGGATTCCCGTTAATCCGGCATCGGTGCAAATTTTCATCCTCATTTGGTTTCATTAAACCCAAGCAACATGCCAAATACAATCAAATAAGGCCAACGTGTTGGATTCCCGTTAATCCGGCATCGGTGCAAATTTCATCCTCATTTGGTTTTCATTAAACCCAAGCTACATGGCCAAATCAATCAAATAAGGCCCAACGTGTTGGATTCCCGTTAATCCGGCATCGGTGCAAATTTTCATCCTCATTGGTTTCATTAAACCAAGCTACATGGCAAATACAATCAAATAAGCCCAACGTGTGTTGGATTCCCGTTAATCCCGGCATCGGTGCAAATTTTCATCCTCATTGGTTTCATTAAACCCAAGCTACATGGCCAAATACAATCAAATAAGGCCCAACGTGTTGGATTCCCGTTAATCCGGCATCGGTGCAAATTTTCATCCTCATTTGGTTTCATTAAACCCAAGCTACATGGCCAAATACAATCAAATAAGGCCCAACGTGTTGGATTCCCGTTAATCCGGCATCGGTGCAAATTTTCATCATTTTGGTTTCATTAAACCCCAACTACATGGCCAAATACAATCAAATAAGGCCCAACGTGTTGGATTCCCGTTAATCCGGCATCGGTGCAAATTTTCATCCTCATTTGGTTTCATTAAACCCAAGCTACATGGGCCAAATACAATCAAATAAGGCCCAACGTGTTGGATTCCCGTTAATCCGGCATCGGTGCAAATTTTCATCCTCATTTGGTTTCATTAAACCCAAACATGGCCAAATACAATCAAATAAGGCCCAACGTGTTGGATTCCCGTTAATCCGCATCGGTGCAAATTTTCATCCTCATTTGGTTCATTAAACCCAAGCTACATAGCCAAATACAATCAAAATAAGGCCAACGTGTTGGATTCCCGTTAATCCGGCATCGGTGCAAATTTTCATCCTCATTTGGTTTCATTAAACCCAAGCTACATGGCCAAATACAATCAAATAAGGCCCAACGTGTTGGATTCCCGTTAATCCGGCATCGGTGCAAATTTTCATCCTCATTTGGTTTCATTAAACCCAAGCTACATGGCCAAATACAATCAAATAAGGCCCAACGTGTTGGATTCCCGTTAATCCGGCATCGGTGCAAATTTCATCCTCATTTGGTTTCATTAAACCCAAGCTACATGGCCAAATACAATCAAATAAGGCCCAACGTTGGATTCCCGTTAATCGGCATCGGTGCAAATTTTCAAATTTGGTTTCATTAACAAGCTACATGCCAAATACAATCAAATAAGGCCCAACGTGTTGGATTCCCGTTAATCCGGCATCGGTGCAAATTTTCATCCTCATTTGGTTTCATTAAACCCAAGCTACATAGCCAAATACAATCAAATAAGGCCAACGTGTTGGATTCCCGTTAATCCGGCATCGGTGCAAATTTTTCATCCTCATTTGGTTTCATTAAACCCAAGCTACATGGCCAAATACAATCAAATAAGGCCCAACGTGTTGGATTCCCGTTAATCCGGCATCGGTGCAAATTTTCATCCTCATTTGGTTTCATTAAACCCAAACATAGCCAAATACAATCAAATAAGGCCCAACGTGTTGGATTCCCGTTAATCCGGCATCGGTGCAAATTTTCATCCTCATTTGGTTTCATTAAACCCAAGCTACATGGCCAAATACAATCAAATAAGGCCCAACGTGTTGGATTCCCGTTAATCCGGCATCGGTGCAAATTTTCATCCTCATTTGGTTTCATTAAACCCAAGCTACATGGCCAAATACAATCAAATAAGGCCCAACGTGTTGGATTCCCGTTAATCCGGCATCGGTGCAAATTTTCATCCTCATTTGGTTCATTAAACCCAAGCTACATGGCCAAATACAATCAAATAAGGCCCAACGTGTTGGATTCCCGTTAATCCGGCATCGTGCAAATTTTCATCCTCATTTGGTTTCATTAAACCCCAAGCTACATGCCAAATACAATCAAATAAGGCCCAACGTGTTGGATTCCCGTTAATCCCATCGGTGCAAATTTTCATCCTCATTGGTTTCATTAAACCCAAGCTACATGCCAAATACAATCAAATAAGGCCCAACGTGTTGGATTCCCGTTAATCCGGCATCGGTGCAAATTTTCATCCTCATTGGTTTCATTAAACCCAAGCTACATGGCCAAATACAATCAAATAAGGCCCAACGTGTTGGATTCCCGTTAATCCGGCATCGGTGCAAATTTTCATCCTCATTTGGTTTCATTAAACCCAAGCTACATGCCAAATACAATCAAATAAGGCCCAACGTGTTGGATTCCCGTTAATCCGGCATCGGTGCAAATTTTCATCCGCATTTGGTTTCATTAAACCCAAGCTACATGGCCAAATACAATCAAATAAGGCCAACGTGTTGGATTCCCGTTAATCCGGCATCGGTGCAAATTTTCATCCTCATTTGGTTTCATTAAACCCAAGCTACATGGCCAAATACAATCAAATAAGGCCAACGTGTTGGATTCCCGTTAATCCGGCATCGGTGCAAATTTTCATCCTCATTTGGTTTCATTAAACCCAAGCTACATGGCCAAATACAATCAAATAAGGCCCAACGTGTTGGATTCCCGTTAATCCGGCATCGGTGCAAATTTTCATCCTCATTTGGTTTCATTAAACCCAAGCTACATGGCCAAATACAATCAAATAAGGCCCAACGTGTTGGATTCCCGTTAATCCGGCATCGGTGCAAATTTTCATCCTCATTTGGTTTCATTAAACCCAAGCTACATGGCCAAATACAATCAAATAAGGCCCAACGTGTTGGATTCCCGTTAATCCGGCATCGGTGCAAATTTTCATCCTCATTTGGTTTCATTAACCCAAGCTACATGGCCAAATACAATCAAATAAGGCCCAACGTGTTGGATTCCCGTTAATCCGGCATCGGTGCAAATTTTCATCCTCATTTGGTTTCATTAACCCAAGCTACATGGCCAAATACAATCAAAAGGCCCAAACGTGTTGGATTCCGTTAATCCGGCATCGGTGCAAATTTTCATCCTCATTTGGTTTCATTAAACCCAAGCTACATGGCCAAATACAATCAAATAAGGCCCAACGTGTTGGATTCCCGTTAATCGGCATCGGTGCAAATTTTCATCCTCATTTGGTTTCATTAAACCCAAGCTACATGCCAAATACAATCAAATAAGGCCCAACGTGTTGGATTCCCGTTAATCCGGCATCGGTGCAAATTTTCATCCTCATTTGGTTTCATTAAACCCAAGCTACATGGCCAAATACAATCAAATAAGGCCCAACGTGTTGGATTCCCGTTAATCCGGCATCGGTGCAAATTTTCATCCTCATTTGGTTTCATTAAACCCAAGCTACATGGCCAAATACAATCAAATAAGGCCCAACGTGTTGGATTCCCGTTAATCCGGCATCGGTGCAAATTTTCATCCTCATTTGGTTTCATTAAACCCAAGCTACATGGCCAAATACAATCAAATTAAGGCCCAACGTGTTGGATTCCCGTTAATCCGGCATCGGTGCAAATTTTCATCCTCATTTGGTTTCATTAAACCCAAGCTACATGGCCAAATACAATCAAATAAGGCCCAACGTGTTGGATTCCCGTTAATCCGGCATCGGGTGCAAATTTTCATCCTCATTTGGTTTCATTAAACCAAGCTACATGGCCAAATACAATCAAATAAGGCCCAACGTGTTGGATTCCCGTTAATCCGGCATCGGTGCAAATTTTCATCCTCATTTGGTTTCATTAAACCCAAGCTACATGGCAAAATACAATCAAATAAGGCCCAACGTGTTGGATTCCCGTTAATCCGGCATCGGTGCAAAATTTTCATCCTCATTTGGTTTCATTAAACCCAAGCTACATGGCCAAATACAATCAAATAAGGCCCAACGTGTTGGGATTCCCGTTAATCCGGCATCGGTGCAAATTTTCATCCTCATTTGGTTTCATTAAACCCAAGCTACATGGCCAAATACAATCAAATAAGGCCCAACGTGTTGGATTCCCGTTAATCCGGCATCGGTGCAAATTTTCATCCTCATTTGGCATTAACCCAAGCTACATGCCAAATACAATCAAATAAGGCCCAACGTGTTGATTCCCGTTAATCCGGCATCGGTTGCAAATTTTCATCCTCATTTGGTTTCATTAAACCCAAGCTACATGGCCAAATACAATCAAATAAGGCCCAACGTGTTGGATTCCCGTTAATCCGGCATCGGTGCAAATTTTCATCCTCATTTGGTTTCATTAAACCCAAGCTACATGCCAAATACAATCAAATAAGGCCCAACGTGTTGGATTCCCGTTAATCCGCATCGGTGCAAATTTTCATCCTCATTTGGTTTCATTAAACCCAAAGCTACATGTCCAAATACAATCAAATAAGGCCCAACGTGTTGGATTCCCGTTAATCCGGCATCGGTGCAAATTTTCATCCTCATTTGGTTTCATTAAACCCAAGCTACATGGCCAAATACAATCAAATAAGGCCCAACGTGTTTGGATTCCCGTTAATCCGGCATCGGTGCAAATTTTCATCCTCATTTGGTTTCATTAAACCCAAAGCTACATGGCCAAATACAATCAAATAAGGCCCCAACGTGTTGGATTCCCGTTAATCCGGCATCGGTGCAAATTTTCATCCTCATTTGGTTTCATTAAACCCAAGCTACATGTCCAAATACAATCAAATAAGGCCCAACGTGTTGGATTCCCGTTAATCCGGCATCGGTGCAAATTTTCATCCTCATTTGGTTTCATTAAACCCAAGCTACATGGCCAAATACAATCAAATAAGGCCCAACGTGTTGGATTCCCGTTAATCCGGCATCGGTGCAAATTTCATCCTCATTTGGTTTCATTAAACCCAAGCTACATGTCCAAATACAATCAAATAAGGCCCAACGTGTTGGATTCCCGTTAATCCGGCATCGGTGCAAATTTTCATCTCATTTGTTTCATTAAACCCAAGCTACATGCCAAATACAATCAAATAAGGCCCAACGTGTTGGATTCCCGTTAAATCCGGCATCGGTGCAAATTTTCATCCGTATTTGGTTTCATTTAAACCCAAGCTACATGGCCAAATACAATCAAATAAGGCCCATTCCGTTAATCCGGAATCGGTTCAAATTCAATCAGTGTATTCTAAATCCCACCGACTAGCCTGGAGTTATTAAAGTTAGGATTAGTGTATCTGGGAGTAATGCCAATGATTGAGGACTCCACATTTCAGATATATCTTGGACCACACGTCTTTGTGTATATGTGTGTAGGGGTTCTTATCTTTCTACGGAGATACAATCAGTGTATTTTAATTCCCATCGACTGGACTGGAGTTATTTAAGTTTGTACAATAAACTTATTGATCCACTCTCGTATGAGAGAGTGTCCCCGAAATCCTGAGATAACTCTTAGTTTCTCGCGAGAAATATATACCGATCACACCCCACGAGCAGGATGTGACACAAGGTGAGTTTCTTAAGTGGAGTTTAATAGGTTTCAGAGTGTTCCTTCTCCTAGTGTCGTTGCCGATACAAGTTTAAAGAGTTCAGTTTCGCTTACTATTTACCCATACCTGTATGGAGAGTAGTTGGGTGCATACGTTTCCCAAGGGTATTAACCATATGTGAAATGTATATGTATATGTATATATATATATATATATATATATATATATATATATATATATATATGTGTGTGTGTGAAGAAAATATTTTTAAAAATATAACAGTCAGAGGATGTTATGATTAAATCCACCAGTTGAAAAGTTCTTTCTTTTTTGTTAATCAACACTAGGTCTGGTCTTCTTGCTGGGATAAGGTGATCCGTTTTAATTTCAAAGTCCCAGAGAATTTTGTGCGTTTCGTTCTCAAGAACAGATTCTGGTTTATGCATATACCATTTTGTTGTGTGGTCAAAATTTAATTATTATTTAAATTAATTATTATTATTATTATTATTATTATTATTATTATTATTATTTTGTTGTGTGGTCAAAATTTAATTTTTTGCATAATTCCCAGTGGATCACCTTCCCAACCCAGTCGTGTCTAGTTTTGTATTCTCGTTGTGCTAGTTTGCTACATTCGCAGAATATATGGTTTACAGTCTCATCTCTATTACCACAAAGTCTACATTTACTATTTTGTTGGGTCCTTATCAATTTTCGCTTTGATAGTTTGTTCCTTATGGCATATTTTGTGCAGCAATTATTAATGATTCTGTTTCTTTCTTTTGAGGTTTCCTTTTCTTAACCATGTCCAAGTCTTTTGATGTGCAATCTCTCTCGATTTGTCGTTTGAAGCGTCCATATAATGTTTTTCTTCCCATTTTTGTTTTTTAGTCTGTTGTTTTTCTGTTTGTCCATCTGTCACTTCTACTATTGTTGGCCGCCATAAGTAATTTGTCTTTGCTCTTTCTTGTGTAATCCTCAAGTTGTTGGATAGTGGTTTCTACGCAGTCCTCTATGTTGGCAAGACCTCTCCCCCTTCATTTCTTGACACATATAATCTATCTCTGTTGTCTCTAGGGTGAAGAGCCTTGTGCATGGTCATTAACTTTCTCGTTCTTTGGTCAATCTGTCTGAGTTCTTCTTTTGTCCATTTTAAGAATGGTCCTGAGTATCTTATAATGGGGACGGCCCAGGTATTGATTCCTTTGATCAGATTTCTCCTGTTAAGTTTGGTTTCTAGAAGTTTTCTAGTTCTCCTGAGATATTCTTTTTTTTTAAAATTTTCCTTTCATTTCTGTTTGCATGATATTGTCTGCTTCTAAAATTCCTAAGTATTTGTAACTTTCATTTTCATCAAGTGATTTTATGGTGTCCTGATTTGGTAGTTGTATTCCATTCATTAATTTTCTTTCACCCTGTTTCATTACTAGCATAGCACATTTTTCAATTCCAAATTCCATTCCTATATCTTGGCTATATATTCTAATAGTTTATTATTATTATTATTATTATTATTATTATTATTATTTGCTGTCCATCGTTTCCGATGATGACACCACGCGAATTTATTCGGTCTCTGATTGCTTCTTGCCAACTGAGTATGGGGATGTTAATGTCATTCAGGTATTTTTTGATGTTGTCTATGTATCTGAGCTTTAGTCTACCGATTAACTGTAATTAACCTTTCCTTGATCTTTTTTGTGTATTCTTCGAGTCCTTGGATTGTAGTATCTACGCAATCTTCAATGTTGACGAGACCTCTTCCACTTTCATGTTTTTATACATATAATCTGTCTCTATCATCTCTTGGGTGTAATGCCTTGTGTATCGTCATTAATGTTATTGTATTTTGGACTTATTCCTCTCTTGTCCATTTTAAGAATGGCCCAGAATATCTTATAATGGTGACCGCAAATGTATTTATCTCTTTGGTAAGATTTCTACTGCAGAAAAAAATCCCAACCTTCCCCCTTCCAGAAAACAAACCATCAGATTGACCCCCCCTCAAAAGAATCCCTAACAATAACAGTCAGATTAAAAACAATGAAAAAACTAAAAAAAAAAAACCCACAACAGTCAGACCCCCCCCCCAAAAAAAAAACCTCAACAAATCAACAACATGTTTTAAGTCTTTCAAGGCTTCCATATTAGTTGAGGTGAATCTTTAGATCAGTGATTCTGTTATCCACACCAACACACAAAACCTTCAGTACACAAAAAAAGTAAAGACTATAACAGGGTGTCAAGTCCTCGTCGTCACGCACAAGACAGAGCTAACAGGTTACATTCAATCAATACGCATACGAAGCCCTCTAGGAGAACTGCTCGCACCACGTCAACTTGCCTGTTTTTTTTTTTTAATGTGTCGCTGCCATCTTATGCAAATAAGTCTGCAACAAAAAAATGGCAGTTTGGCGAACGACTCTCATAGAGTAGATTGACACGCGAGACAGCGAACGCGTTTAGCTCCCGGTAAGTCAGTCACTTCTATTACACAACAGTCAGACCCACCCCCCAAAAAAACCCAACAAAATAAAACAAACAGTCAGATTAGAAAAAAAAAACAAAACAAAACACACACACCACACCACACACACACACACACACACACACACACACACACACACACACAAGCAACAAACAAAAAACAACAAGAATCAGATTGTAAACAAAGCAATCCCCCCCCCCCAAAAAAAAAAAATCAATAGTCAGACTAGCCAACTCAAATACCAAACAAAACAATAGTTAGATTACCAAAAAAACAAAAACAAACAAAAATACACAAAAAAAAAACAAACAAACAAAACCCCAAAAAAACAAACAAAAAACAAAAAGAACAAAAACAAAAAAAACCACAAAAACAAAAAAAAAAAAACAAAAAAACAAACAAAAAAACAAAAACAAAAAAAAAAACCCCCCAAAACCCTACAAAAACACAAAAAACAATAAAAAAAGATAGCAATGGATATGATCTGCGTTATTCGGACTATTGTCCTCATCTTCATTGTTATCTACACAACGTTTCGGCCGATGTGCCCTCCGGCCTTTTTCAGGTATTTCTTGTCGGACTCTGGAACCTTCTCGAACTCGGGAACCCCCTCTTCGAACTTGGGGAAATAAAGGGTTAGGTTCAAAGTTCTGTGAAGGGTCCAGATTACGACAAGAAGGTTCCCAATTTCGAGGAGGGGGGGTCCCCGAGTCCGAGAAGGTTTCCGAGTCCGACAAAAAATACCTGAAGAAGGCCGGAGGGCACATCGACCGAAACGTTTGCAACTTTTAGATGTCGGCCAATTACTATGCCCGTGAACTAGGCAAAGTCTATAAAAATAATAGATGTAGTTGTACCAGCAGACCACAGGGTGAAGATTAATATTCCAGCAAAATTAATTATGAAGAAATATTGATGAAGTGAAATCAAAATAGACAAAAAATATTTTATGAAAATAATTATCATGGAATTTTAAATTCAAAATTTCTTTTGAAAGACTTGTTTTGAGAGAGAGAGAGAGAGAGAGAGAGAGAGAGAGAGAGAGATGAGAAGGAGGTGGAAGTGAAGAGAAAGAGAAAGAGAAAGAGATGATGATAATGAGAGAGAGAGAGAGAGAGAGAGAGAGAGAGAGGCGGGGGAAAGAGAGGCGGGGAAAGAGGGGAAGATATGAGAGAGAGAAAGAGAGAGGAGAGATGATAATAATGAGAGAGAGAGAGAGAGAGAGAGAGAGGGAGAGAAGGGGGAAAAGATGAAGAGATAGAAGAGGGAGCAAAGAGATGATGATGATAATGATGAGAGAGAGAGAGAGAGAGAGATAGAGAGAGAGAGAGAGAGAGAGAGTGTGTGTATAGTGGAAAGAGAGAGGAAGAAACATAGTTAGAGAGAGTTTATTTGTCGCATACCCCACTTGTATGGACTGGGCACAAGGCCTCGTTTTAACGTGGGTCCACCCACAAGCCGAAGCTAATGGGTGGGAAAGAACAAAAATTGCGTCGATCCCTTCGGCTTTCCCCCTCAAGGGGGGCGCCTTAGACGCTGGGTAATAAACCCAGCCCTGCCCCCAAGGGGGCAGGTATTGCCTGGGGGATAGCCCCCTGGGATCGACACTATTAATTTAACACAACACACCGGTCCAGTGGCCGAAGCTCACCGGACCCCGCTCCGAAGGACGGTTTGAGATTGCCTAGATAGTTAGAGAGAGAGAGAGAGGAGAGAGAAAGAGAGAGAAAGAGAGAGAGTGTGTGTGTCAGAGAGAGAGGGTGTGGGAAGAGGAAAGAGTGTGTGTGTGTGTGTGTATGTGTGTGTGTGTGTGTGTGTGTGTGTGTGAGAGAGAGAGAGAGAGAGAGAGAGAGAAGAGAGAGAGAGAGAGAGAGAGAGAGAGAGAAAATAATTTGACCTACCTCTTAATTGCAAAGGAGAGTAACACTTTGAGATTCCGAACAGAATTCCTGGTGTCCAAACTTCAGTTCTTGTCTTTGCAAGTCTTAGAAGAACTCGAAAATTGTTGTAAAAAAGCCAACCGTTTTGTCACTGTTGGTACCTCGCCTCAAAGCATGGGGTTATCAAGATAGTTTTCAGACTATCATTGTAGTAGTGGTACAGTCCTAACCGAGTACCCTACACACGTGACCTCAAACCGTACGCATCTCAGTCACTAGTCACACTTATAAAATAAACAATCGTGGCGACTCGTCGTGGAACAGTAGTTAACAATTTTGTTTTTAATCGGGTTCAATCCTCACCGGATGCCTCTATTTGAATGGGTTAGGTAGTTGCGCAATTCGTTCTGGTGACAATAGTGTCCAACTCGAGGTAAAATGGCTAATTACGAATGTTGATTAGCATCTAGGAAAACTATTGAATTGTTTGTTACCTAACCCACATTCCTTACTTTATTCAATAATTTTGCTTTAGTCAGCGAAGCTTATTAAATGTGCTCGTCATTTTAACATTATTTGGCATTTTTATTATATATATATATATATAAAAGTAATTGGTAATTTGCTTGAAGCATTGTTAAGTATGTTATAAAATAATAAAATTCGAAGGCAATACAATGCGTAAAAAATAAAGACAAAAAGATGTTTTATATGTCTAATCGATTTCAAAGCAAAGCTTTATCATCAGAGTTTATTTTCAGAAATGACGTGCTTATGTTTTTTTATTTGTGTGGTTATAATTTCTCTTCTTATTTCCTTTTCCTCTCCTTTTTTTCCTCTCTTTCTTCTTCTCCTCCTTTATGAATGGGCGAATAACTGTAATTTCTTATTTATCTCTTTTTTTTTCTTTTTTAAAAGTTTGTTGAGAACAAGGCTGACATCCGGTAAGATGTTGCAATATGTTGCGACCGTGTGGAGATGTCAAAATTTTTTTGAAAACAAAAATGAACAAATAAATAAAAACCGTTAATAGAAAATTTGTTACATACTTAGCTTTTGTTTCGCTTTCACCTTTCCTTTCTTATTCTTTCTCCCTCTCTTTCTTTTTTTTGTTATTTCTTCTTCTTTTTTTTTTTTTTTTTCTCCCCTTTGTTCTCTAATTTAAATATTTTTTTTTATAGTAAATAAGTAAATAAAAGATTATCTTAAATTATGTATTAGTATTGATAGAAAAAATAAATAATTCTTTTTTATTATTTTTTTTTTAAGAAAATATCTTTTATGAGTACTTTTTTCTCTTAAACTTAAATAGATTAAATATTATATTAATTATATATTAAAATATCATATAATAATTACATATTACATATTCAAAAAGGAGGAGAAGAAGAAAGAGAGGAAAAAAAGGAGAGGAAAAGGAAATAAGAAGAGAAATTATAACCACACAAATAAAAAAACATAAGCACGTCATTTCTGAAAATAAACTCTGATGATAAAGCTTTGCTTTGAAATCGATTATACATATAAAACATCTTTTTGTCTTTATTTTTTACGCATTGTATTGCCTTCGAATTTTATTATATATATATATATATATATATATATATTATATATATATATATATATATATATTGATTGAAAAGTGGAATGAAAACATCACACAATGCTGTTAAAGAGAAAACAATTTTAAATATATCATAGCTGATATTGATCAATATTTCGATTTTACAAAAATCATCATCAGAGCTCATTTACTCCGTGGTGATTGTGTCGCATTGTAATTGCCTTCAAGCAATATATATATATATATATATATATATATTATATATATATATATATTATATATATATATATATATTCGACGTCTTCTTCCAAAACCGTTTATCCCAGCATTTCATAAATTTCGAATTATTTTAAGAGCGCTAATTTTCCATTCAAAACATTTTTAAACAAACTGATCAACAACAACTATCACAGTCTCCTTATCATTTTACGATAAATTTTCCTTTTATATCAACAAAAGCCCCGAAGAAGATCTACTAAACAGATTGAAACACTGCAGCGTTGGCTGAATAAATATTCACTCCTTTTATTTGAACCTGTGTTTTTTAAAAAAATGTTCACTATTTTACATATCGTCGGATTCACTTCCATTTTTCTCTTCACACACACACACACACACACACACACACACACACACATATATATATATATATATATATATATATATATATATATATGTAATATGATAAAAATTGAAAAAACACAAGTTTCATTAACGAATGATGTTTAATAAGCCCACACTACAGTGTTTCAGTTTGTTTAACAAACCTTCATCAGGGCCTTCAGTGGTTTAAGGAAACATAAATTATTAATGAAAACAAAAGACTATGAGCCTCTGCTTTTGGAATTTGGCTGCTTTTGTTGATATTCAAATATGAGGAAAGAAAAGAAAAAAACGCTGATTTACGTCGGAGTCTTAATTCAAAACTACGTGACGTAATTTTCCCCCAAAGTTCTTGGAAACTAATTTTAATGAATGGAAAATTCATTTTACTTTAGTTAACAGGGCTTTCGTTGGTTTATGAAAAAATAACTTATTAATGCAAACAAAAGTAAAGTGTGTGTATGTGTGTGTGTATGTGTGTGTGTGCGTGTATGTATGTATGTATGTATGTGTGTGTGTTTATGTGTGTGTGTGTATGTATGTGTGTGTGTATGTGTGTCTGTGTATGTATGTGTGTGTGTATGTATGTGTGGTGTGTATGTATGTATGTATGTATTTGTGTGTGTATGTATGTATGTATGTGTGTGTGTGTGTGTGTGTGTGTGTGTCGGTACTGAGCACCTGACTAATGAATTTTCAATTAGTTATTTGTTTGAAGTGGGATGGTCAGTGTTTGTTTGTTGTTTTTTAAGTGTTACTGGCTCCCACATTTTTATCACCACATCTTTATTGCCATATATATATATATATATAATATATATATATATATATATATATATTATAGTGTCCGATTTCCGCTTTAGTGTTTCCGTTGCTGTGGCATTAATAATTTATCTAAGATTGCTCAATAGATAGTAGACGTAGAGCTATAATAATTGTAGAAATATTATGTAAAAATGATGGGGTCTATCACAATTTCGATCTTGAAAAGATTTCTCTTTAATCGTGAAAACACATGTTCAAGATCGAGACCGTAGTACACTCATAATTTGTTCATATTTAAAAAAAATAATATATGGACCAGTAGGATCTTTGAATATACCACAGTATGATAGTTTCATTATTACAACGATTGATATGTTTACTTAAGAGCTATTGCGAAATAGTTTAATATGTAAAGAGTATAATAATCTTGATTTAACTCTCTCTCTCTCTCTCGCACACACTCTCTCTCTCTCTCTCTCTCTCTCTCTCTCTCTCTCTCGCACACTCTCCTTCTTTTCCTATTTTCATTATGCTTGATTGAAACAGATTAGCGTTCTTTCTTTGTACAGATGCCTTTAAAAAGGGTGGAGGCCACCGGAACTATTGGAGGAAATAAAGATCAAAAGCAATACAACGTTGATACTCTAGAATTTTGTTTTTTGTTCATTTTGCATTTTCCCATGCTTCTAATGTAATTAAAACCGTTCCCAATGACTATATATATATATATATATGTGTGTGTGTGTGTGTGTGTGTGTGTGTGTGTGTGTGTGAGCTAATCCAAATTAACTGGTAAGTAAAGGATGATTCTATTTGGGATCATCGAAATCTCACTGTACTACCATACTGTATGCTCATGTAGGTGCAAACCTATAAACTCATACAAAATTTTTTATAAACCCCTAAGAGAGCTCAATGTATAATAACTAATAAATTAATCATATACAGAGCAATATTTAACTTTCAACGAAAAAAGAATTAACAGTCATTTGACTATAATAATTTATTTCAACCAGAAAATCAAAATGAGTCCAGCCTCTTCAATAGATTTTTCAAATGGGTATTTGTAAAATCTATCTGAAGAGGCTAGACTCATTTTAAGTTTCTGGTCGAAATAAATTGTTATAGGTTTGTTAAGTTTTTCTTTTTTTGAAAGTTATATATATATATATATATATATATATTATATAAGATAAATCATCAGTCCAGAAAGTAACGGGATTGATTTTTTCAGGTCAGCAACCCTGATCTAAAATCAACTGATCAATGTTGTCGCATGCAAAAACGTTCAGTTCATGTTTAAATGTCATCTTTCGATGGCGTAGGTGTTCAAGGTTTGTCACTGGCAACACCAAAAAGACTAATACCAGCAAAAACGAGAATACTGAACACTCAATGGTACTAATTTACTAATACTCACAGTTGATATCAACGCTGGTGCTACTCAACGCATTGTACAGCTTAAATTGTGTCCCAAGATGTAGGAATAACAAATGATAACAAAAACAGTGAAATATGTTTAACATATAACAATATTTGTTTTATTCATTCTCACCGACCGGGAATACAGAGGGATGAGTTTGGGTAGAATTCAACCGTGTGTTGTCATGTGAGTGTTCATCACATGCAGCCAAGTCCTTGTCAGTTTCTGTCTCACTGCTTGTCAGTGAATATATCCGGTCGAATTGTAAGGGGAGATAACTCTCCCTAAGAAATTGCTTCCTTACTTGTTTTGTTTTACTGCATTTCAACCCTTGTCGGGTCATTTAATTCCGAAACAAATAATTTAGATAAAAATATGACTCGGCTTGCTTACCTGTAGCGGCTAAAGTGGTCACCCAATTAAATATTGAACCGGCTCATCGCTACTTAACTTCGGTGATCTAGCAGAAACTGTTGCTTTCAGCGTGACTTGACCGTAATATAATCCCAAGGCTGATTCTAAATCCTTGCAACATTTAGATCATACCATGTAGCCGTCTTTATTTAGGCAAAGGAAGGAGCTGCACTTTATTAGATGGCTGCCCTGAATTTATTTTTATCTACTTTTTGCAATGCAGGTAGATCAAATTTCGGTTGTCATTTGAGTGTTCTAAGCAATTAGAACATTCAAAAGCGGTAATTTTCGTACGCGAAACATTCAATGATGCCATCTTTGAGGCAGGAATAAGCGAAATGTTTTTTCGTGCGTGTCAACGAAGCGCAACCCTCCTCCACATCATTTAGGAGAAACACGGATCAGCGAAGTTGACGTAGGAAGGGGGGGGGAGCAAATAAAAATAAAGCAGACGTAATCCGTCTGACCATGACGTCTTTCTTTTTTTCTTTCTTATAGGACTCTATCATTATTTCTGATTTTGTGTGTGTGTGTGTATGTATGTGCGCGTGCGTGTGTGTATGTGTGTCATATATATATATATATATATATATATATATATATATATTATATATGTGTGTGTATGTGTGTAATATATCAAGAAAAATGAAAAAACACAGGTTTAAATGAATAACAAGGATTACCACTCACTTTTCTCATTATCTGTGATAAATAATTTCTTATCTTATGCCCTGAAGATGATCTAATTAATAGATCGAAACACTGCAGCGTCGGCCAATAAACTCACCACTTAACCCATTTAAAAACTGTTTTTTTTCATTTTTCTTGATATAATTACATACCGTCGGATTCACTTCCTCTCTTCACACACACACACACACACACCACACATATATATATATATATATATATATATATATAATATATATAAAGAAAAATTTGAAAAAAACAAGTGTACCGAAAATAGGATGAATTTAATTATCGATGTTTAAACATTTCGGTTTCATTAAACCTTCATCAGGATGTCTCTTGGGGTGAAGAAAATGATGGATGTTTTTTTTTTTATAGATGACAGGAGATGAAAATCTTTTTAGTTGTGTAACTGTATTTGATCAGCGTTATATTTTCATTTTCTTAACCCCAAGATACATCCTGATGAAGGTTTAATGAAACCGAAATGTTTAAACATCGATAATTAAATTTATCCTTTTTCAGAACACTTGTTTTTCAAATTTTCTTTATATTGTCGGATTATTTTCCATTTACTCCCATATATATTATATATATATATATTTATATATATATATATATATATATATATATTAGAGAGAGAGAGAGAGAGAGAGAGAGAGAGAAGAGAGAGAGAGAAACGTAATCTGTTTGACCATGACGTCTTTCTTTTTTCTTTCTTATAGGACTCTGTTATTATTTCTGATTTTATGTGTGTGTGTGTGTGTGTGTGTATGTATGTGTGCGCGCGTGTGTGTATGTGTGAGAGAGAGAGAGAGAGAGAGAGAGAGAGAGAGAGAGAGAGAGAGAGAGAGAGAGAGAGAGAGAGATGTAATCCGTCTGACGATGACGTCTTTTTTTTCTATATTTTTTACTTTGTTTTTTTTTTTTTTTTTAATTCTTTGTTTCTTTCTTTCTTGTAGGACCCTATAATTATTTCTGCTTTTGTGTCCCTCCAGCCCGGTGACCCCACTATCAACCCTTTTTCTTTTCACTCGACACTTTCAAGAGAGAGAGAGAGAGAGAGAGAGAGAGAGAGAGAGAGAGAGAGAGAGAGAGAGAGAGAGAGAGAGAGAGAGATGATCTGTGAGTTGTTTTACAGACAGATGCACTTGTACGTGAAACAGAGCGTGAATGAGAATCGAACCTGACGTTGACCCACTCCTGGTTCTCGTTAAAGTCCCGCAAAATAAGGACTATCAACAACCACAGATTGATAAAAGAATTATTACCGACCGCCTACATACAACATTCATCATATTTTGATATTGGCCGCCATTAACCATCCCTCTATAATAATAATAATAATAATAATAATAATAATTTGTTCAATTCTCTAGCAAGGCCTGTGTATTTATCGATCTTTCCCTTGTGGAATATGAGGTTGAAAGTGATACCAATTGTAATTGGGGCACTTGGAACGGTCCCCAAAAGCTTAGAAAAGAGACAAGAGGAACTGGAAATCAGAGAAAGAATTGAGACCATCCATACTACAGCACTTTTGAGATCGGCTAGAATACTCAGAAGAATCCAGTGAACCACCGGCTAAGGCGGTTGTGAAAAACTCTAATGGAGTAATAATAATAATAATAATAATAATAATAATGATAATAATAATAATAATAATAATAAAAAACAAAACAATTATATGGTCGCTTCAAACGACAAATAGAAGAGGTTGCACATGAAAAGACTTGGACATGGTTAAGAAAGGGACACCTCAAAAGAGAAACAGAATCATTTATAATTGCTGCACAAAATAATGCCATAAGGACAAACTATATCAAAGCGAAAATTGATAAGACCCAACAAAATAGTAAGTGTAGACTTTGCGGTAATAGAGATGAGACTGTTAACCATATACTCTGCGAATGTAGCAAACTAGCACAACGAGAATACAAAACTAGACACGACTGGGTTGGGAAGGTGATCCACTGGGAATTATGCAAAAAATTAAATGTTGACCACACAACAAAATTGTATATGCATAAACCAGAATCTGTTCTTGAGAACGAAACGCACAAAATTCTCTGGGACTTTGAAATAAAAACGGATCACCTTATCCCAGCAAGAAGACCAGACCTAGTGTTGATAAACAAAAAAGAAAGAACTTGTCAACTGATGGATTTTGCAGTGCCAGCAGATCACAGGGTGAAGCTAAAGGAAAATGAAAAAAATGGACAAATATCTGGACCTTGCCAGAGAACTGAAAAAGTTATGGAATATGAAAGTGAAAGTTATACCATTGTAGTTGGTGCACTTGGAACAGTCCCAAAAGGATTAGAAAAGGGCTTGGAAAGTTTGGATATCAGAGGAAGGATTGAAACCATTCAGAACACTGCACTGCTGCAATCTGACAGAATACTCAGAAGAGTCCTGGAGACCTGAGGAGACTTACTGTCACTCAGACTCCAGTGAAAGACCATAAGCTAACACTGATGTGAAAACTCAAAAGGAGTAAATAATAATCCACTGGGAACTGTGCAAGAAATTTAATTTTCACCATTCAACTAAATGGTATATGCACAAACCTGAATCTGTCCTGGAGAATGAGACACACAAAATTCTCTTGGATTTTGATGTATAGACAGATCACTTAATCCCGGCCAGGAGACCAGATCTAGTTTTGACTGACAAGAAGAGGAAGACTTGTCATCTCGTAGACTTTGCTGTCCCGGCCGATCACAAAGTGGAAATGAAAGAAAACGAAAAGATCGACAAATACTTGGACCTTGCCAGAGAACTGAGAAAACTGTGGAACATAAGGGTGAAGGTCGTACCAATAATAATTGGGGCCCTTGGAACAATCCCCTAGGGTTTGGAAAGGAGTCTGGATGAATTGAAAATCGGAGGAAGTATAGAGACCATCCAGACTACAGCATTATTGAGAACGGCTGGAATACTCAGAAGAGTCCTGGAGATCTGAGGAGACTTGTTGTCACTCAGCCTCCAGTGAACCACCGGCTTCTGTAGGTGTGAAAAACTCGAATAGAGTGAAATAATAAAATAATAATAATATAATAATCCCAAAAGCCCTGGAAAAGAATTTTGGGTGAATTGGAAATCAGAGGAAAAATCGAAGCAATCCAAATTACAGCACTGTTAAGATCGGCTAGAATACCCAGAAGATTCCTGGAGACCTGAGGAGACTTGCTGTCACTCAGGTTCCTGTGAACCACCGGCTACGACAGGTGTGAAAAACTCAATAATAATAATAATAATAATAATAATAATAATAATAACAAATACCTGGTCCGTTATAAGATACTCTGGGCCATTCTTAAAATGGACAAAAGAAGTCAGACAGATTTACCAAAGGACTAGGAAATTAATGACCATGCACAAGGCTCTACACCCTAGAGATGATAAAGATAGGCTATATGTATCAAGAAAAGAAGATAGAAGAGGTCTTGCCAACCTAGAGGACTGTGTAGAGACCACAATCCAAGGACTCGAAGAATACACAAAAAAGAGCAATTATTTTTTATTTTATTTTGTACTAGTAATTATAATAATAATTGATATGCAATTTCATGGTTTCAAGTAACTTTCTATATGATAATAATAATAATTCATACACAATTATGTTATCAAGTAACTATTCCATCATCATCATCATCATCATCATCATCATCATCCATCATCAAGTCGCACGGATATCCATGATAATCTCTCGCCAACCTTCCCTATCACTCATCGCCCCTGGGAGTTCTTCTGGGCAGCAACCAGCATCCTCGCATAGTTGGTCAATGTAGGTCCTTGCTGGGCGGCCCACATTAGCGTGCCCATGTATTGGCTTCCATAGGAGAATGTCGCTTATGAGCTCGTGTTTGCTTCTCCAACAGTGACCTGGATGCCTTGTCCGTCTCACTCGGATGATTTGTGAGATGGGGAGCAGGTGGCATACAGCTGCTCACTTGTGGGGTACTGTTTCCATGACTTGTTCAAGACTACACGCAGCATTCCTGTACAGCTCCCATCTAGCTTATTCTCGAGGCGCTTCGTTAGGGTCAAAGTGGTGCAGCCATACGGCAGTACTGATATGATCACAGCCTGGAAGAAATGACGCTTTAGTTTGTCAGTGAGATCAGATTTCCATGTGACTGATAATTTGTTTGTGGCCAACCATGCCTTTCCTATTCGTGTATTAACATCGCTTTCTGTGGATGAGATATTACTACCTAGGTATGTGAATTGTTCTACTGGTTTAAGAGGTTTACCGTCATGTGTTCAATATAATAATAATAATTGTTGACTTTTTTGTATATATAAGGTGTGTGTTAAAAGCCCATTCCTACTTATAGACTCGACCACAACCATGTTACCAAGCTTTTGGCCAATCACTGGCAGTACTCTGCTGCTGATACAATACTTAAACCGACAGTACTGGCCATAACTACTTCGACTTTCGTGGACGACGGACATAGGATTAAATCTTTAACAATACGCAGGATAGGACTTATACGCAGGATAGGACTTATACGCAGGATAGGACTTATACACTTACCAAAGGATTCCATAACTCAGGACTTACTTTAAGCCCCTTTCAACTGACCAAGGATGACATTTAAAAACTTAACAATAATTCATTCACAATTTTAGAATTACGAACAAACAACAAATTCATAAAACGAGACCTTTGTTTGATTATTAGAAACAATGCTGGATTCAACAATCTTTCTGTGTTGTTGTGTATATCAGTTATGTATATTAACTAACAAGCATTTATGGGGGGGGGGGAAGAGAAGCAGATATGGATTACCATTACTGTTCTTCTAGAAGGATGGCTTTGGCATTAGATAGCCCACGAAGGTTGATATGCCATTAAACAAAGAAACCGATGCAGATCCGTCATAATTACCGAAAATTTTTTTTTCACAAAGGACAAGTATTTTTTCATTGGAAAATAATCTCGTATTATAAACATTTTAACATGATTCTGATGATGGTTTAATAAAAAACAAAAACAAAACGAAACATCAAGTGTGGGCATATTATCAGTTACAAATAAATATATCCTCTGTATATTTTTATGTTTATATACGATCGGATTTATTTCCATTCTCTTTCTTTCTCTCTCTTTCTTTCTCTCTCTCTCTCTCAACACACACACACACACACACACACACACACACACATATATATATATATATGTGTGTGTGTGTGTGTGTGTGTGTGTGCGTGCGCGTGTGTGTATTTACTTATTTCTTTATGGCATTTAGAGTTGAGTAAACATCAATTTATTTTTAGTTTTATCCTTCTCTACTTACCGCCCCTTATATCACATTTTGATATTGGCAGCCATTAATGATTAATAAAATGAGTAATAAAAGTATCTTCGTTTTGTCTCTCTATCATTCTAGCGAGAGAAATTACTTACATGGGAGCTCAAAGCGCGCACAAACGTGTCTGGCGTGCAAAATACGAAGATCACGGAGAGTGTAGCGTGAGACTACAGAGACTGAGCTCGCAAGCTCTTCTTCACCATTGCTCCTAGGTCCACTCTGACCCGGAATGGTAGTACCTATTAGGGTCCCATGGTTTAAATAGAACAAAATAGAACAACAGGTGGCCCCATTGGGGGAGTCTTACCCCTCTGAAGAGGTGCAGTCGGTATATTCTCAAGCAACAGCCGACAGGGCTTTGAAAAGGATTGGTAGGCCGTAAAAGAAAACAATCAACTAATAAAAGAGATAAAAGGATTTTACAAGTATACAATAAACAGTTGTGAAGCCTCAATGAACAAACAATAGTCAGGTGTTACATAGGTGAACTACATTATTTTTTCACCTGTAATAAGCAATTATCTAAGATATATTCAAATGAAATTGTGGAGTGGACCGTAAAGTTTTGATTTGATGATACGTTACCTAATCAAAACTTTTGATGGAATGAGCACAAGCCGGCACTTGCCCTAAATAATTGGAAAAGTAAATCTGATACTTTATAAATATGAAAGAAAAATTAATCAATCTTTTAAGGTTGTAAATTCTTGAAATGTGACGGTCATAGCGGAGTTTATGGGGAAACTGGAAAAGAGTAGAAATGAAATAGGTATTTACTCAGCCTGTTCGCCACGGTACGTCCCAAAGTCACAAATATGGGACATTCAGTGAGGATCGAACCCGCTATTCAGTGGTAATGGATCTGAGAGAATAACTTGGTAGCGGTTACAACCTAAGATTATTCCTTCATTAAAAAATTGAGACTGTAGAGATTTGATATAGTTAAAGTAAATCTAATACTTAAGAACTGTGAAAAAAATATTAATCAATTTTTTGAGGTCGTAAATTCTTGAAATGTGACGGTCATAGCTGTGTTTATGGGGGAAATGGTCGAAGAGATTAGAAAATAAATAAGTATTTACCCTAACCTGTTCGCCACGGGTCAGGTATGTCACAAGGATCGTGAGGATCGAAACCGCTATTCAGTGGTAATAGATTTAAGAGGGTAACTTGCTAACCCATTAGAACCCAAGATTATTCCTTCATAAATAAAAATTGATGCTGTAGAGACTTAATGTAGGTAATTTATTTACCTAACCCATTTGCCACGGGTAGGATATGAAACAAGGTCGCAAGTATATGACACCCAGTGAGGATCGAACTCGCTATTCAGTAGTAATGGATCTGCATGACTAGCTTGCTAACGATTACTACCCAAGAATAATAGTGTATGCTGTAGAGGTTTAATGTAGGTAATTTACACGACATGTTTGGCACAGGGTCGCAAGTATGGAGCATCCAACGAGGATCAAACACCTCTACTGTAGGTAATCCGTGTATTATATCTTTTTTAAACCCTAAGATTATCAATTCATAAATAAAGGTTTACTGCACTACAGATTTTACTTCCCCGTCACTGAAATAATGTTTGCCTATAGTCCCCTCTTTGATGGAGCCGAAGAAGTGGCTCAAAGAACAGTCCACAGAATTTTAAGGGGCTGGTAGAACATTGCGATCGAGAGAAACGGTGACAATTTGGAGAAGTATTGATGTGATCCACAGAGGACCAGCTTCATTTTGATGTATGATACATGTTCCTGTGTTGGTAATTATACCTGTCCTAAACAAAATGGCGTTACATTTTGACTCACCTATGTGGAGAAGTAGGGATGTGATCCACAGAGGACCAGCTTCATTATACCTGTCCTAAACAAAATGGCGTTACATTTTGACTCACCTATGTGGAGAAGTAGGGATGTGATCCACAGAGGACCAGCTTCATTATTCCTGTCCTCAACAAAATGGCGTTACATTTTGACTCCCTTATGTGGAGAAGTAGGGATGTGATCCATCAAAATTTGATGCTGTAGTGTTTTAATGTTGGTAATTTATCCAACCCGTTTGTTGCGGGTTGAATGTGACAAGGTCGCAAGTGTATGACATCCAGGGAGGATCGAACTCGCTATTCAGTAGTAATGGATCTGCGTGACTAGCTTGCTAACGATTACTACACAAGATTATTCTTTCATAAATGATAGTGTATGCTGTAGAAGTTAAATGTAGGTAATTTACACAACCCGTTTGCCACAAGGTCGCAAATATGGGGCATCCAACGAGGATCGAACACCTGTTTAGTTTAGATAAAAGTGTATTATATCTTCCTTTCTTTTTCAAACCCCAAGATTATTCCCGTCCTGTCGGTGGGGCGTTAGAATGCACCGACTGCACCTCTGCAGAGGGGTAAGACTCTTCCAATGGAGCCACCTGTTGGCCGTAGGTGGCGACTTAATGCTTAAGGATAGAGCCCAGGTGGATGAGCAGTTTACGACTTGCAATACTCCACTTTGGCCCTATCTTGGGCTAGACGGGCAGTCGGAGAAACCCCCTTCGATCAATCGGCTGATCACGTCAAGCCCTAGCACCTATATGATTTCCCCAACCCTATTGCCCTTATAGCAAGCCCCAACCCCTTTTTATCATATGGGTGCTAGAAGGCGGTGGCTGTGGGTCTACATGTCCTGGGAATGACGTTAAACTCTATCTGATGGTGAGGTTCCAGTTTTAGAGGTTTGGGGAATGTGGAGCACCCCTTCATCACCATTGCTCCCTGGTCCACTCTGACCCGGAGTGGTAGTACCTGTTAGGGTCCCATCTATGGTTTAAATAGAAAAATGTATTTATAAAAAAATTGTATTATCCATTAAGAATTGATTTATTTCAAAACTTTATCGGCATTAAATGACCCACTGAGGTTGATATGCCGTAAAACCAAACCAAGATTATTCCTTCATTAATAAAAGTTTATGCTGAAGAGGTTTAATATAAGTAATATACCCAACCCGTTTGCTACAGGTAGGTTGTAACGAAAGGTCGCAACTATGGGGGCATTCAGTGGGGATCGAACACCTTTGTATTGTAGGTAATAAGTGTATCATATCTTTTTAAACTTTTTAGATTATTCTTTCATAAATAAAAGTACCGCATTGATGGACCTAACGAAGGCATCCGACCTGGCCACCTGAAGTGTTCGCAGTCACTGCACCAGAGATTGCCATTCAAAAATTGTGCTGCTCAACCACTCACGCAATTGCAGATATAAAAAGAGACGGCCTGCCACTAATATTTGCATAACACCACGAACGGTCACTCTAAGTTAACTATCAATAAAGAGAGTTTACTCTAGCCTACTCACACAGGATCCTCACAGGATGCCCCATTAAAATCCCTATTTAAAATAAAACACCTTGCGTTGATGCAGACATTCTGAAAAGAAAAATAATGTCTCCAATTCGAAATACTAAATGCAAATAAAAAAATCCATGCTGTTATTTAAATTTTATCTTTTAATTATGTTCATGAATATAAATAAAATTTTCATCATTATTTTTGCTCAAAAAGCAATATCTGATGACAGTGAATGTGTATATATATATTTACTTTGTTTTATTTTCTTAGTTTCCTCCGGACATACATACACAGACTGCCCTTTATTTATGCATAGATTTACTAATGGAAACAAATGACATTAAAATTTACGCATTGTTGTCAACAATAAACGGTTCAATGCCGGGTTGAATCAAAAACTGGGATTGGTACTGTTTCGAATGATAAAATATTTAATTCATAAGATTGGAATAGATAATAGGTGTGCATACCAAATATTACAGTATTTGTATACATCATCACATATTTTAATTCGATACGGCTTATGGTTTTTTTTTAATCAGTAAAACGTCAATTTATACTATTGTATTTTAAAAGAGAAACTATTTAGGTTCTCCTTTCTTAATAATATAACCTTTTGTGTTTGTGCTTTATTCTTAGAAAAAACCAATGACCCTAAATGGTTATTATATAATGTCATTTATTATAAGTATCTGATATGATTTCTCCGAACCCGAAATAATATACCTATTTGAATTTATTTATTCATTTTGAGATAACCAATAGATTGGGCAAAATACTAGCTCTGTTTTTTGTTTTCTTTTTCCTTCCCTGTTTTTAATGTTAGGTGGCATGAGGAGCGTTTAGTCTTAAATAATTCAGTTATAATCATTTGTGATTGTATACAACAGATGTCATATCAACGTGCATTTTCAAAACAGTTCAATCCAAAACTAGCATATTTTTTGTATCATTTAGATTATTCGGACTATTGTCCTCATCATATTTTTGCTTATTGATTCTAATATTTAAAATAAGCGAACCTGAATCTATTTAGTATTATCTGCGTTATTCCGACTATTGTCCCCATCTTCATTGTTATTTGTACAAAGTTTCAAAGTTCAAAGTTCCGTGATGGCTCCCGAATACGACAAGAAAGTTCCCGAGTTCGAAAAGAAGGTTCCCGAGTCCCGACAAGAAATACCCGAAGAAGGCCGGAGGGTGTATCGGCCGAAACGTTGTACAAATAACAATGAAGATGGGGACAATAGTCCGAATAACGCAGATAATACTAATCTTCAAGCCTCATCTCAAACATTCAGAGAAACTGAATCTATTTCTGTGCGTTTCAGCTATGGATAAATAGTAGGGCTGACTGGTGTTACGTAATCTGTGGGTTGTCTACGAATTATGTACTGTAGTGTAGTTAAATTTAAAATAACGGTATTCGTAAACGGAAAGTTACCATTGAATCATAGAATGACTGTTATGGAGTAATTGATAGCCGTTCATCTTTCACTGACCCAGTCGGTGATTTCTCATTGGCTAAATTCCCCTTACATTCTCGCAAACTTGTGACCCCCCTCCTACAAAGTCTCTACTGCTACTGTTCGTTTAAACGAACTTGTAAACCCACTACCAATTCCTACTACCTCCCACTACCAATTCCTACTACCCACTACCAATTCCTACGCTACTGCTCGTTGTAAAAGCGAGACAACCGAAACATTCCTTCAGTTTCACACCTGAAGATGGCAGAAAGACATGCCGAAAGCGCTCGCGAAGAAAACTTTAGTGAATTGCTACACCAATTTCACCCTGACATTAAAAAGATGGCCAGAAAGGATCGAACAAAAACTCGTCCGACAAGAATCGTCAGTAGAGTTTAATACAACATGTTTAAAAGAAAAAATGCTGCCAAAATCCAAAATACACTTATATATATATATATATATATATATAAAGTAAAGTCAACGGGGCGGCCTAAAGTCGGTAACAGCCAGTCAGCGAGGGAGTCTATCCCCTTTTCAATAGCGCTAGACCAAGGAGATTGTTTTAGCATCTGAGTGGAGCGACACACCTACCATCAGCTCCTTACTTTACCGCAAAATCCTGTGCTACTCATACGCTGAGTATATATATATATATATTATATATATATATATATATATATATAAAAAGGATTCCAGATATTTCACAATATATATACAAAATTACAGAAACTTAAATAAATAATAAATAAATAAAATTTAATGAAACAAATTAAAACTCTTAAAAAACAAAAAAACAAAAAAAAAAAAAAAAACAACGAGATATTTAAAGTTATATTATGAAAAGTGACATTACTGAATAACGCAATGATGAGCAGCAAACATACATTTCCACATAATTAAATGTATATAATCGCGTATGAATTTCAACTAGTAAATGAAAAAATGAAAAAAAAAAAAATAAAATAAAATAATAATAATTGTCATTTCCCTTATATACTTTAAAACAATAGATAAATCAATTATTCTTGGAGCAGCGAAAAAAACACGCCTGTTCTTCTGACTATTCAGCGTTCATCAATATATATATATATATATATATATATATATATATTATATATATATATATATATATATACTAGCAAATATATGCATCCTCCGGGTGCAAATATTTAAGTTTTAATGTAATAAAATGTTATATTAAATTAGAAAGGCTAATGAAACTAAATAAGAATGCAGATAAAAAGATTTGAAACAGAGGGGGAGGGATAATCGAAAAATAGAACACCTGAAGGTTACTCTTTCATCTCGTCTTTCATTGCTAAATTTTCCTAATTTAACTATTCAGTTAAAATAGGAAGTAAAGAATCAAATTACAATTATGTCTTCTTGTCAATGAATTTCTTTTAAGATGTATCCACAAGACTTTTGCTCATATTCATTAAGTTAAAACCAAATAATTAGAAATCAATTATACTAAACACATATTTATTAAAATCAAATTTTAAATATCAATATGCAAATTAACCTTCCCGTTCACACTGTAAACCGCTATTTTGTTGTATATATAAATACAATTGCATGTTATTCGAACGTAGATATGACCAATAGTAATAATAATGCAAAACAATTTTATTCATAATTGGAGTTTAGATAAAAATAAAATCACGGTGAATGTGACGTAAATAACTAAGGAAATTGTGACTTGAGTAGTAATATAGTTTCGGTTACAGACAGAAAAACACTCAATCTCCATTATAATAAGATATATTATATATATATATATATATATATATATATTGGAACTTCGGAAAGGCCATTTTATTTTAGGCACACAATAAGATATATACATCGCAGTAAATTAATCCCTGTAGAAAAAAACCCACTTCAGTTCAAATGGTAACGATTGTTACAGAAATGCTATATTAATCATTGAAAGAATTGAAAAAGGCATCAATGTATGGGTAAATAAAACTAATATGTTTTTTAATATATTTAACCCATAGATGGTACCCTAACAGGTACTACCTTTCCAGGCGATAGTTGACCTGGGAGTAATGGCGATAAAGGAGTACTCCACGCTTCCAGAGCTACATAATTGGCAACCGGAGTTCAAATCTGGGATGAAGCGGTTTGAGTTTCACTTTGTGCTAATGCACTTGTGAAAGGCATGAAACCACGTCTTCTTGACCCTTACTCAGATATAGGTAAATAGAAAGGCCGACTGGGTTCTTTAACCTTGGTACGGTCACCGGTTTAGGAAAAAGAAAACTCTGAATCCAAGTGTAGGGGACAGAGATGAAACAGTTAATCATATTGCAAGCAAATGAATACAAGACTAAGCACGATTGGGAGGGAAAGGTGATCCACTGGGAATTGTGCAAAAGATCACACACTACGGCAATCTTCGCAGAAGGGCACCAAAGAAACAATACAAAGACTGCTTGAAAAAAATCTCTTGGCGCCTGCCACGTCAACCATCACCCTAGCCGAGAACCGTGATGCCTGGTGTCTCACCAATAAACATGCTATCCCCTCCTTTGAAAATACTCGCAGGGCTATTCTCAAGGGCAAAAGGCCCAGACGGAAGAACCAGAAAACAATACCATCAAACACTGACCTGAGGTAGGGTAAGTTAAACTTACCTTACATTACTCGGCCTCGGTTGGGGGTCCAGTGTGCTTCGGCCACTGGACCGGTAAAGTACAATTAATAGCGTCGATCCCAGGGAGCGTTCCCCCAGGCAACACCTGCCCCTTTGACTTAAAGGGGCAGGGCTGGGTTTATTGCCCAGGGCCGAGGCGCCCCCTTGTGGGGGAATGCCGACGGGATCGACGCAATTTTTGTTAGCCCACATAAAAATGAGACCTTGTGTCAAGCCCATACAAGTGGGGTATGAGGCAAATACCTACCATCAAACACTGACCAGACCTTCAACTGCATCCGCTTCGACCGTGCCTGTCTGTCTCGCCGAGGCCGTATCAGCCACAAACATGCCTGCAGTCAACGGAGACCACCCCCTTAATCTTCGTTCACGCAACCAAGCAATGATACTGAATGTGCTTGGCTAAAAATACACTTCTTTTCAGCAGTGAAATGTGAGATATCCACAAAGAAAATAAACTTCTTTGTAAACTGACTCTTCAATAGTCTGTATGCGCTTGGCGTAACGGTTATCGACCTATGAAATGTTAAATTCGGAGTATGCAATCAATATGAATATAAATGTAAAATAGTATAGAAATAGTTTTTGCAAGTAATCATATCAGTCTACAGACACAGACACAGACACTATATATATATATATATATATATATATATATATATATATATATATACTAGTAAATATATGCACCCTCCGGGTGCAAGTATTTTAGTTAAATTTTATAATAAAATATAATATTAAATTAGAAAGGCTAATAAAACTGAATAAGAATGTAGATAAAAAGATTTGGAACAGAGGGGGTATGATTGAAAAATAGAACAACTTTGAAACTAACTCTTCCATCATTTTCCGTTACCCCGTCTTTCATTGGTAAATTTTCCTAATTTAAACTGTTCAGTTAAAATAGGAAGTAAAGAATAATATTACAGTCATTTCTTCTTGTTAAGGGATTTCTTTTAAGATTTATTGAAGAGATTTTTGCTTATATTCATTAAAATAAAACCAAACAGTTAGAAATCAATAATACTAAGCATATATTTATTAAAATCAATTTTTTAAGATCAATATGCAAATTAGCCTTCCCATTCACACTGTAAACCGCTATTTTGTTGTATATATAAATACAGTTGCATGTTATTAGTATGTAGATATGGTCAACAGTGTAAGTAATGTCAAACAATTTTATTAATAATTGAGGTTTAAATAAAAAATAAAATCATGTAGAATGTGACGTAAATAACTAAGGGAATTGTGACTTGTATAGTAATAGAGTTTCGGCTACAGACATAAAAAACCCACAATCTCCATTATAATAATATATATATATATATGTATATATATGTACTTTTACTTAAAGAAAAAAATAACGAACCATCATTTGACTATTATAAATTTATTTCGACCGGAATTCAATATGGTCTCATAAAAAAAGAAGGAAAAGAAAAGAAAAATATTTTCTCTATTCAGTTTTTCTTAGTCTTTATGTAAACAGCTATCTGATGAGACTAGACTCATATTGAATTCTGGTTGAAATAAATTTATAATAGCCAAATGACGGTTTGTTAAGTTTTTCTTTCGTTGAAAGTATAACTATTACCCTGTATATAATTAATTTATTTGTTATTATACATTGAGCACTCTTAGGGATTTATAAAAATCCTTGTATAAATCTATAAGTTTCCATCCATACCAGTCAGTTGGATTATTTTTCCTATATATATATATATATATATATATATATATATATATATAAGTAATCCACAGACACCGTGTTTCGGCGTTTCACGCCTCATCAGTGTAGCTAGACACAAAAACTATCTCTGACCAGGAGCGAAACCCGATTCGTTAAACTCTCTGCCATATGACAGCTGCCATTAAGGGGCGGTGTTTAAACTATTAAATACATACATTTGTTTATATGTTTTACGATCACCAGAGAGATCCAGTCTGTAAACAATTGACGATCATTGCTTTATTCTAGCGATGAAAGTTAATTTAATTCGCCCCTATACATACATGATGGACTCTCCCGTCGATTTCGACGTATGAGTGTTCATACAATGAACAACCCACACAGTGATTTGTTTACAGTGGTGAAGGCTTGTGTATGCGCTTAGCGTAACGGTTATCGCTCAATAAAATATTAAATTCAGGAAATACAATCAATATGAGTATAAATATGAAAAGGAATAGAAATAGTTTTGCAAGTAATCATATCAATTTCCAGACACAGACACTCGATATATATATATATATATATATATATATATATATATTATATATATATATATATATATATATTTTCAAAATTAAAAATGAGATTCATTTTATTTTTAAATAAAATTCATTTTATTTTTAAATAAAATTCATATTATTTTTAATACAGACAGCACAATTTTTTTTTGATTAATTCCAACGTTTGACTAGCAGTGTTCTGTTTTTACTAACGGTCTTTTTTCCTGTCTTATTTTTGTTGATGACCGACCCACGTGCGGTTGATACATTATAATGCAATAGGGTCCTCATATTAGTTGAGGATGGGCCGGGTGTTGCTTTTTAAACCGTCAAGAGATTTGGCCCCGAAACGGTTTGCACACTTTCTCTTCTGATGAGCCTATTTCAGTTGTAAACATCGTTTGTTTTTTCATTATATCTTATTCATATATATATATATATATATATATATATATATATGGACTCTCCCGTCGATTTTCGACGTATGAGGGTTCATACACACAATGAACATCCACACAGGGATTTGTTTATAGTGGTGAAGGCTTGTGTTGGACCATCCACACTTTTTGGCACAGTCGATAGGAAAGAATTGGTGCATCAAGGGTTGCCAAAATAAACGACCAATCTCAGGAATTTTGAATTCAGAGTTATCCCTCTCCTAGACTGGTTACCTACCCAAGGCTGAAGAGCCCAGTCTGCCCTACTATTTAACCCATAGCTGGAGGGAGAATATATGGATTCATACCTTTCCCATGGGTATTAGCGCTATGTGAAATGCCAACAGCATTTTCCACGACTCTAACCACTAGCCCACGCGCCTCCATACTTTATATGTTGCCCTACCAAGATTAAAGACCATAGTCTGCCCTACTATTTACCCATAGCTGGATGGAGAATAGTTGAATACATACCCTTCCCAAAGGTATTAGCGTTAGGTGAAATGCAAACACCTGAGCAACCAGTCTAGGAGTAAGAAAAATCTAAATTTAAACCTGTTAAACTCCGCTTAAGAAATTGACCTTAAGAATCAATCATATACTACACGTGTTTGTAAAATACGTATAGAATCGTTATTTCACTCGATGCATTTCTTTAGGCATTGTTGCAGTTTTTGTATGCCCATGTCATACTAGCTCATCACCATGTCGTTGAGGAAGCGTTGAACTTCGGTGTCGTTGCAAACTACCTACACCACATAGTCTCCTCAATTTGAACCTCATTAGAACATTGCTCCAAATGTAATGCCTCCGATTTGTATCTACAGAAACTACCACATATAAATGGAACACAATAACACCATTTGATAGAGCAAGGGTACGCATCGAAAGTAATTCTTCCTGTGTATTTCCACTAAAACTACAACTGAAAATAAATTTTGTTTTGTTTTGTTTTGTTTTGTTTTGTTTTACGGCATATCAACCTCAGTGAGTCATTTAATGCCGATAAAGTTTTGAAATAAATCAATTCTTAATGGATAATACAATTTTTTTTATAAACTCACGTTTTTCTATTCAACCCATAGATGGGACCCTAACAGGTAATACCACTCCGGGTCAGAGTGGACCAGGAAGCAATGGTAATGAAGGGGTGCTCCACATTCCCCAAACCTCCAAAACTGGAACCTCACCATCAGATAGAGTTTAACGTCATTCCCAGGACATGTAGACCCTCAGTCACCACCTTCTAGCACCCATATGATAAAAAGGGGTTGGGGCTTGCCATAAGGCCAATAGGGTTGAGAAAATCATATAGGTGCTAGGGCTTGACGTGACCAGCCGATTGATCGGAGGGAGCCTCTCTGACCGCCCGTCTAGCCCATGATAGGGCCAAAGTGGAGTATTGCAAGTCATGAACTGCTCATCCACCTGGGTTCTATCTTTAAGCATCACGGGTCGCCACCCACGGCCAACAGGTGGCCCCATTGGGGGAGTCTTACCCCTTTGCAGAGATGCAGTCGGTGCATTCTAACGCCCCAGCCGAAAGGGCGGACAACAAATAAAGGAAGCACAATAGCACAATTGGATAAGTGTCGCTCGGAAAGAAATTCCTCCTATTCATTTACACCAAAACTACAACCGACACCGAGGGCACAAAATAACACCATTTGATAGAGCAAGTTTTCAGCTACAAAACACAATCTTTCCACATAGTCTCCTCCATTTGAACCTCAATAGAACATTGCTCCAAATGTAATGCCTCCGATTTGTATCTACAGAATCATGTACTGGAGTAATTGAAGACTGAAAACCAATCCTAAATGTTAGACAATTATGAATGATCATGTCCCGTATGACATTAACGTATGTCACTCCTAATTTCATTTCCATATACGTTTTCATTAAATCTTTGAAATTATCTGTCATCTTCAATAACGTCTACAGTATTATATACTCCTAATCAAATACAAACTCGTTTTTTTTTCTTTCCTTTCTTTCTTCTAGCACTCCCTTCATATCCCACCTTTAAATACAATCTTGAAACGGGGAATGCCAGCTATTTTCAAAATTATCTTGTTAATGATAAGACACGTGACTTTTTAGTATGACTTCGAAATTGCAGATGGTTCTAATTAATAGCTAGGTTTCTTTGTTTAATAGCAGCTCAACCATCATGGATTATTTAATGCCACAACCAATGTAGAAGAACACAGTAGTATTTCTCTGAATGTTTGAGATGAGGTTTGATGATTAGTATTATCTGCATTATTCAGACTATTGTCCTCATCTTCATTGTTATTAATACTATTTCTCTGAATGTTTGAGATGAGGTTTGATGATTAGTATTATCTGCGTTATTCGGACTATTGTCCTCATCTTCATTGTTATCAATACTATTTCTCTGAATGTTTGAGATGAGGCTTGATGATTAGTATTATCTGCATTATTCGGACTATTGTCCTCATCTTCATTGTTATTAATACTATTTCTCTGAATGTTTGAGATGAGGCTTGATGATTAGTATTATCTACTTTATTCGGACTATTGTCCTCATCTTCATTGTTATTAATACTATTTCTCTGAATGTTTGAGATGAGGTTTGATGATTAGTATTATCTGCGTTATTCGGACTATTGTCCTCATCTTTATTGTTATCAATACTATTTCTCTGAATGTTTGAGATGAGGCTTGATGATTAGTATTATCTGCATTATTCGGACTATTGTCCTCATCTTCATTGTTATCTGTATGATTATATACTATTTCTCTGAATGTTTGAGATGAGGTTTGATGATTAGTATTATCTGCATTATTCGGACTATTGTCCCCATCTTCATTGTTATTTGTACAACGTTTCGGCCGATATGCCCTCCGGCTTTCTTCAGGTATTTCTTGTCAGACTCGGGAACCTTCTTTTCGAACTCAGGAACTTTCTTGTCGTAATCGGGAGCCATCACGGAACTTCGAACTTAACCCTTTATTTAGTCCACGGGGGTATCCTATTCTCATTCCGCTAACCATAGCTGGGGTAGGGGTTGTGTTAATTATTTTTCTATGTTACTGCCTCTACTCAGAAATTGAACCAGAATCCAGAGATAACTGTCACTTAGAACTGTCTTAACCTAACTACCTTATCCACTAGGCCATGTGTCCAATTGAATGTTCCCGAGTCCGACAAGAAATACCTGAAGAAGGTCGGAGGGCATATCGGTCGAAACATTGTACAAATAACAATGAAGATAGGGACAATAGTCCGAATAATGCAGATGATACTATTGGCGGAATATTTAATAATAACTAGACGTTCCGCGAATCCATTGGGTTCCCGTTGTATCGGGAAGGAATGAAGGATTCTAATTGGTATTTCGTTGCTGTCTCCGATCTATTGAGATTTCGAATGATTAAAAAAACCGCATTTCACACTTGCAACAAATTTATCCGTCAGTTACAAATTGTACTGGAAATTACTTTATTCTCTAACAAAAAGAAAGGAAATGTGGCGAGAGAAATAACTTACTTCGACTTATACAGCGACTGGCGCTAATACCCTTGGGATAGGTATGAATCCTACTCTCCCTCCAGCTATGGGTAAATAGTAGGGAAGACTGGGCTCTTTAACCTTGTTTACGCAACCGGTCTAGGAGAAGGAAAACTATGAATTCAAACCTGTTAGACTCCGCTTAAGAAATTGACCTTGTGTCACATCCTGCTCGTACGGAGGGGTTGGTATATATATATATATATATATATATATATATATATATATATATATATACAGCGACTGGCGTTCGAACTCAGTTACTCGATGTCGCAGTTCAGCACTATGCCACGGGGACTTTTCTTGGTTTGTTACAACTAATTTGCTGACTGCAATTCAAGAGCGAGGCAGTCATTGTTGCTGATGAAAAAAGAGGGGTCTTTTTTTCAAGGGGAAATTGTCACTTTAAAATGAAATAAACCGGATAAGAAAAAAAAATTCAATGAAAAGATTTCTCTTCAGCCTCTGTACACGTATTCTACACTGACAGCACATTGTTAATTAGCTTCTTAGAATAACATTTCATTCTTAGAACCGATAGATTTATTGAATACTAGCAGATCTACCCGGCGTTGGTTGGTAGCTTCACCATCAGAAGAAGTTTAACGTCATACCCAGGACGTTTTCTAGCACATATATGATAAAAAGGAGGAAGCGCGTGGTGTAATGGTTAAAGTCATGGGAATTGGACTCGTCACCCCGAGTTCAAATCCTGGATGTGGTAATTGCATTTCACTTAGCGCTAATACCCTTGGGAAAGGTATGAATCCTACTCTCCCTCCAGCTATGGGTAAATAGTAGAGCAGACTGGGCTCTTTAACCTTGGTTAGGAAACCGGTCTAGGAGAAGGAAAACTCTGAATTCAAACCTGTTAGACTCCGCTTAAGAAATTGACCTTGTGTCGCATCCTGCTCGTGCGAAGGGGTTGGTAAATATATATATGATAAAAACTATTTCTCTGAATTTTTGAGATGAGGCTTGATAATTAGTATTATTTGTATTATTCGGACTATTGTCCTCATCTTTATTGTTATCTACACTGTTTCTCTGAATTTTTTAGATGAGGCTTGATAATTAGTATTATTTGTATTATTCGGACTATTGTCCTCATCTTTATTGTTATCTACACTATTTCTCTGAATTTTTGAGATAAGGCTTGATAATTAGTATTATTTGTATTATTCGGACTATTGTCCTCATCTTTATTGTTATCTGTGCAACCATTTGCATATATATATTTTCAAGGGGAAATTGCCGCTTTAAAATGAAATAAACCTGATAAGAAAAAAAAATTCTATGAAAAGATTTCTCTTCGTTCTCTGTACAAGTATTCTACACTGACAGCACATTGTTAATTAGCTTCTTAGAATAACCCTTCATTCTTAGAACCGATAGATTTATTGAATACTAGCAGAGCTACCCGGCGTTGGTTGGTAGCTTCACCATCAGAAAGAGTTTAACATCATACCCAGGACACTCTCTTTCAGCCACCGTCTTCTTGTACATATATGATAAAAAGGGTTCAGGTTTGCCCTAAAGGCAATAGAGTTAGGACAATCATATAGGTGCTAGGGCTAGACGTGACCAACCGATTTATCAGAGGGGGCTCTCCGATCGACCGTCTAGATTTAGACCAAAGTGGAGTGTTGCAAGTCATAGACTGCTCAGCCACCAGGGTTCTATTCTTAAGCGTCACGGGTCGACACCCACAACGGACAGGTGGTCCTATTGGGGGAGTCTTACACCTCTGCAGAGGTTCAGTCGCTGTATTCTGAAGCTCCAACCGACAGGGATTGCTAGACCAGGAAGATTGTTTTTGCATCTGAGGTAGAGTGCCACGCCTACCATTAGCTTCACACTTTACTCCACAGATCCAAGCTATGCTACTCACGCATTGAGCTGTCAAGGGCCAGTATCAAACCTGGAATCTTGTGGTTCCTGTGCGGATTCTCTATTGATTGAGCTAAACCAACTATAATTACATGAAATAAGTTGCTGGAAATGAAATAGAAAATTATATTATTATTACTAGTACAAAATAAAAAAACACCCTCCGGGCGATGTAAAAATAAATTTTTGAAACATATTGCCTGAGAGGTGGGATTTAAAAATTCAATGTCAGCGAGTTTGTACCCTAAGTAAGTAAAATCATCAAATTCATTAAAAGATTAAAAAATAAAACGATTTGAAAGCTCAGTCGTAGAAACCACAAGGTTCCTAGTTCGATCCTGGTCCTCGCCAACTCAGCGTATGAGTAGTACAGGGATCTGTGCGGTAAAGTAAGGAGCTGATGGTAGGTGTGGCGCTCCACCTCAGACGCTAAAAATAATCTCCTTCGTCTAGCGCTAGTGAAAAGGGGATAGACTCCCTCGCTGCATGGCTGATACCGACATTAGGCCGCCCCGACGACTTTACTTACTTATATATAGATATATAATACCAGTCATGTATTTATTAGAACTTGTTCTAAAAAACAACGAGGACTGTCTAATGTTGCATGTTCAAATTTTAAGTGTATTTATTCTATGTTATGACGATTTTGGGTAATGTGACGTAAGCAGTGACGTAATTTTTGTTACAGACAAAAACCGGAAGCGAATCTCCATTATTAATAGATATTAATAGATATATTATAAAGTAAGTTAGTAAAGTTGGCGGGGTGGCCTATTGACAGTATTGTGTCTAAGGCAAAGCGCCAAACCTATCATCAGTTCCTCACTTTACTACACAGATCCAAGCTATCCATGCACAGAATTGGCGAGGGCTGATATCGAACATAGAACCTTGTGGTTCCTAAGTGGATGCTCTGCTGACTGAGCTAAACCGACCCTTATTATTAAGGGAAAGTCTTACACCTCCGCAGAGGTGCAGTCGATGTAAAATAAGTCAAATTTTTCATCAAGGTAGCTTAGTATGCCATTCATTTCACAGATCTGTCTTTGAAGTTTGTATAAGATTTTTTAGTGCGTGTGCAATCAACCATGCTACGTCATTTTAAAAAGACTTCAGAGAAAATTTTGAAGCTTCGAAAATGGATTACATTCATAATTACATAAATGTACATCGGTCAACGTTTTTTTTTGCTCACCATAGAAACGAAGAAAAGAAAAGTGATTTGGGGACAAGATAATCAGTTGACAATGAAAAATCGTTTTTTAACGAGAATCCAATACAAAACAAAATCACGACAAAAATACAGAACAAAGTTTTAAGATCTCAACCGAAACGAAATCCATTGTAGAGAAAAATAAATTCTTTTCGCTTTTTGACGTGACCAAAAGGGAACCTGATACCATCGTTTGAACGATTAATAGAAAGATAAAATATAATTCCTTTGCATGATTCAAAGGGAATTCCGAATTCTTGGAACTTGATAACACACGAGTGAGCATCTGGCTCGTTTGAACGACAGATAGAAAAAGAAAATATATTTTCTATTTGCATAATTCAAAGAGAATTCCGGAGTCTTAGAACCTGGTAATACACCAGTGAGCATCTGGCTCGTTTGAACGACAGATAGAAAAAGAAAAATATATTTTCTATTTGCATAATTCAAAGGGAATTCCGGTGTCTTGGAACTTGATAACACACCAGTGAGCATCTGGCTCGTTTGAACGACAGATAGGAAGAGAAAATATATTTTTATTTGCATGATTCAAAGGGAATTCCGAAGTATTGAAACTTGATAACACACCAATGAGCATCTGGCTCGTTTGAATAACAGGTAGGAATAGATAAGATCTTTACTTAGTATGATTCAAAGATAATTACAAATTCCTGGAACCTGCTACCAGACCAGTAAGCATCTGGCTCGTTTGAACGACGGATAGGAAGAAAAAGTATTTCCTGAGCATGATTCAAAGGAAATTAGACATTTCTGGAACCTGAATAAACCTTTCTTTATTTATTTTATGTTTTTCTCAGTTTCTTTCTTTTTTCTTTCTTTCTTTTTATTGTCTTCTTTCTTTCTTTCTTTCTTTCTTTCTTTCTTTCACATTTCTTTAATGTTTCCCTTCTTTCTTTCTTTCTTTCTTTCTTTCTTTCTTTCTTTGTTTTATTGTCTTCTGTCTTTCTTCCTTTCTTTCTTTTATATTTCTTTTATTAATTCTTTCTTTCTTTCTTTCTTTCTTTCTTTTTATTGTTTTCTTCTTTCTTTCTTTCTTTCTTTCTTCAGGTTTTGTATTTTTTCTTTCTTTCATGACAAGAATTGTTCGTCCTTGCTTGCATCTCTATTTTCCTATTCTTTTTTTTCTTCTTTCTTTCTTTCTTTCTTTCTTTCTTTCATTACAAGAATTGTTCGTCCTTGCTTGCATCTCTATTTTCTTGTTTTTTCTTTTCTTTTTTTTCTTTCTTTTCTTTCTTTCTTTCTTTCTTTCTTTCTTTTTACACGTTTTACTTTTTCATTCATTCTTTGTTGATTTATTTATAACAATTATCTTCTTTTTTTCATTATTTGTTAGTTCCTTTCTTTCTTTCTTTCTTTTTCTTTCTTACACTTTTTTCACCTTTTCCTTTCTTTCTATTTCTTTCGTCCTTTCTTTCTTTATTTCTTCCTTTTCTTTTTAAATAGATTTCTTATTTCTTTTTTGTTTCTTTCCTTCTTTTGTTTCTTTCTTTCTTTTTCTTTCTTTCTTTCGTCCTTTCTTTCTTTATTTCTTCCTTTTCTTTTTAGATAGATTTCTTATTCCTTTTTTGTTTCTTTCCTTCTTTTGTTTGTTTGTTTCTTTTTCTTTCTTTCTTTCTTTCTTTCTTTCTTTCTTTCTTTCTGTTCACGAAATTTAAAGACTATAAATCCAGAAGGAAACCAGTTCATTTTCAGTTTGACATGGCATCAGATATAACTTTATTATCTCACAGTCAATCAGAGAACAACTGAAAAAAAAAACAAAACAAAAAACACACGTGCATCAGCAACAAATCACATGACCAAAAGCCCGTCTTAAGAACAAAAATTCATTTAACGGATGAATTGACTTGCAATATTACATTTCAAACTTCTACCTTTTCGGGTGTATGCTATCTCGCCGATAATTCAGAATTCAATTTAATTGATCTTGACTGGATTGAACAACTCAATCTTTTAAAAGTTCCTATCAGTTCTGAGTTCAATTCATTTAACCTCACGTCTGATATTGACACTGAACAATATTTCACGGACAAACTTAAAAATAAGCTCAGTGACGTTTTCTTCAAGAAGGTCTGTGCTCGAAAAGTACTTACTGACGTGCTGGAAATAATGAGAAGCCTGAAGGGAGTTGAATGATACTTTTTTAAAATAGGGAAATGCAATGCATTGTGGGTTAGTGATCGGGGAGAAATTTCTAAGTAATTTCTTACCTGAAGAGGAGAGAACTGGTAATTTAATGACCAAGTGTTAGTGTTTTTTCTTCAAGAAGGTCTGTGGTCGAAAAGTACTTACTGGCGTGCTGGAAATAATGAGAAGCCTGAAGGGAGTTGAATGAGACTTTTTTTAAAATAGGGAAATGCAATGCATTGTGGGTTAGTGGTCGGGGAGAAATTTCTAAGCAATTTTTTACCTGAAGAAGAGAAAACTGGTCATTTAATGACCAGGTGTTAGTGTTTTTTCTTCAAGAAGGTCTGTGGTCGAAAAGTACTTACTGGCGTGCTGGAAATAATGAGAAACTTGAAAGGAGGGGAATGGGACTTTTTTTTAAATATGGAAATGCAATGCATTGTGGATTAGTGGTTGGGGATGAAAGGAACATCTTACCTGAAGAGGGGAGAATTGATCATTTAGTGACCAGGTGTTAGTGAGAGAAAAATGAAGCTGGGAGAAGAGAAAAAAAAAAAGAAAGATCGGGGGAAAGTAAAGTAAGAGAGAGAGAGAGAGAGAGAGAGAGAGAGAGAGAGAGAGAGAGAGAGAGAGAGAGAGAGGGGGGGCAGTAGAAGAAATGAGAGGAGGACAAAGGAAAAGTGCAATGAAGTGCAAAAAAGAGAAATGAAGGAAATACACCAGTTTATGACAATAACAAGGAACTGTCTTTAATTTTTCAAAACAAATTTGGCAATGGCTGAGGGTCTTAATCTCCTGGGTATGACGTTAAACTCTACCTGAAGAAGTTCTAATTCTGAAACTCTGGGGAATGTGGCGTACCCCTTCATCACAATTGCACTCAGTTTCCCTCTGTCTCGCAGTAATAGTACCTGTTAGGGTGCGTTCTATGGTTTTGTATTTACCTTACCACTCCGTACGAGCAGGATGCGACACAAAGTCAATTTCTTAAGCGGAGTTTAATAGGATTTAAATTCAGAGTTTACCTTCTCCTAGACTGGTTTCCTAGCCATAGTTAAAGAGCCAAGTCTTCCCTGCTATTTACGCATAGCTGGAGGGAGAATTGGATTCATACCTTTCCCAAGGATATTAGTGCCATGTGAAATGCAAACAGCTTCGTCCAGAAATTAAACTCTGGTCGACAAGTTAATTGCCTACGACTCTAACCGTTATGCCACGTGCTTCTGTCCTATGAGTTAAATAGAAAAAAACGTGTTTAAAAATTGAATTTGAAAGAAATATTGAATACCCGTCAAGAATGAATGAAACAAAACGTTTTCGACATAGAATAATCCAAGAGTTTACATACCGCAAAACCCAACCAACAAACCAACCAACCAACCAACCAACCAACCAGCCAACCTAGGAAAACTGCACTGGGTTCCTGGCCTATCCCTTGTAGCGGTATGTATTCGGTATGTCCAAAACTTTTTAGTGGGGAGAGTGTGTGTTAGATTTTTATGGGCCATCCTTTAGGTTTCAAGCAAGAGCGCAAATCCTTTGTAAAGAATCCTTTGCTTTTAAGTTCCTTTGTCAATGATTGCAGATGGACGTCTGTTCAGTATCAGTGATTAAGTAGTCAATCAGTCACGCATTATGGCTGTTGATTGGCGGAGGTATAGACCACGTGACCTCACCCAGTCTATAAATTTAGGTGGTGAATTGTAGCACACCTTATATACAGCAAATAAAGGGCACCTCATGTGGTGTAATGGTTAGCAAGCTAGATTAGGAGACCATTGTTAGTGAGTTCGATTCTCACTGGGTGCCCCACACTTCTGGCCTTGTGTCGCATCTGAGCTAAGCTTAGTAAATAACTATATACAGCAAATAAAGGGCACCTCAGGTTGTGTAATGGTTAGCAAGGAAGACTGACAAACTAACACTAGTGAGTTCGAGCCTCACTGGGTGCCCCTTATATTCGGCCTTGTGCTATATCTAAGCGAAGCTTAGTAAATAACTATATACAGCAAATAAGCGCGTGGTGTAATGGTAAAAAATGGGAAATGGACTCGTCGCCCCGAGTTCAAATCCTGGATGTGGTAACTGTATCGGGAAAGAATGAAGGATTCTAATTGGTATTTCGTTGCTATCTCCGATCTATTGAGATTTCAGATGATTAAAAAAAACCCATTGAACACTTGCAACAAATTTATCCGTCAGTTACAAATTATACTGGAAATTACTTTATTCTCTAATAAAAAGAAAGGAAATGTGGCGAGAGAAATAACTTACCTCGACTTATACAGCGACTGGCAGTAATACCCTTGGGAACGGTATGAATCCTACGCTCCCTCCAGCTATGGGTAAATAGTAGGGCAGACTGGGCTCTTTAACCTTGGTTAGGCAACCGGTCTAAGGGAAGGAAAACTCTGAATTCAAGCCTGTTGAACCCCGCTTAAGAAATTGGCCTTGTGTCACATCCTGCTCGTGCAGAGGGGTTGGTAAATATATATATATACAGCACATAATCCAACAGTGTACATACCTTTTTATTACCATTACTCCAAGGTCCACTTAAACCCGGAATAAGCCGTAAAATCCAACAAACCAAAAAACCAACAAAAATATATTTGGTGTGGTCATTTAGTGTGTGTGTGTGTGTGCGTGAGTGTGTGCGCACGCGCGTGTGTGGGTGTCTGTGTGTGCGGGGTGGGTGTGTACTTGCACAAAATAACTTAAGGGTTGAAATGCCTTAAAATCCAATCAACCAGCCATCCATCCAAATTCCGTATGTACAAATCTTTTTGTTGAAGGGAGTGTGCACACCCTTTTATTAACATTACTCCCAGATCCACTCCTCAAACCCGTAATTAGCCGTAAAATCCAACCAACCAAAAAAAAAAGAAAAAAAAAACAACAAAAATATATTCGGAATGGCCATTTTGTGTGTGTGTGTGTGTGTGTGTGTGTGTGTGTGTGTGTGTGTTTCTGTTTGTGTTTGTGTGTGTGTATTTGTGTGTATGTGTATGTGCGTGCGTGTGTGTGTTAGTGCTAATGCTTTTGGCTGTGTAAAGACGTTCTTCGTTGTGTATTAGCGTCAACCACGTTCGCTGCTACACTTTATTGAAATAGAACCTGTACACATTTGTTTAAGCTTGTTTATTAATAAAATGTATCCTGTGTTGGGATTTATAAGAACAACAATTAACAAGAGAAAAACATTTATTTACTGAGATAAAACTTAGAGAAGAAGAGATAACAAGTTGTGATAAAGTTCATACACGTTCGTACAAGTGAGAAAGCTCCTTTAGTGTAGACTAGAAGTGGCTACTCGGCGTTGCCTGGGTAGAAGGGGGGGGGATAAAAAAGTTAGTCTTGCAGATCTATTATTACTGAATCACGAGTTGGATTCTCGCTGGATGCCCCATTAAAATCCCAATGTAAAAAAAGAACATGCGTTTATCTGGTCTGGTGGGGGTGTCAGAAAAATAAGTGCACAGACACCTTGAAAAGAAAAATTAATGTCTCATATTTAAAATATTAAATGTAAAAAAAATCCATGCTGTTACTCTTCAAATTTTATTTTTTAGTTACCTTCACGAATATAACTCAAATCTTCATTATATTTGCTCAAAAAGCAAGATATGTTGATAGTGAATGTGTATATATATATATTTACTTTGTTGTTAATTGTTTTATTTTCATAGTTTCTTACACACACACACACACACACACACACACACACACACACATACACACACATACATACATACATAGACACAACTGCCCTTTATATATGTACTAGAATCGGCTACCCGTCGTTGCCTGGGTAGAGAGGGGATAATAAAAAGTTAGTCTTGCAGATCCATTGATTCTTTTGGTCTTATCTTTGGTCTCCTAATTTTTTATAAAAGTAATTGGTAATTTACTTGAAGCATTGTTAAGTATGTTATAATATATTAATGATTTGAAGGCAATTACAATGCGTATAAAAATTAAAAACAAAAAGATGTTGTTTTTTTGTCTTATCGATTTCAAAGAACACTTTATCTTCAGAGACGAAAATCAGAAATGGACGTGCTTAAGTTTTTTTTTTTTTGCGTTGTGATACTTTCTTTTTTTTCTTCTTTTTTTCCCTCTTCTTCTTTTTCTCCTTTCTCCCCCTTCCCTCTTCTTTATGTTATGAATTTTTGAATATTTCCCCAGATATAAATAAAAACTTCATTAATTTTGCACAAAAAGCAAGCTCTTGTGATGATGAATGTGTATATATATATTTACTTTGTCGTTAATTGTTTTATTTTCATAGTTTCCTCCGGACATGCATACACACAAATTGGCCTTTATATATGTACAGATATAGATAATTGGTTATAGACGAAAGAGTTTTAACTAAAACGTGATATTGAGTTCTTATGTGAGTGTTTGTTTGTTTGTTTGTTTATTGATTTTAATGGCATATCAACCCGTCCGGGGTTTTGTCATGCCTAACGGTTCGGAAGTAATACATATCGTATATTTATATTTATACTTTTTAGTAATTGGTTTTAACAATGTGTTAGCATTATTGGGGATTATGTTGTATGGTATTGATTTGTTTCATGTCTATATTCTATGGTATAATTTTATTTCCCTCAAAAAAGAGAGAATATCCTCCATGTTGACATTTTCAAACAGATCTTTCATATTGTTTGCTTTAAAATAACAGTTTCTGGTGTGAGCAAAAAACCTGCAAATGTGAAACATGTTAAACACCTTTGACATGTTTCACATTGTGGTTGTTGTTCTTGTTTGAGTATATAGGAGTGCGTTAGTCTTGTATGACCAATGCGTAATCGGGATACAATGACTTGTTCCTTTCTAGACTTCCTTAAAGTTGGTCTCCAGCCTCCCAAAGTGGGTTTGATTAGGAAGAGTTTATTGTGGATGTTGTTATTCCAGTGGTGTTGCCATTTTGTATGAAGGAATCTATTAATGTTAGGTTTCAAGTCAGTATATGGTATCTTGAACTGGTCGGGGATCAAATCTAGAGCCGATTTAGCTGCAGAGTCATTCCCCCTCACTTCAATGTGGCTTGGGACCCAGTATTATGTGAGTGTGTAAAAAGTTATTGAGTCGGGGCAGAAGCCCATCCGCCTTCTAGACAGGAGAAAGTAAATGTACTTCTATATTGTTCGAACGAACGGAAGAAAGAGAAAAAAGTTTTTTCTCGCCTCGACATTCTAGGAACGCTTGGCACACCACCTAGCGGCTAAATACGAAAGCACGAGCAGTAACTGTTGAATCAAGGAATGAAATTCCACACCCTACATCAACCTTGTCACGCCTTCACATTGATTTCGCTAGACCTATCAATGGATAGTGTTATTCTATACGTGTTAATGCATACAGCATATGCGGGGCATGCAGACACAGTTGCAGCGGCTGCAGCTGAAGGTCTGGTCAAAGTTTGAAGGCATTGTTGTGGTTCTTCAGCCGATACCTTTTGTCCTTGAGAGTGGGCCTGTGGGTGGTTTCAAAGGAGGAAACAGAATGGTCAGTGGTAAGACCCCGTTACGGTGTTGCATAATCTATGCATAGATTATTTTTGAAGGGATGGCCCCTTTTCATATCACGGGCGGGATTTTCCATGGAATATTACAGAAAGCCCGCGAAATACGTGAAGTCACGTGGGACCAAGTTAACCCATCAGTTCCAGCCTGGACGTCAGGCAGAAAATATGTCTACCTCAGCTGGACTCAAATGCACACGCGCGTTGTGTTAATTAGAAGAAGAATTTTAGTTAAATAAATACAAGTTTAAAGAAATAAGATGGTATTCTTGTTTGATGAATGTCTTGGCAAAAAGACTGACCAAGAAGAAGGAATGAATCAAAGACGAACAGCCAACAGGAGTCTAGAAATAGAATTCAACATGGAGAGGAAGAATAGAAACGACTAGAGATCACCAAATGGCCAAAGAAGTAAGTTATGCATCCCTCTGTCTACCTGTGTCTATCTCTCCCCCTCTCTAGTATGTAACAACGGTTCTCAGCAAGGACAGACCAATGGCGATGGTTGTGGAATGCAAACTTCGTTTAGCAACCATCCTTCTATAGTTTAAAATTGTTTTTGCTGTCACCACTTACGCCTATGCAAACGTCTTATCAGCTTTGCTCCCCTACCATTCTCCACTTGTGCACCTAGCGGCTAAATACGAAAGCACGAGCAGTAACTAAATCAACCTTGTCACGCCTTCACATTAATTTCGCTGGACCTATCAATGGATAGTGTTATTCTATACGTGTTGATGTATACATCATATGCGGGTCTTGCAGGCACAGTCCCAGAGGCTGCAGCTGAAGGTCTGGTCAAATTTTCAAGGCATTGTTGTGGTTCTTCAGCCGATACCTTTTGTCCTTGAGAGTGAGCCTGTGAGTGTTTTTAAAGGAGGAGACATGGCTAGTGGTAAGACTCCGTTACGGTTCTCAGCTAGGACGGACTAATGGGGATGGTTCTGGAATGCAAACTTCGTATAGCAACCATCCTTCTATACGTAGCAAAATGGTTCTGCTGTCACCACTTACGCCTATGCAAACGTCTTATCAGCTTTGCTCCCCTACCATTCTCCCCTTGTGCACTGGAGCGACGTGTAGGTTATGCTTCGCGAGTCGCATTCACCGTTGGCAGGTCTCGTGTCCAACAGGGTGGAAAGACTATCCTAAACTAAAGGCTTGGCGATTCAAGGAACTGTCCATGATTTATCAAGTCAAAGCAGGTAGATGGACTCTTCATTTGTTATCGATGATCGTCAATGGACAAACACAACTAGCTGATATGGAAACGTCGAGATAGATTGTTTTACAAACAGTCACTCTTTTAGAGAAAACCAAAAACAAAAACAAAACCAAAACAACCGTACAATGAATGTTGAGAAATCCTTTTTATCATATATGTGCTAGAAGGCGGTGCTTGAGGGTCTTCATCTCCTGGGAATGACTCCACTTAGAACCTTACTTAGGCTAGACGGGCGGTCGGAGAGGCCCCCTCCGATCAATCGGCTGGTCACGTCAAGCCCTTGCACCTATATGATTTTCCCAACCCTACTGCCCTTATGGCAAGCCCCAACCCCTTTTTATCATATGGATGCTAGAAGGCGGTGGCTGCGGGTCTTCATGTCATGGGAATGATGTTAAACTCTATCTGATGGTAAGGTTCCAGTTCTGGATGTCTGGGGAATGTGGAGTACCCCTTCATCACCATTGCTCCCAGACCGACTCTGACCCGGAGTGGTAGTACCTGTTAGGGTCCCATCTATGGGTTAAATAGAAAAACGTGAGTTTATAAAAGGAAATTGAGTAACCATCAAGAATGAATTTATTTCGAAACTTTGTCGGTATTAAATGACCCATCGAGGTTTGATATGCCGTAAAACAAACCAAACAAAACCATTATATACACAGCAGAGATGAACGGGTATTTTGACAGTCTTATCAACGATGTTGGTTGTAACAGTAATTAAATTTAAATCATATAATGCAAACTGTTAATAGTTTTGACATATTTAACGACAATACGTAGAAGAAAACCTGTAAACTCACAAATTGTTAATCAATGATTTCTTTTTCGGTTTTGGTTTGATTTGTTTTACGGCATATCAACCTCAGTGGGTCATTTAATGCCGATAAAGTTTTGAAATAAATCAATTCTTAATGGATAATACAATTTTTTTATAAATACATTTTTCTATTTAACCCATAGTGGGACCCTAACAGGTACTACCACTCCGGGTCAGAGTGGACCAGGGAGCAATGGGGATGAAGGGGTGCTCTACATTCCCCAAACCTCAAAAACTGGAACCTCAACATCAGATAGAGTTTACCGTCATTCCCAGGACATGTAGACCAGCAGCCACCGCCTTCTAGCATCCATATGATAAAAAGGGGTTGGGGCTTGCCATAAGGGCAATAGGGTTGTGAAAATCAAATAGGTGCTAGGGCTTGACGTGACCAGCCGATTGATCGGAGGGGGCCTCTCTGACAGCCCGTCTACCCCAAGATAGGGCCAAAGTGGAGTATTGCATGTCATGAACTGCTCATCCACCTGGGCTCTATCCTTAAGCATCACGGGTCGCCCCCCACGGCCAACAGGTGGCCCCATTGGGGGAGTCTTACCCATCTGCAGAGGTGCAGTCGGTGCATTCTAACGCCCTAGCCGACAGGGCGGTCTTTTGGGGATAAAACACTATTTACCTTATTGTTGGGCTTTTGTTCTTTCCTTTTTTTACATACAGAAGATTTGTGACCTATAATTCCACAATTAAAACAAGGTTTATTTTTAAAAATAACAATCACTTTTTGTATGATTTTTTTTCTCCACAAACTTTGCATTGAAAATTCTTTTCTTTACTTTTGGGGACTCTTTGTTTTATCCTTTGTACTTTTGCGAAATATTTTTTTCTTCGATACGCGAGTTATCTCGTTTGACATTAATTAGTCTTTGACACTCCTCAGTTACTTTTTGTAAAGTAATTTCTGGGTCCTGTTCCATGATTGTTAATATTCTGGAACGTATGTTTTTGTCTTTTGGTGCAGCTATTGGGGAAATTTAGTCATTATTGAAGTTGATATAGACAGAAGTTTCGACCTCTAACATCATCCCTTTATTATATACTAGAAGCAACTACCCAGAGTCAACAGGGTAGAGGGAGGGGGGCAAGAAAAAGAGACTCTGGTGTATTGATTTGTTTACTTTTGAGATTTACAAATGCTGGACATTTTTAAGTAGAATGTCAATGCTATTTATATGTATATTTTAATTTCAATGCTATTTCTATGTATATTTTAACTTTTAAATATCTTCGTGAACATAAATCAAATCTTCATAATTTTTGCACAAAAAGCAGGAACTGGTGATATTTAATGTGTATATATATTTACTTTGTTGTTGATTGTTTTATTTTTGTAGTTTCATCCGGACATACATACACAATAACTGCCCTTTATATATGTATATAAGTTTTATTACACCTTGTGTAGAGCTTATGTGTGTTTCTATATACAAGGTTCATTTGATAAATAAGGGGAATTTAAGTTATTAGCTAAGTTATTATATACAGCTGCTCCATTTTCAAGGAAATCAATTTGGATATTTGAACATTAACTACATAAATGAGAGTAACCTCCCCTTGTATGTTTCCATTTGAGGAAGCCGTTTGTTTTGGCCGGCCATTTTCTTTTCACTGTAAATCTACACTGAAAATATGAATTTATAGTTCTTTTAACACGAAAATATTATAAAATGTGTTCTTAATTGTGGTTGCGCATTATTGGAAATTAACTTAATTATTATTAAGAACACATTTTATGATATTTTCATGTTAAAACATGCAGTTGTATTGATTCGAAAGAATTCGTATTTTAGTGTAGATTTACGGTGAAATGAAAATGGCCGACCAAAACAAACGGCTTCCTCAAAGTGACACATACAAGGGGAGGTTACTCTAATTTATGTAGCTAATGTTCAGATTACCATCAATTTTTTTTATAATGATAACCATTACCCAGAATCCCTCAGTTATGTTTCTCATTGATTGGCTGCAAAACTGTCTTGATATTTCCATGTCAGCTAGTTGTGTTTGTCCATTGGCGATCATCGATGACAAATGAAGAGTCCGTGTACCGGCTTTGACTTGATAAATCATGGACAGTTCACTGAAGCGCAAAACCTTTGAGTGACGATAGTCTTTCCACCCTGATGGGCACGAGACCTGCCCTAGGTGAATGCGACTCGCCGAGCATAACCTCCACATCTGTGTCTTGCGTAAGGAAAAAACGTCGCTCCAGTGCACAAGAGGAATATTGGTAGGAGAGCAACTCTGGTAAGACGTTTGCGTAGGCGTAAGTGGTGACAGCAAACACAATTATGAAACATACGAGGGCGAGTCAAAAAGTAATGCCATTTTAATTTCATATGAAGTCTTGTTTTTTTTTATATATAAAACTAAGGCCTATATTGAGACCCTAATGAGGCTCAGAGCAAGAATCCGACGAGTAAGTCCGTACTTGACATTCGACAATCTCCTCTTTCTGCATGACAATGCTCGGTCACACATAAGCGTTAGGCTAAAGGAGAAAATCACCTCATTCGGGTGGACAACTTTACCCCATCCTCCATACTCACCAGATTTAGCGCTTTCAGACTATAATTTCTTCGGCCCCACGAAAGAAGGTTTGAGAGAGACATACATTATTCCAGTGTCGAGGAAGTGAAATCTGTAGTGAAGAAGTGGCTCAAAGAACAGTCAACAGAATTTTACGGGGCAGGGATACATGCTCTCATTCGAAAGTGGAGCATTGCTATTGAGAGAAACGGTGACTATGTGTAGAAGTAGGGATGTGATCCACAGAAGGCCAGCTTTAATTTGATGTATGATATATGTTGCAGTGTTGGTAGTTATACCTGTCCTAAACAAAATGGCATTACTTTTTGACGCACCCTAGTAAAAAAGGTGGTTAGCACCTTTTGTTTGGTTAGCTTTCTTTGTTTAATTATATATCAAACTTCTTGAGTTATTTAATCCGATAGACATACTTGTTGAAGAACAGGGATGGTACTATTCAATCTATAGCTGGGGAAGTAGACTATAGTATATATATATATATATATATATATATATATATATATATTATTATAATGGAGATTGTGTGTTTTTCTGTCTGTAACCGAAACTATATTCCTACTCAAGTCACAATTCTCTTAATTATTGACATCACATTCTCCATGATTTTATTTTTTTATCTAAACCTCAATTATTAATAAAATTGTCTTACATTATTAATACTGTTAACTATGTCTACATACTGACAACATGCAATTATATTTATATATACAACAAAATAGCGGTTTACAGTGTGAACGGAAGGCTAATTTGCATATTAATATTAAAAAATCGAATTTAAATATGTGCTTAGTATTATTGATTTCTAACTGTTTGGTTTTATTTTAATGAATATAAGCAAAACTCTCTTCAATGAATCTTAAATGAAATCCATTAACAAGATAAAATAACTGTCATTTTATTCTTTACTTCTTCTTATAACTAAATACTTAAATAAGAAAAAATAACAATGAAAGACGAGAGTGATGGAAGAGTAAGTTTTCAGTTGTTCCATTTTTATTATATCCCTCTGTTTCAAATCTTTTATTATACTCCTCTGTTTCAAATCTTTTTATCTGTATTCTTATTTAGTTTCATTAGCCTTTCTAATTTAATGCAATATTTTATTACATTAAAACTTAAATACTTGCACCCGGAGGGTGCATATATTTGCTAGTTATTATAATGGAGATTGTGTGTTTGTCTGTCTGAAGCCGAAACTAAATCACTACTCAAGTCACAATTCCCTTAGTTATTGACGTCACATTCACCATGAATTTATTTTTATTTAAACCTCAGTTATTGATAAAAATTGTTATACCTTATTAATACTTTTGACTTTATCTACATTCTAATAACATGCAATTGTATTTATATATGCAACAAAAATAGCGGGTTACAGTGTGAACAGGAAAGCTAATTTGCATATTAATATTAAAAGTTTAATTTTTTATTAAATATGCGCTTGGTATTATTGATTTCTAATTGTTTGTTTTTTTCTTAATGAATATGAGCAAAAAAACTCGGGGATAAATCTTAAAAGAAATCCTTTAATATAAGAAATAACAGTAATTTTATTCTTTACTTCCTAATTTAACTAAATAGTTAAATTAGGAAAATTCAGCAATAAAAGGAGGGAGTGATGGAAAATGATGGAAGACTTAGTTTCAAAGCTGTTCTATTCTTCGATTATACCCCCTCGGTTTCAAATCATTTTATTGGGATTTTTATTTAGTTGCAAAAGTATTTCAAATTTAACATATTTCATTACATTAAAATTCAAATACTTGCACCCGGAGGGTGCATATATTTGCTAGTATCAATAATGGAGATTCGCTTCCGGTTTTTGCCTGTAACAAAAATTACGTCACTGCTTACGTCATATTACCCAAAATCGTTATAACATAGAATAAATACACTCAAAATTTGAACATGCAACATTAGACAGTCCTCATTGTTTTTTAAAACAAGTTTTAATAAATACATGACTGGTATTATATATCTATATATAGTTTGTTTTATTTTAATATATATTTAAAGTTATCAGAACTAAGTTTCAATTTCAATTTTTAATTTTTTTAGTCCTTTAATAAATCTATTTTATTTTTTAGTCCTTTAATAAATTTGATGATTTTACTTTACTTATGATACAAACTCTCTGATATTAAATTTTCAACTCCCACCCCCTCAGGCAATATTCATTTTATGTCGCCCAGTGGGCGTTTTTTTATTTTCCTAGTTGAATATAATGAATTTATCTTTTTTGGAATAATTTTTATTTCCCTATTACTATGTACTATAGACTAAGCAGACTATATATTCATTATTTGGTTGTTTTGTTTTACGGCATATCAACTCTTTTTGGGTCATTTAATGCCAAATGAAATCATTTTGATTGACAAAGGTTGCTTACAGTACCTACTTTTGCTTATGTGGTCCCCCAATTATATATTGAACAGTCAAATCATTGCTTAACTTCAGTGATCGAGCTGGAATCGTGATTTCAGCGTGACTTGACCGTAAAGTTTTTGGCAGGCGTTCGTTATGTAATGGTTATCGTTGTAGAAAGTAAGCATAACGACCCGAGTTCAAATCTGAACAGAGTTGTTTGCATTTCACAGAATTTCCTTCTCCTAGACTGGTTGCCTAACAAGGTTAAAGAGCCCAGACCGACCTACTATCTATCTATAGCTGGAAGGCGAATAGTTGGATTCGTACATTTCCAAAGTATATTAGCGCTAAGTGAAATGCAAACAGCATCGTCCAGGATGTAAAATTCAAGGTTATAATAATGTTATAACTTGTTGAAATGAACAAACTCCGAAAAGGGTGTTAACATATAACAAGATGGACTTTAATCAAAAGCAAATGGAATAACATATAACATGAAATACAAAGATACATAGTAGAGAATACAAATAAGATATAATAAAAGGAAACATTCATGAATGGAAATACAATATTTAGGTATAAAAGAGATACATAAATATACATATAAAATATAGGAGTTAAAGATATTACATATGGTTGAAGTCATTTACTGACTTAGTCCGTAGGTGGGACTAGAGGCCCCCACGAGGGTGGGGTGTAGACACAAATGTCTAACCCATGTTGTTCAGCCCGAGAAGAAGGATAAAAGTGAGAGAGTTTGAATCCGGCGCTTAAATACTACAGACCCCTGTTAGTCGGAAATGGAAACCCAGCGGGAAGATAACTCTTCCAGACAAAGGGCAGACAATCCCAACAACCCCATCTCATTTGGTAGTCGTGCTGAAAAGGAAGGAATTGAGGGAATGAAAAAGAAAGAGACAAAGGCAGAAGGTGGTTTTATGATTTAGGCTATATTCACCGGTCATAGTCGCCTGTGGCAAGAGAATATTTCCCTGGCTAGTAGGAGCGACCAGACCCTGTTAAGGCCTAAACACGGCCAAGATTATAGAGTAGGAAGAAGTTTGGGTGTTTTACGGTTTAATGAATTTACATAATTGTTAGTATCCTAACACTTATTTACAGTAGTGCAGAAACCAAAATGGCTGTTATAATTTGCAGCCGGCGACCTTGAAGGATTGAGTGACTCGGCTTGACCTCAGTCTGACCCTACTTCTCGGGGATACCGCGAGAATCGGTGGAGAAGACCCTCTTCCGGTTTAGATTAGAAAGAGAGTTCAGTTCAGTATCGGCCAAACCACGAAGGTAGTAAGCCGTGTTAAGCGCACGGCCGACTCAATCTGCGCAGGTAGTCTGTGGGGATTTCGGAATAAAATATGATCTAAAGCAAATAGAAGTCTTGGGTTATTATCTAAAAACTACCAATGACACAGGGCTTCTGATAAAGAGAAATCCCCAATGGAAGACCAGACACGAAGTGCCCAAGACGAAGTCCAGACGCTAGAAGAAAGAATATACAACAAGTAGAGAATACAAATAAGATATAATACAAGGACAAATTCAATTGTTACGTACATGTACATATAAGAGG
>CM042160.1:88422646-88450146 GCA_023376005.1 Doryteuthis pealeii
CCTGTCTTATTAGTTTTTTCTTAAATCTTTTCTTTGTTTATTGTTTTCCTTTTTTGTTATTTTTGTTGTTGTTTCTAATCTAAATAGAATCTATTTTCAATAATGATGTTTGTTATATAGAAGAAATAAAAATTGATTCTACAGTACTGGCCAGTATGGATGACTCGTATGATTTAAAAAAAATGTTTATGTGTACCAACCATGTTGTTTTTTGTTGCTACTAATCTAAATAGAATCTATTTTCAATAATGGTATTTGTTATATAGAAGAAATAAACATTGACTCTACAGTACTGGCCAGAATGGATGACTCGTATGATATTTTAAAAATTGATTATGTGTACCAACCATGTATTTTGTTGCTACTAATCTAAATAGAATCTATTTTCAATAATGGTGTTTGTTATATAGAAAAATAAAAATTGATTTTACAGTACTGGCCAGAATGGATGACTCGTATGATTTTAAAAAAATGTTTATGTGTACCAACCATGTTGTATTTTGTTGCTTCTAATCTAAATAGAATCTATTTCTATAATGGTGTTTGTTATATAGAAGAAAAAACATTGACTCTACAGTACTGGCCAGAATGGATGACTCGTATGATTTAAAAAAATGTTTATGTGTACCAACCATGTTGTATTTTGTTGCTACTAATCTAAATAGAATCTATTTTCAATAATGGTGTTTGTTATATAGAAGAAATAAAAATTGATTTACAGTACTGGCCAGTATGGATGACTCGTATGATTTAAAAAATGATTATGTGTACCAACCATGTTGTATTTTGTTGCTTCTAATCTAAATAGAATCTATTTTCAATAATGGTGTTTGTTATATAGAAGAAATAAAAAATTGATTCTACAGTACTGGCCAGAATGGATGACTCGTATGATTTAAAAAAAAATGTTTATGTGTACCAACCATGTTGTATTTTGTTGCTTCTAATCTAAATAGAATCTATTTTCAATAATGGTGTTTGTTATATAGAATAAATAGAAATTGATTTACAGTACTGGCCAGAATGGATGACTCGTATGATTTTTTAAAAGATGATTATGTTTATCAACCATGTTGTATTTTGTTGCTACTAATCTAAATAGAATCTATTTTCAATAATGGTGTTTGTTATATAGAAGAAATAAAAATTGATTTACAGTACTGGCCAGAATGGATGACTCGTATGATATTTAAAAAATTGATTATGTTGTACCAACCATGTTGTATTTTGTTGCTACTAATCTAAATAGAATCTATTTTCAATAATGGTGTTTTGTTATTTAGAATAAATAGAAATTGATTTTACAGTACTGGCCAGAATGGATGACTCGTATGATTTAAAAAATTGATTATGTGTACCAACCATGTTGTTTTGTTGCTACTAATCTAAATAGAATCTATTTTCAATAATGGTGATTCTACAGTACTGGTCAGAATGGATGACTCGTATGATTTAAAATAAATTGATTATGTGTACCTCCATGTTTTTTTTGTTGCTACTAATCTAAATAGAATCTATTTTTTTCAATAATGGTGATTCTACAGTACTGGTCAGAATGGATGACTCGTATGATTTTTTTTAAAATGGCACATACCCATAATCTCACGAGATTGCGCTCGTCTAGTCTAATAATAAAAATCAACGTAATTTCTATTTCATATTTTTTTATTAGGTGCATCTAATGGTTCTATTTGATTCTTTGTTGTTGTCGTTTTTCCTCTTTTCTCTTTTATTCTTTTCACTTGTGTGTTTTTCTCACTATCTTTCTTCTTTCTTATTATGGCTCGATTAGTCAAGGTTTATTTTGTTTTTTTCGCTCAGTAAGGTGAAAAAGTAATACGATATTGTTAAGCCTCGAGATCGCTAAGAATTTACGACAGGTCAGATTCTGACGATTTTTATGCGTCTGTGGATTCAATTTAAGCAAAATTTAACGACATTGATGGCTTTGTTTGTTCCACCCAGAGTCACTGTTCAGAATTTAATGCTGTCATATGCTGAGTTTAGTTAAGTTTAACTCAAAATGCGGGTCACTTGGTGAGCTGGTTGGCTGATTGGGTTTTACGGCATGTCAACCCATTGGGGGTCATTTTATGCCGAAAGAAAATATACTCCTGACATATGGGCAGAATATCATAAAATGTCTTTTTAATAACAAGCTAAAGACGTTTTGTTCTATTCATTGCAACAAAATATTACGCCATTTTATTTTTAGGGCTGGTTGGTTATTTGATTACTTGGTTGGATTTTACGGCATGTCAACCCATTGGGGGCCATTTTATGCCGAAAGAAAATATATATACTCCTGAGACACGGACAGAATATCATAAAATGTCTTTTTAATAACAAGCTAAAGACGTTTTGTTTTATTCATTGCAACAAAATATTACACCATTTTATTTTTAGGGCTGGTTGGTTATTTGATTACTTGGTTGGATTTTACGGCATGTCAACCCATTGGGGGTCATTTTATGCCAAAAGAAAATATATACTCCTGACATACGGACATATGAAAGTTTTCTGAAGTGATACATATTTTTACAACATTTCGAACACATCCAAATTCTCTGTATACACACCGTTTTATTTTCAAATATCAAAATATCTTTCCCTGATGATGACCGCTTCTTTTGTATACTTAATTTTTTATGTTTTCTCTATTAATAAAGAGATATTCAAAGTAATAATAAATAGAATACAATATATATATTTACCGACCCCTCCGCACGAGCAGGATGTGACGCAAGGTCAATTTCTTAAGCGGAGTTCAACAGGTTTGAATTCAGAGTTTTCCTTCTCCTAGACCGGTTGCCTAACCAAGGTTAAAGAGCCCAGTCTGCCCTACTATTTACCCATAGCTGGAGTGAGAGTAGAATTCATACCTTTCCCAAGGGTATTAGCGCTAAGTGAAATGCAATTACCACGTCCAGGATTTGGCGACGAGTCCATTTCCCATGACTTTAACCATTACACCACACGCTTCCTACAATACAATGTATATAAGGACAAACAGTTGGTCGAAACACGTGTCGGCATTCCAATAAATAATTTTTATCCATACAACATTCTTTCATTTTATCTTTCAACATAATTCTTTAGGGTTGGTTGGTTGGTTGGTTGGTTGGTTATTTGATTAGTTAGATTGATTTTACGGCATGTCAACCTATTGGGGGTTATTTTATACCGAATGACATTTTTGTTTTATTCATTCTTGATGGGTACTCAATTTTTTAAAAGCTCATCTTGTTCTATTTGACGCATAGTTGGGACCCTAACAGGTACTACCACTCCGGGTCAGAGTGTGGATCTGGGAGTAATGGTGTCACTTGGTGAGACACGCATTCATTAACAAGGGTTTCGTTTGGTTTTGGTTTCTCTGTTTTATATATGCACCATTGTTTGATGAAATAGCATCAAAGATCGTTTTCTTAAATTTCACAAAATATCCTTGTTTATACACATTTGGCCTAGAAATTGGTTAGAAAATTTCCGTTTTTAATTATTTAAATCAGAAATGTTATTTATTTTATTAAAATGAAACAAATTAAATATTATAAATAGAATTCAAATTCAAAATATATTGTCCCCTATTACTGTTACATAAGCTATGCGATTGCATAAGATTATTGTCAATCCCCTGTATTTCTAAAGGGATTGCCCTTTTCATATCACGGGCAGGACTTTCCATGGAATAGTACAGAAAGCCCGCGAAATATGTGAATGTCACATGGCACCTGGTTGAGTCCTCAGTTTTCAGTTGGACGTCAGGCAGAGAAGATGTACTGCCTTAACTGTAACTCACTCTGCATACGCGCGCTATGTTAGTCAGATATTTAGTTACATGAAATTTATAGTTAAGGAAATAAAAGTTTAAGAAAAGTAACACGGTCTTGTGATAAATGAATGTCTTGGTAACAAGACTGATATAGAAGAAGAAATGAGTTGAGTGCGACCGACCACCAAGACGAAGTCACCAAGACGAAGCCAAGATGTTAGAGGAGACCTAAAAGAACTTAAGATATCAAAGACGCCAGAAGAAGTAAGAAAGTAAGTAAAGAGGTATGCAACATTACCACCAACACCAATTTCTAGGCCAAATATTGTAAAAACAAGGATTTTTTTTTGAATTTTAGCAGACGATCTTTGATGCTATTTCTCCAAACAATGGTACCAGTAAAAGATCTGATTTTTGGTATCAGTATTCAGTATACTAACACACAACTTTCGCATAGATAGACAATTTGATATTTTTTTAAAAAGTGAAAAATCGACCTACCCTAATATGCAATCGTCACAATCCGTAGCACTTCTCTGAATGTCATACTGGGTGGGTTAAAGACATTAAATCACTCTTCATGATGATGATAAACAAATACAAAGGTCATAACAGAACATCAATTAAGTTGAATTGGAATTGAAGTGGGTGGGGCAAGACCGCCCACAGAGGCGGGACATCGTAACAAGAAAACTTGTTGAATATTTTAAAAGATCCTGATAAAGGACCTTTTTTGGGATCAATAAAAAAGAGAGGGTAAATTCGCCGGTAGATAATTTTTCACTTTCATAGAAGAGAGTGGGTATTTGCCTCATACCCCACTTGTATGGGCTGGGCACAACGCCTCGTTTTAACGTGGGCCCACCCACAAGCCGAAGCTCATGGGTAGGAAAGAACAAAAATTGCGTCGATCCCTTCGGCATTCCCCCTCAAGGGGGCGCCTCAGGCGCTGGACAATAAACCCAGCCCTGCCCCTTTAAGTCAAGGGGGCAGGTGTTGCCTGGAGGATAGCCCCCTGGGATCGACGCTATTAATTTAACATGACCGGTCCAGTGACCGAAGCTCACTGGACCCTGGACCATAGAAGAGAGTGTTCCACCGTCAAGTAACCTTTGAATTTAATTCGTTCCGCTCGTAACTCAGTTTCCTCGTATATCAAATAAATTTTACCCATTAAAAAAAAACGAAATGTCATTAATCCGTTCCTAACGCCTTTAAAACCAGTCTTTTAACAACAAAGTCAGTACCAACATTATCGTTATATTTAGTTCTAAGAAACGATTTTCCAGAAAGTTCCAACTATTACACCCCCTCCCCCTCTCTCTCTCTCTATCTATCTATCTATCTATCTATCTATCTATCTATCTATCTATTTCTACCTCACTCTACTATGAATGGTATTGTGACTATCAACAGACAAGCAATAAAGATAGTGAACAAAAATTTCTTGTGTTCGTGTCAGTTGGTTTTATGAAACGAGAGCGGACTGTTCATGTCTGAAGCCACCCTGGTACAACACCATGAAGCCAAGAAGTGCAGAAGAAAGCGGTGGCAACAAAGCACCGGCACATCAACATCTTCAGGGACAGCCTTCAAATGCGACATCTGTGGTCGAGAATGTTTTTTCAAACATTGGACTTCACAGTCACATGAGGCGCTGTAACTTCAGGGGCACAAAAACTTTATTATAGTCTTCCAAGACTGAAATGCCAATGATAGTGTACACTAAATAATAATGAATATACTAAATGTCAATAAAAACAACTCTACGTCCTTTATCGATAACCAGAAGCGGCTACCCGGCTAAGACTGGGTAGAGGATAAAAAACATGGTTTAATAATCGTTTGCAGCTCTATTACTACTGAATAGCGAGTTCGATCCTCGCAGGATGACCCATAAAAATCATAAAACACCGAAAATGACCGAGTAGAATTTTAACGTTATTTTATAATGTTATTCAAGTTTTAAATGTATTCGATAATATAAATCAAATTTTCATTATTTTTGCTCAAAAACCAAGCCCTGATAATATTTAATATGGGTATATTTTTACTTAGTTGTTAATTGTTTTATTTTCGAAGTTTCTTCCGGACTTACAGATACACACAACTGCCCTTTATGTAAACACTAGCAACGGCTACCCGGCGTTGCCTGGGTAGAGGGGGGATTTTTTAAGTTAGTCCCGCAGATCCATTATTACTGAATCATGATTTGAATGCTTGTGGGGTGCCCCATTTAAATCCCTATGTAAAAAACAAAAAAAACAAACCTTGCATTGATCCAGCTACTCTGAAAAGAAATGTTAATGTCTACTATCTAAAATATTAAAGGAAAAAAAGTTCCAATGATGTTATCATTTAAATTTTATTTTTTTAAATTATCTTCACGAATATAAATCAAATCTCTATTATTTTTGCTCAGAAACCAAGCCCTGGTGATATTTAATGTGTTATATATATTTACTTTGTCGTTAATTGTTTTATTTTGGAAATTTCCTCCGGACAAAATAATTGCAAATTCCTTTATATATATAATATAAACCAGTTTAGGAGAAGAAAAACTCTGAATTCAAAGCTGTCAAAATCCGTTTAAGAAATTGACCTTGTGTCACATCCTGCTCGTGCGGAGGGGTTGACATATATATATATATATATATATATATATATATATATATATATATACGTGTTTCGAAATTTACTCATCATCAGTGTGGCTTTACTTTAACAGCTACCTCTAACTGGGATCGAGACCTGACTGAATTTTCGTCTGCCAAGTCTCTTACCCATGCGGCTATTAGCAGCTGTCAATTTTAAGTGAACAATTAATTGATATATTCCTAAGCGGAATGATTCTATTAACACCAGAGGCCTCTAGACTTTGTAAACAAGTCGAGGTTCAGCTATACACCAAGCGGTGAAATTTCAATTAATGTCCCTTCTACAGAGCTCTACCGAGTGGGAGCATATACATATATATATATTTACCAACCACTCCGCACGAGCAGGATGCGACACAAGGTCAATTTCTTAAGCGGAGTTTAACAGGTTTGAATTCAGAGTTTTCCTTCTCCTAGACTGGTTGCCTAACCAAGGTTAAAGAGCCCAGTCTACCCTACTATTTACCCATAGCTGGAAGGAGGGTAGGATTCATACCTTTCCCAAGGGTATTAGCGCTAAGTGAAATGCAATTGCCACGTCCAGGATTTGAACTCGGGTGACGTGTCCATTTCCCAGCATATACATATATAAATAAGTTATCCACATACACGTGTTTCGAAGTTTACTTCTCATTAGTGTGGCTTTACTTTAACAGCTACAATCACCTATATAACCAATTACACTCAAATCACGCTGAAAGCACAGCTTCCCGCTAGATCACTGAAGTTAAGCAGCGATGAACCTGTTCAATACTTAGATGGGTGACCAAATCAGCAATAGCAAGTACTGTAAACAACCTGAGTCCTTTGTTTATCAAAATTACTTCATTCGGTATTAAATGACCCGGAAAGGTTTGATATGTCGTAAAAAAAAAACAATTTTTTTGTATATCGGTTAGGGGTGGGGATTCTGACTGTGTACAGTGTTAATTAGGGTGGAAATGTCGATTTTCGGGTAAAATTGTAAATATCTAGTTAAAGAAAAAAAAAACGTCTTTGTTTATCGACTAACGAGAACTCGGTCGAATTAAGTCTCGAAGTTGTGAGAATCGTTTCAGGAAGTTGTCCCACGACAATTACGCATGCGTAACGCTTATGTTGGTCAGCCATCTTGCTATTATAAGTTTACCTCATGCAGAGATGGTTATACAAATTAATCATTGCGTGAACCAGGTGAGGTAAATCATTTCACGACTACTACTACTACTACTACTACTACTACTACTACTATACTACTAAGGGTCCGTATTAGCTCAGTCGGTAGAGCGCTCGACTAGAAACAACAAGGTTCTGGGTTCGATACCGGTCCTCGCCGACTCAGCGTATGAGGAGCACGGGGATGTGTGCGGTAAAGTAAGGAGTTGATGTTAGGTGTGGCGATCCACCTCAGACGCCCAACAATCTCCTTGATCTAACGCTAATGAAAAGGGGATAGACTCCCTCGCTGCCTGGCTGATACCGACTTTATGCCACCCCGACGACTTACTTTAGTGACTACTACAACGACAACAACTATTACTACTATTACAAGAAGAAGAAGAAAAAGAATGCAATAGAAGAAGAAGAAGAAGAAGAAGAAAGAAGAAGAAGAAGAAGAAGAAGAAGAAAAGAAGAAGAAGAAGAAGAAGAAGAAGAAGAGAAAGAGAAGAAGAAAAGAAGAAGAAGAAGATACAATAGAAGAAGCAGAAGAAGAAGAAGAAGAGAAGAAGAAGAAGAAGAAGAAGAAGAAGAAGAAGAAGAAGAAAAAGAAGAAAAAGAAAGAAAAGAAGAAAAAAAATTGAAGAAGAAGAAGAAGATGAGAAGGTGATGCAATAGAAGAAGCAGAAGAAGAGGAAGAAGAAGAAGAAGAGAAGAAGAAGAAGAAGAAGAAGAAGAAGAAGAAGAAGAAGAAGAAGAAGAAAGAAGAAGAAGAAGCAGAAAGAAGAAGAGAAGAAAGAAAGAAGAAGAGAAGGAAGAAGAAGAAGAGAAGAAGAAGAAGAAAGCGAAAAGAAGAAGAAGAGAAGAAAAGAAGAAGACAATTGAAGAAGAAGAAGAAGAAGAAGAAGAAGAGGAAGAAGAAGAGAAGAAGAAGAAGAAAGAAGAAGAAGAAGAAAAAGAAGAAGACAATTGAAGAAGAAGAAGAAGAAGAAGAAGAAGAAGAAGAAGAAGAAGAGTGTGATGCAATAGAAGAAGCAGAAGAAGAGGAAGAAGGCAATAGAAGAAAAAGAAGAAGAAGAACGAACGAGCGAATGAACGAACGAACGAACGAAGACACAGAATTCATTTCATTTTCCCAATTGTAAAACGAAAAGATCGGCTCAAGTGATCCGTATAAGAAGCGACGGTTTTTTTTCTTTTTATATTTCTCCAATAGAAAAAAAAGAAGGAATTAATCAAAGCAAGAGAATGTGAAAGTCATGGTTGCGAAACGACAGTCGTTCTTTCCTTTTCCTGTCAGATGACTTTGTAAAAGACGCCAAGATAAATCCCCCCGCGCGCATGCGCACAGGCACTGTGACGCAAGATCAATACGGAAGGTTAGGAATGTAAAAATCAAAACAAACCTTTCATATGAAGAAAGAGTTAGGAAGATTGACTAACCAAGTTTGATTTATCGACAAATCAGAGGAGATATGATTGAAGTCTATAAATATACTCATGGATTTTAGTATTATTTGTATTATTCGGACTGTTGTCCTTATCTTCATTGTTATCTGTACAACATTTCGGCCGATGTGCCCTCCGGCCTTCTTCAGGTATTTCTTATCGGAATCTGGAACCTTCTCGGACTCGGGAACCATCTTTTTCGAACTCGGGAACCTTCTTGTCGTAATCGGGAGCCATCACGGAACTTTGAATCTAACATTTTATACAGTCCACGGGGGTATCTTGTTCTCATTCCACTAACCATAGCTGGGGTACAGGTGTTAAACTGTGTTAATTATTATTCTATGTTACTGCTGCCCCTGACCAGGATTGAACGTGCAGTCTAGAGATAACTGTCGCTTAGAACTGTCTTAACATAACTCCTTTATCCACTAGGCCATGTGAAGAAGGCCGTTGTACAGATAATCATGAAGACGAGGACAATAGTCCGAATAATCCAAATAATACTAATTATCAAGCCTCATCTAAAAAATTCAGAGAAATAGTGTAGATAACAATAAAGATGAGGACAATAGTCTGAATAATCCAAATAATACTAATTATCAAGCCTCATCTCATAAAAATTAAGAGGAGTAGTGCCTTAACAATAAAGATGAGGACAATAGTCCGAATAATACAAATAATACTAATTATCAAGCCTCATCTAAAATAATCCGAGAAATACTCATGGATTTTATTCAACAAAATTCTAATCTATTGAGAATTGATAAACAAAATCAATACCAAGGGTCATAGATTAAAACTATAAAAAAAGAATTTTGCAAAACAAATGTAAGACAGAATTATTTTTGTAACAGGGTAGAAGAGTCATGGAATAAACTACCATCATCAATAGTGAATTAAATAAAGGAAAGAAAGTAGAGAACGGATAAAATAGGATATTTTGATCAATTTTACTTACACGTGTTTCGGTCAGGAGTTTATCCATGTGTACATTATTCTATCTATTATTATTTTTAAATAACAAAATGAAATGAAATAATAATAATAGAAAAAATGTAGAAATGTTCCACACATAAAGAAATATCGACCTTCCTCAGAGTAAATCCTTAGTTTTTAAAATAAAATTCGTTGGAACGTGGAGAATTTTTGAAATATTCGAAAAAAAATGTATAAATCACGCGAAGAAAGTGTTCTTAACTCTTTTAAGGCAAATTTGGACGAATTGTGGAAAGAATACAAAGTTATTTCCTATAAGTCTAACATAAACAAAGGGGAACCACTCTTGACTGATAAATCATTTATTTTCCCATTAAACTAACCCTAACCCTAACCCTAACCCTAAACCCTAACCCCAACCCTAACCCAACCCTAAACCCTAACTCTAACCCTAAACCCTAAACCTGGATCAATAAATAATTTATCAGTCAAGAGTGGTTCCCCTTTGTTTATGTTAGACTAATAGGAAATAACCGAATAAATATTCACTGGAAATGATATAAATTCTTTAAAATTAAAGAACTGCTGACAAATCTCAGACCTAATATACTAACTGAAAAATATATTATGTAATAAACTGATTAGTTAAATACATCTACCAAACGTGACCCCTTTTGATATCTTTGTTATATCTCTCGTGGGGTTCTTCGTGTTTGGTTATCTTCCCTTGCCGCAGTGTTCGCCGATAGGTGGCGTTAGTATTTGGCCAGAAGCCGGGGATTTTAAATTCCTGTCTTTTTCTTTCTTCTTTCCGGGACAGCAAACACGACATATGAGTTAGACATTTGTGTCTCTACCTTTTATGTGGAGGGCTTGACCCCCAACCTGCTATAAGTAAATGACATTCATTCAGGACTCTTTATCACTTCTGTAGAACGAGGCCCTACTTTCTTTATACTTGTTAACTATATATTCTTGTCTTGTATGTGTTTCTCCGTCACTGATATCGTTTTACACCTTTGTCGGAGTGATTTACGTACACACTTGTACCCCCACCCTGTCGGCTGGGGCGTTAGAATGCACCGACTGCACCTCTGCACAGGGGTAAGACTCCCCCCAATGGGGTCCACCTGTTGGCCGTGGGTGGCGACCCGTGTTGCTTACGGATAGAGCCCAGGTGGATGAGCAGTTCATGACATGCAATACTCCACTTTGGCCCTATCTTAGGCTAGACGGGCGGTCGGAGAGGCTCCCCCGATCAATCGGCTAGTCACGTCAAGCCCTAGCATCTATATGATTTTCCCAACCCTATTGCCCTTATGGTAAGCCCCAACCCTTTTTATCATATGGATGCTAGAAGGTGGTGGCTGCGGGTCTACAAGTCCTGGGAATGACGTTAAACTCTATCCGATGGTGAAGTTCCAGTTTTGGAGGTTTGGGGAATGTGGAGCACCCCTTCATCACCATTGCTCCCTGGTCCACTCTGGCCCGGAGTGGTAGTACCTGTTAGGGTCCCATCTATGGGTTAAATAGAAAAATGTATTTATAAAAAAATTGTATTATCCATTAAGAATTGATTTATTTCAAAACTTTATTGGCATCAAATGACCCACTGAGGTTGATATGCCGTAAAACAAAACAAAACAATCAAACCAAACACTTGTACCCAAACTTGGAAACTTACTCTAAACTTTCCATCCTAGATAATACTTCTTTGCGTGTTATATCCGCTCTACGTTTCGGGGGTCGAAGTATAGGGATTACGTTCATTACATGCCAGGTTTCTTTCGTTAGGCGCTAGGTGGCATTGCAAGCAGTCATGTTTGTAAAACAGTAGTCGTTTCTTTTTTTTAAGTCAGTTGACTGTGTAAAATGCACAGGGTTGAATTACTCAGTGTGACTCAATCACTGTGTCTCAATTTTGATACGGAAGGTAGAAATAAAACAACATGTACATATCTTATTATAATGGAGATTGTGTGTTTTTCTGTCTGTAACCGAAACTATATTCCTACTCAAGTCACAATTCTCTTAGTTATTGACATCACATTCTCCATGATTTTATTTTTATCTAAACCTCAATTATTAATAAAATTGTCTTACATTATTAATACTGTTAACTATGTCTACATACTGACAACATGCAATTATATTTATATATACAACAAAATAGCAGTTTACAGTGTAAACGGGAAGGCTAATTTGCATATTAATATTAAAAAATCGAATTTTATAAATATGTGCTTAGTATTATTGATTTCTAACTGTTTGGTTTTATTTTAATGAATATAAGCAAAAATCTCTTCAATGAATCTTAAATGAAATCCATTAACAAGGTAAAATAACTGTCATTTTATTCTTTACTTCCTCTTTTAACTAAATACTTAAATTAGAAAAAATAACAATGAAAGACGAAAGTGATGGAAGAGTAAGTTTCAGTTGTTCCATTTTTTATTATACTCCCTCTGTTTCAAATCTTTTATTATACTCCCTCTGTTTCAAATCTTTTTATCTGCATTCTTATTTAGTTTCATTAGCCTTTCTAATTTAATACAATATTTTATTACATTAAAACTTAAATACTTGCACCCGGAGGGTGCATATATTTGCTAGTAATAATAAACAAAAGATTAGTCGAATATATCTATCAGACTTGAACATGAAATGTTGCGTAGCTCCCTTTGATATATTTCTATATCTGTTTGTTTTGTTTTGTTTTACGGCATATCAACCTCAGTGGGTCATTTAATGCCGACAAAGTTTTGAAATAAATCAATTCTTAATGCATAATACAATTTTTTTATGAATACATTTTTCTATTTAACCCATAGATGGGACCCTAACAGGTAATACCATTCCGGGTCAGAGTGGACCAGGGAGCAATGGTGATGAAGGGGTGCTCCACCTTCCTCAAACCTCCAAAACTGGAACCTCACCATCAGATAGAGTTTTATGTCATTCCCAGGACATGTAGACCCGCAGCCACCGCCTTCTAGCACCCATATGATAAAAAGGGTTTGGGGCTTGCCATAAGGGCAATAGGGTTGGGAAAATCCTATAGGTGCTAGGGCTTGACATGACCAGCCGATTGATCGGAGGGGGCCTCTCCGACCGCCCGTCTAGCCCAAGATAGGACCAAAGTGGAGTATTGCATGTCATGAACTGCTCATCCACCTGGGCTCTATCCTTAAGCATCACGGGTCGCCACCCACGGCCAACAGGTGGCCCCATTGGGGGAGTCTTACCCCTCTGCAGAGGTGCAGTCGGTGCATTCTAACGCCCACCGACAGGGCAATTTCTATATCTCTATCAAAGTTCTCCGCTCTTTATAACAGTGTCGGAGTGTAATGATTTGTTACGAATTTAGAAGCCATTCTTTAGGCTTCAAGCAAGAGCACTTGTCCAGCGGAAATCCTTTGTGTTGAGCAGAGCGTAGTTCCTTTGTAAAGAATCCTTTGGTTGTTCCTTGGTGCTCCTCAGTCTTGCAAGTCCTTCGTCAATGATGACAAATGGACGCCTCATTATCAGCAATTATGTAGTTAACCAGACACACACTTGCGCTGTTGATTGGCTGAGGTTTAAACCACGTGACCTCGCCTAGTCTATAAATTTAAGTGGTGTATTGCAGTAAACATTATATAACAAAATATTCCAACAGGATTACCTTCCTTATTTGCCACAGCCCCCCCATTTGATGTTAGGAGAAACGAGAGGTAATTACTCCCCTTATTGCTTACGGTCAAGTCACGTTGAAAGCACCAGTTCTCATTAGATCAGTGAAGTTAAGCAGCAATAAAACTGTTCAATACTTAGATGGGTGACCATTTAACTAACAGCAGGTACTGTAATTAACCACATATCAAAATGACTTGATTCGGTATTAAATAACCCGAAAAGGGTTGTAATACCATATAACAAAACAAACTACCTCTTGTGTCTACCAGTAGGCGCTAGGTGGTGTGGCAAGCAGCCTTATAAAACCAGAAGCGCCAAAGTCAGATCCTCTTTCACCCTCTTGCCTTCCCAGAGGTAACACGCACCAGTTTTGTCTCTTTTTCACAGAAAAAGAGGGTTTTTTGAGCCTCCAATCTTGTGTTACATGACACACGAAAAAAATGCTTCACAGTAAATGTTTATATTTTACACATTTATTAGAAACCTCAAAACTTTGCCAACAAAATGCTATTTTCTTATTAGGACATTTCTCTTATACAACTATATATAAGCTCTTCTTTGTATCTCTCGTCATGTTTTGTATTCTCCTCTATTAAGTTTGTTCAGACAATAAGTTATCACTTCGTCGTAATTTTTTTCTTATATTGATATCGGGGCAAACTTCTTCGATTATATGACTTCATCTTTTATTGTAACAACAAGAAATTGTAATAAAAAGCCCAAATTCTTTTATTCTATCTTATTCTTTATTTTATTTGCTAGAAGTGGCTACCCAGCGTTGGATAGAGGGAGGAGAAAACTTCACACAGCGCTAATACTCCCAGGAAATGTAGGGAGTCCCATCGTGGTGTAATGGTTAGCAAGCTACTATCCAACTGCTGAATAGCGAGTTCGATCCTCGCTGGATTCCCCATATTTTCGACCTTGTGTCTGATCCAACCAGTGGTGGAAGGGTTAGGTACAAGAGGTGTCCAATCATATTAACAAATAGCTAGTTCGATCCTTGCTGGATGCCCTTGTGTCACATACAACCCGTGGCGAACAGGTTGGGTAAAAAGGCATTCCATCGTAGTGGTTTGTAAGCTACTCTTGCAGATCCATTATTATTACTGAAAACCGAGTTCGATTCTCGCTGGATTTCCCATAGTTGTGACCGTCTGTCATATCCTACTCATAGCGAGCTGATTGGGTAATTGGGTGCCCCATCGTGGAGTAATGGTTAGCAAGTTAGTTTCGCAGATCCAAAAACGATATTCAACCAACTATATTTCTTCTACTGGATTTTCTCTTTCCGGCTTCTTAGCACTGAGACGTATTTTTCTCTCTGCAAGCTGAATAAGTAAAAGGTCTCTTACTCTCCAGCTTTCGTAGAGGTAACACACACTAGTTGTGTCTCCTGTCCATTGGACAAGGGGGCTTATAAAACCAGAAGCGTTAAAGTCAAATCCTCTTTCACACCTCAGCATTTCCAGGGGTAACACACGCCAGTTGTGCTCCTGCCCATTGGACAAGGGAGCTTATAAAACTAGAAGCGTTAAAGTCAAATTCTCTTTCACCCCTCAGCATTTCCAGGGGTAACACACACCAGTTGTGTCTCCTGTCCATTGGACAAGGGGCTTATAAAACCAGAAGCGTTAAAGTCAGATCCCCTTTCATCCCCTAGCATTCCCAGGGGTAACACACATCAGTTGTGTCTCCTGTCCATTGGACAAGGGAGCTTATAAAACTAGAAGCGTTAAAGTCAAATTCTCTTTCACCCCTCAGCATTTCCAGGGGTAACACACACCAGTTGTGTCTCCTGTCCATTGGACAAGGGGGCTTATAAAACCAGAAGTGTTAAAGTCAAATCCTCTTTCACACCTCAGCATTTCCAGGGGTAACACACGCCAGTTGTGTCTCCTGCCCATTGGACAAGGGAGCTTATAAAACTAGAAGCGTTAAAGTCAAATTCTCTTTCACCCCTCAGCATTTCCAGGGGTAACACACACCAGTTGTGTCTCCTGTCCATTGGACAAGGGGGCTTATAAAACCAGAAGCGTTAAAGTCAGATCCCCTTTCATCCCCTAGCATTCCCAGGGGTAACCCACATCAGTTGTGTCTCCTGTCCATTGGACAAGGGAGCTTATAAAACTAGAAGCGTTAAAGTCAAATTCTCTTTCATCCCTCAGCATTTCCAGGGGTAACACACACCAGTTGTGTCTCCTGTCCATTGGACAAGGGGGCTTATAAAACCAGAAGTGTTAAAGTCAAATCCTCTTTCACACCTCAGCATTTCCAGGGGTAACACACGCCAGTTGTGTCTCCTGCCCATTGGACAAGGGAGCTTATAAAACTAGAAGCGTTAAAGTCAAATTCTCTTTCACCCCTCAGCATTTCCAGGGGTAACACACACCAGTTGTGTCTCCTGTCCATTGGACAAGGGGGCTTATAAAACCAGAAGCGTTAAAGTCAGATCCCCTTTCATCCCCTAGCATTTCCAGGGGTAACACACATCAGTTGTGTCTCATGTCCATTGGACAAGGGGCTTATAAAATATGGGGAATCCAGCGAGGATCGAACTCGCTATTCAATAGTAATGGATATACGAGACAAGCTTGCTAACCGTTGTACCACAATGGGACGCTCCTTACCCCAAGAGAAACAAAAGCAAATCATGTAAATCAGTGAATGTTTACCATAGAATATGCTCCGTCAGACTATAACGAATCAGAGACATTCAACCTTTTAAAAAAATCTTTCAGAGGAGCGTCCGAGTAGAATGTAGTTTTCTTTTTTACATTATGAAAACACAAAAGAGAAATAAATAAAAAAAATATATGTAATGAATAATTTCTCCGCTTCATGTGATTTTAAAAGTGTTTAGGAAGAGGCGGTTCTTTTCTTTCTTTCTTTCTTTCTTCTTACTTTCTTTCTTTTTCTTTCTTTATTTAAAGTTTTTTTAAACAACTGAATGTAAGTGGAGATGGGGAACACAGAACTTTTATTACAAAGCTATGAAAAAAAACGTAGGTAAAAGCAAACATAAGTTTGATTGAATGATTACTGTACCCTTTAATTACAACGCGCCACAATCTACTTATATTGGGTGACTACAAAAGAGACAATTTTTTAAAGAGTATTTAAAATGTATACAATATATTGACACGAAACGTTGCGTTTTCTTTTTTACATTACATTGGCATTTCAGTCTCGGAAGACTATGATCAAGTTTTTATGTGCCCCTGAAGTTACAGCGCCTCCTGTGACTGTGAAGTCCGATGTTTGAAAAACATTCTCCACCTCAGATTTTGCATTTGAAGGCTGTCCCTGAAGATGTTGATGTTCCGATGCTTTGTTGCCGCTGTTTTCTTCTGGACATCTTAGCTTCATGGTGTTGCGTCAGGGTAACTTCTGACATGAACAGTCCTCTACGGAGATTCTGCTGCCACCGAGGGTGGTCCTGAGCCAAATTTTCCCAGCTGGAAGGGACAATGCCAAAGCGCATGAGATCATTCTTGCAGACATCCTTGAATCGCAGCTGGGGGCGACCAATCTGTCTTTTACCAAACGTAAGCTCTCCATAGAGGATGTCTTTCGGGATTCGTCCATCATCCATCCGACGTACATGACTCAACCATCGGAGACGACGTTGTCTCAGTAGAGAGTATAAGCTGGGGAGTTGAGCACTCTCTCGGACTGCTGTGTTAGTGATCCTGTCCCTCCAGGTGATGCCCAGTATACGCCTAAGGCTGCGAAGTGTAATGGTTATCGTTGTTCAAAATGGACACGGAAAACAGAGTACAAATCTAAAATGAAACTGTGCATTTCACTTAGCGCTAATACTATTGTTGGGTCAGTCAAACGAAGTCTGGGTGTACATAAGTCCAAAATGAGTTATCTTCCCTTGCTGTGGTTCGTTCGGCCGATAGATGGCGTTGAGATTTGGCCACAAAGCGGGAATTCTGAATTTTGTCACTTTTTCACTCAGGCCGTCAACGAGTTAACATGATCTAGGCGCCTAGTGAGGGACTTTGTCCCTTAACCAGCTACCAGTAAGTGACATTCCCTACGTCACAAGTCGTACACATATTCCTCTTATAGAGCGTTATGTACGTGAAGTAATGGTTAACAAGCTAGTTTCGCAGATCCATAACTAGTGAATAGAGAGTTAGATTCTCACTGAATGTACCATACTTTCTACATTGTTTTACAGTCTATCCAAAAAAAGGTATGGATCTGGGAAACTGGGAAAGATATGAATCCAACTATTCTCCCTCCAGCTATGAGTAAATAGTATGATAGACTAGACTCTTTAACCTTGGTATAGCAATTGTTCTTGGAGAAAGAAAAACTCTGAATTCAAATCTGTTAAACTTAAGAATTGACCCTGTGTCACATCCTGTTCGTGTGGAGGGGTTGGGTAAATTCATATAATTCCATTGACACTCACGATACACAGTTTTGTCGAGAAAGAATTGAAGTTTATAATTAAAACTCACGGTCAACTAATCGCTGAAAATAACCCATCTTCACAATGTTCGATTGATTTTAACGGTATGTCAAACCGCCTAGGGTTATTTTATGGCTCGAGGTTATGATTGATTGATTGGTTGGTTGATTTTAACGGCACGTCAACGCTTCAGGTGTTATTTTATGCTTAGTGGCTGATATATACATTTTTGTGCAGTTGTTTCTTAAATAATTATTTAGGGAGGCGTGTGGTATACTTGTTAAAGTCATATGAAATGGTTTTGTCGACCCGAGTTCAAATCCTGGACGAAGCCACAGTTCACATATACGCTAATATTCTTGGGAAAGGTATGAATCCAACTATTCTGCCTCCAGTTATGGGTAAATAGCAGGACAGACTGGGCTCTTTAACCTTGATTAGGCAACCGGTCTAGGAGAAGGAAAACTCTGAATTCAAACCTGTTGAACTCCGCTTAAAAAATTGACTTTGTGTCATACTCTGCTCGTGCGGAGGGGTTGGTATATATATATATATAAAGTCAAACGCCTTGGATAAATCCACAAAAATTGCCTCAAACCCCTTCTATGTTACGACGAATTGTCAGGAACTGAGAAGTTGTGGATCGATTTTTACGTTTTTCTATTGTTTTTTTGGATTATTTGTTTTATATACGCCGTGCTGCAATCTATCACTTAAATTTATAGACTATGCGAGGTCACGTGGTTTAAACTTCAGCCAATCAACAGTCAGAATACGTAGCTGGTTAACTACTTAATCGCTGATACCGACAGACGTTCATTTGCAATCATTGAAGAAGGACCTGCAAGACTGAGGAGCACCAAGGAACGACCAAAGGATCATTCACTAAGGATCGCGCTCTGCTTAACACAAAGGATCTCCACTGGACAGCACTCTTGCTTGAAGCCTAATGTATGGCCACAAAAATCGTAACATTTTTCGTATGGATTTTCTCTACCTCAGGTCGGATGCGATTAAGAACAAGAGCATTATAAACTTTAGCAGCTATGGAAGTAATAGTTATACCTTTGTAGTTCTTAGAGATTCCGAGGTAAGCTTTTACGGGAAATGGGAGGATGCAGTCTTTCATCCATTTTTCTATTGTATTTTTATACACTACATTGCATAATCGAATAAGTATATCGTAAAATTTTATACACTACATTGCATAATCGGAGGTGGTGTCGGGACCCATTGGATTTTCTACTTTTTATTATTTTTAGGGCATCATTAACTTCGTATACAGTCAATATAAGGACCTACATAAGTCAGACACTATCTACCTAGGTTTCCCCTAAATGGTTCTTCAGCATAATTCTGACTTAAATGAAAAAAATATAGATCCATGTATATGATTATTTAGGGTAATCCTTTTATTTCTCTAATACTTTCTCGTCTCGTATTTATTGTATCCACTTATTTTACCTGTAAGTAAAGTAAAGTCGTCGGGGTGGTCTAATGTCAGCGAGGGAGTCTATCCCCTTTTCACTAGCACTAGACGAAGGAGATTGTTTTTGCATCTGAGGTGGAGCGCCACACCTACCATCAGCTCCTTCTTTTACCTGTACTAGCAAGAATATGCGCCCTCCAGGCGTAAGTATTTAAGTTTTAATGTAAAGTAAAGTAAAAGTCGTCGGATCGGCCTAATGTCGGTATCAGCCAGACAGCGAGGGAGTATATCCCCTTTTCACTTGCGCTAGACCAAGGAGATTATTTGGGCATCTGAGGTGGAGCGCCACACCTACCATCAGCTTCTTACTTTACCGCACAGATCCCTGTGCTACTCATACACTGAGTTGGCGGGGGCCAGTATCGAACTAGGAACCTTGTGGTTTCTAGCCGAACACTCTACCGACTGAGCTAAACCGGCCCCTAGACTAACAAAAATAGATAAGAATGCATATAAAAATATTAAACTTATTTACTGCTGAGGCCAGTGCAATAGATCTAGCACTTAACTTTGTCTCAACTAGCAACTCGAAAAAAATCATTATTCATTCAGACTCCATTTCTGTTCTACAATCTATTAAAAGTAGAAAACTGGATAACCCCTCTAATCACTAAACTTTTAAACAAACTTAACTCCATTAGCCATAGCAAGAAAATTATATTCTGCTGGATTCCAAGCCATATAGGAATCCAGGGAAATGATAAAGCAGATTCATTAGCTAAATCTGCACTTGACCATGATACCAGACCAAAACTACAGAATACCATTCAGTGATCTTAAACCAAAAATCAAGCAAATAATGACAATCAAATGGCAGCAATTATGGGATGAAAATCCCCCAACAAACTTTACAAACTACAGCCCAACTTAAAAGAAAGGACACCTAATCCTAGTAATACCAGAAGAGAAGAAATCACTATCACCCGGCTATGCATTGGCCACACTAGATTAACCCATTCCTTCATTTTAAAAGAAGAACCTCTACCTAAAAGTTCATGTGGAAACCAATACACAATAAAACATATTCTGATTGAATGCACACACCTCTCCCAGACTCGAAGAAAGTTCTACAATGTTGACAGCATGGACAAATTATTTGGAAAAATAGATCCCAAGAGGATATTAAACTTTTTGAAATGAACCGGCCTCTTATCAAGGATGTAAGTTCACAGACTTACAAAAATCACTCACTCTCTTGATGTTAAAATTCTCAACCGAAAACTTGATTACAGCAAATAAACCCCTATACATTTTTGAATACCTAATTACCAATAGAAGTATTCGGAATAAAATAGCCCAAGGGGTTGACATGCCGTAAAACCCAACCAACCAAACCAAACCAAACATAGGATTGATTTTAATATGTTGGAGAAATTATGTCTTTCATATCCCGAGTGATTCACCTTCACCTTGTATATAAAAATACAAAGTAACTTTATGCATATATTCATCAGTCATGCGACCAGGACATAAGAGAATAATGAAAGATGCCGTTGTTATAGTAACAAGGAAACAAAAACAAACAAACAAAAAAGAAATGAAAAGGGAAAAGTTGAAAGAAGTAGAGAAAAAAAAAGAAAGAAGTAGAGAAAAAAAAGAAAGAAAGAAAGAGTAGAAAGAAAAGAAAAAGAAAGAAGAGAAGAAAGAAAGAAAAGAAGAAGAAAGAAGTAGAGAAAGAAAAGAAAGAAAGAAAGAAAGAAGTAGAGAAGAAAAGAAAGAAAGAAGTAGAGAAAGAAAAAAAGAAAGAAAGAAGTAAGAAAAAGAAAAAAAGAAAGAAAGAAGTAGAAGAAAGAAAAAAAGAAGAAAGAGAAAGAAAGAAAGAAAAGAAAGAAAGAAGTAGAGAAAGAAAACAAAGAAAGAAGTAGAGAAAGAAAGAAAAGAAAGAAAGAAAAGAAGTAGAGAATGAAGAAAGAAAAAAGAAAGAAGTAGAGAAAGAAAGAAAGAAGTAGAGAAAGAAAAGAAGAAAGAAAGAAAGAAGTAGAGAAAGAAAGAAAGAGCAGAGAAAGAAAAGAAAGAAAGAGAAAGAAAGAAAGAAGTAGAGAAGAAAAGAAGAAAGAAGAAAGAAGTAGAGAAAGAAAGAAAGAAGTAGAGAAAGAAAAGAAAGAAAAAGTAGAAAGAAAGAAGTAGAGAAAGAAAGAAAGAAGTAGAGAAAGAAAGAAAGAAGTAGAGAAAGAAAGAAAGAAGTAGAGAAGAAAAGAAAGAAAGAAAGAAGAAAGAAGTAGAGAAAGAAAGAAAGAAGTAGAGAAAGAAAGAAAGAAGTAAGAAAGAAAAGAAAGAAAGAAAGAAAGAAGTAGAGAAGAAAGAAAGAAGCAGAGAAAGAAAAGAAAGAAAGAAAAGAAAGAAGTAGAGAAGAAAGAAAGAAGAAAAAAGAAGAAGAAAGAAGAGAAAGAGAAGAAAGAAAGAAGAGAAAGAAAAGAAAAGAAGAAGAAAGAAGTAGAGGAAAGAAAGAAGAAGTAGAGAAAGAAAGAAAGAAGTAGGAAAGAAAAGAAGAAAGAAAGAAAGAAGTAGAGAAGAAAGAAAGAAAGTAGAGAAAGAAAGAAAGAAGTAGAGAAAGAAAAGAAAGAAAGAAAGAAAGAAGTTAGAGAAAGAAAGAAAGAAGAAAGAAAGAAAGAAAGAAGTAGAGAAAGAAAGAAAGAAGAGAGAAGAAAAGAAAGAAAGAAAGAAGAAGTAGAAGAAAGAAAGAAAGAAAGAAAGAAGAAAGTAGAAGAAAGAAAGAAGAAAGAAGTAGAGAAAGAAAGAAAGAAAAGTAGAAAGAAGTAGAGAAAGAAAGAAAGAAGTAGAGAAAGAAAAGAAAGAAAGAAGAAAGAAGTAGAGAAGAAAGAAAGAAGTAGAGAAAGAAAGAAAGAGTAGAGAATGAAAAGAAAGAAAGAAAGAAAGAAGTAGAGAAAGAAAAGAAAGAAAGAAGTAGAGAAAGAAAGAAAGAAGCAGAGAAAGAAAAGAAAGAAAAAAGTAGAGAAGAAAGAGAAAGAAGCAGAGAAAGAAAGAAAGAAAGAAGTAGAGAAAAGAAAGAAAGAAAGAAGTAGAGAAAGAAAAGAAAGAAAGAAAGAAAGAAGTAAGAAAGAAAGAGAAAGAAAGAAAGAAAGAAAAAAGAAGAGAGAAGAAAGAAAGAAGAAGAGAAGAAAGAGAAGAAAGAAGAAGAAAGAAAGAAAGAAAGAGAAGAAGAAAGAAGAAAAGAAAGAAGAAGAAGAAAGAAAAGAAAGAAAGAAAAAGAAAGAAAAAGAAAGAAAGAAAGAAGAAAAGAAAGAAAGAAGAAGCAGCGAAAGAAAAGAAAAGAAAGAAGAAAGAAGTAGACAAAGAAGGAAAGAAAGAAAGTTTGCAAATTGGACAGAAATTGATTTGTTCTCTAAGTTGAAGCCTTTTAATTGTATTTCTCTTATAAAGAATTCCGTGTGATGTGCCGTTTTTAGGGGGATGGGTTACGGTTATAAGAAAATATCATGTGAAGTGTAGAAGGATATAGATTGATCAGTCACCCGACTTGGGGTCAGGGTGGAAGGATAAGAAATTCCGTTGTTATGGTAACGAGCGGAACAACTGAAGGGAGGAAGAAATAAAGAGCATGGAAAAAGGAAGAGATAAGAAGAGAAAGAAAGAAAGAAAGAAATGAAGAAAAAAAGAAGGAAGAAAAGAAGGAAGAAAGAGAATGAATAAAAAGAACAAAAAAGAAAGGGAGAACCTGATAGAAAGAAAAAAAAAGGAAGGAGAACAGAAAGTAGAAAAGAAAGAATGAAAAGAAGAAAGAAAGAAAGAGAGAAGAAATAGAAAAAGAACGTAAAAGAAAAAGAAATGAAAAAGAAAGAAAAAAATAAAAGAAAAAAGAAAGATAAAAGAAAGAAAGAAAAAGAAAAACCAGGTAAAATGCGACAGATTGGAGAATAAAACAATAATAATAGAGATCAATAAAACCCCGCCCTGTCGGCTGGGGCATTAGAATGCACCTCTGCAGAGGGGTAAGACTCCCCCAATGGGTTCACCTGTTGGCCGTGGGTGGCGACCCGTGATGCTTACGGATAGAGCCCAGGTGGATGAGCAGTTCATGACTTGCAATACTACACTTTGGCCCTATCTTAGGCTAGACGGGCGGTCGGAGAGGCCCCCTCCGATCAATCGGCTGGTCACGTCAAGCCCTAGCACCTATATGATTGCCCCTACCCTATTGCCCTTATGGCAAGCCCCAACCCCTTTTTATCATATGAGTGCTAGAAGGCGGTGGCTGCGGGTCTACAAGTCCTGGGAATGACGTTAAACTCTATCTGATGGTGAGGTTCCAGTTTTGGAGGTTTGGGGAATGTGGAGCACCCCTTCATCACCATTGCTCCCTGGTCCACTCTGACTTGGAGTGGTAGTACCTGTTAGGGTCCCATCTATGGGTTAAATAGAAAAATGTATTTATAAAAAAGTGGTATTATCCATTAAGAATTGATTTATTTCAAAACTTTATCGGCATGAAATGACCCACTGAGGTTGATATGCCGTAAAACAAACCAAACCAAACCAAACCAAACCTACTTTTAGTTAATAGTCAACACCGTTTCTGCTGGCTACAGTGTAAAAATAAAGCGAAAACTAGATAAATACCAGGACCTTGCCAGAAGACTGACAATGTTATGTAATATATAGATTACAATAATACAAATTATAGTTGGGACCCTGTAAAAAAAAAACAACAAATAAACAAAAACATAAACAATTGGAGCTGGTTTGAAAAACTCACAAGAAGTAAAATAATGATAACTAAGGAAAATAATGCGTTTGAAAAAAAAATGAATAACCAACAAGAATAATAAAAAAAAGTCTTCGGCATAAAATAACCCAAGTGTTTTTTGGGTGCGCGCGTGTTTTTTTTTGTTTTTTTGGGGGGGCGCGTTTTTTTTGGTCTTTTTTAGGGGTTGGGGGGATTTGTAGGGTGTATTTTTTTTGGGGGGAGGGGTGTTTTTTTTGTGTGTGTGTGTGTTTTTTTGGGGGGTGTTTTTTTGGTCTTTTGGGTTTTGGGGATTTGTAGGGTGTGTTTTTTTTGGGAGGGGTGTTTTTTTGGGTGTGTCTGCGTTTTTTTTTGGTGGGGGCGTTTTTGAGGGGGGCTTTTTGGAGGGTTCAGGGGATTTGTAGGGTGCGTGTTTTTTTTTGGGGGGAGGGTTTTTTGGTGGGGGGTCATGGTTTTTTTGGGGAGGTTGTGGGGGTGCGTGTACGTCACTTGCTTCATTTAAAAATAAATTATTCTTGAATTAAGATTTTATTTTTGTTTAATTTCTAAATCCTTATGATGCCAATTTTGTCGGCGCAACAACTCCAAAAATGGGCACAAGACTTTAGAAATTGCGTTGCTTCAAAACTGTCCTTTTCAGCCATCTGTCATTTCGACTTCTTATCGTTTTAGGTCTTGTCGAAACCTTCTGTCCGTCCCGCAGAACCTGACACTTGAAACGTGCGGTCGATTCTCTGAATTGTAGACAATGGAATCTGGATATCCCCCCAGACTTTTTTTAAACGTTTCTGAATATCTGCATAAGACTATCCGGCTTTCACAGGGACCAGCGAATGTGGCTTTTGACTTCGACAGCTGCGTGGAAGTTAGACGCATTTAAGACGTCCTGAAACAGAAACGACAGTTTAACTCTTTGGCTACAGCCATGACAATACACAGGGATGACAGTTGATTAATGTTTTGCCTCGTGGGTCAGGATTTGGACAACAGTGCACGTTAACTAACCTGACAAGTCTGGTTTGTTAATTTATTTAATTTTCTCGGAAATTACGCACCCAGGCCACCCCGCACCCTCACCAGCAAATGTATGCGCGTGTTCGCGCTCTATTCTTGTCTTTTGTTTGGTTATAATAATAACACGAAACTAAAGAAGGGTAAATAGATATTTGACCAACTTTAAAGTGGTTAGTAATGACTGACGGAAAAACCCGTCTGAAAGGTGTTAATGGACTTGTTTTTAGAAATCTGAATTTACATTTTTCTCTCCCCAAAGACCTTCTGTTTTCAAATACGCTTAGAGAAAAATAACAAAAAGCAAAAAACAAGACAACTTGTATTTGCTAGTTACTAAATTTTATTTAATGTGACATACGACTTATGTGGCTTACACTACCTGTTGTTGTTAAGTGGACACTCATTCAAGTATTAAACAGGCTCTGCGTTGCTTAACTTCTGTTGTTCAATGTGACATACGAATTATGTTGCTTACACTACCTGCTGTTGTTAAGTGGACACTCATTCAAGTACTAAACAGGCTCTTCATTGCTTAACTTCTGTTGTTAAATGTGACATACGAATTATGTTGCTTACACTACCTGCTGTTGTTAAGTGGACACTCATTCAAGTACTAAACAGGCTCTGCGTTGCTTAACTTCTGTTATATCTTTTATTGTTCGTTATTGTTATTTTAACAAGTATAACAGGTTTATTCAGTTTTCCTTCTCCTTGATTAGTTACCTCACCAAGGTTAAAGAGCCCAGTTGTGCCCTACTAATTACCCATAGCTGGTGGGAGAGTAGGTGGATAGGGTATTAGTGCTACTCATTCAAGTACTGAACAGGCTCTTCGATGCTTAACTTCTGTTAATTTTTTTAGTGTTAATTATTGTTATTAACTAAACTTTACTTAATCTGAAACACAGGTCTTAAGTTGCTTACAGTACTTGCCCATATTGTGGTCACCCATTCCACTAATGAACAGGTTTATCATTGCTTAACTTTTGTTGTCTCTTTTACTGTCCACTGTTATTTACCGAGACGTAATTAATCTGAAACACAGGTCTTAAGTTGCTTGCAGTACTTGCCCATATTGTGGTCACCCATTCCACTAATGAACAGGTTTATCATTGCTTAACTTTTGTTATCTCTTTTACTGTCCACTGTTATTTACCGAGATGTAATTAATCTGAAACACAGGTCTTAGGTTGCTTACAGTACTTGCCCATATTGTGGTCACCCATCTCACTACTGAACAGGCTTATCATTGCTTAACTTTTGTTATCTCTTTTTTACTGTTCATTGTTGTTAATTGCCGAGATGTGATTAATCTGACACACACCACTTACGTTTCTTGCATTACCTGTTGTTATCAAGTTGTCACTCATGCGAGCACTGAATAGGCTCACTGTTGCTTAACTTCAGGTACCTGACGATTCAGGACGCACTAACGATATTGGCCAATTTAAAAGTTGATATAAGAAAAAGTAAAATTTTATCCTAGAATATTTTCGAATCTATTCTTAGAGCGCTAACTTTCCATTCAAAACATTGTAAACAAACCGATCACAGTCTCCTTATTATTCTGTGATAAATTTTACTTTTCCTTATATCAACAAAAGCCCTGAAGAAGATCTACTAAACAGATTGAAACACTGCAGTGTTGGTTGAATAAATATCACTCATTTTATTTGATCCTGTGTTTTTTCAAAAATGTTTTCACTATTTTTACATACCGTCGGATTCACTTTCATTTTTCTCTTCACCCCCCCCCACATATATATATATATATATATATATGTGTGTGTGTGTGTGTGTGTGTGGAGAAAAGTAGACAAACACGGGATGTTATGGAAACTTGATGTTTATAGTCGACGGTGCAACGTTTCGGTCTCTTATTAGACCATCTTCAGGACTTGGATATAGTTCTTTTCTCCAATGATGGAAATTCTCAAAATGCTGAAAACGGAAGGTCGTCAGTAGGGGGAGGTGTAGTTGGGGGTGGTTAGTGGATTCTTCTTCTCTCTAGAATGGGGAGTGCCGAAATGGTGGATGGTGGTACCACAGGTATTAGATTGTGGGGATTGGTTAGCTAAATATGTGTATGTGTGTGTGTGTCTGTTTAATTGTTTTTTTGATTAACCTCCTCACATTTCTACCATATATATATATATATATATATATATATATATATATATATATATATATATATATATACGCCCAGATATTTGTGACATGATTGACTCAGTCATA
>CM042160.1:88452646-88465146 GCA_023376005.1 Doryteuthis pealeii
CTGTTGAGGGCCAGTTTTCTCAGTCTCGTACAGTACCATGATATCGGCCAATCACGGGAAAACATATGCCAATATATCTCAACAGAGGAAATGCAAACAACCTCGTCCGGGATTTGAACTCGAGTCACCGTGTTCATTACATACGGCGATAACCGTTACAGTACGAGTGCCTCCTACTGAATTGATAGGCATTGTCTAGATTCGAATATCTTCAGGGAATATGTATTTCCCCGGGGGCATTATTTTCCAGAAATGATAATACTAAGAAATTAAAATTAAGATTAAAATGACAAAAAAAGAAAGGGAAAAAGGGGAAAAAAGGGAAAAGAAAAAAAAAAGAAGTTTTGTAATAATGCCAATATATCTCAACAGATCGAAAGTGAATGATTACATCCTAAAGTGATTCGCCATCCAACGATAAAAGCTTTGTAAAGTTGGGGGTTAAATAGTGATTTGTGGAGTAACGGCTTCCGTTAATTGTAGGCCAGTAATTAAAAGGGGTCACACGTGTCGTTTATGCGACAGGACGTGTAAAAGCAAAGCTATTCTTCTGAGCCATTTGCGGGCTAACTACCAAACTCTTTGTAAAAATGACCTTCTGTGAAGATGTGGCAATCACCATATAAAAAGTGATGAAACCGCCCTGCTGGCTGGGGCAGTACAATACGCCGACAGCATCCCTGCAGAGTAATAACCCCCCACACACACACAACGGGGCTGCCTGTTGGTCATGGGTAGCGAACCATAATACTTAGGGACGGAATCCTGGTGGCTGAGCAGTTCATGACATGTAACATTTTGTCCTTACTTAGGCAAGACGATCGATCGAGGAGGCTCCCTCTGATGAATCGACAGGAGACGTCAAGCCCTAGCACTTATATAGTTGTCCCGATCCTATTGCCCTTATGGCAAACCCCAACCTTTTTATCATATATATGCTAGAATATGGTTGGCAGAGGGTCTTTGTGTCTTGGGTATGATGTTAAACTGCATTTAGTTCTGGAGTTCTGAAGAGTATTGGTACTCCTTTATTGCCATTACTCCCAAGTTCACTCTGAGATGGAGTGGTAGTACCTGTTAGGGTTCCATGTATAGGTTAAATAGATTAAAAAATGAGTTAAAAAAAGTGTTTGAACAAAAACTGATTACCCAACAATAATAAATCAAAAATGAATTTAAGTAATTGGTAATTTGCTTGAAGCATTGTTAAGTATGTTATAATATATTAAAATTTGAAGGCAATACAATGCGTATAAAAATAAAAACAAAAAGTTTTTTTGTCTTATCGATTTCAAAGAAACTTTATCATCAGAGACGAAAATCAGAAATGGACGTGCTTAAGTTTTTTTTGTTTTTTTGCGTAAAAAAAAAAATAAAGCACGTCCATTTCTGATTTTCATCTCTGATGATAAAGTTTCTTTGAAATCGATAAGACAAAAAAACATCTTTTTGTTTTTATTTTTTATACGCATTGTATTGCCTTCAAATTTTAATATATTATAAAAATGAATTGGTTGTGATTATTCCCAGGTCTACTCTGAGCCGGAGTGGTAGTACCTGTTAGGGTTCAATGTATGGGTTAAATAAATTTAAAAAATGAGTTTTTTTAAAAAGTGTTTGAAAAAAATTGGTTAGCCAACAATAATAAATAAAAAATGAGTTATTAAAAATGTGTTTAAACAAAACATGAGATTAAAAATATTGAATATCCAACAAGGATGAAAAACCAAAACGTTTTCGGTATAAAATAACCCAAGTGTTAACTTGCAGTTAAATCCAGCCAATCAACAACTAAGCCAGGAAGCTAAGCCAACTAAACAAATAACCTATTATCTCTCTGATCACGAGTCTATTCATCTCTCTCTCTCTCTCTCTCTCTCTCTCTCTCTCTCTCTCTCTATATATATATATATATATATATATATATATATATATGGACATAGGTTTTCAGATTAATTTTAGAATTGCAATAAATTCATTTTCTTTATGCTAAAGTAAATATTAATAAAAGGATTCTGCTTCATATAATTTTAATATCGCCCATAAAAAAACCTTCCCAATTTTTCTTTAAATTCAAGTTGGATTCATCGTGTGAATCACATGTGACAGCCGGTCAGCCAAAACAAAATGTATAGAGCTCAGGTCAGTCAGACTATTATTATACATTCATCAACTTTAGAAAGTGGGAGGTATAAGAAAAAAAAAAAAGGAATTCATTTATAATGTCTTTCTTTAGAAAAATATAAAATATAAGTAATATTATATATTATGATATTATGATATTACATTATAATTTTATTAGTTTTTTCAGGACTCGAGAAATGTTTGTTGACTACTCACCATGAGACAGTTTGTTTGTTTGAATCTAGTTACGTTGACAGATAAAGATATTATTTTTTAAATAAATATGATACAAAAGAATTTTTAAAAAATATTTAGAAAAAAATTTTTTTTTTTTACGTAACTCCGACACTTCTGAAGATGGGATTTTATCCCGAAAATTTAGGAAACAGGTAAATAAACATCAATTTCATCACCTATTGTTTTTCCATTGCACAGTCAATAGCCTTCTAATTTCTATTCTATTTTCTTAAATATTTACATACAATGCTCCAAGTAAACTATAAAACCATATATATATATATATATATATATATATATATATATATATTCATTTATCCCCCTCATTTCATTCATTTTTATTTCATCCATTCATTCACTTTACCATTAATTTTTAACTAAATAATTTAGAAGCATACGCGAAAACTTAATGATATATATATATATATATATATATATATATATATATATATATATATATATATATATATATATATTTGGCTGCAACAGAAAATTTAGCTTAGTCAGTAGAGCATTCAGCTAGTAATTCCTCGGTTCATCAATGAGGCAGTTTTTTTCTCTGTGGATTATTCATCGTTCTGCCAATCAAATCATCCACGATGAGCTGGGCTTCCATTAACTAAGAGTGCGGATAATTTATTGAGTTTGAATCGATATATATATATATATATATATATATATATACATATATATAATATAATATAATATATTATAATATAATAAATATATAAAGGTTTTACATATCTATTTATTAGGTGACAAAGGAACATCCAGACATCCCCTTCTCCCCCGAATCACAACACACGCCGCTCACATCCAGACATGCAAAAAAATCATACACATCCATACACACATACGCACGCAAACACAAACGCTCACACGTCAGCATTGATCAAATGTCACACATTCACACAACGTATTATGTGTGTGACCAGTTACCCCGCGTACACAACCTTTATGCTGTCCATAAACGCTCTCATAATTCAAATTACCACCACATACATACGCACATCATTTTATCCAATCATACATATCCTATGTCTATTGAATTTTCTGAAATTTTTTGAAATTTTTTCGATTTTCATTGCATTTGAAACATCTTCACCTGATGATTGCCTCACATGAAACCAATATGGTCGTGAATGTTCCTTTGTCACCTAATAAATAGATATGTAAAACCTTTATATATTTATCTTATTATATTATATAACAGCTCTATTTTATATTGAGCACTCTACCAATAATACTGCATTTGGTACACCATTCCAGCAAAAGCTGAAACAGTGAACATCCCACACTATATATATATATATAGCTCAGTCAGTAGAGCATTCGGCTAGAAACCACAAGGTTCCTAGTTCGAAACCGGCCCTCGCCAACTCAGCGTTTGAGTAGCACAGGGATCTGTGCGGTAAAGTGAGGTGCTAATATTAGGTGTGGTGCTCCACCTCAGATGCAAAAATAATCTCCTTAGTCGAGCGCTAGTGAAAAAGGGATAGACACCTTGGCTGTCTGGCTGATATCGACATTAGGCCGCCCCGACGACTCTACTTTTTACTTATCAAGTAATATATACAGAGTGATTGTAAAGTAACTTCCTATTTCAAGAATGTTATAATCTATTTCTGAATCATTATTTTGACAAAATATGAATATGAGAAGAACACTTTACGATAAGAAGATTCCCGAGTTCGAAAAGAAGGTTCCCGAGTCCGATAAGAAATACCTGAAGAAGACACATCAATCGAAACGTTGTACAATGGAGATGTTTTGTTTAACCTCGGTGGGTCATTTAATGCCGACAAAGTTGTGAAATAAACTCATTCTTAATGCATAATACAATTGTTTATCAACTCATGTTTTTCTATTCAACCCATAGATGGGACCCTAACAGGTACTACCACTCCGGGTCAGAGTGGACCAGGGAGCAATGGTGATGAAGGGGTGCTCCACATTCCCCAAACCTCCAAAACTGGAACCTCACCATCAGAGAGATTTTAACGCCATTCCCAGGATATGTAGACCCTCAGCCACCGCCTTCTAGCACCTATATGATAAAAAGGTGTTGGGGCTTGCTATAAGGGCAATAGGGTTGGGGCAATCATATAGGTGCTAGGGCTTGACGTGACCAGCCAATTGATCGGAAGGGTCCTCTCCGACCGCCGTCTAGCCCAAGATAGGGTCAAAGTGGAATATTGCAAGTCATGGACTGCTCAGACACCTGGGCTCTATCCTTAAGCATCATGGGTCGCCATCCACAGCCAACAAGTGGTCCCATTGGGGGAGTCTTACCCCTCTGCAGAGGTGCAGTCGGTGCATTCTAACGCCCCAGACGACAGGGCGGCAATGAAGATGAGGACAATAGTCTGAATAATTCAAATGATACATAACATGTTTTTTTTTTGTTTTTTTTTCCAAAAATTCTATATGGCCACCAGCATTCGCCTCCAGCCTCTTATGCCGCTCGAGAATCCAATCAACTGATCTAACTTGGAAATTCTAGAGGAATGACAGAAAGAATTCTCGTATTCGTCCTTCAAATTCTTCCAAAGTCATTGGTTTTGTAGAGTAGAATGCGCTCCTTCAACAAACCCCCAAAAGAAAAGTGTGTCAAATCAGGGTGTTAAATCAGGACCACTCATGCGGAGCACGTCTACCCATCCATCTTCCAGGAAAATGATGATTCAGCCATTCACGAACAACAATAGTAAAATATGTGGAGGGAGCACCATCAAACAACACAGATCTAATTGGCATATATCAAGGGACATACATTAAAGAAACGAGAAAAATGTAACTGCATATAAAAAATTATAAATAGTTTAAAATAGGGAGTTACTTTTCAATCAGTCTCTCTCTCTCTCTCTCTCTCTCTCTCTCTCTCTCTCTATATATATATATATATATATATATATATATATAGGGCCGGTTTAGCTCCGTCGGTAGAGCGTCTGGCTAAGAACCACAAAGTACCTGGTTTGACACCGGCCCTCGCCAACTCAGTGTATGAGTAGCACAGGGATCTGTGCGGTAAAGTAAGGAGCTGATAGTAGGTGTGGCGCTCCAATTCAGAGGCTAAAAAAATTTCCTTGGTCTAGCGCGAGTGAAAAGAAAGAGAGAAATATAATTAACATGCAGTGATGCTGATAGTTTTTTGATTTAGTTCATCTTGTTAATCCATTAACAAGAAGAAATAACTGTTTTTGTTTTTACTTTCTATTTTAACTAAATAGTTAAACTGGGAAAATTTATCAATGAAAGACGGGAGTGATGGAAGAGTAAGTTTCAGTTGTTCTATTTTCCGATTTCTCTTTCAAATTCTTTTTTTTCAAATCCGCATTCGTATTTAGTTTCTTTCCTATCTAATCTAATATTTTATTACATTAAAACTTAAATACTCGCTAGTTAATTTAAATAACACACAAAACGAAATCAGGTCGACTAAGTAGGCGAATGGAGAGATTGTTTAAATACTGAATTTCTTTGAAATTATTCTGACAGCAGAAATGTATTTTTGTTGAAATTATAAACCTCTCAGTTGGATAGTAAAATTCTGTTATTTTAATTTGTTCTTTTCGCATTATAACTTGACATTTTTCAATTTACTTAGGTTATTTATAATATTTGTTTAGCGAGAGATGAAAAGAACTTAAGCGGACCACGTATGTCATGCGTGCAAAATGTCCGCTTATCTCTCTTTAAATTAAATTAAAATCAAGAAAGTTAGGATTTAAAAAAAAAAAAACAAGTGGTTAAAGAGAAGGTAGAATAAACTATATTTTACCACTAAAAAGCAATTCAAAGATTAAGATACAAACTAGGCCTAGTCTCGATCATCTATTGGTTATTTCCTAATTGAATAACATGATATTGCAGGGTTACCCAGAATAAAACAGAACCCAAATTATTTATTTATTTTCCCATTAAACTAACCCTAAACCCTAACCCTAATCCCCCCAGGTAACACCTGACCCCTTGATTTAAAGGGACAGGGCTGGATTTATTGCCCAGTGCCTGAGGCACCCCCTTGACTGGGAATGCCGAAGGAATCAACGCATTTTTTGCACCCGCCACCCATGAGCTTCAGTTCATGGGTGGTCCCACATTAATAGGACCTTGTGCCTAACCCATACACATGGGGTACATGGTAAATATCAAGTATTAACCAAATATTAGGAGGTCATGCCATACGTGAGACACAAACCAGACCTAGCCTCAATCAAATATTCATACGCACATTTTGTATCTCACATATGGTGCAACCTCCCTAATATTAGGCTCAAGATGAAACCTGTGAATTAATGACACAATATCACTTTTTTTTTTTCAACAAAAAAGATTAAAAAGAGAATGATTATATTGATATAGGTTTTGTTCAAATAAATTTCTTCACAATTACTTTCCAATTATAGTTCGCCGGGTTTTTTTGTTTTATTTTGTTGCTTAACGGCATATCAACCCTTTTTGGGTCATTTAATGCCGAATCAAATCATTCCCAATATTCGGTTTCTTACAGTACCTGCTGTTGCTTAAATTCTCACCCATCTAAAGAATGGCCAGGCTTGTTGTTGCTTAACTTTGATGATCTAGCAGGAACTTGTTCTTTCAACATCAAATTGACCATAAACTTTCAAATTATGGGCATATCTATTAGAAATTATTTAAAATGTCTTTGAACCGCTTTTGAGGGGCTCCTGTCCTCTGCGTGCCATCAGTGAGTTCACTGTAAAGTATTTTACAGAAGAGTCTGTCTGCAGGCATGCGAATGGTGTGACCCAACTATCACAGTTGGCGTTGCGAACCAAAAGCAGTTCAAAGACCACATTAAGACAATGCTGAAGAAATATACGATCACACTTTCAAGCGTGGAAGATCTGGCCTCCAACAGACAGGGTTAGGGAGAAGCCTGCCGCACAGGAGCTAAGTAGCTCAATAACAAGATAAACAGGACTGCAGAGCGGCGACGTCTTCGTCGTCATGAACAACCAAGTGTAGATGGGAATTTCCCCTGCAATGTGTGTGACCACATATGCAAGTCCAGAATTGGGCTAATGAGCCACCATAGGGTCCATAAATGAAGATATGGAGTGACGTCATTATCATCTGTGGCGGAATTCGAAAAGAAAAAAAGAAAGAAAGAAAGAAAGAAAGAAAGAAAGAAGAAGAGTAGACTGTGATGTAATTTTTTATTTAAATTGAAATAGATCACTAAGTAGGTCTGAGCCTATTCTAGTAGTGACCACCCCAATCGGAGATTTAAGAGGTTTGAATTCAGAGTTTTCCTTCTCCTAGACTGGTTGCCTAACAAAGTTTAAAGAGCCCAGTTTGCCTTACTATTAACCCATGGCTGGAGGGAGAATAGTTGGATTGATACCTTTCCCAAGGGTACTAGCGCTATGTGAACTGTGGCTTCGTCCAGGATTTGAACTCGGGTCGACGAGTCCATATTCTACGACTGTAACCATTACACTACCGCGCCTCCCTTGATTGAACCCCACCCCCCGGTTATGAGTAGTGTCTTTTTATAAGCATTCTATCAGTGAATTCATTTCTTTTGTCGCCTGGAGAACCATTGCCTGTTTACTACCATCTATCGCCAGATGGGAGAGCCGAAATTGGAATAGAAATATGTTCTGGTTGGCTGGTTGGATTTGCAACATGTCAACCCTTATTGGGTTATTTTATGCCAAAGACATTTTGTTTTTATTCATTCTTATCGGGTATTCACTTATTTTTAAACTCATTTTTATGAACACATTTTTTTTCAATCAACTTAACCCATAGATCAGAATGGACTTAGGATTAAAGGCGATGAAGGGGTACTCCACATTCCCCAGGGCTCCAGAATTGGAACCCCACTACTAAATGCAGTCTAACGTCATACCCAGCACACGAATTTTTAAATACTTTATCCTGCATATAATCTGAAAAATAATATAATAATTAAATCAAGAACAAAAAAGTTATGATTTGAAAAAGAAAATGTTTCAGTATTAAATGCCGGTTTAGCTCAGGCAGTAGAGCATCCGCCTAGGCTGATCACAAAGTTCCTGGTTCGATACCGGTAGATGGTAGGTGTGGCTCTCCACCCCAGCAAGACAATCTCCCCGGTCTAACGCTAGCGAAAGGGGATAGACTCCCTCTCTGTTCGGCTGATACTGACAATAGGCCACTCTGCAGTTTTATTTTGTTGGTAACCCTGTGGAAGTTGCTCATCTGTTTAAAAAAAATCATTAACATTTTCAATTCTAAATATTTAAAAAAAATTTAAGCTCCTTAGTTAATGTGGCTGGTGCGCGTGATGGAGAGAGAGAGAGAGAGAGAGAGAGAGAGAGAGAAGAGAGAGAGAGAAAGAGAGAGTGTTAATGTTCATGCGTGTGTGTGTGTGACAGAGAGAGAGAGAGAGAGAGAGAGAGAGAGAGAGGGGGAGAGAGAGAGAGAGAGTTAGTGTGCATGCACGTGTGTGTATGTGTGTGTGTGTGCGTGTGTGTGTGTGTGAAAGAGAGAGAGAGAGAGAGTTAGTGTGCATGCGTGTGTGTGTGTGTATGTGTGTGTGTGTGTGTGTGCGTGTATGTGTATGTATGAAAGAGAGAAAGAGAGAGGGAGAGAGAGAGAGAGTTAGTGTGCATGCACGTGTGTGTATGTGTATGTGTTCATGTTTGTGTGTGTGTGTGTGTGTGTGTGTATGAGAGAGAGAGAGAGAGAGAGAGAGAGAGAGAGAGAGAGAGAGAGAGAGAGAGAGAGAGAGAGAGTAAACAATGACAAAAAAAACTTCTGAAGAAACTTCTCTTCACGACTGCAATTGGGAAACATGCGAACCTTTTGATCTTTTGTGCATTCATCTAACTACTGAGATATGCATGAAATTGCACCTGAAACCTTTGGCAAATTACAACTTGTATGGTGAGACAGCAGAAAAAAATCCCTCTCCCATGACGCATGACAATTTGAAATGGTCATAAATGTAAGTTTGTGAACATATGAATAAAAGAAAATAAAGAAAGAAAATAACTGAACATAAAAGATTAGAGAAAGAGCAAACGAAGCAAAAAGCGAACAAAACAAAACGAAACAAAACAAAACAAAAAAAACGGTGAAAACATTAATGTATGTGAAAGGGATGGTACGAATTCGTTGAAAAAATAGACCATATTAAGTAATGAACGACTTCGTGTAACGAACGACACTCCAACCTTTGGCTATGCTAGCGTACAAAAATATTTCTTCAACATTATTAAGCGAGAGAATGTCGGGACGAATTCGTTGAAAAGAAACATAGCGTATCTTTGAGTAATGAACGACTGTTGTATACTCTTTCTTTATTTCTTACTTCTGGTCGTATTTTCTTCTGGCCGGCTTTGCTATTCTGATCGTCTTTGGTATTTCTATCATCTATCTTGTCTTGGTCTGGAATCTTCTAAGGTCTGGACTTTCTTGGGGACTTCGGGTCTGGTCTTCTATTGGGGATTTCTCTTTATCAGAAGGCCTGTGTCATTGTTAGTTTTTTAGGTAATAACACAAGACTTCGATTTACTTTGATCTTGCTTTATTTTTAAATCCCCAAACCAGACATCTGCGCAGGTGAGATTTACATCCTACGAGCTCGGCTCCTACCTTCTAACTGACTGAGACTTACTTACTATCCTTAAACCGGAAGACAGGGTCTTCTATGCCTTCCGGTTCTCACGATTTATCCCCGGAAGGCAAGGTGGGAGTGAGGGCAAGCGCCGTCACTCACTCTCAAGGCCATCAGCTGCACTAATCGCCATTATGTTTCTATACTACCTTATATAAGTATTAGGGATCTAATAATTATGTAACACGACTTCGTATATCAAACGACACTCTAACCTTTGGCTATGCTAGCGTACACAAATATATCTTCAACATTATTAAGCGAGAGAATGTCGGGACGAATTCGTTGAAAAGAAATATACAGTATCTATTCGATTAATGAACGACTTCGTGTATTGAATGACACTGTAACCTTTGGTTATGCTAGCGTACAAAAATATATCTTCAGCATTATTAAGCGAGAGAAGGTCGAGACGAATTCGTTGAAAAGAAATATACCGTATCTATTCGAGTAATGATCGACTTCGTGTAACGAACGACCCTCTAACCTTTGGCTATGCTAGCGTACAAAAATATATCTTCAACATTATTAAACGAGATAAGGTCGGGACGAATTCGTTGAAAAGAAATATAGCATATCTATTCGAATAACGAACGACCCTCTAACCTTTGGCTATGCTAGCGTACAAAAATAGTTCTTCAACATTATTAAGCGAGAGAATGTCGGGACGAATTCGTTGAAAAGAAATATAGCGTATCTTTGAGTAATGAACGACTTCGTGTATCGAACGACCCTGTAACGTTTGGCTATGATAGCGTACAAAAATATATCTTCAACATTATTATGCGAGTGAATGTCGGGACGAATTAGTTGAAAAGAAATATACCGTATCTATTCGAGTAATGATCGACTTCGTGTATTGAACGACACTATAAGCTTTGGCTATGCTAGCGTACAAAAATATTTCTTCAACATTATTAAACGAGAGAAAATCGGGATGTGAACAAGATCCTGCGTCGTAAGGCAACAAATATGACAAGATCCTGACACGGCACCCAAATATCACACCGTATTGGGTCCCCGGGGATAGTATGCTGTGGTAACGGTATTAATTATTTCCGTGACTACCACATGAGCCTCCGGTCAGCTGCTCTTTCAATAGAACAGGTATCGATGCAACTCAGTCGGGGTGTCTTTGTGACGGGTTGAGAAATTAGTAGATATAAACTGCAGTGTTAGCTGGCAACTCTAAAAAAAATCAGTCAACACACCATCAATAATAACAACTGTTTTTATTCATATATGATAAGTAGGAATAATATATGAGTATGTTTTGCACACTTGTTTGGATAAATAAAAACACAATGAGCTTCTTTTGGCGTTTTGTTTTATGCGAAATTCTGGAATCAATTTTAGCAGAAAAAATCAATTTTTCTAGTTGCAATCTTCTTAATTAAGAAATTTCCGTAGCCAGTGACAAATTTCGTTTTTCGGTCCAAACTCGACTATCCCCGGGGCCCGACTGCTTGTGTCGGTGTCTGCTTGTGCGTCTCTACGTTCTGACTGTCTGTTCGCCTTTTTTTAAAAAAAAAACGAGAATTATTTTGATATAAACAATTGTATCTATCTCTGTGTCATCGGACTGAGGTGAAATAAGTGTGAACCCCAAGGTCACCCTTTTGATCTGACAGCCATGTCAAATCTTTTAATGTTAACACTGTAATCTTTCCTGTATATATAAACAATATGCAAACCAAAAATGTACTTGATAATGACACTAACACAAAAAAGTATTCTACACTTTTCCTTTTTCGTTAAAAATTAGTTGACGCCAACAAACGAAGCCATCTTGTTACAGGGAAGAATTCGTTGAAAAAAAAATAGCATGTCTATTCGAGTAACGAATGACCCTCTAACCTTTGGCTATGCTAGCGTACAAAGATATATCTTCAACATTATTAAGCGAGATAAGGTCGGGACGAATTCGTTGAAAAGAAACATAGCATGTCTATTCGAATAACGAACGACCCTCTAACCTTTGGCTATGCTAGCGTACAAAAATATATCTTCAACATTATTAAGCGAGATAAAGTCGGGACGAATTCGTTGAAAAGAAATATAGCATATCTATTCGAATAACGAATGACCCTCTAACCTTTGGCTATGCTAGCGTACAAAAATATATCTTCAACATTATTAAACGAGAAAAGGTCGGGACGAATTTGTAGAAAAAATATACCGTATTAAGTAATGAACGACTTCGTGTAGCGAACGACCCTCTAACCTTTTGCTATGCATTATCCAATAATATGAAACATTCAAACACTTATTTCAGTCTCGTTGTTTCATTCTCTTTTTTTTACATTGGAAATATATAACTCTCTCATCCTCCTAGCTTTAATGTTCTTCTACAAGGACGGCTCTTGCATTAAATAACCCTAGGAACGGTTGATATTCCATTAAACAAACCATACATAATTTAAAACCTTTTGTAATTGTTATAGGTGATATACCCTATAGACTAATGGAATGCGCCGACGGTTACTATAAGTAACAGGGACAA
>CM042160.1:88470146-88485146 GCA_023376005.1 Doryteuthis pealeii
AATTAGGTACGACTTCAATTAAGCACTTATTCTCCCAAAAATTGTCGGCTAAAAAAAAAAAAAAAGAAGCCATATCATAAACACATCACTGTGTATTTACTTCTCATATATATATATATATATATATATATATATATATATATATATATATATATATATATATATATATATAGTGTCCGATTGCCACTTTAGCGTTTCCTTTGCAGTGCTATTAGTAATTTATCCAAGTGTGCTGACTATATCATAAACATAGACCTATGATAATTATTGTAGAAAAAAAATGGTGGGTCTACCACGTTTTTTAATCTCGAATAGATCTTATAAGAATACACGAAATCTATTTCAAATCCAAATAATATGAATTATTAATACATCCATAATGTTTTCTACAATAAGTTGATTTCCAGTATAAATATCAGATAGATGATATATATATATAATTCCACTTTGGAAGTGCGTGGTGTAATGGTTAAAGTCATGGGAAATGGACTCGTCGCCCCGAGTTCAAATCCTGGATGTGGTAATTGCATTTCACTTAGCGCTAATACCCTTGGGAAAGGTATGAATCCTACTCTCCTCCAGCTATGGATAAATAGTAGGGGAGCTCTTTAACCTTGGTTAGGCAACCGGTCTAGGAGAAGGAAAACTCTGAATTCAAACCTGTTGAACTCCGCTTAAGAAATTGACTTTGTGTCACATCCTGCTCGTGCGGAGGAGTTGGTAAATATATATATAATTCCACTTTTAGAACTAGAAATCTAAGTTGAATTGTGTGAATTCATTTCATTTTGTTTAATTCTTCCATTTACTTTAAAGAAAAACAAAATATTTTGATTCCCTATTTTTAGTTAAAATTTACGCTATTTTAAGGCATTTATAAAAACATCTATTTATTAATAATAGAGATTCGCTTCCGGTTTTTGTCTGTAATAAAAACTACGTCACTGCTTACGTCACATTACCCAAAATCGTTATAACATAGAATACATTTTCAAAAACTGAAAATTTGAACATAAAACATTAGACAGTCCTCATTGTTTTTTTAAAACAAGTTTTAATAAATACATGACTGGTATTATATATCTATATATAGTTTGGTTTATTTTAATACATATTTAAAGTTTACATTTCAAATTGTTTTATTTTTTAATCCTTTAATGAATTTGATAATTTTACTTACTTAGGGTAGAAACTCGCTGACATTGAATTTTTACTTCCTATCCCTCAGGTAATTTGTTTCAAAAATCTATTTTTACATCGCCCGGAGTGCGTTGTTTATTTTGCTAGTAATTATAATATTTCTCTGAATTTTTGAGATGAGGCTAATTCATATTATTTGGATTATTCGGACTATTGTCCTCATCTTTATTGTTATCTGCACAACGTTTCGGGTGCTGTGCCCTCAAAGTCTTCCTTCTCCTGTTGGCTAACAAAGATTAAAAAGCTCAGTCTGCCCTACTATTTACCCATTGCTGATAGGAGAATAGTTGGATTCAAACCTTTCCCATGGGTATTAGTGCCTTGCACAATGTAGATAACACGTTCTCATACACACTTTTCTTATACACACTATAGATAACACATTCTCATACACATCGTAGATAGCACGTTCGTATATGATCGTATCTGATATGATAATAGTATTATTTAGATATCAGTTAGGTGTGTATTATTAATAACTCCAGAAAAGTAAAACGCTAAATCCTTACTAACAATGGATGTAGATCAAGGGATTTTATTGGCATTTCAGTCTCGGAAGACTATTGTTGTATACCCTTCTTTTTACTTACTTCTATTCTTCTTCTGACGTCTTTTCTATCTTACGTCTTCTTCTAACATCTCTTCTAGCGTCTGGACTTCGTCTTGGTGGTCGGTCGCAATTAACTCATTTCTTCTTCTATATCAGTCTTGTTACCAAGACATTCACCAACCACAAAACCGTGTTATTTTCTTAAGCTTTTATTTCCTTAACTAAACATTTCATGTAACTAAACATCTGACTAACATAGCGCGCGTATGCAGTGAGTTCCAGTTAAGGCAGCACATCTTCTCTGCCTGACGTCTAAACTGAAACTGAGGATCCAACCAGGTCCCACGGGACTTCACGTATTTCGCGGGCTTTCTGTACTATTCCATGGAAAGTCCCGCCCGTGATATGAAAAGGGCCATCCCTTTAGAAATACAGGGGATTAACAATAATCTTATGCAACCGCATAGAATATGTAACACTATAATAAAGTTTTTGTGCCCCTGAAGTTACAGCGCCTCCTGTGACTGTGAAGTCCAATGTTCGAAAAATATTCTCGACCACAGATGTCGCATGTGAAGGCTGTCCCTGAAGATGTTGATGTGCCGGTGCTTTGTTGCCGCTGCTTTCTTCTGGACCTCTTAGCTTCATGGTGTTGCGCCAGGGTGACTTCATACATGAAGGGATTTATTTAACAATACAATAACTTTGCCCTTTGTTATTTAATGTGTTCACTGGGAACTTTTTAACAAACGATGAATATACATAATGGCAGATTTTTCATCTGTTGTCGCTTACATGTAAAAGTGAAAGGCAGAATGAAAAGACTTCATTTTTGTCTTAAATTCTAAAAAACAACATACACAAAAAAAAAACAAAAAAAAAAAACAAAAAAAAAACAAAAGAGCAAGTTTTTAGCTTTAATAATTGGATGAGATTTCGAAAGTGAATGACGACATGAACAGACGCTGTTTTGCTCTTTACGGGAACTCAGATAAAACAGAGAGAAAAAGAACAGGAATAGATTGATCTATGATAAAATTTATTTTAATAATGCAATAAGAACGAGTGAAAGTGAGGCAGAAAATATAATGAAACGTATTATGAGTCTAGGTAAAAAATCATACATAAGTGAATAGGTAGATATTCTAGCCAAAACAAGACATAAGGTTTATAAGTTCGCACTTATAAAATTCACACACAACTGGACACATGGCCTAGTGGATAAAGGAGTTATGTTAAGACAGATCTAAATGACAGTTATATCTAGACTGCAGATTCAATCCTGGTCAAGGGCAGCAGTAACATAGAATAATAATTAACACAGCTATGGTTAGCGGAATGAGAACAGGATACCTTCGCGGACTGAATAAAGGGTTAAGTTCAAAGTTCAGTGATGGCTCCCGATTACGACAAGAAGGTTCCCGATTATGACAAGGTTCTCGAGTTCGAGATGGTTCTTGAATCCGACAAGACATACCTGAAGAAGGCCGAACGTTGTCCAGATAACAATGAAAATGAGGACGATAGTCCGAATAATCCAAATAATCCAAATTATCAAGCCTCATTTAAAAAATTCAGAGAAATAGTGTAGATAACAATAAAGATGAGGACAATAGTCCGAATAATCAAAATAATACTAATTATCAAGCCTCATCTCAAAAATTCAGAGAAATAGTGTAGATAACAATAAAGATGAGGACAATAGTCCGAATAATCCAAATAATACTAATTATCAAGACTCATCTAAAAATTCAGAGAAATAGTGTAGATAACAATAAAGATGAGGACAATAGTCCGAATAATCCAATACAAATTATCAAGCCTCATTTTAAAAATTCAGAGAAATAGTGTAGATAACAATAAAGATGAGGACAATAGTCCGAATAATCAAAATAATACTAATTATCAAGCCTCATCTCAAAAATTCAGAGAAATAGTGTAGATAACAATAAAGATGAGGACAATAGTCCGAATAATCCAAATAATACAAATTATCAAGCCTCATCTCAAAAATTCAGAGAAATAGTACAGATAACAATAAAGATGAGGACAATAGTCCGAATAATCCAAATAATACTAATTATCAAGACTCATCTAAAAATTCAGAGAAATAGTATAGATAACAATAAAGATGAGGACAATAGTCCGAATAATCCAATACAAATTATCCAGCCTCATTTTAAAAATTCAGAGAAATAGTGTAGATAACAATAAAGATGAGGACAATAGTCCGAATAATCAAAATAATACTAATTATCAAGCCTCATCTCAAAAATTCAGAGAAATAGTGTAGATAACAATAAAGATGAGGACAATAGTCTGAATAATCCAAATAATACTAATTATCAAGAGTCATCTAAAAAATTCAGAGAAATAGTGTAGATAACAATAAAGATGAGGACAATAGTCCGAATAATCCAAATAATTCAAATTATTAAGCCTCATCTAAAAAAATTCAGAGAAATAGAATAATTATATATTCCACAGTTACAGTAACACAAATCGCAATTCCCTTTGTTATTTACGTTACATTATCCATGATTTTATTTTTATCTAAACCTCAATTATTAATAAAAATTGTTTTACATTATTAATACTGTTGACCATATCTACATACTATTAGCATACAATTATATTTATGTATACAACAAAATAGGGGTTTATAGTTTGAACGGGAAGGTTAATTTGCATATTGATATTAACAAATTGTTTTTAATAAATATGTTCAAAAAGAGGGTAAATAAAAGGGACAAAATGAGGGTGGGGGTTCTGTTGGAACAACGTGACCTAGGTAGTCGCTTATATCGCATATATTTTCCACTAGGTTTGTATGAAACGTGATTGGGAGGTTGTCCCAACCGAAAAGTATCAAAGGTAACCGCTGATTCATGTCTAATAAACACAGTGCTTATCAACGAGGCGCAGCGAGCGAAAGTCACGTTAAATGCATTCTACGAATAGCGATCTTAAATATATATATATATAATATATATATATATATATATATATATATATATATATATATGTGAAAATAAAATGGAAATTAATCCGACAGTATGAATAAGATATAATGAAAAAACAAACGATGTTTACAACTGAAATAGGCTCATCAGAAGAGAAAGTATGCAAACCGTTTCGGGGCCCAATTCTCTTGACGGTTTAAAAAGCAACACTCGGCCCATCCTCAACTAATATGAGGACCCTATTGCATTATAATGTATCAACCGCACGTGGGTCGGTCATCAACAAAAATATAAGACGGGAAAAAATACATATTTTACACTTTTCTATGACTTTACATCAGACTTTTTTGAGTCTTATTTCATTACTATAATGCTTCTGATTATTTTCAAAATTGAAAATGAGATTCATTTTATTTTTAAATAAAATTCATTTTATTTTTTAAATAAAATTGATATTATTTTTAATACAGACAGCACAATTTTTTTTTTTTTTTTTGATTAATTCCAACGTTTGACTAGCAGCGTTCTGTTTTTACTAACGGTCTTTTTCCCGTCTTATATTTATGTTGATGACCGACCCACGTGCGGTTGATACATTATAATGCAATAGGGTCCTCATATTAGTTGAGGATGGGCCGAGTGTTGCTTTTTAAACCGTCAAGAGAATTGGGCCCCGAAACGGTTTGCACACTTTCTCTTCTGATGAGCCTATTTCAGTTGTAAACATCGTTTGTTTTTTCATTATATCTTATTCATATATATATATATATATATATATATATATATATATATATATATATATATATATATATAATGGACTCTCTCGTCGATTTTCGACGCATGAGGGTTCACACACACAATGAACACCCACACAGGGATTTGTTTATAGTGGTGAAGGCTTGTGTTGGACCATCCACACTTTTTGGCACAGTCGATAGGAAAGAATTGGTGCATCAAGGGTTGCCACAAACCCAATCAACGACAGACCTCAGGAACTTTGAATTCAGAGTTATCCCTCTCCTAGACTGGTTACCTACCCAAGGCTGAAGGGCCCAGTCTGCCCTACTATTTAACCCATAGCTGGAGGGAGAATATATGGATTCATACCTTTCCCAAGGGTATTAGCGCTATGGGAAATGCCTTCGTCTAGGAATTGAACTCGAATCGAGGAGTCCATTTCCCACGACTCTAACCACTAGCCCAAGCGCCTCCATATATATAGTTATTTACTAAGCTTAGCTTAGATATGGCACAAGGCCAGAAGTTTGGGGCGCCCAGTGAGTATCGAACTCACTAACAATGATCTGCTAATCTAGCTTGCTAATCATTACACCAAATGAGGTGCCTAGCCTCCATATATATATATATATATATATATATATATATATATATGTGTGTGTGTGTGTGTGTGTGTGTGTTGTGTGTGTGTGTGTGTGTGTGTGTGAAAAAGTGAATGGAAGTGAATCCGACAGTATGAAATAAATATTTTTAGAAAAAATAAACTTCAATAAAGGGTCGAAACAGATTTCTGTCTGCGAATTATAACATCATGTGTTTGTTTTTTCTAAAAAAATATTTATTTCATACTGTCGGATTCACTTCCATTCACTTTTTCATACTGTCTTATGAAAACACAAAATACCTGGACATCTACATCTTTCCGGAGACCAACGTGGTCTGCAGTGGCTGGTTTTTTTTTTTTAACTTTTTGATAATTTCTTATACATTTTTATACATATTTACATCAAACTCTTTTGAGTTTTCTTTGTGGATTATAATGCTTCTGATTTAATAAAATAAATAAAATTTATTTTATTTTATTTTATTTTCAAAACAGAATATGCATTTTCAAAATTTAAAAAAAAAATTCCGGCTCCGAACTTGAACGTTTCGTTTTGTACCACTTTTTGTTTTGTAACGGTTTACTCATACCGTCTCTCTATCACACACATCTCGCTCTTGACGAAGACCACTTCAATAAAGGGTCGAAACAGATTTCTGTCGGTGAATTATAACATCATGTGTTTGTTTTTTCTAAAAATATTTATTTCATATGTGTGTGTGTGTGTGTGTGTGTGTGTGTGTGTGTGTTATGTTCTTGTGAACGTTGTTTGTTTGGTCTTTTTAAAGCATTTGAAATAAGAACAAAAACAAGAAAAACAGAACAAAAATCAGTTTTTTTATATATTCAACCGCTGCTCTGTTCCTGGTTTAATCTATTCCGATATTTCGGGTGAACCTTCACTCTTTGTCAAGGTCTGGAGAGAAAAAATGCATATGTATATATATATATGAAAGTAAACATATGTGTTTTGATATGGCCTTAGCCGACAATTTTTGGAAATTCATTATCAACAAATTAATTTTCAAAATTAGGTATGACTTCAATTAAGCACATATTCTCCCATATATATATATATATATATATATATATATATTGACCAACCCTCCATATATATATATATAAACGTCGAAACACAGTGTCTGTGGATGACTTATATATATATATATATATATATATATATGTATATATATATATATATATATATATATATATATATATATATATATATATGTGTGTGTGTGTGTGGTGTGTGTGTGTGTTCATTTAATTTTGTTTCATCCCGTCATTTGCTATAAAAAAGAATCGAATATCTTGATTCCCTATTTTTGATAAAATTTATTTCAAAATTTTGTCGGCATTAAATGACCCACTGAGGTTGATATGCCGTAAAACAAAACAAACCAACCAAACTTTCCTCGATTCCAGAACTGGAGCCTCACCGCCAAGCGTAACTTAGTGTCATATATAACATCAACTAACGTTCTAGTCAGGATATAATAACTACCATAGGTATTTACCCAACGAGTCGGGTGCGACAGAAGGTCACAATTGTGGGTCATCTACCCAGGATCGAACTCGCTTTTCAGTAGTAACGGATTTACTAAACTAGTTTGCTACCGATTACGCCAAGAGGGGGGGGGACGCCTTAATAACGATCATACGTCATATCACAGACACAAGTATGGGTCATCCAGCGAGGATCGAAACCGTTGCTCAGCAGTAACGGATCTACGAGACTAGCTTGCTAACTGTTACACCAAGAGGGGGCGCCTTAATAACTATCATACGTATGTGGATAATTGGTTTATGAATATATTCAAATATTTGCCGATCCTTTTAATGTCTATATTCATGTCCAATGGGCTATGGAAACGAGCACAATTACTTATGTAGCAACAGGGAAATAAAGGACGGTTTTTATTGCGAGTAAATAATGGAAGAGGAATGTTAATGAGAATTGATGCACATCTAGAAAGAAATATTTAAAACGAAGGAGTGTCACGTTCTACAAAACATTTCAACTTTCTTTTCTTCAAGCTGTCAGTTTTTATACATCTACCCAACCCCTCCGGAGAGTAATGGTTATCGTCAAATGAAATGGACTGGGCGACACGGTTTCAAATCATGGACGAGACTGTCTCCAGGATTTGAACGCGTGTCCATTTCTGTTATATACTCTATATCTGGAGGCGCGTGTCTAATGGTTAGAGTCGTAGCAGAATGGACTCGTCGATCCGAGTTCAGTTCCTGGACGAAGCCGTTTGCTTTTCACATTGCGCTAATACCCCTGGGAAAGGTATGAATCCAGTTCTCCCTCCTGCCACGGGCAAATAGCAGGACAGACTGAGCTCTTAAACCATGGCTAGGTAACCAGTCTAGGAGAAGGAAAACTCTGAAATCAAAACCTGTTAAACTCCGCTTAAGAAATTGACCTTGTGTCGCATCCTGCTCGTGTGGAGTGGTTGGTGAATATATATATATATATATATATATATATATATATATTGACCAACCCCTCCATATATATATATGTATATATATATATATATATATATATATATATATATATATACATCACGTGAACACGCTCCACGTCACATAAACGTTAAACAAGCCACAGTTTAAAAAAAACAAAAAAAACTTTACCATTATATCATCCCATCGCGTGAAAATGCTTCACATTTATATAAACGCTAAAAAACTACTGGTTTTTAAAATCTCAATCATTTGACTCATCTGAAGATTGCGTAAGCATGAAACTTAAAGTTATGAATAAGATTTTTGGATGTTTTTTTTTTCGAAGCATTGTTGAATAAAGTATATATCATATTTTTGCTTGAAGGCAATTACAATGCATGTATCGCATAAAATTCGATACTTTTTTATATAGAAAATAAACTTGACAAGTGTAATCCCGGCAAAGGATCGCTCGGTGTGTAGAACATCGTACAGACTGTTTCGACTTTATTAAGTCTCATTAGCGATGTATACTAACGACTTCCCTCCTTTACGATGTTCTGCACACCGAGCAATCCTTTGCCGGGATTACACTTGTCAAGTTCATTTTCTATATAAAAAAGTATCGAATTTTATGCGATACGTGCATTGTAATTGCCTTCAAGCAAACATATAATATATACTTTAAAGTTATGAGTTTAAATCATCCATAATATCATTACTATTGATTATATATATATATATATATATATATATATATATATATACCCTATTTATGAACATTAATGGGTATGTCCGAATCCTCATAAATACGAAAGTAGTATGCTGAATGAGTCGTATTATACCCCTAGCAGTGGTATACCTTCTTCACACGCCGCTGTCGAGTATTGTATGTTGTTAATGTTATAAAAACTCCATTTCATTTCCAATCTCCGTTTGGCTGTTTCTCATTTAGTAACCTTTATTAGGTTACAATTTCCATTTTCTACTCCTAGACCGGTTGTCATACCAAAAGATTAAAGAGTTCAATTTGTCCTACTGTTTCCCAGTAGCTAGAGGGAAAATAGTTGGATTCATGCCTTTTCCAAGGATATTAGTGTTATGTAAAATGCGAACAGCCCTCTATGATTTGAACGTATTTCCATTTCCATTTCCCACAAGAACCATTACACTACAGGCGCCTCCCTGAACGTAGAAATCTTAAAAGTGTATATATATTTACCAACCCCTCCGCACGAGCAGGATGCGACACAAGGTCAATTTATTAAGCGGAGTTCAACAGGTTTGAATTCAGAGTTTTCCTTCTCCTAGACTGGTTACCTAGCCATTGTTAAAGAGCCCAGTCTGCTTTGCTATTTACCCATAGCTGGAGGGAGAGTAGGATTCATACCTTTCCCAAGGGTATTAGCGCTAAATGAAATGCAATTACCACGTCCAGGATTTGAACTCGGGGCGACGAGTCCATTTATCATGACTTTAACCATTACGTCGTCTTAAAAGTGTATATGATCATATACGAACGTAAATACTAGAAAGGTCTGTATGATTTAAGACGATAGGAGAATAGTTGGATTCATACATTTTCCAAGGATATTAGTGTTACTAGCAACAGAAAACACCCTCCGGGCGTCGTAAAAAGTAATTTTTGAAAGACATTGCCTGAGAGGGTGGAGTTAAAAATTCAATGTCAGTGGGTTTGTATCATAAGAAAGCAAAATCCTCATATTTATTAAAGGGGTAAGAAAAAAATAGATAACACAATTTAAAGTCAAAACTGAGCCCCGTCCCTCTCAAATAAAATGTTGCGTGCATGTAATAATCAAACAATTATTTTGAATATTTTACACATCAATTTTACACAAAATCGTAGGTATTTATTTATTTGTAAACTTTTTAGTTAACATCTTGTTACAGTAAGAAAAAAAAAGAAAAGAAAAAAAAGAACGAGAGTAAAAAATTTTTTAAAAATTGCTTACTCAAATTTTGGGTGTATATAGCATAAGAATATTTTGACGTAAGCTGTGACGTAGAGCTATGACGTAGTTTTTGTTACAGACAGAAATACAGACAATCTCCATTATTAATAGATGTAAAATGTGAACAGCTCTCTATGATTTGAACGCGTGTCCATTTCTATTTCACACAAGAACCATTACACTACAGACGCCTCCCTGAACGTAAATATATAAAAAGTGTATATGATCATATACGAACGTAAATATAAGAAAGGTCTGTATGATCATATATGAACTTAAATCCTAGAAAGGTCTGTATGATCCAAGACGATAGGAGAATAGTTGGTTTCATACATTTCCCAAGGGCTAGGGCGTCCTATCGTAATGTAATGGTTAACAAGTTAATCCACACAGATCTCTTACCAATGAATAGCGAGTTAGATCTTCGCCGGGTGGTCCATGCTTGCGAACTGGTGTCAGATCCTACACGTGGCGAACTGTTCGAGTAAATACCTACATTTTCCAAGCTTCTCATCGTGGTGTAATGGTAGGCCCACTCCTACTTATAGACTCGGCCAGAACCATGTGACTAAACTCTTTGGCCAATCACTTGCAGTACTCTGAGGTTGATACAGTAATTAAACCAAGTCTACTGGACATAATTACTTCTGACCTTCGTGGACAATAGACATAGGATTAAATCACTGGACCATTACCAATACGCAGGATAGGACTTATACGCTTACCAAAGGATCACCAAAGGATTTCATAACATAGGACTTACTTTAAACCCTTTTTCAACTGGCCAAGGATGGTATTTAAAGACTTTACATTAGCAAGCTAGTCTTGCAGATTCATTACTACTAAATAGCGAGTGTTACATAATTATTAGATATCTAATATTTATGTGCAATAGTGTAGAAATCAAAATGGCCGTTATAAGCTGCAGCCCATGGCCTTGAAGGATTTGAATGACAAGGCTTGACCCGTCCTGATCCTTCCTTCCGGTGGATACCGTGAGAATCGGTGGAGAAGATCCTCTTCCGGTTTAGATTAGAAATAGATTTTAGTCAGTCGGCGAGAAACCACGACGGAGGTGAGTCGTGTTATACACACGGCCGACTCGATCTGCGCAGGTAGTCTGGTGGGGGATTTCGAGAATAAAATATGATCAAAGTAAATCGAAGTCTTGTGTTATTATCTAAAAACTACCAATGACACAGGGCTTCTGATAAAGAGAAATCCCCAATGGAAGACCAGACACGAAGTCCCCAAGATGAAGTCCAGACGCTAGAAGAGACCTAGAAGAACTTAAGATGTCAGAAGAACAGAAGAATAATAGAAGTAAGAAGTAAAGTAATGAGAAGGGTATACAATACGAGTTCAATCTTCGCTGAATGCTCATACTTGTGACCATGGGCCAGATCCTTCCCGTAGCAAACAGGTTGGGTAAATACCTGCTAACCCCAAGGGAGCATTAGCGCCATGTCCTGGATTTGAACCCGTGTCGCCGTGTCCATTGCTCGTGACGATAAGCATTACACTACGAGCTCCTCCTTTCAGTTTGTTTTATTTATGCAATAAAGTCAATCTGGTCTTCATTATATAAGGCCTGCACGATTTTCATCGAAGGATGACGGATGTCTTCTTTTGGCTTATTTATTATTATTATAATATATATATATATATATATATATATATATATATATATATATATAAGTATGATTTATTAAGCAGATTACATCACACCTAACGACATCCACAAGTACTTCCCGAGGTGTGTCATAACTTATAATTTTGTTGGGTGGAATTTTCGTGGGAGGATTTTACGGGGTGTAATTTTCGGGGAGAAATTTTCGGATGTGGAATTTACGAGTCACTATTTTTCACCATTGGTGCGTCCGCCAGCTGCGTCCGTAAAATATCTGGCAACTGGCTTTTTTTTTCACAATAGTCATGACGACATCATTGAAAAGAAAATGTTGTCCGGGTAGTCCATATTTCACCGGCTCGATTTTGGGTTATGAGATGACAGGCGTACTTAAAAACACATAGTGAATCATAAGAAGATATAACTATATTCTGTTAGTAATGTAGTTTATATCTTCATACAATGACTGCTATTTACACTGTAGCATTGCAACCAACAAACCTTCATCAGATGATGACTCTGGATTCAGGCATGGTTTCGGGGCCGAAGCATCATTACTACTAACCCAGAGCGCCCTAGCAGTATCTCACGATACCACCAGACTTTGTCGGTTTGATGTCACAATATAGGACTGCCATATCCACGCTGATGCGGTTAGAGCTTTCTCCTGAATCTTTTTTAAGTATTTCCTCTTGTCTGGTAGAGAAAGTCCAAGTTTAGACAAAAATGCCGAGGTTGAGTTGCTAATAAATCCCCGACATCCGACTTCAGACTAGGGAAATACATCTGTTATCCATCCGTTTCTGACGCATTGTTCACGTAGGTCTTCATATTTTTCCAACTTCCGCTGATGGGCCCAATCAAGATTTTCTTCAAATGGAACTGTCAATTCAACGATAAAAACTTTCTTTTGATTAACAGACCAAATGACAATATCAGGACGCTGATAATGTTGTGCCCTGGCTAGAGGCCAGAGTAAAGATACAAGAGAGGAAATGAGTTAAACAAATATATTAACAAAGGACAGTAGTACAAACATGTACAAATAAGAAGGTGATTCGTGAGGCGGTCTTATTAACTATCCGCTGAAGACTGCAGGAGCACCAAGGAACAACCAAAGGATTCTTCACTAAGGATCGCGCTCTGCTTAACACAAAGGATCTCCGCTGGACAGTGCTCTTGCTTGAAGCCTAAAGGACGGCCATAAAAATTGTAACGACATGCTATGTGCACGTACGTTTTACAGGTAACTGATGAACAAGTTAGAAACCTATTAACAAACAAATGAACAAATTATAGGTGTTCCAACTGGGAGCACCTGTTCGTGTTCAGGTGAAGCAAATGACACACAGGTAATAAAATTGTTGACAGAGTTGGCAGGTGCCAGAGTATCTAATTTTTGATGAATGCAATAGGAACATTTGATGATAAAAGAAGAGGCTCGCAACGGAAATAGCAAATGACAGTACACACACACACACACACACACCACACACACACGTGTGCGCATACACATATCCATATACATACATACGCACACACATACGCACACGCTCACTTATACGCATACAGACACACTCGCGGGAACAAACGCAAATAGATACACTCACACACACGCACACGCATACGCACATTCCCTCAGACGCACACGTGCGCGTACGCATGTACACGCACATGCACGTAAGCATACGCACGTGCAGTCACACACACACACACACACACACAAACACACACTCACACACACGCACACACACAGGTGTGCACAAACTTACAAATGCACGTATACACCAATACACATACACACCAACGCATACGCACGTGCACTCATTAACACATACAGACACACACACATACAATAACACGCACACATGCACACAATCATACACACATACACACACACATACGCGTACAGATGTACACGCACACACGCATAAGCACACACACACAATTACACATGCACAGGCGCCAGCGCAAACTTACACACCAACGCACATACACGCCAACAAACACTCACACTTATACAGTAATATATACAGATTCAGTCACGGCAAACAAGCGATCCCATTAGGGGGTTCTTACCCTTCTGCAGAGGTACAGTCGCTGTTTTTCTAAAGCCCCAGCCGACAGGGCTACAGTAGTTCTGATACGACTACAGTTCACGTTGAGGCCAGTGCCTCTTTCTAAATGTTCCAGGCTATGCAGTATATATATGCAAAGAAGCTTTATTGAATGTGATGGACAATAAACGTCTAACTATATAATAATAATAATAATAATAATAATAATAATAATAATATAATAAAACTGGTCACCTTATCCCTGCAAGAAGACCAAACCTAGTGTTGATTAACAAAAAAGAAAAGAACTTGTCAACTGGTGGACTTTGCAGTTCCCGCAGATCACAGGGTGAAGCTGAAGGAAAAGGAAAAAATGGACAAACAGCTGGACCTTGCCAGAGAACTGAAAAAGTTATGGAATATGAAAGTCGAAGTTATACCAATTGTAGTTGGTGCACTTGAAACGGTCCCCAAAACATTGGAAAAAAAAAAAGGCCATCAGCTAACGTTCATATGAAAAACTCAAAAGAAGTGAACAATAATAATAATGATATCTTTTCAGCTAGTATATTTGGTCTGAGACCTGTCAGCTGTTCCTTATAAACATTCATCTTAATTCCACAGAATATTTATAATCTTTCCACAGATTATCCAACATTGCCTTAAAGGAGTTAAGAGATGGGGCATTCACTATTGATGAAGGTAGTTTATTCCATGTATTCACCACTCTGTTACTAAAATAATTTTGTCTTGCATTTGCTTTACAAATTTTTTTAAAATTTTAATTTATGACCCTGGTATTGATATTTTGAGCAATGTTTA
>CM042160.1:88492646-88557029 GCA_023376005.1 Doryteuthis pealeii
AATGCTTCAAGCAAACTATAAAACCCTTATATATATATATATATATATATATATATATATATATATATATATATATATATAAAAGTTCAGATCAGGCCTCTCCGACGGTCTGTCTAAATTTAGTAAGGGCCAAAGTGGAGTCTTACTTGTCACGAGACAACTTAGTACCCGTGTCACAGACTGCTCAGCCCCTACAATCCTGTCCTCAGTCATTACGGGTCACCACCCAAGGCCAATAGGTGGCCCCTTTGGGGAGGGGGTCTTACTCTCCTACAAAGGTATAGTCGGCGTATCCTATAGGCCCAGGCGACCGGGCGGAAATTCGTCTGAATAAAAGAAAAAAAAAAGAAAAAAGAAAACCACATCTCCCGAGTGCAAAATATTACACCGTCATCTCTGATGACACATAGTTTTTGTTTTCCATTTTTCCAACGATTTCTACGTCATCGAATTTGGTATCACCCAACCCAACCTACTGGTCCACCACGAGCAAGACGCGACACAAGGTCAATATTTAAGAGTTCAAATCCAGGTAACTTTGTAATGTCTTTCCCAAAATGATTCAAGAATTTGTAGGATTTTTGGTAAAAATTCCTCATTAGAATTCTTTATCAGAATTCTCAAGCTGACAATTGATAAGATAGTTATTGGTGTTGTCACTCAGTGGCATTTGGTTAATGTGTCTGGTACAGTGAGGTACTAACAGATCAGATATGATCACAGACAACTGAAAGACAATAGTCCTGGGAATGTGTGGAAATTACAAGGTCTCTTTGAATAAGACCTTTCACTTCAGAAAAAGAAACTGTAAAAAAAAAAAGAAAAGAAATATTTTTCTACAAATCACACACACATTCATATCTATGGATTTTTATATATTATCATTTATAAATAAGTACATCCCAAAAATTTTTATTATAAAACTTTTAAAAAAAAATTTCTAAAGCAAATATACCAGAATTTTATTATTTTTAGTGGACATTATACAATCAAAAGGGATATTAGTATTATTATAACTTTGTATTCCACTTTTCCAACGACCCGTTTGGTCATAGGTAGTGATAACAGCAAGTAGGTATTTACCCAACCCTCCCGCAGGATGCGACACAAAGTCATATTTTAAGTGGATACACCTAGTTTTAATTCAGAATTTTCTTTCTCATAGAATGGTTGCCATATCAAGATTAAAGAGCCTATGTGTTCTACTACTATAAAGGCAAATTGTGTAATGGTTATTTTCGTAGGAAATGGACACGGCATCCCGTGTTCAAATCCTGGACGAAGCTATTTGTATTTCACATAGCGCAAACGCGCTTGGAAAAGGTACATATCTAACTGCTTCCTCTAACTATGAGTAAATAGTAGAGTAGACTGGGTTCTTTAACATTGGCAAGGCAACCAGTCTAGGAGAAGGAAAATTCTGAATTCGAACCCGTTAGACCCCGCTTAAAAATTGACCTTGTGTCACATCCTGTTCGTGCGGAGGGTGGGGGTGGTAAATACGTACTATTTATCCATAGGTTAAGGGAGAATAGTTGAGCTTTTACCTTTCCCAAAAGTATTAGCTCTTTGTGAGAAAAAAAAAGAAGCCCGACACGGGATTAGAACTCGGGTAGCCGAGTCCATTTTGTATGATGATAACCATTACAACACCAGCAAGTACCACAATCAAACCAAAATCAATGTGCTAGACTTGGTAAAAAATTGGTAAATAACAACAACAGCAACAAAAACAACAACAGCAACAAAAACAACAACAACAACAAAAATTGCTAACGGTTAAATCATACAGAAAACCCCGGTTCCCGGTAGTTAAGTAACGATGATCATGATCACTACTTAGATGGGTGACTACTTAGAAAAGTAGGCAATCAGATTTCTGTGCGTCATGCTTAGAAAGACATTGTAAAATCATACAGCAATTTATGGGGAAGTCAAGCCGATGAGACCTGTATTCCCTTGCTCACAGTAGTTAAGCAACAAGCCCGCTCAGTATTTCAATGGGTGACCTCATATAAGAAAGGCAAGGGTGCTATAGGCAGAATATTGGGTAATCTGAACATTAGCCACATAAATGAGAGTAACCTCCTCTTGTTTTTTTCACTTTGAGGAATCCTTTATTTTGGTCGGCCATTTTCATTTCACCGTAAATCTACACTGAAAATACGAATTTGTTTGAATCCATACAACTGCATTTTTAACCCGAAAAATATAAAAGGTATTCTTAATTGTGCTTGCGCATTATTTGAAATGAACTTAATTATTATTAAGAACACATATTTTCGTGTTAAAACATGCATTTACGGTGATATGAAAATGGCCAACCAAAACATAAGGCTTCCTCAAAGTGAAAGAAACAAGGGGGTACTCTCATTTATGTAGCTAATGTTCAGATTACCGAATATTGATCATATGAAAATATGATCTCACTGATAAAAAAGCGAGAATTCTTCCAAACTGTAATTATGTCAGAGCTACTGTGCATCACCAGTTGGAGTTTAAGAAAACGTTTGGAGAAAAGGCAGATGGGAACTACACAAAGATGTTGTTGGTTGTCTCGAACAAATCCTGGAAGCAGCATTCTCCAGATGTGTAGCTGTACGGCCACTTGCCTCCTATCACACAATCAAATCAAGTAAGACGAACAAGACCTGCTAAACACCACAGGAAGCAAGTATGAGCTCATAAATAACATTTTATAATGGGCTCATCTACATGGACACATCAGTGTGGGTCGGTCGACAAAAACATAAATCGGTTATTTCCTATAAGTCTAACATAAACTAAGGGGAACCACTCTTGACTGATAAATTATTTATTCATTTTCCCATTAAACTAAACCTAAACCCTAACCCTAACTCAAACCCTAACCTTAACCTTAACCCCGTCTTCTTTTTTCCTTGTAAATCAATAAATAAATAATTTATCAGTCAAGCGTGGTTCCCCTTTATTTATGTTAGACTTATAGGAAATAAGCACTAAATCTGCGTGGATACTGGGTACCGTGCCGAGGATCTGTCATGAGCGATAGCCCGATAGGGACGGGTGACGAGGAAGAGTCGTGGAGATCCGTGGTGTCGGCAACACTTGATGATGATGATGATGATGATGATGGTAATGATGATTTTCAGCAGTCGGAGGTCTGTTTGCAAGACGAAACAAAGCGTAATAAATGACGACAGACATAAACAATATTAAATTTTAATTAGAACATTTTTTTTCAAGTTTGTTTGTTTACCTCGGTTGCCAGTTAAACAATATTCCGTTATTAAAAAATGAAAAAAAAAAAAAAAAAAGAAAGGAAGGAAAATGGCTTATCTCCGGGAACGAAGTGCGTTCGTATATGCCTGGTGTGCAGGAGGAGTTCAACATTTAAAAAGAGAAACATGACCACCCAACGGCCATAATTTAAGAGACATGATCTCGGAGCCAAAGAGAATTGACAAGACTAGCTTTTTTATGTTTGCAAATTTCCCCGAGATCAGCCGTACAATAAAAGAAAGCACGAGTGACAGAGAAATGTGTTTTGAGATTCGTGAAAGACTGCAGTATTCTTGTTGCGGATGCGTCTGTGGACCTTTGTCGTCGGACTAGAACTCAATATACTTTAGTATTTAAAGTATGCGTATGTAGGCGAGAAAGATGGAAATAAATCCGACAGTGTTGGAAAATAATAAGTGAAATTGAAAAATAGAAGTAAAGGTGATTTATTGATATTTGATATAATATGCCAACACTAAGTGTTTCGATTAGACATTTACAGTATCGAACACATATTCGAAATAGACATGTATTAAGTAAGTATTTTCAATTTTCCGCGGAGTAAATACATATTTATCTAAAATGTGTGTTTGCTACTGTAAATCTCTAATCGAAACTCACAGTGTCGGTATATTTTGTCAAATATCGATAAATCATCCTCTCTTCTATTTTTTTACTCCCACTCATCATTTTTCAACAAGTATGCGTAAGTAAATTTCCCCGAGATCAGACACACAATAAAAGAGAACCCGAGTAACAGAGCAAGTCTTGTCAACTATCCAGGATTCTTCTAGCCGATCTCATCAACGTTTTGATTGAGAACTGTCTCAATTCTTTCCCAATTCCCCACTCCCACAGTCTCTTTTCCAGTCTTTAGCGGGTATGCCTGGCATGCAAGAGGAACATCACCGCCCCACAGCCATAATTTAAGTGGCATGATCTCAGGGCCTAGAGAATAGGCAACACTAGATTTTTGGTGTATGCGAGTTTCCCCGAGATCAGCCATGCAATAAAAGAAAGCACGAGTGACAGAGAAAACATGGTTTTTGAAACTCGGTATTGTAAAGACTGCAGTATTTTTGCGGATTGTGGTGGTGGACTTTTATCGTCGGATAGCACACAATATACTTTAGCATTTAGCCCCTTACACACCAGGTACTCTTGTGACGAATGAACCCCTAAAACTAACTCACCCAATCGGCTGGGGCTATGGAATACGCCGACTACACTTCTGCAGAGGGGTAATGGTTTTGTTTTGTTTTACGGCATATCAACCTCAGTGGGTCAATTAATGCCGATAAAGTTTTGAAATAAATCAATTCTTAATGGATAATACAATTTTTTTATAAATACATTTTTCTATTTAACCCATGGATGGAACTGCAGAGGAGTAAGTGAGATCCGAACCCTGTTGGCAGTGGGGTGGCAACCCCTGATGCTTAAGGACGGAATTCTGGTGGCTGAGCAGTCCATGACATGCTACACTTCACATTGGAAGAGATGGTTGGTCAGTCGGTCGGAGAGGCCGGTAATGTCAAACCCTAGTACCTACATGATTGTCCCGACTGTATTGCTTTTTATCACAAACCCAACCATTTTTATCGTACTTGTGCTAGAAAGCGGTGGCTGGGTCTTAGTGTCTTGGGTGGGACGTTTACTGCATATGGTGGTGTGGTTACAATTCTAGACCTCTGGGGAGTGTGGAGTACCCCTTCATTGCAATTACTCCCAGGTCCACTCTGATCCGGAGTGGTAGTACCTGTTAGGGCCCATCAATGGGTTAAATAGAAAAACATGAGTTGATGAACAAAATTGTATTATGCATTAAGAATGAATTTATTTAACAACTTTGTCGGCATTGAAGAACCCACTGAGATTGATATGCCGTAAAACAAAACAAACCAAACCAAACTGATAGGGTCCCATCTATGGGGTAAGTAAATCAAAAATGAGTTTGAAAATGAGTTTGAAAAAATTTGAATACCTAACAACTTGAAATGGATTCCCTGGGTCCATTTGACCCAGGGAATCCATTTCAACAATAAAGATAAGAAGGGAAAGGAAATGTAAAAGAAACAGGATGTGCAATGTTGTAACGTGAGTCACGTTCCTAGTAGCTCAGATGTCAAACTAGTAGCTCAGATGTCAACAGGATATTCGTAGGGAAACTTAAGTCATAGTCAACGCTGGTATTTCAAACAGGTTTACCATTGCGTATTGTGTTATCTATTGTGGGTCGGGGGAGAATAACACGTCATAAAATTATAACAAAACATGTGCAACGTCCTTTATTTATTTTTATTTTTTTTGGGGTGGGGGTGGGGTGGTTAGCTTCATCAAATATTCAGTGAAATTCACCTATCCTTTACTCACCTATCACCTACATTGTCACTTTATTTATAGTTTGACTGTTAGTCAAACAAAGCGTCAAAGAACTGTTGAAGATCACATTCAAATAATGACGACATTGTTTTTTACATCTCTATATATAATGGAGATATAGACTGCATTTTTGTCTGAAGCCGAAACTATATTACTACTCAAGTCACAATTCCTTTAATTATTTACGTCAAATTCTCCATGATTTCATTCTTTAAACCTTCAGTTATTAATAAAAATTGTTTTACATTATTAATACTGTTGATCATATCTACGTACTAATAACATGCAATTGTATTTATATATACACAAAATAGCGATTTACAGTTTGAACGAGAAGGCTAATTTGCATATTGATATTTAAAATTGTATTTTAATAAATATGTGCTTGGTATTATTGATTTCTAATTGTTTGGTTTTATCTTAAGAAATATAAACAAAAATCTCGGATAAATCTTAAAAGAAATTTATTTACAAGAAGAAATAACTGTAATATTATCTTTACTTCCTATTTTAACTAAATAGTTAAATTAGGAAAATTTACCAATGAAACAGGGAGTAATGGAAAATGATGGAATAGTTAGTTTCAAAGTTGTTCTATTTTTCGATTATACCCCCTCTGTTGCAGATCTTTTTATCTGCATTCTTAGTCAGTTTCATTAGCCTTTCTAATTTAATATGATATTTTATTATATTAAAACTTAAATACTTGCACCCGGAGGGTGCATATATTTGCTAGTTCAAATAATGACGACATTGTTTTTTTGCATACTTGATCAATAGTCAAACTAAGCCAAGATGAAATGTAAAAATGTAAATCCCGATTATCTGGTGTTGATTATCCACCAAATTCATATTTCTTATGAGTGCCATCACCACAGCTAAATAATGGATCATTCCGTTTTTATCATAAAGAAAGTGAAGAAAAAGGACATGCTACTAATAAAAAATAGGACCATATTATATTTAAGCACCCCTTTTTGATCTCGATTAAGAAAGGACGTGTTTTTCATTTATACCGTCAATATCCAGTTGTTTGTTAGGGGTTAGGGGTTAGGGGTTAGTTTTATAATTTGAAAAAAATCTAAAACTCGTCTGTTAAAACAACCGGATATAGACGGTGTAAATGAAAAGCATGTCCTTTCTTAATCGAGATCAAAAAGGGGTGCCTAAAGGTCATATGGTCCAAGAAAGAAAGAGATGGGGAAAGAGAGAGAGAGGCGGTGAGGACATGGAGGTGATAATGCTAATCTGTTTTAATTAAACATAATGAAAATTATGGGTTTGGTTTGCTTTGGTTTGTTTTACGGCATATCAACCTCAGTGGGTCATTTAATGCTGACAAAGTTTTGGAATAAATTCATTTTAAACGGATACTCAATTTTTTTTTTATAAACACATTTTTCTATTTAACCCATAGAAGGGATCCTAAGAGGTACTACCACTCCGGGTCAGAGTGGACCAGGGAGCAATGGTGATAAAGGGGTGCTCCACATTCCCCAAACCTCCTAAACTGGAACCTCACCCTCAGATAGAGTTTAACGTCATACCCAGTACATGAAGTCCTTCAACCACCGCCTCCTAGCAACCATATGATGAATAGCAAAATGATTGCTAAGCTTGGGTAATTGCTATGCTCGGATATGAAAAACTGGAGAAGACCGGAGGATACTACGTCCGAAACGTTGTGTTTTTACATACCACAATAAAGATGAGGACAACAGTCCGAAAAATTCAGACAAATAAAATCAAATTGCTTGTTATTATTGCATAGTATTTTTTATAGTTTTATATAGTTTTCATAGTTTTTATTATATACTTATCCAAGGGCCGGTGTAGCTCAGTCGGTAGAGCGTCCGACTGGGAACCACAAGGTTCCGGTTTCGATACCGACACTCGCCAACTCAGCGTTGAATAGCAGTGGGATCTGTGTGATTAAGTCAGGAACTGATGGTAGGTGTGGCGCTCCAATTCAGACACCAAAAAATATCCTTGGTCTAGCGCTAGTGAAAAGGGCATATACTCCCTCGCTGTCTGGCTGATAGCGACTTTAGGCCACCCCGACGACTTTACTTTTATTATTGCTGTAAGTGGTTCAGGTCGTCTCTTCTCTGTATGGATCTGGACTCTGTGATTCTTTCTGTTCTTCTACTCTTTCTTTTTCTTCTTGGGACTTCTTGGGTCTTCTCATCTTTGTTCGTTGTTGCTTTTAGTAACGAACACAAGGCTTGATATTGTTTTCTTTTAGAGGTATTTTATTCAATCCCAAGTTAGAACAAACACGCGTGGAGAAATGACCTACAGACGACATGTGCCATTTTGCATCTATCCCATGGCAAAAACTATCTTTTCCATCCTCACGCTTGACTCTCTGGCCAATGAGAATAAAGGTCAGTAAAAGGTTCTGTCCTGTCAATCACTTACACGTATCACTTATACGTTCTTTTTCCATGATTCAGAATAACCGTTATTTTCAATTTCTGCACTACAGTACATAATTTATAGGCAATCTATTAAGTATATAACATTATTTCAAAGTATTATTGACTTAATATAATAGCAATAATTGGTTATTGGCATGGAGGAAGTCATAAAGTCACAAGATGAAAATTATGTTATCATTGGTGTTTCGAGAATTCGAAATAATGTAGTAATAGGTTATTAATAAACATTAACAGAGCGAAAATTCATAGGAAACAATTCAGGGTGCATCACTGTGAAATAAGACTATTAAACACATAAGGGCTCGCTGTTTGGCTATGCGCTGCCATGTGGTATTTTGAGAGAATTAGATTCAAATAAAGCTAATTTGATTGATTGATTGATTGATTTTAAAGCTATCTCAACCTATTTCTCTGAATGTTTGAGATGAGGCTTGATGATTAGTATTATCTGCTTTATTCGGACTATTGTCCTCATCTTCAGTGTTATTTGTACAACGTTTCGGCCGATATGCCCTCCGGCCTTTTTCAGGTATTTCTTGTCGGACTCGGGAACCTTTTCGGACTCGGGAACCTTCTTTTCGGCCTCGGAAACCTTCTTTTCGAACTCGGGAACTTTCTTGTCATAATCGGGAGCCATCACGGAACTTCGAACCTAACCCTTTATTTAGTCCACGGGGGTATCCTGTTCTCATTCCGCTAACCATAGCTGGGGTAGGAGTTGTGTTAATTATTTTTCTATGTTACTGCCTCTACTCAGGATTGAACCCGGAATCCAGAGATAACTGTCACTTAGAACTGTCTTAATCTAACTACCTTATCCACTAGGCCATGTGTCCGATAATAAATACCTGAAGAAGGCCGGAGGGCATATCGGCCGAAACGTTGTACAAATAACAATGAAGATGAGGACAATAGTCCGAATAACGCAGATAATACTAATCAACAAGCCTCATCTCAAACATTCAGAGAAATAGTATGAGACGTTTTTTTAATTTTCTTCAAAATTTTTAATTTTCTTCAAAATTTAATTTTCTTCAAAATTTTAATTTTCTTCAAAACTTTAATTTTTCTTCAAAATTTTAATTTTCTTCTTAATTTTCTTCAAAATCTTAATTTTTTCTTCTTCTTCAAAACTTAAATTTTTCTTAAAAATCTTAATTTTCTATAAAATCTTAATTTTCTTCAAAACTTAAATTTTTCTTCAAAATCTTGATTTTCTTCAAAATCTTAATTTTCTTCAAAACTTAAATTTTTCTTCAAAATTTTAATTTTCTTCAAAATCTTAGTTTTCTTCAAAACTTCAAATACCAGGTCGCCTAGGGTGCCAACATTCAGAAAAAAATTGGAGAAGAAAAGCACTGAATTCAAATTAGCTGTATTCCTCTTAAAATGTGACCTTGTGTCGCATCCTACTGATGGTGTGTGGGGGTGGTGTAGTGGATAGATACTTACGTGCTCTTATCACTACCTATGACGTAGAAGTTGTTGCAACAGTGGAATTCGGAAAACCATGAGTCACCTGGATTTTAACTCGTCCAAGATTTGAACTCGGATCATCGTGTCTATTTCATACTACCATAACCATTACACGAGGAGCGACTCCTACTTCAAACACGAGTAAACAATTATTGATAAGTATTCACAAATCAATCTCTCTCTCTCTCTCTCTCTCTCACACAACACACACACACCCACACACACACACATTCTCGCTCACTCACTCACACTCTCTCACATTCTCTCTCTCTCTCTCTCACACACATTCTCGCTCGCACACTCACTCTTTCCCTCTCTCTCACACACACATTCTCTCTCTCTCTCTCTCTCTCTCACACACACATTCTCTCTCTCTCTCACACATTCTCTCTCTCTCGCACACACCCACATTCTCTCTCACTCACTCTCTCTCTCTCTCTCTCACACACATTCTCTCTCTCTCACACTCTCTCTCTTTCTCTCTCTCTCTCTCTCTCTCTCTCACAACATATTCACTCACTCACTCTCTCTCTCTCACAACACACACTCTCTCTCTCTCACACACACATTCTCACTCACTCACTCTCACTCTCTCTTTCTTTCTCTCTCTCTCTCTCACATACACATTCTCACTCACTCTCTCTCACACACACACATTCTCTCTCTCACACACACACACATTCTCACTCACTAACTCTCTCTCTCTTTCTCTCTCTCTCTCACATACACATTCTCACTCACTCACTCTCTTTATCTCTCTCACACATTCTCACTCTCTCTTTGCTCTCTCTGTCTCTCTCATCACACACACACACCACACAACACACACCACACACACACACACACACACACATCGTATTGAAACATCCTGTATCCAATTTATCCATTTACCTTTTCAAACAATTGTGACTTTTCTTTCACCGATCCTTGGTGACTATCATTCTTCTTTCGCTTTTATGACCTTTTTCTATCTATAACTCTATATATCTATATCTATATACTTATCTCCTAAAGGTTTTCGGTATATCAGTGACCTTTCCCATGCGCTAAAAAAAGAACAAGTAGATATATCTGGCGTTGGTTCGGGAAAAAGGATACAATACAAAGATCTTCATATGGTTATTAATCTGTCAATAGCAATCTATGCTTTATATATGGCGTCACTTTCAATCGATGATATATTGCTAAAGAGATATGGCAGGATAATTTCAAAGGATTTTTTTAAAAGTAGTAATATAAATAGAAAAATAGTTTAATAAGTGTTTTTTTTTAAATAGATTTTAGAAGCATTGTATGTATGTGTAAAATATAAATTTGAATGCAATTTACAATGTGTTGTAATAGGTGTTAAATGATGTTTATTCACCTAAATATTTTCGAGAAAATCTCATCTTCAGAGGCAGAAGCATCCGTGTTTTTTAAGCACCGAGCCGGCGTAATCTTCTGTTATTATTAAGTTGGAGGAACGCCAGATATTTGAACTGTTCTGGATTTTCGAATAATCAGCACGAGCGCATATACAGCAGACCGACATGCCATCACGGAAAATCCCAAACATTTAAAATATCTGGCGTTCCTCCAACTTAATAACAACAAAATATTACACACAAAAAAAAACAAAACACGGATGCTTCTGCCTCTGAAGATGAGATTTTCTCGAAAATATTTAGGTAAATAAACATCATTTAACATCTATTACATTGCATTGTAAATTGCCTTCAAATTTATATTTTAAAAATAGTTTAATTCTTTTTCGTCATACAACATGTGATAGCACGTGCGATACCCTGCCCTTATCAGCTGCCAACTAGGAGTGATAACACAGTTTCGGTAGCTAAGGCAGGACTGCCACTTCCTAGCGCTACCAAACAGCTTTCGCCACCGGACAGGGTATAAAAAATGTAATACCACAGAGAAGAGATTATATGATCCGTTCATCGGAAATGTATTGTTATCAGTGCAGTTTGTTATTTGAAAACGTGTTTGTTTTCGGCCGTTGAGTTGATTACGTGATTGCAGATATTGCGTAACAACACGGGAATGATGATTCCGAGCGCGTATCATTCGTGCTGAAGTCTTTTAATCCTCAACCAGGTCCAGCTAGATGCATTTTGCACCGTGGTTTGAAGACGATGTGTATTTTAGGCTGTGATCATGTACTAGAAGCTGATCATATTAATATAAATAGAAAATTAGTTTAATATTACACAGTTATATTACACTATACTATAAAATAGTCTTTTTAATTATATTCTAACATATTCTATTCTTCTACTGGACCCCATTGGGTTGTATCTCTTTGTGTCGGGTTCTCTTTCGTCGGGACCGTCTCTCTCTCCCTGGTTCTGGGTTCCATCTTGGTTCTCTGTTATATTCAGGAACACATTGACATATTTTGGGTATTCAGAAGGAGTGAACTAATAATTATAGTGAAGATAAGATTCGTACCAATTCTAATTGATACCCTTGGAACGATCCCAAGAGTTTAGAAAAAGTCTGGGTGAATTAAAAATCAGAGGAAGAATCGAGACCATCCAAATAATACCATTGTTAAGATCATCAAGAATACTCAGAAGAGTCCTGAAAACCTGGGGAATAAATAATAATAATAATAATAATAATAATAATAATAATAAGAAGAAGAAGAAGAAGAAGAAGAAAGGCTCTTCACCCTAGAGATGGCCATGCACAAGGCTCTTCACCCTAGAGACGATAGAGATAGATTATATGTGTCAAGAAAGGAAGGGGGAAGAGGTCTTGCCAACATAGAGGAATGCGTAGAATCCACAATCCAACAACTTGAAGATTACACAAGAAAGAGCAAAGACAAACTACTTATGGCGGCCAACAATAGTAGAAACGGCAGATGGACAAACAGAAAAATGACAAAGACTAGAAAACAAAAATGGGAAGAAAAACAATTATATGGATGCTTCAAACGACAAATAGAAGAGGTTGCACATGAAAAGACTTGGACATGGTTAAGAAAGGGAAACCTCAAAAGAGAAACAGAATCACTATATGTCATAAGGACAAACTATATCAAAGCGAAAATTGATAAGACCCAACAAAATAATAAATGTAGACTTTGCGGTAATAGAGATGAGACTGTAAACCATATAGTCTGCGAATGTAGCAAACTAGCACAATGAGAATACAAAACTAGACACGACTGGGTTGGGAAGGTGATCCACTGGGAATTATGCAAAAAATTAAATTTTGACCATACAACAAAATGGTATATGCATAAACCAGAATCTGTTCTTGAGAACGAAACGCATAAAATTCTCTGGGACTTTGAAATAAAAACGGATCACCTTATCCCAGCAAGAAGACCAGACCTAGTGTTGATAAACAAAAAAGAAAGAACTTATCAACTGGTGGATTTTGCAGTGCCAGCAGATCACAGGGTGAAGCTAAAGAAAAATGAAAAAATGGACAAATATCTGGACCTTGCCAGAGAACTGAAAAAGTTATGGAATATGAAAGTGAAAGTGATACCAATTGTAGTTGGTGCACTTGGAACAGTCCCAAAAGGATTAGAAAAGGGCTTGGAAAGTTTGGATATCAGAGGAAGAATTGAAACCGTTCAGAACACTGCACTGCTGCAATCTGCCAGAATACTCAGAAGAGTCCTGGAGACCTGAGGAGACTTGCTGTCACTCAGACTCCAGTGAAAGACCATCAGCTAACACTGATGTGAAAACTCAAAAGGAGTAAATAATAATAATAATAATAATAATAATAATAATAATAATAATAATAATCACATACATTAACTCAAAATATTCATTTCCTCCCGAGCAGAAACTGCACAAGGGAGGGGAAGCAGTGAAAATCCAGGATGTTGATCCCACTCCCACAACAATGTAGCTGGTGTGTATTGGGGAGTTGTTTTTTTTGTGTTCCCCCGTAGATAGAATTTTTTATTTGAAAGAAATTTTGTACTGGTGACCTCTTAGCAGACAATTTCTAAACACAACGGGGCGCCCAAATGAAGAGGATTTTTTTCTCTTTTTTTATAAATGTAGATTGTCTTGATTTGAGTTACACTAGGTATATCGAGATTATGGAACAATGAAAAATGCTGAAGGCTTGGTGTATAGAAAATTATGAAAGCAAGAAAAATAAGTCATGACAGTGTTAAGTACATAAAAGAATAAAAACCAGAAAAATAAACGAAGATTAAAGAAATAAATACCACAGAAATGTGTGTGTCATGAGTTGTTCACAAAAGACAAACAAACATTAATGGAAGAAGAGGAAACAAGTCGTTTATTTCGTTATTTATTATATGAAGGCGCGTGGTGTAATGGTTATAGTCGTAGGAAAATGGACACGGCATGACGAGTTCAAATCCTGGAGGCGACCATTTGAATTTCACATAGTGCTAATACTCTTGGTAAAAGTACGAATCCAACTATTTGATTAGTATTATCTGCGTTATTCGGACTATTGTCCTCATCTTCATTGTTATTTGTACAACGTTTCGGCTGATATGCCCTCCGGCCTTCTTCAGGTATTTCTTGTCGGACTCGGGAACTTTCTTGGCGTATTTCTCTGAATGTTTGAGATGAGGCTTGAAGATTAGTATTATCTGCTTTATTCGGACTATTGTCCTCATCTTCATTGTTATTTGTACAACGTTTCGGCTGATATGCCCTCCGGCCTTTTTCAGGTATTTATTGTCGGACTCGGGAACCTTCTTTTCGACTCGGAACTTTCTTGGCGTATTTCTCTGAATGTTTGAGATGAGGCTTGAAGATTAGTATTATCTGCTGTTATTCGGACTATTGTCCTCATCTTCATTGTTATTTGTACAACGTTTCGGCCGAAGAAGGCCGCAGGGCATATCGGCCGAAACGCTGTACAAATAACAATGAAGATGGGGACAATAGTCCGAATAATGCAGATAATACCTTTCTTGTCGTAGTCGGGAACCTTCTTGTCGTAATCAGGAGCCATCACAGAACTTTGAACCTAACCCTTTATTCAGTCCACGGGGGTATCCTGTTCTCGCTCCGCTAACCATAGCTGGGGTAGAGGCGTTGAGCTGTTTTAATTACTATTCTATGTTACTGCTGCCCTTGATCAGGATTGAACCTGCAATCTAGAGATAACTGTCACTTAGAACTGTATTAACCTAACTACCTTATCCAGTGTGAATTTTGGGAACTTATAAACCTAATGTCTTGATTTGGCTAGAATATCTACCTATTCTCTTATGTATGATTTTTTACCTAGACTCATATTGTTTTTTTTTTATTTAAAAAAAAATCTTATCTAGCCTTTTTGATTATGGGTTCCCAACTATTTGATATTAATAATTTATACAAAGGGGTCGGTTTAGCTCAGTCGGTATTAGACTAGGAACCATAAGTTTCCTGGTTCGATACCGGCCCTCGACAACTCAGCGTATTAGTAGCGCAGGGATCTGTTCGGTAAACTAAGGAGCAAGCGCTAGTGAAAAGGGATAGACTCCCTCGATGTCTGGCTGATACCGACTTTAGGCCACCCCGACGACTTTACTTATATCTACTATTAGATAGGAATACTTGAAACTATACGACTCTATTCAGGAAGCGCGTGGTGCGATGGTTAAAGTCATGGGAAATGGACTCGTCGCCCCGAGTTCAAATCCTGGATGTGATAATTGCATTTCATTTACCCTTGGGAAAGGTATGAATCCTACTCTCCCTCCAGCTATGGATGAATAGTAGGGCAGACTGAGCTCTTTAACGTTGGTTAGGCAACCGGTCAGAGGAGAAAGAAAACTCTGAATTCAAACCTGTTGAACTCCGCTTAAGAAATTGACCTTGTGTCACATCCTGCTCGTGCGGAAGGGTTGGTAAATATATATACGAATCTATTCAAATTATTTGTATTTGATAGGAATACTTCATATCATATAACTTTTATTTTGCTCACCCAAATGCATGACTCCAAAATCAACTTTTCCCCTATGTAGCTTACAGTCAGTCTGTAGTTTGTCCTTCAATTTTCATAATATTTTTTTCCTAACATATACTATGCCTGCCTAAGTTCACCAAATAATTTTGTGAGGGGTTCAAGTCTACTTTAGAAGATATGACCCTGCCAATGGAATGACCACCAGTAAAAATACAGAATTTGAGAGTGTATCCTAAAGTTCTGAATTTTCACAGGTACCGGTACAGAGCCGCTTGAATGTTTGTGACCCACCCCCCTCCTACCAGACCACCCTGTCGTCTAGGGCTGTAGAATACGCCGACTGCATCTCTGCAGAGGTGCAGGTCGCCCCTCCAATATCTATGCTTGATGCTTAAGGACGGAATCCTAGTGGCTGAGCAACATTCCACTTTGACCCTTACTTGGGCTAGACGGGTGGTCGGAGATGCTCCCACAGCTCAATCGGCTGGTCACGTCTAGCCCAATCACCTATATGATTGTCCCGAGTGGGAAGCGCGTGGTGTACTGGTTAAAGTCATGGGAAATGGACTCGTCGCCCCGAGTTCAAATCCTGGATGTGGTAATTGCATTTCACTTCGCGCTAATACCTTTGGGAAAGGTATGAATCCTACTCTCCCTCCAGCTATGGATAAATAGTAGGGCAGACTGGGCTCTTTAACCTTGGTTAGGCAACCGGTCTAGGAGAAGGAAAACTCTGAATTCAAACCTGTTGAACTCCGCTTAAGAAATTGACATTGTGTCGCATCCTGCTCGTGCGGAGGGGTTGGTAAATACATATATGATTGCTTTTATGGCAAACGCCTGTTGTTATATATATATATATATATATATATATATATATATATAATTTCAATAAGAAAGAAAAACTTAAAAAACCGTCATTTGGCTATTATAAATTTATTTTAACCAGAACTCACTATAAGCCTAGTCTCATAAGAAATCTCTCATCATCGAACACACCTACATAAAACTTTATATAGGATGACAATGATAAGAACAGAAAAGCAATAAAATACATTCTATATATATATATATATATATATATATATATATATATATATATATATGTGTGTTGTGTGTGTGTGTGTATGTGTGTGCGTATGTGTGTGTGTGCATGTATATATATATATATATATATATATATATATAATATATATATATATATATGTGTGTGTGTGTGTGTGTGTGTGTGTGTGTGTATGAAAAAGTGAATGGAAATAAATATTTTTTAGAAAAAACAAATACATTTTTGGTACAAGAGAATTTATATAACATCATGTGTTTGTTTTTTCTAAAAATATATTATTTCATATATATATATATATATATATATATATATATATATATATAGGGCCCTTGTATTTCATCCCCCCCCCCCATATTTTATTTTTGTAATAGAACATCGTTTTATTTCTGCATCCCTCATTATCGTATGATTTCCCAACATACATACTCGATGGACTCAATGCACGCTGAGTGAATAATAACAAAAACCAGGCCTTATGCTCTCGGCTAGAAGCATTGTTGACAAAGTATATATTATATTTTGCTTATTACAATGCATGTATCGCATAAAATCGATACTTTTTTTCTAGAAAATGAACTTAGTGTAATCCGGCAATATAGAACATCGTACAGACTGTTTCGACTTTATTAAGTCTCATCAGCGATGTATACTATATATATATATGTGTGTGTGTGTGTGTGTGTGTGTGTGTGTGTAAATATACCGATCAATATATACCTATGAAAATATAGATTCGCATTTATTTATACAGATAACATAACGGGGGTGACAGGTGTGTTTATTTATGCCTCTAAGAGGAAATTTACAAGTAAGATTTATTTCCTGTTTTTATTGAACATGCGGATTAGGCTTTCATTTGTTTATATCAATACATAATCTCTATGATTGTAAAGGCTTACGTGAAACATACAGAAAAAATTACTATATCATAGTATGAGGTTAAGTAAACAAACAAACGTGTTTATTTTTATATGGCTTTAAGCCGACAATTTTTTGGAGGATATGGCTTAATTGAAGTCATACCTAATTTTGAAAATTAATTAGTGTTGTGATGTTAATCCAACAGTAAAAAAGAAGTCAAGTCGAGGTAGGGTAAATAAGACAAGTGTATTTACAATAATGGTACAGGAACGGCTAGCTTGCCGTTAACGGTAACAGTACTACCTTTTCACTCGGTGTCTCACTATTTATAGTGAGAACCGGTGTATATTCTCCACTGTAGGAACGGCCGGTACAACAATTAGTTAATAATTAATGAATTTAGGCGGGCATATAAGTTCAAACGTAAGGCTAAACAAATCGAGAAAATGTCAATACCTGAATGTACATATATCATAATATATAATTCCTGTATATAATACTAAAATATATATTTACACGAATGTATTCCCAGTAGTTCATTCCAGATATGGTTAAATAGAAACACTACTGTTATTCTATGAGGATGGCATTGGCATTGAATACCCCACGAAGGTTGAGATGCCATTAAACAAAGAAAACCAAACAATCCGAGGCTGGGGAGTTCTCGTGATGTAGTGGTAAACGTTCTGGACTGCGAGAGTGTGGAGTATCTTTTGATTGTTATTACTCCCAGGTCACTGTGATCCGGAGTGGAAGTTCCTGTCAGAGTCTCATCTATGGGAAAAATAGATTTGTTTGAAAATCATTGAAATTGAATAGGAATGATTGAAATTATATAACTCTATGAAACCAAATGATTGTTATTATTTTGAATAGCAATAATAACTTCAAATTTTATTTAGAAACCACAAACCTTACGGACGAGGGAACGTGGGTAATCCCCGTGGTGTAGTGGCTACCACTCCGAGTCAGAGTGGACCAGGTAGGAATGGGGATGAAGGGGTACTCCACACTCCCCAGAGCTCCAAAATTGGAACTTCACCATTAGATGCAGGTTTATGTCATACCCAAGACTATAAGACCCTAGTCACTGCCTTCTAGCACATATAAGATAAATTGGTGGGTAGTTTGCCATAAGGGCAATAGGGTTGGGACAATCATAGAGGTGCTAGGTATCAAGACTTATATTAAGGAGCGCATGGTGTAATGGTTAAAGTTATGGGAAATGGACTCGTCGCCCCGAGTTCAAATCCTGGACGTGTTATTTGCATTTCACTTAGCGCTAAGACCCTTTAGAAATGTATGAATCCTATTCTCCCTCCAGCTATGGGTAAATAGTAGAGCAGACTGGACTCTTTAACCTTGGTTAGGCAACCGGTCTAGGAGAAAGAAACCTCTGAATTTAAGTTTGGTTTGTTTTGTTTTACGGCATATCAACCTCAGTGGGTCATTTAATGCCGATAAAGTTTTGAAATAAATCAATTCTTAATCGATACTCAATTTGTTTTATAAATACATTTTTCTATTTAACCCATAGATGGGTCTGAATTTAAACCTGTTGAACTTCGCTTAAGAAATTGACCTTGTGTTTTTGAAACTGCTGATCCACAAATTTCACAAGAAAAATGTTTCTTGCCAGAGTGTGTTTGCATGTGTCCTTCCATATTTTCTCTTTCTGATCCACACATTTCAAAAGAACAGTTTTGATTTTATATTGGAACACACTGAAAATGATCATTTACACATTGTATCAAAATAAACTTTTTCTGCATCTTTCTATGTTTGTTTTTGTTATAGGTAATACACCCTATAAGACTAATGGAATGCACCGACAGGTTACTATAAATAACAGGGACAATTGTGGCTTGGCAGTAAGCAAATGCGAGTAAGCCAATAACCCTATTTGTCGGACGTAATTTCCACTTATCTGTATTGTATTTGTCTACTTTCTGTTAATACATATTCCTACATTTGTTACCCGTCGTTTTGTTCTTATTTGACCCCTTAAAACCTCACAACAGTTTTGAACTATGAGAAATAACTGGTATGTTCACTTAATAAGACAACAAAACAATAAAAGTTAAAATGTTTCATAAAAGAAATCTCATGTCTTTAGATATCGAAATATTTATTAAAATCCAAAAATAAGAGCTTATTAACTCGGTTAAGCAACCAGTATAGGAGAAGGAAAACTCTGAATTCAAACCAGTTAAACTCCTCTTAAGAAACTGACCATGTGTCACATTCTGTTGGTTTGGAGGGGTTAACAGATATGTACTTGGGAATTACATAATAAGATTTTTAAAATATGTATTCGTTTATAAAGACGAATTCAAGTGAATTCTTTTCATTTTGTTACAGAATTCATTTCTTTTGCGTAGGAGAGAAAGAAAAAGAAAATAAACAAACAAAAAACGACAAATCCATTTTTCTTTATTGCCAGACAAACAAACGAAAAACGGTGAATGATTTCAAATGAAAATCGAACAATGAATCCCCCCAATTTTTATTTTATTTTGTATTTTTTGATAATGCGACCGTTGCCTGGAAACAATCGAGTGTTAGTTGTTTGCATTTTTTTCTTTCTTACTTTAATCTACTTTCAGGTTAAAAAGAACAGAAAAACAGAGTTCATTTTTCAACAACAAAAAATGATTCGACTAATGCATTGAACATCTACCCACAAAAGGTGCAGTTAAAAATTGGGTGATATAAAAAAAAAGAAAGAAAAAGGAATCCAATTTCGACAAAAGGATTAAAAAGAAATTAATTTGGACTTTTGGTTTGTTTGTTTGTTTGTTTTGTTTTACGGCATATCAACCTCAGTGGGTCATTTAATGCCGATAATGTTTTGAAATAAATCAATTCTTAATGGATAATATAATTTATTTATGAATACATTTTTCTATTTAACCCATAGATGGGACCCTAACAGGTACTACCACTCCGGGTCAGAGTGGACCAGAGAGCAATGGTGATGAAGGGGTGCTCCACATTCCCCAAACCTCCAAAACTGGAACCTCACCATCAGATAGAGTTTAACGTCATTCCCAGGACATGTAGACCCGCAGCCACCGCCTTCTAGCACCCATATGATAAAAAGGGGTTGGGGCTTGCCATAAGAGCAATAGGGTTGGGAAAATCATATAGGTGCTAGGGCTTGACGTGACCAGCCGATTGATCGGAGGGGGCCTCTCCGACCGCCCGTCTAGCCCAAGATAGGGCCAAAGTGGAGTATTGCATGTCATGAACTGCTCATCCACCCGGGTTCTATCCTTAAGCATCACGGGTCACCACCCACGGCCAACAGGTGGCCACATTGGGGGAGTCTTACCCCTCTGCAGAGGTGCAGTCGGTGCATTCTAACGCAGGGCGGTGGACTTTTGGGATGGTGTAAAATATTTCCAGAGTTTGCGATATATACATATATAGGGTCATCCACAGACACGTGTTTCGACTTATCAAGTCTCCTCAGTGTGGCTAGACATTCTGTAAGCTACCTACAACCGGAATTGAAATCCGATCGGTTGGGTGTCAGTCCGGCACCTTAACAATTAGGCTGTCTTCCCTACTAGTTAACTGGGATATATATATATATATATATATATACTATATATATATATATATATATATATATATATATATATATATATATATATATATATATATATATATATATATATATATATATATATATATATATATATATATATATATATATATATATATATATATATATATATATATATATATATATATATATATATATATATATATATATATATATATATATATGTGTGTGTGTGTGTGTGTGTGTGTGTGTGTGTGTGTGTATACATACATATATATATATATGATTGGATGTTTTTTTAATTTTTGAAATAAATAGTGTAAGACTAAATATGTACCTAGATTATAAAAAAAATTAAGGAAAAAAGTTTATATATATATATATATATATATATATATATATATATATATATATATGTGTGTGTGTGTGTGTGTGTGTGTGTGTGTGTGTGAGAATGGGAAATGAATCCGACAATATGAGGAAAAAATGAGTAAAGAAAAAGAAATGTAGATGGATAAAAATGAATTTTATCGATATCACTTTTAATCGATATCACTTACACATGTGTTTCGGTCTGTTTATCAAAATGTATACAGATTTACGTTATTATTATTATTAAAATAATCAGATGGAGTTGAAATGATGATGATAATAATAATAATAGGAAAAATGTATAAAATGTTCCGTACACAGAGAGATTTTGACGACCTTCATCAGAGTGGTATTTTTATTTTTTGAGTTGGAGACAATAATAGAATTTCAAATGTTTATATATATATATATATATATATATATATATATATATATATATATATATATATGTGTGTGTGTGTGTGTGTGTGTGTGTGTGTAGACATTTTTACTTAGAAAATGAAAAATTTGCACCGGATTATTTTTTAATGCCTATATATTTAGTTTACCTTTTTGTCTTTTCTATGACTCAAATTTTTCCCAATCTTAATCTGAAGAGGTTTTTGTGTGTGTGAAGGAAATGTCTTTATTTGATACAAAGTTTCAGTCAATCAAAAACCTCATCAGATTAAGATTGGTAAAAATTTGAGTCATAGAAAAAAAAAAAGAAAAGGAAAACTAAATATATAGGCATTAAAAAATAATCCGGTGCAAATTTTTCATTTTCTAAGTAAAAATGTCTACACACACACACACACGCACCACACACACATATATATATATATATATATTGTTTGAAGATCGCATAGGGGAGAGACTGTCAACAACCAGCTATTGACCGAGTCCGAGTCCGACAAGAAATACCTGAAGAAGGCCGGAGGGCATATCGGCCGAAACGTTGTACAAACAACAATGAAGATAGGGACAATAGTCCGAATAATGCAGATAATACTAATCATCAAGCCTCATCTCAAACATTCAGAGAAATAGGTTAAGATAGCTTTAAAATCAATCAATCAATCAATCAAATTAGCTTTATTTGAATCTAATTCTCTCAAAATACCACATGGCAGCGCATAGCCAAACAGCGAGCCCTTATGTGTTTAATAGTCTTATTTCACAGTGATGCACCCTGAATTGTTTCCTATCAATTTTCGCTCTGTTAATGTCCCCACGTGCGCTATAGTCAAATTTTTAAATTAATTGTTTTTAAATTAAAATAGATCACTAAGTAGGTTTGAGTCTATTCTAGTAGTGACCAGGTTTGAATTCAGAGTTTTTCTTCTAGACTGGTTCCCTAACCAAGTTTAAAGATCTCAGTCTGCCTTACTATTTACTATTTAGTTGAATTCATACCTTTCCCAAGGGTATTAGCGTTATGTGAACAGTGGCTTCGTCCAGGAATTGAACTCGGGTCGACGAGTCCTTTTCCTGCGACTCTAACCAGTACACCACCACGCTTTCCCAAGGCGCCGAAGGTATAGTTAGGAACCGAAGGTATTTTTCGGAGCCATAATTTTATCTTTTTAAACAACACGTAATTGTTACCGTCTTTTGTATTTTAATGTAACCCGAAGTCAGTGTCTTTACTGTTGTTTCTCTTATTACATATTAAATGCACTTATACAGTTGTAATTTTCTTTTAATTACTATTTACCATTAACGCACCAGTTGAACAATGTGTCTCTTGTTTAGTGAAATACAAAATATCATTTGTGTTGGGTGCAATTCGTTTTAAATTAGAACCTATCTATAAGGAGTGTCCACTGTATAACGTTACAAACTAAACAAGGTCCATATAAAATGTAATTTCAACTAGAGTCAGAGTCAGTACAGTTTGACTAACCCCAATTCCATTGACCCCTTAATTGCTTCTGACTCTGTAAAGACAATTGATCTTATACCAACAGCAAAAATGAATTACAAACATTTAAAAAAAAAAAAATTAACTAATACCAGGAAGTTCATAAAAATTTCAGCTTCTTTATAATTTGAACAACTCTAAAAATAAATCTTTTATTCAGGTCTTGGGAACAACTGTTTGAAAAAAAAGAAAAAAACGAAAAAAAGCTAAACGTGGTCCTTAAAATAGAAAATTATTAATTATAATATTATTATTTTTTAATAATTGTAACATTCTTATATGCAAGATGGAAAAGGATATTTCTTTTGTCCTTGTAAGAGAATCTTTAACGGGCTTTGATATCAAGTGTAAAATAAATGTATGTGGTGTAAGTAAAAGTGGTTCGTTCATTCTTACTGTTGACCTCTTTTGTCAGTGCTTAAATTCTTTCAACATGTTCAGATTTTAACAGGATAAGTTAGAAAATAAATAGATAAATAAATAAGATAAAAGAAAGAAAGGGAAAAGAAAGGCACTGAAAATTGCGAATAATGTTGACCGCCTAATTCCGTGCAAGTTTTTGAGCTAGGGAATAATAATAATCGATGTAATCACAGTAATATGATTGGATCGTGTCAGCCATAAATACAGAGCAATGTAGAGGCCCAATGCATACGACTACGAAGTCGCATCAATACTAATACTTACCTGCTCGATTGTACCACTCTATTACCGTGGCCTCGCCACTCTGCTACTTCTACTAAATATATCCCTTCCCGGGACATAGTTCCAGCAGATCACATGGTGAAGCTAAAGGAAAATGAAAAAATGGACAAATACCTAGACCTTGCCAGAGAACAGAAAAAGTTATGGAATATGAAAGTGAAGGTGATACCAATTGTAGTTGGTGAACTTGGAACGGTCCCAAAAGGATTGGAAAAGGGTTTGGAAAGTTTGGAAATCAGAGGAAGGATTGATACCATTCAGAACACTGCACTACTGCAATCTGCCAGAATACTCAGAAGAGTCCTGGGGACCTGAGGTGACTTGCTGTCACTCAGATTCCAGTAACCATGATTTTGAAGGCTATCGCAATGCAGGTGTAAAGAAAAAATAATAAGGTAACAATGGTGTTGTTTGTTAACCTGTGATTTATTCTTGATATTTCGAGATAAAATCTTTTCAGAAGAACACTAGCACTGAAGTAGTTGTTGTCTTTTTATGGCATTTTTAGTTAATTGAATTTAAAAAAAATGTTACAGATGGTATTTTTTATAACTGTATTCTTGTGTTGCATGTTTACGTGAATTCGCTTTTTTGTTTGTACGTGTGCGTATGTTGTCAAGCGCGTGTGCATGAAAATGCGTGTAGACTGTGACGTTATGATCGTATCCACGCGCGTGTATGCGTATAAATAACCGTATCCAGTTATACAAAATACCATCTTTAACATTTTCAAAAAAAAAACATTTCATTTAACTAAAAATGCCATAACAAGACAACTACTTCAGTTCCAGTGTTCTTCTGAAAAAGAGATTTTATCTCGAAATATCAAGAATAAATTACAGGTTAACAAACAACACCATCGTTACCTTATTATTTTTTCTTTACACCTGCATTGTGATAGCCTTCAAAATCAACCTCCAAGCCTGTTAAAGAAATATCTAAAACCAAGACTAGAGATAGATATGTTAGTTGTTTTGTTTTACGGCATATCAACCCTTTTCGGATCATTTAATGCCGAATTAAGTCATTTTTATAAAAAAAAAAGGATTCAGGTTGCTTATAGTACCCACTGTTACTTAACTTCAGTGATCTAAGGGATATAGACCACCTCGTGTGCATCAATCGCACAAACAGTGGTCTGCTCGTCGAAACTGCAGACTATTAACACTTGGGGCTTTCAGCGAGGATCGAACTCACTTTTAGCAAAGCAAGTACGACACGGGATGTTCTTCGATAAAGGAATGTACATTCAACAGTTGCAAGGTGTGTTTGCGAGGCTTTCAACTAATTTAAAACTCGTAAAAAAATATTTATAAGCAATTTCACCTTTTGACCCTCCTTTGTGTAAAATGAGGTTTATATTTCAAAAAGAAAAAGAATTAAAAAATAACAACAAAATATATCTAGAGAGAAGGACTTAATAGCTACCACTTTTCCCGTTTTGAATAATATATATATATATATATATATATATATATATATATATATATATATACAACCACCCACACCCAACCAAACACACACACATACACATACACGCTCATACATATATATATATATATATATATATATATTATATATATATATATATATATATATATATATATATATATATATATATATATATATATATATATATATATATATATATATATGTATATATATTATATATATATATATATATATATATATATATATATTACTAGTACCTTGGTTTAGGAGTGCCCAAAATTACGTTTTTTTTCGAGTGCCAATTACACAATTTTTGCTAAGGATAGTAATATAGACATTGGTATTACATGGCTAATAGGGGACACGAGAGGTAATTACTTCCCGTATCTTCCAGTAGGTGCTAGGTGTCATGGCGTGTAGCTTTATGGAGTTGAAATACCAACGTCAAATTCATTTAAACCTTCACAGAGCTAACACGCACCAGTCGCATCTCCTGTCTATACCACGTGACACACGAGAACAAAGTGTTCACATTTTTCTCTTTCATCAGCAGCATTAAGACATTTACCTATTAAAAGACTATTTCCTATTAGGACATTTCTCTTATACAACTATGTATAAGCTCTACCTTGTATCTCTTGTCATGTCTGTATTCTCTTAAACCAACAGGTAAAAGACAATTTCCTATTAAGACATTTCTCTTATACAACTATGTATAAGCTCTTCCTTGTATCTCTTGTCGTGTGTGTATTCTCTTCAATCAACAGATAAAGACTATTTCTATTAGGACATTTCTCTTATACAACTATGTATAAGCTCTACCTTGTATCTCTTGTCATGTGTGTATTCTCTCAATCAACAGGTAAAAGACTATTTCCTATTAGGACATTTCTCTTATACAACTATGTATAATCTCTTCCTTGTATCTCTTGTCATGTGTGTATTCTCTTCAACCAACAGATAAAAGACTATTTCCTATTAGGACATTTTCTTATACAACTATGTATAAGCTCTTCCTTGTATCTCGTGTCATGTGTGTATTCTCTTCAGTCAACAGGTAAAAGACTATTTCCTATTAGGACATTTCTCTTATACAACTATGTATAAGCTCTTCCTAGTATCTCTTGTCATGTGTGTATTCTCTTCAACCAACAGGTAAAAGACAATTTCCTATTAGGACATTTCTCTTATACAACTATGTATAAGCTCTACCTTTTATCTCTTGTCATGTGTGTATTCTCTTCAACCAACAGGTAAAATACTATTTCCTATTAGGACATTTCTCTTATCTATATATCTCTTGTCATGTGTGTATTCTCTTCAATCAACAGGTAAAAGACTATTTCCTATTAGGACATTTCTCTTATACAACTATGTATAAGCTCTTCCTTGTATCTCTTGTCATGTGTGTATTCTCTTCAATCAACAGGTAAAATACTATTTCCTATTAAGACATTTCTCTTATACAACTATGTATAAGCTCTTCCTTGTATCTCTTGTCATGTGTGTATTCTCTTCAACCAACAAGTAAAAGACTATTTTCTATTAGGACATTTCTCTTATACAACTATTTATAAGCTCTTCCTTGTATCTCTTGTCATGCGTGTATTCTCTTTAACCAATAGGTAAAAGACTATTTCCTATTAGGACATTTCTCTTATACAACTATTTATAAGCTCTTCCTTGTATCTCTTGTCATGTGTGTATTCTCTTCAATCAACAGGTAAAAGACTATGTCCTATTAGGACTTTTCTCTTATACAACTATGTGTAGGCTCTTCATTGTGTCTTCTGTCACATCGGTTTTAATATAATTGACTGATCGATTGATTGATTTCAACGGCACGTCGATCTGCCCAGGACTATTTTATGCCAAGCAGTAACTTGAGGGAAGGTCAGATTTATATGTTTTTTTTCAGGGATTTTCTTGATTGAAGTTGCTTGTTGCTAAATTGATTGGGAATCGCTTTGAGAGAAAGTGTATAGAGTAAAGTTCAAGCTTGGATTTCACTAATTCAAGCAATAGATGGGAGCCCACTACACTGCAGAGACCCCCTGACGCATACTGTTTGAATTGCTTTAAAGTAAGCCATCAATTTTGTTGTGGAGTTGACAGACTACTCACACAAAATGGAACAGTCTGAGGACTATTTAGCGGAGAGCAGCTTAAGAGCAACGTACGACTCACCGTTTTTTACCTTAGTCGGAGTATTAACCGAGTACCGTATTTCTTCTCGGAAATAAACCCTCTTATTCCACATGTGTCGAACTTCCCTATTTTGCATAGGGGCAAAAGTCGAGTTGTAGTAGTAGTCGTTAGTAGTAGTTGTCGTTAGCTTAGTCAAAAAGGGGTCGTTTATTTCTTTCTAGGGTGGTGGGTTCTTTTTCAGAGAGAGAGAGAGAGAGAGAGAGAAGAGAGAGAGAGAGAGAGAGAGAGAGAGAGAGAGAGAGAGATCTTAAATCAGTGAAGTGAAGGTCAAATCCGCTTCTGCTCAAAACCCGGAACTTCAGTTTTTATTTTGAAATCTAGTTCCGGGGCCATTGGTCGGTCAATGGCTGGCCCCCGTTGAGTGTTTACCCTTCCAAACTTTAACCTCTTTTTTTTTCTTATTTCTTTTTCTTCTCTTTCTCCAGAAATCCGATTACCGTTTTCTTTTCAAGTTCCCCCGTAGACCATAATAAATACGCTACAGCTCGTTTCATGATACAGCACCATCAGAGCAGTAATTTTCCAATAATGTATTTTTCTAGGGGTGCACTTTAGAAACATGAAAATATTTTGACAAGATTTATTTAGAAAAAAAAAATGGAATTAAAAAAATCTTTTTCTAATATTTGAATCAAACAATTCTAATCCTTGAATTATTATTTTTTCTGAATTAACAAATTCAAAATAATTATAATAATAAAAACAAATTCAAAATAATAATAATAATAAAAACAAATTCAAAATAATAATAATAATAAAAACAATTTATATATCTTAGTCTCATAATTATGTTAAATAAAAAATAATTCAAACACAAGAAAAGACTTTTGTTTATTCAGTAAATCAAGAATCGCTGCGCGCTGTCCTGAACACATTCTGGAAGTAGCATCCCACCAAAAGCAGCCGTATGGACACTTTCCTCGATTTTAACGGCATGTCAACCCGTCTAGGGTTATTTTATGCCCAGTGGTTATGTCTGATTGATTATGTTGGCTGATTTTAATGGCACACAAACCACCCAAGTAAGACGAATAAAACATGCTGGACTCAGCTGGAGAAAGTAAGAACGAACTCATAAGCGACGTTCTCCTGTGGACACCAACACATGGACAAACCAGAGTAGGCCGATCAGCAAAAATATTAATTCACCGAAATTAAGCAGCAATAGGCTTGTTCAATGCTTAGATGTGTGACGATCAGCAACACCAGGTACTGGCTTGATTCGGCATTAAATTACCCGAAAAGGGTTGATATGCCGTAAAATAAACCAACCAACCAACCCAAGAATTACATTGATCATATCTGTACGGAAACTGGATGTCATGAGGTGGACTTGCCAGGAACGATGATTAATAGGTTCGAGTGACAAGAGAGAGAGAGAGAGAGAGAGAGAGAGAGAGAGAGAGAGAGAGAGAGAGAGAGAGAGAGAGAGAAATCATGAGAATGTGTGCTGTTAGTGCCCCCTCCCTATCACACAAACCCTATTGAGTGAGACGAGCAAGACATGCTGGACACTGCCGGAAAAAAGCAAGGACGAACTCATAAGCGATGTTCTCCGGTGGAAACCAGCACATGGACACGCCGCCAGTGCGGACCGTCCAGCTAAGATACGCGGATACTGGATTCTGAGCAGAGGGCCTCCCGTGGGCAACGAGTGCTAGGGACGGTCGGAACGAGATTGTCATGGACGTCCATGCTACTAGCATAACATGATGATGATGATGATGATGATGATGATGACTGCAAAAAAGCGCGGGTTTGGTGTCTCTTCGTGATATTTTCTATATTAGTAAGTATACAGGATTGTCTTTCATTTCCTTTTCAATGCGCACAACTCTTTCTTCTATTTGTATTTAACGCTTAAGATCTTTGAGACCGTACCCTTGACACACCTTGGACACATGACAGCAAAGAAATAGCTGAAAACGTCAAATGCTGTAAACAGTTACTTAACAGCTTTTAAAGGCGGTTCCCCCACACCGGGTTATATACTATCCTGCTAAATCTAATTGTTTGTTTGTTTGTTTTTTTGTTTTACGGCATATCAACCTCAGTGGGTCATTTAATGCCGATAAAGTTAAAAAAAAAAATTCTTAATGGATAATACAACTTTTTAATAAATACATTTTTCTATTTAGCCTATAGATGTGACTCTAACAGGTACTACCACTCCGGGTCAGAGTGGACCAGGGAGCAATGGTGATGAAGGGGTGCTCCACATTCCCCAAACCTCCAAAACTTGAACCTCACCATCAGATAGAGTTTAACGTCATTCCCTAGGACATGTAGACCTGCAGCCACCGCCTTCTAGCACCCATATGATAAAAAGGGGTTGGGGCTTGCCATAGGGCAATAGGGTTGGGAAAATGATATAGGTGCTAGGGCTTGACGTGACCAGCCGATTGATCGGAGGGGGCCTCTCCGACCTCCCGTCTAGCCCAAGATAGGGCCTGCTAAATCTAAGTATACACTTTTTAAATCGCATATTGAATTCAACATTTCAACAACAAAGTCTGAACCGTTAATATATACTCACACCTGTTGTATGTTCCCGGACTTGCCTGGTTATATAGGATCTCGATTCGTGGGGACACTTTTTCCATTTACACCGTTAAAATCCGGTTGTTTGTTAGGGGTTAGGGTTAGGAGTTAGCGTTAGGGGTTAGGGTTAGGGGTTAGGGGTTAGGGGTTAGTTTTATAATTAAAAAAAAAACGGAATCCGGAAAATTAACCGGATTTTGACGGTGTAAATTGAAAAAAATGTCCCCACGAATCGAGATCGCAAAAGTGGTGCCTGGTCCCACTTTTTAAATCTCATATTGAATCCCCCCCCCAACTAGATAGCAGTACCTATCGCTCGATGTACTTATTGTGAAAATGTTACAACATAACCTTGTGCCTTCTATTTTATTTTCGAACTCGAACGATGAAGAATTGTGTAACCAAAGGGAATTCACTTTTTAAATATCTTATTGATCACCATTGGATAGCAGCACCTATCGCTCGATGAGTCTATTGTGAAAATGTTACATCGGAAATTTGTATTCTCGTGTCAAAAATTGTTCTTTCTTAAAGAAATAAAATTATTCCAAAATATAGAAATAAGCGGTACCATTATAGTATGTGGCCTACCTTTTGAATGTGGCCTACGAAATAATGTCTCTCTTATAGTATGGGGCCCACCATAAAAGCATATTTTAAGGTTATGATAATAACTGCTAACCCCTAACCCTAACTCTATTTCAGAATTTTAGAATAGGCATAAAATAACCCTAGACGGGTTGACACGCAGTTTCTTTTTTTTAAAGGCATATAAACCTCTGTGGGTTATTTAATGCCAAAGTAATTTCAGATGCTTTTGGGTACATTTGGCACCGGGAAAAAAACCCAGCCCTGCCCCTTTTAGATGAAGGGCCAAGTGCAAGGTAGACGACATTTTCTAGGCTTTCATTTTTCCTGTTTGTTTCGTTCAATTTTCTAGGGGGTTCTCGTGCGTTTCATATTCAAATCTTCTTGCTCTATTTCGTATTGGGTACACCGGCTAAATATACTTTATGCAAAAATGTCTACATTATAGAAACTAGCAAATATATGCACCCTCCGGGTGCACGTATTTAAGTTTTAATGTAATAAAATATTATATTGAATCAGAAAGGCTAATGAAACTAATTAAGAATTCAGATAAAAAGATTTGAAACGGAGGGGGTATAATCGGAAAATAGAACAACTGAAACTTACTCTTTCATCACTTCCGTTTTTCAATGCTAAATTTTTCCTTGTTTAACTATTTAGTTAAAATAGGAAGTAAAGAATAAAATTAGTTATTTCTTCTTGTTAATGAATTTCTTTTAGGATTTATTGAAGAGATTTTTACTCATATTCATTAAGATAAAACCAAACAATTAGAAATCAATAATACCAAGCACATTTTTATTAAAATCAGTTTTTTTAATATCAATATGCAAATTAGCTTTACGTTTACTCTGAAAACTGGTATTTTGTTGTATATATAAATACAATTGCATATTATTAGTACTAGCAAATATATGCACCCTCCGGTTGCAAGTATTTAAGTTTTAATGTAATAAAATATTGTATTAAATTAGAAAGGCTAACGAAACTAAATAAGAATACAGATAAAAAGATTTGAAACAGAGGGAGTATAATAAAAGATTGGAAACAGAGGGAGTATAATAAAAAATGGAACAACTGAAACTTACTCTTCCATCACTCTCGTCTTTCATTGTTATTTTTTCTAATTTAAGTATTTAGTTATAAGAGGAAGTAAAGAATAAAATGACAGTTATTTTACCTTGTTAATGGATTTCATTTAAGATTCATTGAAGAGATTTTTGCTTATATTCATTAAAATAAAACCAAAATGTTAGAAATCAATAATACTAAGCATATATTTATTAAATTCGATTTTTTAATATTAATATGCAAATTAGCCTTCCCGTTCACACTGTAAACCGCTATTTTGTTGTATATATAAATATAATTGCATTTAGTCAGTATGTAGACATAGTTAACAGTATTAATAATGTAAAACAATTTTATTAATAATTGAGGTTTAGATAAAAATAAAATCATGGAGAATGTGATGTCAATAACTAAGAGAATTGTGACTTGAGTAGGAATATAGTTTCGGTTACAGACAGAAAAACACACAATCTCCATTATAATAAGATTTAGGTAAGGCCAACAGTATTAATAATGTCAAACAGTTTTATTATTAATTGAGGTTTAAATAGAAATAGAATCATGGAGAATGTGTCGTTAATAACTAAGGAAATTGTGACATGAGTAGTAATATAGTTTCGGTTACAGACAGAAAAACGCACAATCTCCATTATAATAAGATAACGACACCTGCGAATATTAGGACAATGTTACGCTTAGATTAGCAACACCAACTTTTTTTCTCCCGTTCATAATCTTTTATTGCGTATAGAATAAATCTTGCTCTATTAAAAACAAATTACCAATTACGTCGGGTCTGTTTGTACTTAAGGGCCAATATAAATGTTTTATAGCTCAGTCGGTATAGTGTTCGGCTGAGAACCTCAAAGTTCCTGATTCGATACCGACTCCTCGCCAACTCAGCGTATAAGTAGCACAGGGATCTGTGCGGTAAAGTGAGGAGCTGATAGTAGGTGTGGCGCTCTGTCTCAGACGCTAAAAACAATCTCCTTGGTCTGGCGCTAGGGGAGAGGGGATAGACTTCCTCGCTGTTTAGCTGATACCGACTTTAGGCCATCCCGACGACTTTACTTTTTAAAAAATCATCCTGTAGTATTTTTTCTTCTTCTGAAAACCCTTAGTTAATACGGACCATAGAATACGATTGATCTATATTTCAACACACCTGTTATGTGTAAACACACACACACACACACACACACACACACACACACACACACATATATATATATATATATATATATATATATATATATATATATATATATATATATATCACAGATCTTTGCTAATACACGAAGCAAACAGATATATTTTCTTCTGGATTTTATTAAAAGCGATTTAAAAAGTGCTCAATAAAAAGAGCTAAATATACGTTTTAAAAGCGAATGGTTTTAAATATTCCGACTGTAGTTTCACGCAGTAGCAAATCTTCAGGGAAACATATACATATATATATATATATGTGTGTGTGTGTGTGTGTGTGTGTGTGTAAGGTAATTCAAATGACTGGTAAGGAATTATTCTATTTGGGATCATCGAAATCACACTGTACAACTATAGTGTATGCTCTTGTAGGTGCAAACATATATGGGTAATTCCATGTCAAGTCATCTAGAAAAAGGTAAAATTGTCACCCCCACTTCAATTTTTTACAGGTGTAGAATATGTTAAGATTAGATAAGCCCTAAAATTTGAGTTATCAATTCCAAAAATTGTCGATTTTTTCTCCAAATTTGGTGGGGTTGGCGAAAAATGGCGACTTTTTGTCATCTATTTTTGACTGTAAGATGAGTTCTAGAGCGTCCCTACTACTGAAAATTGGTTTATAAAAGCATTTTTGCCCAAGGAATCCAAAAATACTATCTAAAAAGTCTGAAAGTCAACCAATTTTGAGTTATTGATGATTTCTGATTTTTTTCACAGCAAGATCAATATCCCGATGTGGCACTGCATCTATGACAAACATTTTTTTCTGTTATCATTTCACATATATTGAATTTTCGCTCTATCTTATCAGTGTGATCAGATTTCCATATTAGGGATAGAGCTTCTATAAAACCGAACGCATTCCGATCTATTTTTTAAAAACTTGGAATATAAACTTTAGAAAACGTACAAGATCACGGTCGTAACGAACCATAGAGCGTAACTGGCAGTTTCACGGTAAGAATATAGATTGTCAGATTCTTGTGTAGATTACAATTGTTTTTTTTCTTCTTCTTAATTTGTAAATACCGAATGAGACTGACCCTAACCGTGCGCCCTTAAGGTGGGTACGGTTATCAGTCACAGCCTGCGCTTCCATACACGAGGGAAATAGTCCAATTAACAAAAACATAGGAATGATAATATCCATCAAGCGAAACACAAATAAAAACTTATATAATTATCGCTCTGTCGGCGAGGCTTAGAATAAACTGATTGTATCTTCTACAGAGGGGTGTAGTTTAGTTTGGTTGTTATGTTTTACGACATTTCAACACTTTTCGATAATGGCTATTATCTGGAATTCCTACAGTTATTGTAGCCTAGACTCAAGAAAATTTCCTTAAAAAAAGTCACGTGGCGTAGAGCCCCAGACTAAAAATCGGGACATTTTTTTAAAAAGAGGAATAATTTATGTACCTTTAGTTTTCAAAAGAAAAAGAACTATCGTTAGTAACAATTTTTTTTTAAATATATAAATATCTCGGAACATGTGTTTTGCAAGATAGTGCATTTTTAAACTTACATTTTTGGATAGATTAAACTGAACTTTATCTATAATGAAAATATTGGCTTCAACATGGCTGTTTCCAGACACTTGAAATTTACTATTGAATTTTTTAAGTGAATAAAATAGGCCAAGTAAATCTGAGAAAATACTTTTTTGCATCAATCAAAAAACGACTACGAAGGACAACGAAAAAAAATACATGCTAAAAAAAATTGTTTTGGTTTAAAAAAAATAACTTTCAAATTTTAAAATCACTTTTTTCAGGTATTGAATTTTTTATTTCGTTTATTTTTTAATATATGTTCTTCAGGATTGGATCTTTCTAGAAATGTAAAAATTACGGATCGGAAATTATTTTTCTTTAAATGATCAAAGCTTAATACCACCTCTACATTCTGAATTGATTTTAAAAAATTTCAACTTAAAAGAAAGAAAAAAAAGCTGTTCATTGTAAAATTAAGTCATCAATAAATGAAGTAGTGAAAATTTCATTAAAATCAGACAATTTCCTGATTTTTGGTTATAGTTTGAAAATTAAAAAAAATCAAAATCCCATCTATGGGTTAAATAGAAAAATGTATTTATAAACAAAATTGTATTATCCATTAAGATTTGATTTATTTCAAAACTTTATCGGCATTAAATGACCCACTGAGGTTGATATGCCGTAAAACAAAACGAAACCAAAAACCAAAAAAAATCAAAAGATTTTTATTACCTCCTCATATTGATTAATATATTAGGAACGGAATCTATTTAAAACTAAAAAGATAATAATCGATTTTACCAATGTAGTTTTTTTTATTTAAATATATACATAATCTATATAAAACATATAAAATGTACAAAACATCAAGTTACTCTTATTTATTTAATAATAATAGCGGAATGATCTTTCATTAAAAAGAACCATGAAAATTATTTTCTTTCTTCCTCAAATCCAAGTAAAAATTATTTGAATTATCTACCTTTGACTTAATATATATTTTAGAATTCTCTCCCTTTGACATACAAATTAAGCTTACATAAGTTATCTCCCTTGTATTATTTAATTTGTGGATTAACGAATTAACATTACTTTGTTTGTCTCCCCTCTATTATTTTATAGTTTTAGTTTGGATTTTTGGATTTTACGGCATGTCATCCTTTGTTGGGTTATTATATGCCGAAGACATTTGGTATGCTTGATAGGTGTTCAATTTTTTTAAAAACTCAATTTTCTTAAACACATTTTTTTAAACTTATTTTTTCTTCTATTTAACTCATAGATGGGACCCTAACAAGTAATATTACTCAGGGACAGGACCGCAATCATATTGATATATATTCTGGACAATATGAAACAAGTAAAGGAAAAAGATTTTTGTTGTTGAAAAGATGATGGATGTTTTGTATGAGAATATAGAACATAGAATGTACACCAATTGGTCTACATGCTATGCAGGAGGCTTTTACCCGTACACACTCCTCCGAATTTAGAAGTTTATGTGCGATTTAGATAATCACGTAATAAATAATTGTGTATTGTGGCATTATTATCTCTGCTATCGTGAACACATGGTAGTAAGATCTACACTTAGAAGATATTTGTTTGTGGAAATTCTTCTTTTATAAAACAATCGTTTATTTAAGGGTTTTATAATTTGCTTGAAGCATTGTGTATATATTGGTTTGGAGGTTGGTTTTGAAGGCTATCACAATGCAGGTGTAAAGAAAAATAAGGTAACAATGGTGTTGTTTGTTAACCTGTGATTTATTCTTAATATTAATATTTCGAAATAAAATCTCTTTTTCAGAAGAATACTGGAACTGAAGTAGTTGTCGTCTTGTTATGGCATTTTTAGTTAAATGAATTTTTTTTTGAAAATGTTACAGATGGTATTTAAAAAATTTTTTTTATTTATTTATTCATATTTTGAAAACAACCTAATTAAAGGGAAATAAATCCACTTGAATTAGGTTTCCATGTATATTATATATATATAAATTTATGTATTATTTATATACATATATTTATATACAGGGTGTTCGGGAGAAATTTGACAGTTACGTAAGGAAAAAGAAAAAGTGCTTGGTAACTACAAAATTTAATGGATTGTAAAGAAATTCAACAGGCACAGAAATTATACTACAGTCACTTAAAATAACCGCCATTAGCGTCGATCACAGCCTCAATCCTGCTCCGGAACCTGGAGCAAGTTGATGTTACAGTTTCTCTGGGAAGGGTCTCAAAAACTACCTTAATTCTGTCGATTAACTGGGCTTTTGTAGTACTGGCTTGGCGATTGGTGTCTTTCTCAACAGCGCCCCATACATAATAATCCATGAGGTCAAGATCTGGGGACTGGTGTAGTCGTAAAAATTCGCCGACAACCATTTTTGACTTTTCCCAGAGGTGTGGCAGGGGGTCGAATCCTGCTGCCATACATATGGCCTACCATTGGCTATCATTGTTATCCAGGGCTTGACTACAGTGTTTAGCAACTCCACGTAGGTATCTGAGAGCCCTTGCAGATTTTCGAGGAATTCTGCTGTACGAACGCAATCAGATCGTCTGTTATGTTGCTTTCTTCTAGCCACAGCCTCGTAGTCTCCATTGCAATTCACCAGTCCATGCCTGATTCCTTTTACAGTGTTCAGGGAGCATTGGGCAGCAACGATAATCTCCTTATTTTGATGTCTGGCGCAGATCATCATGATACAAGTTATTCTCTTCCATGATTCGGGTGGGTTCCAGTCATCCATTCTATCAATATCACGTATAAGAATGAAGAAGGTCAAAGCTTTAAATGATGCGTAGTGTGCGTCAATACCTCCAACCTACGGAGAAAAATAACCAAATATAAATATAACAAATTTATGCCGAATACCCTATATATTAATTATATAATTTTATGTCTCTATCTTTCCTTCTCTTCTGTTTCTTTCTCTCACTCTTTCTCCCCCCCCCGTTTCTTTCTTTTTCTTCTTTCCTTCCTTTGTTCCTTCTATTACATTCCATTATACACGTCGATTCCACGATATCACTTCTAGTCTCTCTCTCCCCATCTATCTCTCTATCCATCTATCCATTTATCCATCTATCTGTCTATCTGTCTTCACTTTTCTTTCTTTCTTTCTTTCTTTCTTTCTTTCTTTCTGATACACGTCGATTCCACGATATCGCTTCCGGTCTCTCTCCCACCCACCCTCTCTCTATCTATCTATCTATCCATCTATCTATCTGTCTATCTATCTGTATATCTGTCTTCACTTTTTCTTTCTTTCTTTCTTTCTTTCTTTCTTTCTTTCTTTCTTCTTTCTTATATATCTGGGTTAAGGGATTTATTATGAAGTTGGTAGTAAGGTATATTATCGCAGTAGTAGCTGGTGCGTCGAATAGCAGTACGTCCTCCGAGCAGTCATGGTATTCTGACTGGTAGGCGAAGTAAGCTTAGGATATTTACATGTACCCCACTTGTACACGATACGGCACAAGGCCTTTTTTACGTGGGCCCACCCACAAGCCGAGAATCATGGGCGTAGGTAGAAAAATTGCGTCGATCCCATCGGCATTCCTACTCAAGGGGGCGCCTCAGGCGCTGGGAAATAAACCCAGCCCAGCCCCTTTAAATCGCGGGGGAAGGTATTGCTTGGGGGACGCCCCCTGGGATCGACGCTATTAATTAAACACAACCGGTCCAGTGGCCGAAGCACACTGGACTAATAGGCCCAGGCGCTTGTACCACCACAGTGTCGAATATATAGAGGACACTGTCCAATCAGTGAGGGGACACCAAGGTATTTATAGATGACACTGTCCAATCAGATTATAGTGGGGGACACCAAGGTATTTATAGATGACACTGTCCAATCAGATTATAGTGAGGGGCACCAAGGTATTTATAGATGACACTGTCCAATCAGATTATAGTGAGGGGGTACCAAGGTATTTACATATTCATTACATCAGTTTCTTTCTTTCTTTCTTTCTTTCTTTTGTTATATTTTCTTCTTTTTTATTTCTAATGTGTTGCATATTCGTTCCCTCGATTCATTCCTCACAATCTAACACAATTGTCCATTATTTAGAAAGTGTGCTACCCGTGGCAACTCTCGAGTTTGTCACCCCCCCCCCAATTGCCCAAAAGTGCCGCCTCAGGTGGACATCCATCGAGCTATGCTACTGAATGAGTGAAAGTTATTTTTTGGTATCCAAACGTCTTGGACTGACCATTTTATAATATCTGCTATCATAAACGCCTGGCAGTGAGATCTACCCTTAGAAGATATTTGTTTATGAAAATCTCTTTTATACAACAATCGTTTTTACATATTGAACTATTTTTAAATAGCTCTTAAGTAAATATATAAAGAATTGTAATAGTTGAATCATCATACTGTGATATATCTACGAGTCTCGTTTGGTATCCTGGCCATGACGTTAATCTGTATCTCTATAAATATGATATTATATATATATATATATATATATATAATATATATAAGTTAAAAGAAAGGAAATGAATCCGACAGTATGAGTATGAAAAAGATGGAATGAAAACATCACACAATGATGTCAAAGAGAAAACAATTCATAATATAATCATAGCTGATATTGATCAATATTTCGATTTTACAAAAATCATCTTCACTTGACTTTTATCTCCGATCACAAACACCCCGGAGTAAACAAGCTCTGAAGATGATTTTTGTAAAATCGAAATATTGATCAATATCAGCTATGATTGTGTTATGAATTGTTATCTCTTTAACAGCATTGTGTGGTATTTTCATTCCATCTTTTTCATACTCATATATATATATATATATATATGTAAAGTCGTCGGGGTGGCCTAATGTCGGTACCAGCCAACCAATCCACTTTTCACTAGCGCTAGTCAAAGGAGATTGTTTTTGCGTCTGAGGTGGAGCCCCACACATACCATCAGCTCCTTACTTTACCACACAGATCCCTGTGCTACTCATACGCTGAGTTGAAATATATATATATATATATATATATATATATATATATATATATATATATGAAAAACTTTACCCATTTTATTTATTACCCGCTCTTTATTTTATTTATTTTTCTTATCTATCCCTCTATCCCCCCCCCACACTCACTCTCTCTCTCTCTCTTTCTCTCTCTCTTTGCCTGTATCTCCCTCTCAGCACCTCTGTCTCTGTCTCTCCCTCTCTCCACTCTCTCTCTTTGTTTGTACCCCTCTCTCTGTACTTCTGTCTCTGTCTTTCTCTTTCCCCCCTCTCCCTCTCTGTGTCTGTCTCTGTCTTTGCTAGTATCTCCTTCTCAGTACCTCTGTCTCCGTCTCCCTCTTTGCTTTTATCACCCTCTCTGTACCCCTGTCTCTGTCTCTCCCTCTCCCCCACTCTCTCTCTCTGTCTCTGTCTCTGTCTCTCTTTGCTTGTATCTCCCCCTCTGTCTCTCTGTATCTCTCTCTTTTGCTTGTATCTCCTCTCTGTACCTCTGTCTCCGTCTCTCCCTACCCCCCTCTCTCTCTGTCTCTCTTTGCTTGTATCTTCCTCTCAGTACCTCTGTCTCTGTCTCTCCCCCCTCTCTCTCTTTGCTTGTATCTCCCTCTCTGTACCTTCGTCTCCGTCTCTCCCTCCCCCTCTCTCTGTTTCTGTCTCTGTCTTATATTTGAACTCGGGCCGCCGAGTCCATTTCCTACGACGATAACCATTACACCACACACGTCCTCGGTTCATAAATGTCAACAATGACCCAGAAAAATATAGCGATCGAATTCGAAGAAAATGTGTTTTTTTCGACTCCGAAATAAATATACATATATAAATATATTATCATAAATTATTTTCAGAATAACATTCTTTGAAGTATATAAGTTCGTTATTTTTCGCTATTTTTCAGCATCGGCATTTTTCTAAAGGATTTTTTTTCTTTTCAAAAAGCCAACGAATAAATCAATGAAATAAATTAATTTCAAATTTAGAACATAAATAAGAAAATTCGAAATGTTTTTGCAGTTCAATATCGAAATTGGCCATGAACATGGTGAGATTAGGCTTCCTGCAATTAGTATTTAACCAGATAACATCTATTAGTAATAAAGATATGGTCTTCATTTGTCTGTAACTGAAACTATGTCACTGCTTACATCACATTACCTAAAATTGACAATACATAGACTAAATAATAACTCTGTAATCGTTCCTTTTTTCAGTAACAAGATGTGTAAAATGTGTAAAATATTTGAAATAATTATTCAATTAATAATTAATAGATGCACGCAACATTTTATCAATCAGCTGGTCACGTCAAGCCCTAGCACCTATATGATTTTCCCAACCCTATTGCCCTTATGGCAAGCCCCAACCCCTTTTTATCATATGAGTGCTAGAAGGCGGTGGATGCAGGTCTACATGTCCTGGGAATGACGTTAAACTATATCTGATGGTGAGGTTCCAGTTCTGGAGGTTTGGGGAATGTGGAGCACCCCTTCATCACAATTGCTCCCTGGTCCACTCTGACCCGGAGTGGTAGTACCTGTTAGGATCCCATCTATGGGTTAAATAGAAAAATGTATTTATAAAAAAATTGTATTATCCATTAAGAATTGATTTATTTCAAAACTTTATCAGCATTAAATGACCCACTGAGGTTGATATGCCGTAAAACAAAACAAACAAATAAACGAAGTTCAACAGGTTTAAATTCAGAGGTTTCTTTCTCCTAGACCGGTTACCTAACCAAGGTTAAAGAGTCCAGTATGCCCTACTATTTACCCATAGCTGGAGGGAGAGTAGGATTCATACCTTTCCCAGGGGTATTAGCGCTAAGTGAAATGCAAATAACACGTCCAGGATTTGAACTCGGGGCGACGAGTCCATTTCCCATAACTTTAACCATTACACCACGCGCTTCTTGATATAAGTCTTGATGCCTAGCACCTCTATGATTGTCCCAACCCTATTGTCCTTATGGCAAACTACCCACCATTTTATCTTATATGTGCTAGAAGAATGGGTTAAATAGAAAAATGTATTTATAAAAAAATTGTATTATCCATTAAGAATTGATTTATTTCAAAACTTTATCAGCATTAAATGACCCACCGAGGTTGATATGCCGTAAAAAAAAAAAAAAAAAGCAACATTTTATTTGAGGGGGACAGAAGTAAGTTTCTATTTCAAATAGTTTTATACTCCTCTAATAAAATTTGGTGATTTATCTATATTGTAGATTATTCTTGTAAAGTTTTTAAATGCCATCCTTGGCCAGTTGAAAAGGGCTTAAAGAAAGTCCTGTGGCATGGAATCCTTTTGGTAAGCGTATAAGTCCTATCCTGCATATTGGTAAAGGTCCATTGTTTGAATCCTATGTCTGTCGTCCACGAAGGTCTACGTAATTATGACGAGTGTGGTCGGTTAAGTATTGTATCAGCAGCAGAGTACTGCCAGTGATTGGCCAAGAGAGATCACATTGTTCTTGTCGAGTCTATAAGTAGGAGCGGACGTCTAGCACACACCCTATATATATATAAAGTAGGAGGCGCGTGGTGTAATGGTTAAAGTCATTGGGGAATGGACTCGTCGCCCCGAGTTCAAATCCTGGACGTGGTAATTGCATTTCACTTAGCACTAATACCCTTGGGAAAGGTATGAATCCTACTCTCCCTCCAGATATGGGTAAATAGTAGGGCAGACAGGGCTCTTTAACCTTGGTTAGGCAACCGGTCTAGGAGAAGGAAAACTCTGAATTCAAACCTGTTAAACTCCGCTTAAGAAATTGACCATGTGTCGCATCCTGCTCGTGCGGAGGGGTTGGTAAATATATATATATATATATATATATATATATATATATATAAAGTCAACAATTCTATATATTATTGAAATCAGTCAGTTAGTATACTGTTGGTTTAAACAACAGCAACTGGCTAAGCACAACTGAACTAGTGCCCAAGACAGCTGGTACTTATGGAACTCAAGAATAGTCCATTCATGTATTTGGGCGATTCCATTCCTTAAATCCTGATTGGCTGCTTGGTTTCTATGATGTTATGAGGCTTCATAAATACTCTGGTATTCTGCAGTAGGATTGCAACAAGTTTAGATCCGTATTAGGTCACGGCTACTTGTTGCCTTGTCTTACCAATTCGATGGTAATTGGAACTTAGTATGATTATTCTGCATATATTTATATGTTTTTACCTTAGTGTGTCACACTCTGTCATCTCCTCAAATAAATGATGGACCATTCCGTTTTGATTGCCAGGAAAGAAAGGGAAGAAAAAGAACATGCTATACATTCAGAAGGAAAAAGGACATAATAAAAAAAGAAAGAGAACAGAGAGAGAGAGAGAGAGAGAGAGGAGGAGGAGAGAGAGAGAGAGAGAGGGGGGGGTGGAAATGAGAGAGAGAGAGAGAGAGAGAGAGAAGGTGGAAAGGAGAGAGAGAGAGAGAGAGAGGAGAGAAGAGAGAGAGAGAGAGAGAGGGGGGGAATCGTCTGTTTCAATGGAATGAACGGGAAGATGGAAAAAAGAAAGAAAGAAAGAAATATAGAGAGTTTCTTTTTTTTTCTTTCGTTCTTAGAAAGAAAAAGAAAGAAAGACTGAAAAAGAAAGAAGGAACGAAAGAAAGAGAAAAAAGAAAGAGAAATAAAGAAAGAACAAAAGAAAAAAGAAATATATCTAAAAAGAAAGGAAAGAATAAGAACGAAACAAAGAAAAAGAAATAAACAAAAAAAGACAAAAAGAAAGAGAAAGAACAAAATAAAGACACATATTTATTCATTCATATTTGAACACCAAAACAATTAAAAAAACAAAGGAAAACGAAATCCCATTGATACATTATTAAAAACGATTTATTTTATTTACTTTATAAAAATATCTCAGTATGTACCGCTCAAGAAATTCACATTCATTAGCAACCAATAAGATAGCATTAAAAATTAATCAATTCTGCTTGTTCCTCGCTGAAAAGGAACACGAAAGAGTCGCTGAAAAGCAGTCGGCAGACAAGCACCAGCGGTACAACGGGTCTACAAAAGAATACAGTTGTACAATTACTGAAACAAAATACGGTCCATTCAAAATTTTGTTGCATCATTGATGGGTATACTGTCAATCATGTACGGTTAGTGTAGAGAAATTATTTGAATTCAAACCTAAACGGTAAGAGATTGCGAGTGACGTCTCTTAACCTTTTTGTGGCCTCTCTTCCTTTTGTGTGCAAGCGTGGGAGAGATATTTCAGTTAGGTAGTCAGTCTCTTGCTAGCCGTCGAAGAATGAAGATGCAGTGGCCAGTGGTTAGCTAGATTCTCACACACGTGTGTTTGTGATCCGGGTCTAAGAAAGAAGTAAATATGTGAATTTCTAAGAGAAATGTCTTGGGTTGTTAACTAAGAACAAACAAACAACCCAGGACATCTCAACCAACATCTTAAGAAGACGACAATCAGATACAGCGAAGAAGATAAACAGAATAGGTTAAGAAGACAGACTAGCCATCGACTACTCAGCCCAAGTCATGAAGAAAGTAAGAAGAAATAAGTCGACTACAAGACAAGTACAGTTTATGATTAAGATGTATACGGCCACGGGTATGCACGGGTATAAGGGGCACCTCACGTGGTGTAATGGTTATCAAGCTAGATTCGCAGATCATTGTTAGTGAGTTCGATTCTCACTGGGTGGCCCATACTTCTGACGTTGTGTCACATCTAAGCTCAACTTAGTAAATAACTATGTACCTCGTGTGGTCTAATGGTTAGCACGTTAAATTCGACCATTGTTTGTGAGTTCGATTCTCACTAGGTGCCCCATACTTCTGACCTTGTGCCAGATCCAAGCTAAGCCTAGTAAATGACTGGTCACCTCATGTGGTGTAATGGTTAGCAAGCAAGATTCGCAGATTATTATTTGTGAGTTCGATTCTCACTGGGCGACAGATACTTCTGGCCTTGTGCCACATCTAAGCTATGCTTAGTAAATAACCGTGTACCTCATGTGGTGTAATGGTTAGCAAGTTGTTTCGCAGAGCGTTGTTAGTTAGTTCGATTCTCACTGAGCACCCCATACCTCTGACCTTGTGCCATATCTAAGGTAAGCTTAGTAAATAATTGGGCACGTAACGTGGTGTAATAGCATGTTAGATTCGACCATTGTTGGTGGGTTCGATTCTCACTGGGCGCTCCATATTTCTGACCTTGTGCCACATCTAAACTAAGCTTAGTAAATAACTGGTCACCTCATGTGTAATGGTTATCAAGCTAGATTCTCAGATCATTTTTTGTGAGTTCGATTCTCACTGGGCTCTCCATATTTCTGACCTTGTGCCACATCTAAACTAAGCTTAGTAAATAACTGGGTAACTCATGTGGTGTAACGGTTAGCAAGCTAGATTAGCAGATCATTGTTAGTGAGTTCGATTCTCACTGACCGCCTCATACCTCTGGCGTTGTGCCACAACTAAGCTAAGCTCGATGGGAGTTACACAGGGATGCTGCGTACTGACTTGAACAAATCTTGGAAACAACACCCCATACAAAATCAAGTGTACGGCTATTTGTTCCCTATCACACAAACCATGTGAGAAAATTGTGTTTGGTAGCTAAAAAAGTGCTCTATCCAACAACGTTATTGTGTTTTCTGTTGTAGTTTCCATGGAAATAAACACGACTCTTTACTTTCGGAGCGTCTCTCGTATATAGAGCTATCTTGACTTACGAGTTCCCAAGCTTACGAGCTTTTTGAGTTACGAGCTTTTTGAGTTACGAGCTGTCACTCGGTCGTCTTTTTGTATTGCGTTGTTAGCTAAAATTTGAGGCACGAATACGCTTATGTTAATAAGTTCACTAAAAGCATTTAAGTTTCCAAATTTATTACGTCAAATAAACATATTATGGTAATCTTCAACTTGTTCCTCGTAAATTCCTACCATAAAATAAACTGAACCCTCATTTTATGTCCGTGTTTTATTTTTCTTGCACCCATTATTTTACAATATTGAATATATTTTCTTTATTTAAAAACATTTATTGCAAACATATTTAAAACATCTAAAAAACAAATTTATAGTTCAGGTTAAAAGCGCAGTAAGGATAACTCAAAACTGAATTTTTAATTTATCCGATGCAGGTATCATTGGGGAACAGGAAAAGTTTTTTCTGACAAGGCTGTTGGCGCATTTAGCAAGGTAATCTTCAACTTGTTCCTCATAAATTCCTACTATAAAATAAACTGAACCCTCATTTTATGTCTGTGTTTTTGCGCTAAATGTTTTAAATATGTTTGCAATAAATGTTTTTAAATAAAGAAAATATATTCAATATTGTAAAATAACGGGTGCAAGAAAAATAAAACATTGACATAAAATGAGGGTTCAGTTTATTTTATGGTAGGAATTTACGAGGAACAAGTTAAGGATTACCCATATTATTTATAAAGAATAAACATTAAAACATATTACATCACATAATGAATTACATCTTGTTTTATTATGTTTTTAAACAGTACAGTGCTATTTTTCTTATTCAAAAAATGCAAGAAAAAATAGGGTGTTTATGGAGAGAGGGGAGTCTGGAACGTATTAATAGCATTTCAATGTATTACAATAGGGTAAACTTATTTGATATACGAGCAAATTGAGTTATGAGAAATTAAACTCGTAAGTCAATGCACCACTGTATATACAAATGTATCAGGTATTGTGATTTCGTAGTTTTAAGGAACTGGAAACATAGATTTAATGAATTTTTGATAAACAAAATGTTAAAACGGATAAAAAATCAGGGTCGTAGCAGCCGGTGAGGGCGAGGTAACATGTCCCCTCCCACACACACAAAAAAAGTTGACGGCTTGCAATATTTGCACTTTTTTTTTTATAACAAAATACAATAATAAAAAATTACAAGACAAAAATAACATTCAAAGCAAGGAAAAATATAACTTTCATAAAACTCCGATGACAGAATTCTTTGCCATGGGGTCAGCTGTGTTGTTATTACAAAGTAGAAAAAAAAGAAGAAAAAAAGACGCACTCCGGGCGGTGTAAAAATATTTTTTTCAAAGATATATAGAATACTGTTATAGATTAGGATTCTGACAAAAATAAAATTAAGCTCTCTAATGTCTTCATTTCATTTACGCAGACTATGATCGCCATCTTGTAAACGACGAAGCAGAATAAAGTTGCACTCGTTAGGATAATAACAATAGATGCAAAGAAAATAATGGAAGTATGTAATATAATTTGGAACAAGCGTTAAATTATAGATAGGAGGAACCTATTGTTTGGCATGTACTGTTCTTTAGGTAAGACCGTTGGGCGTCCACTCGGTGTAATTGACGTACGAAGAACGCCGGGGTCGCTTGAGAAGTTGGCTTTCATTGGATGAAAGTCACGTGATCAGACGACGCTAGAAAATTAGGAAATTGATTCAAGGTATCTTCAGTAAGTTAGAAATCGCCGATGGAGAAGGGATCGCTTTCCAAACATGTTTCACTGGCTCCCTCGACTGTTGCAAACCGGTAATGTAGTATGGAATTCGTCAAGAAATAAAGTAATAAGCACTCATGTAAAATAAAGTAATATATGCCCATATAAAATAAAATAATATGTGCACACATTTTTTTATTTGTGCAAATATTATTTTGTTATATATGTGCACATGTTACTTTATTTTATATGTGCACAAAAAGATAATATGTGCCCATATAAAATAAAGTAATATATTCCTATATAAAATAAAGTAATATGTGCCCATATAAAAAGGTAATATGTGCCCATATAAAATAAAGTAATATGTGCACATATAAAAAAGTTAATATGTGGACTTATAAAATAAAGTAATATGAGCCCATACAAAATAAAGTAACATATTCCTATATAAATAAAATAATATGTGGACTTATAAAATAAAGTAATATGAGCCCATATAAAATAAAGTAACATATTCCTATATAAATAAAGTAATATGTGCACATATAAAAATAAAGTAAATTGTGACATATAAAATGAATTAATATATGCCACATAAAAAAGGTAATATGTACCCATATAAAATAAAGTAATATATTCCTATACAAAATAAAGTAATATGTGCCCATATAAAAGAAAGTAATATGTGCACATATGAAAATTATCTGAGCTGTTCTTCAGCACGACACAGAATTTAAAGCAGTTTGGTAGGTCGCTAGAGAAGGATAAAATGGCAGCGAGAGAGAGAGAGAGAGAGAGAGAGAGAGAGAGAGAGAGAGAGAGAGAGAGAGAGATACTACACTTCAGCGAGAGAAAACACAAGAGAAGAGCAGATCAATGATTTGGTCGTACGAATAAGGGCGATGCAAAAAAGGTGAGATAAAAAAAACACGTTTTAGCAAACTACCTTTTTTCGTTGTCAAAATCTTTTGCCCTATCAGTAGAGTAGCTGAGTAACGATTTATTTGTCACCTATGCATTTACCCAACCCCTCCACACGATGTGACACAAGGTCAATTTTAAAGCGGAATCTAACAGATTTCAATTCAGAGTTTTCCTTCTCCTAGACCGGATGCAACAGGGAAATTAAAGAGCCCTATACATTTCCCAAGGGTATCATCGCTATGTGAAATAGAAGCAGCCTCGTATATATATATATATATATATATATATATGTGTGTGTGTGTGTGTGTGAGAATGGAAAATGAATCCGACAATATGAGGAAAAAATAAGTAAAGAAAAGAAATGTAGATGGATAAAAATGAATTAAAAGTGATATCGATAAAATTCATTTTTATCCATCTACATTTCTTTTCTTTACTCATTTTTTCCTCATATATATATATATATATATATATATATATATATATATATTGGTGCGATGGTTGGTTTTGAAGGCTATCACAATGCAAGCATAAAGAATATGAGGTAACTATGATACTGTTTGTCTAGCTTTAGTGTATTTTATTAATATTTCGGTAACAATTCCTGACGAAGGAATCTTTATCCCAAAATATTAAGAAAATAAATCAAATGTTGACGAACGACATTATAGTTAGCTCACTTTTCTTAACACATTGCATTGTGATAGCCTTCAAAACCAACCACCCGAACCAATATATATTAAACAGTAAGTAATCTGGGACCTGTGTGCTTGACAGATTAAGGGTTGTAGATTATTTACAGAAGTTAAGAAGCAATGTACTTGGTAACTAGTTAAATGGGTGACCACTTTGGAAACATCAGGTACTGTATGTAATCCGAGGCCTCTGTGTCAGACAAAGCAAATCTTAGTAAATTATTTACTGAAGTTAAGAAGCGATGAGCCTGGTGAGTTCTTAGATGGGTGACCACTAATATATATATATATATAATCCAAAAGTCCAGAGAAGAAATCTTCCTTACGAAGTTAATTTTTAATGATTTACTGAAATAACCCGTGGCCTTTGTGTTAGACTAACCAAAACTTATTAGGATTGTTCACTGAAGTTAAGAAGCAATGAGTCTGGTCGTTACTTGGATGGGTGACTACTTTTGGAGAGTAGATATTGAATTCAGTCTGATGTCTTTAAGTCAGGCTAAGTAACACTTAGTAAATAGTCCATGATTTCAGCGGTCAGGAATTTCACATTACTCATAGATTACAGTTATTAAATGCATACTAATGTTAAAAAGTCATCACTTAATTTACAATAGACATATTTTGTATTAACGATCAATGAAGAGTCCATGGCCTTTTATCCTACTTAAATAATGAACTACGCCAAAAAGCAATTAGAACAACAGGAAAAACATAAAATAAGACTAGACGAGCCGACCAAATAATGAGGACTTGCAGATTTCTAAAGATGGCGTCAAAAATAAATCAGTAGTTGTTAAAAAAACAAACAAACAAGGCGGGAAAAATGAAAGGTCATGTGTGCAACTGAAAATGTATCGCGAAATTGGACCACTGATAAACGTGAAATTGGACCACTGATAAACGCGAAATTGGACCATTAATGATATTCCAATGTAGCTGGGACGTGTCAAAGCAAAACTAGGCAAACATCAAAATCGTAGACGCGAGAAGAGTAATCATCATTATATATATATATATATATATAATATATATATATATAATATATATATATATATAAAGTGTTGTTATGGGTCCAACGGGAGAAAATTAAATATTTTATAAAAAAAGAAGGTCCGCAAAATAGAGTATGTTTTTAGAAATTTAAAAAAATGTTTATCTTACATTCGATATCAGAATTACATAAGATATCAGAAGATCTGAAACACGTGTCGCAAATGTAAGATAAAAATAATTTTTTTCTTCTAAAAAAACATAATTCATTTTGCGGACCTTCTTTTATAATATATATAATATATATATATATATATATATATATATGGATCTCTACTATATAATATATATAATATTATATATATATATATATATATATATATATATATATATATATATAATTTTAAATTTATAAGTTTTTTTATTATACTGTGTTGCACCTTCTAAATGTTCCACAAATATTTTTTTACAAAAGAAGAAACAACTTAAAGCCACGTAATCCTGACGATGGTTTTTCTAAACAAACCGAAACGTTATAACGTCGGCTCCTACATTAAATATAACCCATTTGAACACCTTGTTAGCTTTTAATTTGTTTACATACTTGCATATATATATAATATATATAATATATATATATATATATATATATATATATATACAACTCCTCGTGTGTAGGATGTGACACAAGGTCAATTTCTCAAGCGGAATTGAACAGGTCTCAAATCAGTATTTCCTTCTATTAGACTGGTTAGCCTATTAAAGTTAACGTGTCCGGTCTGTTTTAAAGTGAAAAGATTTTATATCATATTCATAGCTAATATTGAACAATATTTCGATTTATAAAAATCATCTTCAGAGCTTGTTTATACTCCAGACTTATCAATAGCGGAGACGAAAATAATATTGATAATATTAATAATATTGATAATAATATTGACCGCTATTGATAAGTCTGGAGTATAAACAAGCCCTGAAGATGATTTTTATAAATCGAAATATTGTTCAATATTACTATGAATATGATATAAAATCTTTTCACTTTAACAGCATATTGTGTTGTTTTCATAGCCTTTTATCTATACTCATATATATATATATATATATATATATATATATATATGTAAGTAAAAATATAACAAAAGATTTCTCCCATAGCTAGAGGGATAATAGACGGATGTATACTTTGTTCAAGGGTCTCAGCGCTATGGGAAATACAAGCAGCCTCGTCCGGGATTTGAAATCGGGTCACCGAGTCCATTTCATACGATGATAACCGTTACACCACTCGAATGGGTTAATGTATGTCAACAATATGAGTATCACACTAAACTGCATCTGATGGTGAGACTCATGTTCTGGTTAAATCGATCTTAACAGACCTAAATTCCACCATCGTAGGTCACCCCGCCGAAAGAAAAAAAAATGATAAAAATCAGGGAATTAACCGAATTTAATGAAATTTTCAGTGTTCATATATTAATGAATAAACAATATAATACGCCAATTATTTTATCTAAAAACTTATACATTTTTTCAGGTCAGTTAACTTTGGACCATGTATCTTTGAGAATCTGTGTTACGCCTGATACATGGTTCAAAGTTAACTGACCTGAAAAAATGTAAATTTAAATAAAATAACTGGTGTTATATCTTTTATTTATTAATATATCAACATTGAAAATTTCATTAAATTCGTTTAATTCCCTGATTTTTTTCTTTCGGCGGGGTGACATACAATGGCGGAATTTAGGTCCGTTAAGTTCGATTTAACCCAAATTCTGGATCTCTTGGGAGTGTGGAATAGACTTCCTTGTTATTACTCCAAGGTTCAGAATGGTAGGGCCCCTTTAAACTAACAGTAAAAACTTACTGAGTAAAATACAAAATAGACATGTCCTGAGTCTGACGTTAAACTGGATAAAGTGGTGATGTTTAAAATCTGGGGTTCTGGATAGTATGGAGTACCCCTTCATTGCCATTAATCACAGGTCTACTCTGACCCGGAGAGGTTTATATGTATATATATATATATATATATATATATATATATATATTGGGGGGGGAGGAATATGTGCTTAATTGAAGTCATACCTAATTTGAAAATTAATTAGTTGATAATTAATGGCTAGGCGAATACATCTGTTCAAATGTAAGGCATGAACAAATCGATAAAAAGTCAATCTCTGTATGTACATTTCGGCATATTATGCCTCATCAGCAGAGTTATAGACAGGGAGCCGCTTTTGTATGTGATTCGAACCCTAACTGCCAGGCTGACAGGCGGGGATTCTAACCATTACAGAGATTGACTTTTCTCGATTTGTTTATGCCGAACATTTGAACAGATATATTCGCCTAATTCATTAATTATCAACTAATCAATTTTCAAATTAGGTATGACTTCAATTAAGCACATATTCTGCCAAAAATTGTCGGCTATCGCCATATCAAACAAACTGTTGCGTACTCTCATATATATATATATATATATATATATATATATATATATATATATATATAATGGAAAAGAGTGATGTGTCTACCACGGTTAGGATCTGTACTGTAAGTAATCTGACGCCTGTAAAGTCAGACGAAATAAAGGTTATTATATTATTTACTGAAGTTAAGAAGCAATGCTCTTAGTCAGTACTTAGATGGGTGACCACTTTGGGGACCGCGGATACTGTAAGTAATCCGAGACCTATTGGTCAGACAAAGCAAATCTTAGTAAATTCTTTACTGAAGTTAAGAAGTGATGAGCCTGGTGAGTACTTAGATGGGTGACCACTAATATATATATATATATATATATATATATATATATATATATATAATCCAAAAGTCCAGAGAAGAAATCTTCCTTACGATATAGGAGTTTTAAAAAAAAAAAAAAAAAACCTGTCGCAGGTTGCAGAGCTCAATGTGTGGTCTTATTGTTAGAGTCACAGAGCAAATTTATAAGTAAAGAAATAACAAAAGACTTAGAATTTTTGCATTATAGTCTATTTCAAGGAAGCTTAGACAAAGTGTCTAACTCTCCCAAATCATCAGATGCGAATGATATATATATATATATATATATATATATATATATATATATATATATATGAGTATTGATAAAAGGATATGAAAACAACACAATATGCTGTTAAAGTGAAAAGATTTATATCATATTCATAGCTAATATTGAACAATATTTCGATTTATAAAAATCATCTTCAGAGCTTGTTTATACTCCAGACTTATCAATAGCGGTCAATATTATTATCAATATTATTAATATTATCAATATTATTTTCGTCTCTGCTATTGATAAGTCTGGAGTATAAACAAGCTCTGAAGATGATTTTTATAAATCGAAATATTGTTCAATATTAGCTATGAATATGATATAAAATCTTTTCATTTTAACAGCATTGTGTGTTTTCATATCCTTTTATCTATACTTATACCGTTGGATTAATTTCCTTACTCTTAACTTCTTAGAAAACATGAATCTTACGCACATTATTTCCTTACCAAAAGATAGTTTGTTAAAAAAACAATAGTACGAGGATAAATCCAAAGGTGAAGTCTCTAAAATATTTAGAATTGCGGACACGTTTTTGTTTATTATCAATAATTACATCATTTTAAAGTTCGAACATATATCTATTTTCTACATAATCGCCATTTCAATCGATGTTTTTTTTTGTAGGCGCTGTGGCAGTTTTTGTATGCCCATGCCATACTAGCTCGCTGCCTGATCATATATATATATATATATATATATATATATATATAGATAGATAGATAGATAGATAGATAGATATTAGTTAAAAATAAAGAAATGAATGCAACGGTATATAAAGATAAGATGATATGAAAAAACACAGATGTTGTCAAAATAAAGTTCTTTATTGAACTTTATATTGCTGATATTGCAATATTTCGATTTTTTTTTCAAAAATAATCTTCTTTAGACACATTATGCTTTTAACATTACATAATATGCTCTGAAGAAGATTTTTTTTTTGAAAAAAAATCGAAATATTGCAATATCAGCAATATAAAGTTGAATAAATAACTTTAGTTGAACAACATCTGCGTTTTTTCATATAATCTTATCTTTATCTTTATATATATATATATATATATATATATATATATATATATATATATATATATATATATATATATAAGTTAAAAGAAAGGAAATGAATCCGACAGTATGAGTATGAGCAAGATGGAATGAAAACAACACACAATGCTGTTAAAGAGAAAACGATTTATAAAATATTCATAGCTGATACTGATCAATATTTCGATTTTACAAAAATCATCATCAGAGCCAGTTACTCCGTGTTGTTGGTGGTCGGAATGCCCATAATTGGGAAATAATGTAACAACTTTCGTTCTCTTCTTTGCAAAATCAAGGTTTTTTGTTTTGAACTTCATTCAACTTTTATCTCCGACCACCAACAACACGGAGTAAATTGGCTCTGATGATGATTTTTGTAAAATCGATATATTGATCAGTATCAGCTATGAATATTTTATAAATCGTTTTCTCTTTAACAGCATTGTGTGGTGTTTTCATTCCATCTTGCTCATATATATATATATATATATATATATAATATATATATATATGTGTGTGTGTGTGTGTGTGTGTGTGTGTGTGTGTAGATAGATAGATAGATAGATAGAACAAATGTATACTTGCTTTAGTGTGATCGAATTACAGGTAGAGAAAAAATGACATTTTGGGAAGTTATGCAACTTAGTGTGATAAAATCAATGACTTTTTTTAAATACTACATCGTTGTAATGATATTTATAGTAATTAGTCTTTATTGTTTTTTTGTCAGGCTAATTTCTTAAGTAATTAACCAATTTAGAACAAATAACATCGTGTTGGGAATGTAGTAATAAAGGGAGTGGTATTTATTCAGCCAGATTTAATTAGGAAAAAGAAAAAAACAAAAGGAAAGGAAAGAAAAGGGTGAAAAAGCGGCGATTTTATGATACAGGTTCGAATTCAAACGACAGCTTAAGAGCAATCAAGAACTGGACGAATTAACTTTTATTTTGACCCCCGAGAATTTTGAGTTGGCTTTTGGTTCGAGAACAACATAGTAGCGGCCAAGTTTTGGTTCTTCCAGCTTTACAAACTGATCCGTCCCCGGCTGTTTTGAAGACCACAGGGCCTTTCGGTTTTTTCTCAGTTTACGATAATGCACATACATGGACATTTCCCCGCTTCCGGAATAAGACACTATGCGCAGTTCTTTTGCAGCCACAGTGAGCCGCAACTGTAAAACGACCTGTTCACCCTCGGCGGCGCTCAGTTCCGAGATGAGCGACCCCGGATGGAGATTTCGCATGTAACTACCGATGTCGCAAACTTTGACGCCGACATACTCGAAGGCGGCCACCACCGATTCAACGTCGAACCCCAAATCGTAAGCGGCTTTGGTCATATCGCAGGCCCCTTCGGTAAAATCAGTTTTCGGATGCCAGTAAAACCTGTTAGCGTGGACCATTGTCTGAAATACCTTTTTGACGCTCCAGCCTTCCATGTTGGACAAGAGGCAAGCGAATCGATTGTAAACCCCACTGGAGTAGTGTACGTCCAAACCTTTCACAAACTGAGAAGCATCCGTGATAGAATTGCCGTCCTGTTTCTGATCGCAGAGCATTCGTACTGGCTTCATGGCAATCTGGTCACCGCTAACCCAGTCCGGTTTGTGGAACTGGTAGAATTCTGCGGCTTCACCGGCCACATCCGAGAAGGCTTCATTAATCCCGCCCGATTGACCCTCGTAGATGAGAAAAGAGTGCTCGTCGGTGAAACAATGCGAGATCTCGTGCGCCATCACGTCCAGACCGACCAGAGGGAAGAATTCGCCGGTCCCATCGCCGAACGTGAAGTTCTTACCGTTGTAGACGGCGGTCAGCTGGTTGTGGCCGTAATGGACGCGCACGACCATCGGTAGTTTCTTTTTGGGTGTCACGTGGCACCATTCCATGTACATTTTGTGAACAACCCCGCTGTAGAAAAGAGCATCGCTGGCCGGGGAGTATGCGCCGTTGACGCCGTCGTTGGGCCCCTGCTGGCACGACACGTGGTACACTGCTCGCTTCTCGTTGTCCAGGTACTTGCTTCCGTTCAGGTTGATCACTCGCACGACTTCGTTCACGTAGGCGCAGTCGTCGCCTTTCTTGCGGACGTCCAGGTACGGCAGCGTATCGCCGTACTTACGCTGTCCGATCTTTTTATTCCCTCCAACGGCCTCCATCTGATAAAACCGGCGGGTTGTCTCCAGCATGTTCCATCGCTCCAACACCGCGCCATTCTGTGCGTCGATCATGAAACAAGGCCGGTAACTCTTGTCTCCTGATTCTGCGTAGTACAATACGCGGTAAACTAACCTGGCGGTGTTGTTCGGCATTAGATAAATTTCCAAATGCGGTTCGTCGCTTTCGATGCGGGCGCCCTCTATGGGGAATCCGCCTTTAGCGATGCCGATCTGAAGGGCTTCTTCGGCTGAGATTTTTGGGGTTGTAGATTGTACATCGTTCTCAATATCCTCTGCAATCTTCCCTGTCACTTGGCCTGTGTAGCTGTTCGAATCAATGTCTGTCTCGACGGTCAGTGTCGCATCGAACACCGGGATGCCTTCGTAGGTCTCTTGGTAGCGAATGACGTGCGTAGCTTGGACGCTGTCGGCTACATCAGTGAAGGCGAGTCCTTCCTGGTTGGTCAGTCCGAGAAGGTCGCGCGTAGTGAAGCCAAAATCGGCGGCTCTTTTATCGATGCTAGCCAAAAAGTCCATGTTTGACAGGAAGGCATCTCGTGCCGGTCTCCAGTGGGCCGCCCATACACACGTGGGAAGAATGAATGCTGGAAATAAGAAAAAAATAAGTTAATCATTGATAGTTACCAATAAACCATTCGGGACGAATATCTTAACAATTTTTTGTTTCTCGGAATTTTGATAATTAGTATTATTTGGATTATTCGGACTCTTGCCCTCATCTTTATTGTTATCTAAACTATTTCTCTGAATTTTTTAGATGAAGTTTGATAATTAGTATTATTTTGATTATTCGGACTATTGTCCTCATCTTTATTGTTATTTACACTATTTCTCTGAATTTTTTAGACGAGGCTTGATAATTAGTATTATTTGGATTATTCGGACTATTGTCCTCATCTTTATTGTTATCTACACTATTTCTCTGAATTTTTTAGATGAGGCTTGATAATTAGTATTATTTGGATTATTCGGACTATTGTCCTCATCTTTATTGTTATCTAAACTATTTCTCTGAATTTTTTAGATGAAGCTTGATAATTAGTATTATTTGGATTATTCGGACTATTGTCCTCATCTTAATTGTTATCTACATTATTTCTCTGATTTTTTAGATGAGGCTTGATAATTAGTATTATTTTGATTATTCGGACTATTGTCCTCATCTTTATTGTTATCTACACCATTTCTCTGATTTTTTAGATGAGGCTTGATAATTAGTGTTATTTGGATTATTCGGACTATTGTCCTCATCTTTATTGTTATCTACACTATTTCTCTGATTTTTTTAGATGAGGCTTGATAATTAGTATTATTTGGATTATTCGGACTATTTTCCTCATCTTTATTGTTATCTACACTATTTCTCTGATTTTTTAGATGAGGCTTGATAATTAGTATTATTTGGATTATTCTGACGATTGTCCTCATCTTTATTGTTATGTACACTATTTCTCTGAATTTTTAGATGAGGCTTGATAATTAGTATTATTTGGATTATTCGGACTATTGTCCTCATCTTTATTGTTATCTACACTATTTCTCTGATTTTTTAGATGAGGCTTGATAATTAGTATTATTTGGATTATTCGGACTATTGTCCTCATCTTTATTGTTATTTACACTATTTCTCTGAATTTTTTAGACGAGGCTTGATAATTAGTATTATTTGGATTATTCGGACAATTGTCCTCATCTTCACTGTTATCTATACAACGTTTCGACCGATGTGCACTCCGGCCTTCTTCAAGCATTTCTTGTCGGACTCGGGAACCTACTCGGACTCGGAACCTTTTTTTCGAACACGGGAACCTTCTTGTCGTAATCGGGAACCTTCTAGTCGTAATCGGGAGCCATCATGAAACTTTGAACCTAACCCTTTATTAGTCCAGGGGCGTATCCTGTTCTCATTCCGCTAAGCATAGCTGGGGTACAGGTGTTAAGCTGTGTTAATTGTTATTCTATGTTACTGCTGCCCCAGACCAGGATCGAACCTGCAGTCTAAAGATAACTGTCACTTTGAACTGTTAACCTAACTCCTTTATCCATTAGGCTATGCCTCCAATTTGACATCGGCTGAAAACGTTGTACAGACAACAATGAAGATGAGGACAGTAGTCCGAATAATCCAAATAATACTTTGAATTTTTGTTTTAATCATTACGTTTCAGTCGGTGGGTTTTCCGACACTCCTCATGTGGAACCTTAGTTGAGACGAAAGGTCATAAACAAAGGACTAATCTATATATATATATAAATGACGGTTTGTGTGTATGTATGTCCGGAGGAAACTATGAAAATAAAACAATTAATGACAAAGTAAATATATATACACATTCACTATAAACAGATCTTGCTTTTTGTGCAAAATAATGAAGATCTGATTTATATTCGTGAAGATAATTAAAAAACAAAATTTAAATAGTAATAGCATGGATTTTTTTTTTGCATTTAATATTTTGAACAGGAGAAAGATTGGAACATGTTTGGAAAATCTGGACATTAGAGGGAGAATTGAGACCATCCAGAATACTGCACTGCTGCAATCTGCCAGAATACTCAGAAGAGTCCTGGAGACCTAAGGAGACTTGTTGTCACTCAGACTCCAGTGAAAGGCCATCAGCTAACGCTGATGTGAATAACTCATAATAATTAACCATATAACAAAATGGTATAGGCATAAACCAGAATCTGTTCTTGAGAATTAAACGCATAAATTCTCTGAGACTTCGAGATAAAGACGGATCACCCTATCCCAGCCAGGAGACCAGACCTAGAGAATGAGATGCATACAATTGTCTGGAATTTTGAGATACAAACTGTTGAGAATTCTGGATATAAGGTGTGTGATGGATTCCCGCTCCTACTTATAGACTAGGCTTGATCATGTGATCTATTTCTTGGCCAACCACTGGCAGTACTCTGAGGCTGATACAATACTTAACCGACCCTACTGGTAATAATTACGCGAACATTCATGGACAACGGACATAGGATTAAATCACTGGACCTTTACCAAAACGCAGGATAGGACTTATACGCTTACCAAAGGATTCCATACGACAGGACTTTCTTTAAGCCATTTTCAACTGGACAAGGATGGCATTTAAAAACTTTACAAAAACGTTTAACTAATCCCGACCAGAAACCAAACCTAGTGTTAATTATTAAGAAAAAAAAACGTGTCATCTGATGGATTTTGCCATTAGTGAAAAAATAAAGAAAGAAAAAAATGAAAAAGAATGATAGACAAATACTTGGAACTTGCCGGAGAACTAAAAAAAAAATAACTATGAAACATGAAGGTGTTATCAATTGTAGTTGGTGCACTTGGAACGATCTTCAAGGGTTTAGAAAGGAGACTGGAGAAATTGAATAAAGTCTCTTGTGATTCATTTTAAAATGAGAAATTTAAATAAAAATATGATAAAGTTATAAATCAATGATATAATAGATATAATCTAAAAATGATTAAAGAATTAAACAAATTAATAAAAGATAAAAGATAATAAAAAGGAAATAAAAGACAAATAAAATTTGAAAAAATACAAAAAGAATAACAATAAACAATGTTATCTGTACAACGTTTCGGCCGATATACCCTCCGGCCTTCTTCAGGTAAAAAAAAAAAGAGTCTAGGTAAAAAATCATACATACAAATGAATAGGTAGATATTCTAGCCAAAACAAGACATTAGGTTTATAAGTTCTCAAAATTCACACTGGATTGTCCAATTGGACACATGGCCTAGTGGATAAACGAGTTAGGTTAAGACAATTCTAAGTGACAGTTATCTCTGGATTCCAGGTTCAACCCTGACCGGCGGCAGTAACATAGAAAAATAATTAACACAGCTCCTGGTTAGCTGAATGAGAACGGGATACCCCCGTGGACTGAATAAAGGGTTAGGCTCCCGATTGCGACAAGAAAGTTCCCGAGTCCGAGAAGGTTCCTGATTCCGACAAGAAATACCTGAAGAAGGCCGGAGGGCACACCGACCAAAACATTGTACAGATAACAATGAAGATGAGGACAATAGTCCGAATAATACTAATCATCAAGTCTCATCTCAAACATTCAGAGAAATAACAATAAACAACTTAAAAACTAGAATACATATAAAATAATGAATAATAGTAGGCAATCTTATTATAATGGAGATTCGGTGTCGGTCTATCTTTAACCGAATCTACGTTACTGCTTACGTCACAATACCCTCAAGAATTGCATCAGGTCATATTGCCCCCTACGTACGTCTGGACTTATGAATTAATCTAAGTGCAGTAGTCAAACCTCACTGGGCACCCCATTCTTGTGGCCTTGTACTGCATCTAAGCTAGCAATACAAATAAACAAATCGTTATCCCAAAAACTTACTTCTGATTCTTCTACAGAAAATACCGAAAGTTGCGTCGACCCAAAATAGATTTGTATAAATCAAGGTTAACCTGAATGTTTAACGGTATTTATGAATACAAAATAATAAAATTCCACTCTGTCAACCCCCTCAATATAAGAGTGAATATTAATGAGCGGTTTTTTTGGCAAACAACAATTTTCACAAATGAAAGGAATATTTTCTAAAATTAACGAACCAATAAAATGGATAATTTTCTCAATTACGATACATGCTTATAATACACACACACACACACACAACACACACACACACACACACACACACACACACACATATATATATATATATATATATATATATATATATATATATATATATATTATATTATGTATGTTATGTTCTTGTGAACGTTGTTTGTTTGGTCTTTTGAAGCATTGGAAAAAAGAACAAAAACAAGAAAAACAGAACAAAAATCAGAATTTTGATATTCAACCGTTGCTCTGTTTCTGGTTTGATCAATTCCGATATTTCGGGTGAACCTTCACCCTTTTTCAAGGTATATGAGACAGTCTGGAGAAAATAATAAAATGCTGTATATAACGGCAAAAAAGGTAATTAAATCTATTATATATATATATATATATATATATATATAATATATATATATATATATATATATATATATAATAGATTTTGTAAAAGAATGACTCGATTTGCACTTTCCCCTAACTTCAGACTGCCGTATCTTTACTTGTTCAAATCTCTATAGTAAAGTCGTCGGGGTGGCCTAAAGTAGGTATCAGCCAATCAGCGAGGGAGTCTATCCCCTTTTCACCTTGTGATTTCTAGCCGAACGCTCTACAGACATAGCTCTATGGTTATTTAAAAAAACAAAAAAAAAAACACCACTAAACATGATATATAAAGATGAAAATATGTCCTATTCCAAAGATTCTAACATTAAATTTTGTGTCAAATACAAAAAAACCCCCAAAAACAAAACAACAACAACATATCTATGTATATCTATAATTGAAAGTGTGACAAATACCAACGATAGTTAAGTAGGTAATTAGTTACGAGCAAGCGTATAACTGTATAGATTCCGTGGATTTTTTTATGGGTTTAGCCAATTATACGAAGGAAAGGAATTGGTTCAAAAGTTTCCTGAAGGCTACCAGTTACAATGAAAAGAAAATTTGGTACCATTGTAGTATGTGGCCTACCTTTTGAATGTGGCCTACGAACTCATGTCTCTCTTATAGTATGTGGCCTACCATAAAAAGCATATTATAAGGTCATAATAATAATAACTGCTAACCCTAACCCTATTTCAGAATTTTGAATATTTTAGAATTAAATAGATCTCTGATTCATGTAAATTATGGATAAATTCTTTTTTAATTATTCTTAATTACTATATACACCTTATGACTGAATTGCATTTCTTGAAATTGAATATATGTGAAAAATAATTAGTTTCAATCAATTGTCTACTACTTATATCTATAAATATACTCTTACTGAGGTAGGACACATTCAAACCGGGTAGGCCACATATAACAGAATCAAAAAGGTAGGCCACATACTAAAACAGAATCAAAAAGGTAGGCCACATACTAAAACAGAATCAAAAAGGTAGGCCACATACTATAAGAGAATCAAAAAGGTAGGCCACATACTATAAGAGAATCAAAAAGGGAGGTCACATACTATAAGAGAATCAAAAAGGGAGGTCACATACTATAAGAGAAAAAAAGGGAGGCCACATACTATAAAGAGAATCAAAAAGGTAGGCCACATACTATAAGAGAATCAAAGGAGGTCACATACTATAAGAGAATCAAAAAGGGAGGTCACATACTATAAAGAGAATCAAAAAGGGAGGCCACATACTATAAGAGAATCAAAAATGGAGGCCACATACTATAACAGAATCAAAAAGGGAGGTCACATACTATAAGAGAATCAAGAAGGTAGGCCACATAGTATATAAGAATCAAAAAGGGAGGTCACATACCATAACAGAATCAAAAAGGTAGGCCACATACTATAACAGAATCAAAAAGGTAGGCCTCATACTATAACAGAATCAAGAAGGTAGGCCACATACCATAACAGAATCAAGAAGGTAGGCCACATACTATAACAGAATAAAAAAGGTAGGCCACATACTATAACAGAATCAAAAAGGTAGGCCACATACTATAACAGAATCAAAAAGATAGGCCACATACTATACAGAATCAAAAAGGTAGACCATACTATAACGAATCAAAAAGGTATAAACAGAATCAAAGGTAGGCCACATACTATACAGAATCAAAAAGGTAGACCACATACTATAACAGAATCAAAAGGTAGACCACATACTATAACAGAATCAAAAAGGTAGGCCATATACTAAAAAAGAATCAAAAAGATAGGCCACATACTATAACAATCAAAAGGTAGGCCACATACTATAACAGAATCAAAAAGGTAGGCCACATACTATAACAGAATCAAAAAGTAGCCACATACATAACAGAATCAAAAGGTAGACCACATACTAAATCAAAAGAATCAAAAAGGTAGGCCACATACTATAACAGAATCAAAAAGGTAGACCACATACTATAACAGAATCAAAAAGGTAGGCATATACTAAAAAAGAATCAAAAAGATAGGCCACATACTATAACAATCAAAAAGGTAGGCCACATACTATAACAGAATCAAAAAGGTAGACCACATACTATAACAGAATCAAAAGGTAAACCACATACTATAACAGAATCAAAAAGTAGGCCAATACTATAACAGAATCAAAAAGTAGGCCACATACTATAACAGAATCAAAAAGGTAGGCCACATAGTATAACAGAATCAAAAAGGTAGGCCACATACTATAACAGAATCAAAAAGGTAGGCCACATACTATAACAGAATCAAAAAGGTAGGCCTCATACTATAACAGAATCAAAAAGGTAGGCCACATACTATAACAGAATCAAAAAGGTAGGCCACATACGATAACAGAATCAAAAAGGTAGCCACATACTATAACAGAATCAAAAAGGTAGGCCACACACTATAACAGCACCGACAAATAAATAACCACGACTCAAAAGAAGGAGTTATTGTTAATGTTATCTAAAATGTACCGATCCCTGTTCTTTGATTTCACCCCCTTTCTCCATGCAAACCCCATTTATGAATAAATTAGGTGTTTATCAATTCCAAGTGAAGCGAGAAATATAGGTTAAGGAATTACTTATATATACAGTCAGAATTAGTTCCTGTTTCAGTGAATTTTGTTGGCTCTTTCAAGATGGTTAAATGAATTTCGATAAATTGTTGTATGGATAAAAAGAAACCTTAAGAGGCGCGAAGGGACGTTGTATAAAAAGTCGTACAGGATGTTGGAATTGATTAATCAATCACGCATATATTAACACACACACACACACACACACACACACACACACACATATATATATATATATATATATATATATATATATATATATAAGTTAGGGTAGCTACTTTAAATTAAATATGCTCTATCCATGATATTGAACACTATTATAAATATAGCACAACATATTATCAATATATATATATATATATATATATATAATATATATATATAGTTGAAAGGATAGATAAATAAAAGAAAGAAAATGTTGCATGGTTAAAATTGGTTTAATGAGGTACCAACAGGTGTTTCGGCTGAGAGTTTGTTCATGTACATATTGTATTCTATCTATTATTTTTTTTTAAAATATGAAATAAAATAATAATGATAGAAAATTATAGAATATTTGAGTATACAAAGAAAAACGGCTTTCATCAGGGAAAAAAAACATTTTGTCCCGAGGAAAGCCGTTTTTCTTTGTATAAAAAAAAAGAAAAGAGAATTTTGAAGTGTTCGAAAAAGAATTTAAAAAATTTTTTTTGAGACGCTTACGGTTGGAGAAATATAGTAATATTTAGTGACAGTTACGGTTAGAGAGAAGAGGGGGGAGAAAGATAAAGATAGATAGATAGATAGATAGATAGAGAGAGAGAGAAGAGAGAGAGAGAGGGGGTTAGAGAGTGTAAGTGTGAGTGAGAGTTATGGCGATGTTTGTGGGTTATTTCTGTCAGATATAGAAAACTAAGAGGAGAGAAGAGAGG